>VDFB02000017.1:188396203-188617040 GCA_007258455.2 Sequoia sempervirens
AAACAAAGGAAACATAAAATTCATACCTAAGTCTGGTGATCTAGAGGACATTTGCAACTGGAGACCTATCACGCTTCTCAATGTCTCCTACAAAATCATCGCCAATGCGTTGGCTCTGAAGATCTTCCATCTTTTACCTCAAATTGTGTGCCCAAAGTAAACTTGGTTTATCAAATCCAGGTTTATTCTAGATAATATTGGGAAGGCATGGAATGGGTTAACCATTCAAACTAGGAAGCCATGTTTATCAAAATTGACTTTGCAAAGGCCTATGACTATATTGAATGGCCTTTTATTCTTGCTATGCTACAAGCTTTAGGTTTTGGGCCTAACTTCATTTAGAATGTTTAAATGCTCTTTGTGGATGCCTCTACTTGCATCACCATTAATGATCATCAATCCTTTACCTTTGGACTCTTTTTTTATGTTTGGAAAGGGTGCCTACTTTCTCCCTCTCTGTATGTGCTTCTTGTTGAGGAATTTGAATACCTTTAGGCCAACACAGTTTCCCAGTAGTGTGTTAAGGGAATCTCTTTGCCTAACTCTTAGGCTCAGCTGGTGAATGGTCGTTTTGCTAATGAATCTTTCCTCACTCTCTCAGAGGAAGAAGAAAATATTAAAGTGGCCCTAGATTGTCTTAACATCTTTTGTCTTGCTTCTAGCTCTACCATTCAGTGGCACAAAACTTTGTGCTACATACAGTCTATCTTGCCTACTCCTCCTTGGTTTCAACAGTATGGTTGGAAGTGGATTGGGCCAAGAGAAAATTTTTAATTCTTGGGCATTCCCTTTCCTTTCCAAGTGTCCCTAGCTAAGCTATGGAAAGTTGTGCTTTCTAGAGTCTAGTAGAAGCTTGCTTACTAGATTACCAAGCCCCTTTCTCTAGTGGGGAAATTCTAAGTGTGCTCCAAAGTTCTGGTAGCCACCCATCTCTACTATTCCTCCTATTGGGCCCCTTCCAAAGCTACCTATGACAAGCTTGAAAAATTACTTTGAGATTTTCTTTGGGCCTCCTTTGAATCCCACAGATGGTTTCACCATGTTGCTTTGCAATTCTACTACCTTCCTAGAGATTATAGAGGACTTGGGTTTCTCTCCACTCAATGGAAAGGGAATGCTTTATGTGTTAAATGGATTATTCCTGCCCTTACTAGGGATGACACCTAGAAAATTCTTCTCAAGCATTGTATTCAGTTAGGCTTTCCTATTTATAGACACACCTGGAGGGGGATTGGCCTTCAAACCCTTCTGGTCATGGAGGAACTAGTCCAAATTGTTGGGACTTTTGTGGCCAATGTATTTGGAATGTTTGGGAGGCTGTCAAGCCCTGGCTCCATTAGGCGGGCTTTCGATTTCATGATGGGCTTTCACTCAACAAGCAAAATATCTGGTGGTCACCTCTTTTTTCTTGTAATGGTTATTCATTGGCTAAATCACCTTGGGTTAAGGTTCTCAGATTCCACAATGATGTTATCCAAACACTGCAACAATTATTTCATAGACCCACAATGCATATCATGTAGTGGGAATATTTTTGTGCCCTATGTAGGCTTCATAACCAGGACCGTGCTACTTATGATGATCTGGTGAATGCTATTCCAAAAGATATGCTTCATAAGGTTGGAATTTGTGGGACCAAACCCTAGTGGAAAGACTAGAAGTGGTATCCAGACACCCCTTTCAGGAATTACAAGCCTTGGCTTGGTTACAATCGGCTTTCACCACACTTTCCTATGATTCAAAGTTTGAACCAAAGGTGGCTTCTTCAATCTCTCACTCATGTCTGGTGTAAAATATTTATTGTCACTTGTTCTACAAGTGTTGAGCTAAACCTTTCCCACTTTGTTTTGTGTATTCTTTTCCAAGGCTTTCTTGTGGGTTCTCGGCTTTTTCACTTGGGGGTCCAGGATCCTCATTGCCCTTTTTGTGGGAAAGCTAAGACATTAAAACATTTTTTCTATTTTTTTCCTAGAGCTCAACAAATTTGGACTTGGATTCATGACTTCTTTCGGCCCTTTAGGCCAGAGCCTTTCTCCTAGCATATGGTTTTGCTGGGAGATTCACCCAGAATTCTTATTAAATTTACCCAACTTTGGTACACTTTCAGGGTGGAAATTCCCTTCAATATCTAGAATGAAAGAAATTTCTACATATTTTCTCATTCTCAAATGGATATTAAGTTTTTTTAAATGCTAAAGCTATTATTTGTTCTAATGTGCTCTTACAGATTCAGGTGCAACCTAACAAAGTTGCACTTGAGGTTGCTCACCTACAAGTGTTACTGTCCAGATCACTGGGGAAATGCCCCATCTACTATTGCTCAGGTGCCCGCTTCGCCCACCTCTTCCTATAGTTGGTCACCTTCTCAGGGCCGGTAGTGGAGTGGTTATGTGCATCCCTACTCTTAGCCTCCTTGGTGGGATTTTTCCCCTCCTCAACAAATCAGCTCTCCTCTGCTATGGGTTTTCCAGGGGTGGCCTTTTGGTGGTGCTTTAGGGAGCAATAGTGGTGGTTGCGGGTGGCCCTCTAATGACCCTCCTACTTCTAGCTCTGGTTGGCTAGACACTGGTAAAAAAAATTGCGTCAGGCACTTGGAATCTTGCCTTGATGCAAGGATAACAATAAAGAGAAGAGAAAAGATGTTGACAATGGTTGGGGTTCTCCTCCTGATGTCACTCTAGACCCCACTGATGTATGGGGGGAGAACATGGATGACAGAGACCCTCTTGGCTTTGTTGGCACTACTTTGGTCACTTAATGACCCTCTTTTTATATATTTTGTAAACATGGATTTCTGGGCTTAGACCATGTGATTGGTTTTTAGTTTTTTTGGGCACTGCCCATATGACTCTCAGGATGTGCCTTCCTACCACCCATCTTTTTTTTTGAATATGTATCTTTATCTTTAATTTAATATAGATAACTACCTATTCATCCAAAAAAAATGAAAATTATAGTGGGGAGTTTGAAAATTATGGGGGGAGTCTAAAATTATGGCCAAGATTTTCCCACCCACTATGCTCAGCCATTAGGGTACGAAATTAAATAAATAGATATTATTAAATATATTATACAATATTATATAATAGTAAATATATTATAATTATATTATAATAATATAATATATTGTGTTATATTATAATATAATATTATATAATAATATATTATTATATTTCAGTGGAAATGTAGGACAATTAAGATGAAAATATTAGTGATAATTTTAAAGTTTAAAAGAATTTTATGAAATGAACATATTAAAAATTGAAAGTTATTTTCAATTACTTTATATTCAAGATATTTAAAATAAATATATTGATAATAGACTGAAAATTGAGAAGCACTAGAGGAAATGAAAATATTAAAAATATAAAATTATTTTATATTGTTTTATATACAAGACATATAAAATATAAATAATAGCAATAAGTTAAAATTTGATAAGTATATAGTTTTTTAAATTAGCATATTATTATGTTCAAGTGTGCGTTAGTTTGGAAAATTTGTTGTTGATTATATTGATGGAGGTTGTTGGAGGAAGTTGCATGAGGTGGACCCTAGGCTGTAAATTATTTATAAGGCTATTTCATTGGCTCATATTCCTTCTATCCTTTCTCCTAATAGGTTTGTCGAGAATTCTTCCTCTATGGGTAACTTTTATGTTGCTTCGATGTTTCATCTCAATGAATCCTTTATTGGTCTGCCTCCTTTTTGGGCTTCTGTTTCATCCTCTAGATTGATTTCTAAGATCAATATTTTATTTTGGCTCTTGTATCAGAAAAAAATTCTTACTACTAATAATCTGATTAAAAGAGGCTTTGTGATGCCCCATAGATGCTTTATTTGTGAAGACGAAGCAAAAAATACTTGTCATTTGTTGTTTGGATGCAAATATGTTGGTGTGATATGGAATCATGTGCTCTCACTCTGGAATCTTAGTAGGGTTTTTCTTGGCTCTGTTAAAGACTTATGGTTTCAATGGGTTAGCACCTCATGAGGTGGACCCTAGGCTGTAAATTATTTATAAGGCTATTTCATTGGCTCATATTCCTTCTATCCTTTCTCCTAATAGGTTTGTCGAGAATTCTTCCTCTATGGGTAACTTTTATGTTGCTTCGATGTTTCATCTCAATGAATCCTTTATTGGTCTGCCTCCTTTTTGGGCTTCTGTTTCATCCTCTAGATTGATTTCTAAGATCAATATTTTATTTTGGCTCTTGTATCAGAAAAAAATTCTTACTACTAATAATCTGATTAAAAGAGGCTTTGTGATGCCCCATAGATGCTTTATTTGTGAAGACGAAGCAAAAAATACTTGTCATTTGTTGTTTGGATGCAAATATGTTGGTGTGATATGGAATCATGTGCTCTCACTCTGGAATCTTAGTAGGGTTTTTCTTGGCTCTGTTAAAGACTTATGGTTTCAATGGGTTAGCACCTCTTCTAATCCAGCTCTACAGATTTTGTGGTATCTCACTTTTCCTATGATTTTAGGGGTATGGTTGGAATGCAACAACATAATTTTTAGAAATTATGCTCTTTCAGCTTTAGCTATGGCCTATAAGATTTGTGTAGGAATTAACGAAAACTTTCTATCTGGGATCTCCTTTCATGTTGGCCAAAAGATTAATCTCTACCCCTATGATATTTCTATTTCTCAAAAGTGGAAGTTTCCTTGTGAGATTTCCCTCTCGATCTCTAAAGGGAAATCCTCAAGAGATGATGTTGCTTGGAAGGCACTACCAGATGGCTGGGTTAATATCAATTTTGATGGCATGGCTAGGGGAAATTTGGGACCTGTTGTATGTGGGGGAGTGATTACAAATTCTAATGGTAGGCTTGTCTCCATTGTGGCGCTCCCTTTGGGAGTCCAGACAAACCACTATGCAGAGGTGACTGCAGCCTATCATGGACTCAAATTGGCTCAAAACAAAGGGTATAGGAAGGTTTGGTTGGAGGGTGAATCTTTGAACAATATTAATAATTTGAAGAATGCTTCACCTCTATCTTGGACTATTAAGGCCTTGGTTAGGGATTCTATTGAAATTATCAAATCCTTTGATAATGTTTATATCTCCCCCATTTTGAGAGACAGAAATATGTTAGCTGATTTCTTCACTAACTTTGGTGTTAGAGAAAGAAAGGAGTGGGATTTGAATGATCCTATTCCTTTTGAGGCTATTACTATCATTAATAATGAATGCTAATCTAATTTTGATCTTTTTGTACATTAAGGGGTGCATGTCCTTAATCATGTGGTTGAATGTCAGGAATGAGGATGTTTAATTTATGATTTTGAGGGAAGGCTTTCACAAGGCATGAAGTTCAAATTCATTATGGCATATATGTCCTATGGCTGGCTTCACATGGATTGTGGGTGTTATTCACCTTAGTTTCTAGAGTCTTCTATTGGGTAATCCCTATTGGACACTAGGAACACTGAGAGGGGGGTGAATCAGTGTTCCATAATATTTGATTTTCAAATCAAATATAAAACTATCAACAATAATAATTGAACCCTCAAAAACATCCACAACATATAAATAGAATGAAACATACATAAACATTAAATAACACCATAACACATGGATTTTTACGTGGAAACCCTGTTAGGGGAAAAACCATGGTGGAGATTAGTCCAAAAAGTATACTTTGTTAAAAGTATAATAAAAAGGGGAATGCACTTGCATTCAAGCACACTACCTAGAGCTCACTGCTCAAAAGGAGAAGGCTTACTTCCTTACAAAATATATTTGATTTACAAAAAAATTTTGAATTGAGAGTATAGCATCTACAAATTCCTAGAATTAGTTCCAATTAGGCACACACTTAGATTCTGAATCTTTTATCCAAATCACACTTTTGCTCTTCCCTGCTCTGCTCTGCTCCATAAACCCTTTTGTAAAATTTGCTCAACAGATCTTCTAAAGTTATCCCATATAGTTGTTATGCACTTTTTCGCAAAAAAAAAAATCTTCTCTATATTCATCACCAAAAAATAATTTTTGGATCTCCTTTATATACCTTCTAATTAGGAATTCATAGTATTTCAGCTTCAAAACAAAATATAATATTCTTGCTTATGTCAGCTCAAATCATTAATAGGAGTTGATGTGTACCCACACAAATCAATTGGAATATAGTAGGGACCAAAACCAAAATTCCAAACATAATAAATAGCTAAACACATACTTCTTATACATCCACGACACAACATATACATCAGATTGGTCAAATTAAGAAAATAAGTAGTAAATCGTTCTTCCAAATATCTTAACTCGTACTTTGACTAATGAAACACCACAAAACTTTCCAATAGAATAGAATACATGCTAATAAAGCTACCCTAGGGATCCACACCACAAAATAGTGATCCAGTGAAGTATTAAGATAGACTTGTCAACCGATTGTCATGTTCTTCATACTTTCTGTCGGTAGATTGTAGTCACTTCTCTTGCCGGTAGGAGCAACTACTACACTGTGGACCATACTACTGAATCTAGTTCCCATCAATGACAACACAAGAAGCCAAAAGTAGTCTCTCCAATCCATATGCCAACAATCTCCCCCTTTGGCATTGATGACAACACTTAGCAAAAAATGACTAAGTGTCAAAACTCAAAAACTTATGAACACCAAAATTACTGCTTCCCCTCAGGATGTCAAGGAATTTTTCATTGCATTCTCTCCCCCTTTGAAATCAATGACAAAGCTTCCACTACTTTAGCTGCACTTCTTTCCTTCAAAATTTTACTAATCTCTTCTCTTTAGAAAAATTGAGTGTTTTGATAAAAAATTGGAAACTTGTTGCACAAATCAAAAGATTATTTTATACTTAGCTTTCATTTCTGGAAGAGATTTCTTGCAAGAGTCCACTACAATTCCAATAGCTATAATCAGGCTATTATTCTCTAATGTCTTATTGATAATTTGAACAAGGGATTCGGGAATGGTGAAGGCATCCATAATCATCTGTTATTTTCCTTTTGCCTCAACTTTTGTTGACATGGGTGTTGGAGGAGTGACACCAACCAGTTCTCTCTCTCTTCTACCTTTTCTTTGCCTTACTAGAAGGTGATTCAACTTCAGGTATCTTTACTAAAAGAGGAATAACACTTGCACCAAACCTTTCTAACTTCCTAAAGAAGTTCTCATAAACTCTTTCACCATTTTCAAACAAGTTGAAATGTTCAAAAAATTTCTTGCAAACTAGTATATTTACTTTCCATACCACATTATCATTAAGGGGACAGCAATTTAGGAAATACATCATAATGCATATAGCTAGAGTGCCAAACTTGAAAGAGTAGCCTATATCCTTCAAAAATTGAACATTCTCCATTAATTGATCTTTTATTAAACCACATAGGTCAAAGTCTTCTCCTTCTATAATCATTTTGTGAGCAATATATACTGCACCTACCGAGGTTGAACTTTCTCGATTTATGAAGAATATTTTTTATGAAATTCCATGATTAATATACCTTGTTAAAGGATCTTTGATTGTAGTAATTACCAAAACCCTTTGATCTCCCATTATTCTAGTTAGGGCTTGAACCTCAATATTTTGAATCAATTTCTTTTTTGTCCAACATCACCAACTTCACACAAACCTTTTAAATTTCTAATTACATCCTTAGAAATATGATAGGGTTTATCAAGAGTAAGGATATCACCATCCAATCTATTCAAGATAAATTGAATCACTTCTGCATTGACAAAATGAGATAATTCATTCTAGATATCCAAATTCTTGTGTTTCGCTCCTCCAAGCCTTTTCAATTTGACAGTAGACAACAAACTTCTTATATCCTTGATCTTTTGACCATTATATTCATCCAAAATTACTGATCCTTGGATCTTCATTTTTCATACCAAGCAGGGTTCTATCGATCACCAAAAAACTATGAAATTGATGAGCAATAGATATAACTAGAGAATTCACCACTAGATTGGTTTTTACTCCTTCAATTTTTTGTAGAAAAGGGTTCTCTAATGGTTCTCCTTTGATGCATGGTGATAAATTAGGGTTCTGAATACCCTTTTATAACTTCACCTACCTAACTTCTTGTCGCTTTAAATATGTTTCCCTAGAAGTTTCGGCTACATTGAAAACTCAGATAGCAAATGAAGAATCCAACTTTGGACTTTCAACATTTCATCCAACTCAACAATTGATCATAGATATGTTTGATAAAGAATAACACAATTGTTGATGACATCCACTGATTTGGAGCCAACTATAATCATGGGAATAAAAGATCTTCTTGTAAAACTCCCCCTAGGCCTTAGGCCTAAAATCAATTGCCAGAAGAATTACCGAAGGGAGCTTCCAATACAATCTTATTGCCTTTATCAGATTCATTTTTCTTTACCCATGTCTTCTTCATCTAATCTCTTATCTCTTCCATAGATGCTTTTTCTTTTCCTTTGTTGTCTTTCTATGAATTTCTCCCTTCATAAACTAGACCTCTTTTATTCATGTTTCTATTTCTACATAATCTTGCAATGTGTCTAAGTTTGTTGCAATTGTAGCATACCATATTTTTCTATCTATATAACTATTCCATTGATTTCCTCTGGATCTACATTGATTAGCAACATGTCCAAATCTTCCACAAGTATATACATTAATGTTACTTGCACTAACAGACATACTTTTGCATTCTAATGAATTATGCCCAAACTTCTTGCATTTAAAACACTAACTAGAAAGTGATCGAGTGGTAGAGTTTATTTTTCTTCTACATTGAGAATCCATATGACTAAATTTGTTACAAACAAAGCAATATCCATTAAATTTTTGAGCATTAGGTTGCCTTACTGGATGTCTTCTTCCTTTCTTCTTCTTATCAAGATTCTTCTATTTGGATCCAAAGCTGTCACCCTTCTCATAGCCAAGACCTCACTTGTCATTTGTATTTTTTTGTCCTTTGGTTATTTCATTGAGCCTAGCAAAGCTTATTCTAAATTTCTCCTTGAATTCATTTGCAGTAGCAAGCTCATTTCCAAGGATAACTACCTGTCTCTCAAGATCTTGTTCATTGTTTCTAGATTGTTGTAGTTCAATTTCCAACTGAATGAATCCACTATTAATTTTGTTGCATTCTTCAGATTTTTCTTTCAGGCACTAGGCCAAATTCTCTTCATTCTTTTTTCTTTCTTCAATCTCTTTGGTAAACTTCATTGCCATAGATTCCATTTCAAGCTTTAAAGTTGTATTGTCCTTAGCAAGTTTTTCACATTCTTCTATTATTTCCCTTAGGATTTAATTCAGATGGACATCATCGAGACCTTTTCTTTCTTTTTGCTTCAATTGATCACATAGTTCCTTCCTCTTTTCCCTTGACTTGTTTATCTTATCCTTCAATGATTGAATGATCTTTTTGGTAGCCACAATATTTTCTTTTAGTTCCATGACCTTTGCTTTGGATTGATCGAGATCATCAAGTGTCAGTTGTTGTTGAAGACGACTAGCATCAATTATAATTCAGGATTTGCCTCAAGTTGTTAGACTTCAGAAGAAGAACTTGCTCTAATACCAATTGTTGGACACTAGGAACATTGAGAGGGGGAGGAGGTGCATCAGTGTTCAACAATATTTGATTTTCAAATCAAATCTAAAACTATCAACAAGAATAATCGGACCCTCAATAACATCCACAACTTATAAACATAAGGAAACATGCGTACACATTAAATAACACCATAACACATGGATTTTTATGTGGAAACCCTATTAGGAGAAAAACCACGGTGGAGATTATTCCACAAAGTATACTCTATTAAAAGTATAATAAAAAGGGAATGCACTTTCATTCAGGCACACTACCTAGAGCTCACTACTCAAAAGGAGAAGGCTCACTAACTTACACAATATATTTGATAATACAAAAATATGTTGAATTGAGAGTATAGCATCTACAAATTCCCATAATTAATTCCAATTAGGCACACACTCAAATTCTAGATCTTTTATCCAAATCGCACTTCTGCTCTTCTCTACTCTACTCTGCTCTAGAAACACTTCTATAAAATTTCCTCAACAAATCTTCTGATGTTGGCCCATATAGTTGTTCTACACTTTTTCGCAAAAACACACTCTTCTCTATATTCACCACCAAAAAATGATTTTGAGATCTCTTTTATATACCTACTAATCAAGAATTCATTGTACGTCAACTTCAAAACAAAATATAATATTGTTGCTTATGTCAGCTCAAATCATTAATAGAAGTTGATGTGTACCCACACAATTTGGTTGGACTATAGTAGGGATCCAAGCCAAAATTCCAAACATAAGAAATAGCTAAACACATACTTTGTATACATCCACGACACAACATATACATCAGATTGGCCAAAATAAGAAAATAAGTAGTAAATCATTCTTCTGAATCTCTTAACTCGTACTATGACTAATGAAACACCACAAAAATTTCCAATAGGATAGCATACATGCTAAATAAGCTTCCCTAGGGATCCACACCACAAAATAGTGATCCGATGAAGTATTGAGATCGACTTGTCAATTGGATGTCCTGTTCTTCATACTTTTTGCCAGTAAATTAAAATCATTTACTTCTCTTGCCGGTAGAAGCAACTACTACACTATGGACCATACTGCTGAATCCAGTTGCCATCAATGACAACACATGAAGCCAAAAATAGTCTCTCCAAGCCATATGCCAACAATCCTATTCTGTGTGGTGTTTGTTTTATTTTCCTGAGCTTTCTATTGTGTGCTCGACTTCCATTTGTTAAGTCTTCAGTGATGGGTAGGGACAGGAACCGTGTTGAGCCCAATTCTTGCATTATTGCTAAGTAGAGGAAGGAGATGTGGGAGATTTTTTTAGAAGGGTGGATTAACCCTGTATATGGAGAAACTGCATGGTAACAATCCCTAGGTCAGTGATTTGATTGCTCAAGGGTGGAATGAGAGAAACCTGAATTTGGGTGGTAGGGAAATTGTGGTTAATGAAGAATTCATAGCTCAAATTACAAACTTGGCTATTTAGGGTGTGAAGGTGTTTAGAGACAAAAGAATCATAGGTTGTGATGTCTATTTTCTTTAAAGGGAATGAGGCTAATGATTTGAAGCTGGTGAAGAGTGGTCGGTATTAGCTTGGAGTTCCTTGAAAGCACTATGGTGTGATGTTGTTGAAGAAATTATGAGGAATGTAACCTTGGAAGTTAGGTATACGGCGATTAACACTTACCATTTTAGGCATAAGAAATGGGTGTCCTTTCCTTACTATTTGTTGATGTCACTTGACTCAGAGATTAAAGATAATACGAAAAACCCCAAAATCCCTATCATGCATGTGGGGTTAATTCTCCTGGTCTATGAACATGTCAAAGCTCATGCAGTGTAAAAAATCCATGTGTCTCTGAATGATAATACTGCTAAACCTAGGCAAGGTTATGAGATAGAATCGACAGTGGAAAGGGTTAGTAAGAAACCTAAGAAGAGGAGGCTTATATTGAGAAAATACTTTGATTCTGATAGGGATGATGATGTGGATTATTTCCCATATTCATATGCCTCTCTTGAGGAGTGCCCCATTACCCCTATTTTGGGTAAGACTAGGATAAGGAAGTTAGTTGATAAGGTGGGTTATATGACATGCAGTGATGAGGTGGTGGCGAATGTTCCTTCTAAGGGGGGTAAGGAAAAAAAGTAACTTTATGGGGAAGCTTCTTCTCCTCCCCCAATGACTAGATATGTGTAGGAGCCTAAGGAGGGGAATTAGAAGAGAAGGGTGTTGACTGCTAGCCAAATCCTAGATAAGGGTTTCTATGATGAGGCTTCACCGAGTGCTAACATTGGGTTGTAGAAGTAGGAAAAGGAAAGTGTTGTGGGTGGTGGACATGTTGTAGGAACCAGTAAAGTAGAGGTAGATAGGAAAAGGAAGGTTGTTGAGGAGGAAATTGCCTACTCCATCTAAACGATGAAGACTCATGTCCCCACTGGTAAAGGTAAGGAAATTTCAACTGAGAAATTTCATGTTAGTTCTTCTAATGAGGACATTGTTGTTGGGAAATGCATTGAGAAATTTGACAAGGAGGAATTGTCTGATGTGTTGGGCTCAGCCCATGATAGTGCTAATGTAATGTTTAAAATTTTTAAGGGGTTCTCTCATGAGATTAATAGAACCAATGTTAGAATTAGAGGTGGTGCTAGTAAGGATGAGGACCCTTCTATCCAAAGAAAAATTGATAATTTAATGGATTATCTTAATACTGTGGCTAATATTGTGGCAGAGGAAACTGTTAATCTGAAACATAACTTGGAAGGAAGAATGTTATCCCTTGAGGATAGATTTTATAAGATGTGGAATGTTGTGATGAAGGGTGAGGAGGCCTCTAAGGTTTTAGCTATTTCAAAATCTTCCAAGGTGATCACCCCTATGAATAATGTGAAAAAGAGAAAGGGGAATGTTTCTATTGATGTTATTGTTGTTGGGGGTAAGCTGATGGATGCTGATAGTGCTAGTGAGAAATTTTTTAAAGATGGTTTTTTAAGTGGCAAGGTTAAAACTGGTGGGTTGGGGGTCAAAACCAGAAACAAAATGAAAGCTCAAGCAGAGGCCTTATGTGCTGAGATGTTCGATATGGTGGATAAGGTGCAAAAGTTGGCTACTGCTAAAATGGAAGTTGAGATTCTGAACAATATGTAGTGTTGTTGGCTAGTTACCTTCTATTTGGTTGTTTTGTTGTTGTTGGATCATTGTTGTCGGGCTGATTGTTGTTTTGTGTTGTTATCTTTTTTTATTAGATACTTTTTTTGTAAAGGGTTTTAGGCCCCTTCAAAACCTATTTTTTTACCTCCAATCAAAATAGTAATATTTTTGAATATTTTAACCATGTGTATTATTTTAAAATTTGTAGATTAAATTAATCTAGTTAAATAAACTAATTGTGCCATAGAAAAAAGTACCCTTTGCTTGACATAGGAATAATTAATGATAACTAGACTTAATGAGACCTTGATTCAGGCATTGTGAGGAATTTTATGCATCCACACTAGCTCTTAGACCCTTGCAAATCAAATAACATGCTTTTAATGATGGCTTGTAAAGCTATTGTAAAGTGTTGTAAGATACTTACACACTTTTCTAGACTTAATCGACCTATTAATCCCTAATTCAACATTATAAAATGTGTTTAGTTGCATTATTACATCAAACTAGAAGGCTTTTAAATTAAAATTAATGATAAACTAGTGTTGTAATGTGTCTTGCACATTCACATTGGTTCTTGTGCTTTTCTAGGCTATGTGGAAATCATTTTAGTGTTGTAAAGTGTATTAAATCACACTTTCACATTTAATTTTATGTCCCAATCCCTATTTGAAATTTACATAATCACTAATAGGCCCCTATTAACCCATATTGTGCATCTTGAGGCCTAAATTGATCAAATGCTCGACAAGGTTGCATTTTAGACCTTATCTCCTTATCTCTTGGCATCTGAGCTGTCAAGTTAGCCCTTATGGGACCCATTTTCCATGCATGGTGAATGAGTCCCATCTAGGTGGGACCCATTTTCCATGTGTGGTGAATGAGTCCCATTTGGCTCAATTTTGAACTTTGAGCAGGAAAAAAGTGAAATTTGAGTTTAAAATTGCTTCATGCTAGCCTGTGATGAGGTAGTAATAGGTAAAATATATTAATTTCCTATAAAATCACGTCTCTAAACTCATTTTCACATTCATTCTTCATTAATCACCCACCAATCAGTCATCTCAAGATAAGCAACTTAGGGTTTTATCATTGCAAGACATCAAGAAAAATCCTAAAGACATTCAAGGGATGAATCTTCCTTAATTGCTATAGAAATTCAAGATCAAAATCATGGAAAGGTAATCTAATCAATTATTACATGTTTCATTCCATTCTTTCATCATTTTTGTTTAATTACGGAAATAGGGTTTGACCAAGGCAAACCTCCATGCCATAAAATTCAACATCTCTCTCTCTTGCATTGTGTGTTTGCAAATTTAGGACTCTTGGAAGCTTAAAAATCATAAAGATCAAGTTGCAAGGTTGCTCAATTTTTTTCTTTATTCAACAAGTCAAAAATATCAACAAAAACTCATTTTCAGGGTCGTAAATTAGAGTTTCGAAAGTGGACACTTGTAGGAAGTCAAAGTGCACATCAGAATTCCATAATCCACTTTTGAAAATCCTAAAATTCAAAAGTGGACTAATTCACCATGGGTGGAAAATGAGTCCCACTTCCAAGTTAGTTTTGTGTTTTTTGCATCTTCTGATACCCTTTTGTCAAAAACAAGTCTAGGCTCAATTTGTTAGCACTGGGATTGATTTTCCCAAAATGGCCAATGAGTCCCTCCAAGATTGAAAATCAGCATCAACAATGTTTCAGAAGGAGTTTCTAGTGTCCTTCAAGCTTTCAGGTGCACACTTCAAGCTTCATTCATTTTTGTTTAGCTTTGCTTTCATTTCTAGTTCATTGTTGCATTACACAATGTGATTTTAAACATCACTTGTTTCATAGGTTTTGCAAACTTAATAAAAAAATATTATCAATTAGTTGCACTTAGATCATCCCATTTAGTCTAAATAGCATCCTACATTACATAATTTCAATGAACCCTTTAGCATTTTTTGCCCTACTCTCTCCTTTTAGGTGAAAAACCCTATAAGAGTTAGGTAGTGTTGTGGGTGCCAAAAAATCTATGGTTCATTTTGGTGAACTTGCTTTTTAGAATACTTTCTTTTCTAGTTTTGGAGTCCTTCATCCTATATCTAGTCTTGCATTGACTTTGCATTAGGGTTTACATTAGTTAATTTGCATGCTAGATTTCAAATTTTGGATTAACAAAAAAAATGCATTTAGGTTGCATTTGTGGTCTCTACATTCATTTAAATTTTCTAAAATTTTGCATTCTTAACTTAGGTCTGCATCACAGCACTCAGAAAGCATAAAAATCCATCAAATTTTTTTGAAAATTTTGAAAAAAGTCTATATTGGGACTCATTCGCCACCCTGGGTGAATTTTTAAGCTTTAGTTTGGTACCTTAACCTACCTATATCAATTAGTTGCATTTTTGTAGCATGCATTTCACTAGATCTCACTTAAAATAGCTCATTTCATGCATTGTTTCATTTGGCATTTACCATTTTCATGTCATTTTCTGATTGATGCATACTGTAATCAAAACATTACCTTGTTTCATATCTAAAAATTTCATTTCATTTTAAGTCATTGCATTGCACTTTATTTACTTTCTCATGTTAGTATGTGTTCCATTAAAGCATTCCATGTTTCTAGAATAGCAAGTGGCTTGTATGATTCTATTTTTCATGAACATAATCTAGGACAACAAAATAAAACATTTGATAAGTATTTTGCATACCCTCCTAGTACCTATTGGATTTTCAAGAATATAATAACACAAGAGGATGCAAGTTTTGATAATCATGACACTCATACTTATTCTTCTCTTGATAACTCTCCTATTAGTGATGAAGGTATTTTGGTGAAAGGAGCTACAAGTATTGTGGGTCTTGACTGTCCCTCTCCTCTTCAGCCTTTAGAAGACATTAGAAAACAAGAAGATGAAAACATAGAAACATTCTTGAATACCACCTTTCATAATCTCCAAAACCATGACAAACAAACTTTTCCATCTCCTAATATCCCTCCTTGATGTCAAGAGGATAGGTTGATATTAGAAGACATCCCTATTATGAGTCATGAGAATCTTGACCCTTCCTTCCCTAATGATCCTCCCATTTGGGAAAATCTATTTTAAATTCATAATGGTCCTTCTCTTAAGGCCTCCCCCACTTGTGATGAAGCTAATTTACAAATTTCAACCTTCGATGAACATATTACAAGCTCTCCTACTAGGGTAGATAATATGGAACAAGAGAATGAGACCTTAATGACAATGGACACTCATCTAACACCTTCTCATAATCATCCCCCTCTTCATAATCCCATCATTGATCATTCTCCTATTGGTGATGAAGTTTTTATTGAAGAACCAAGCCTTATCAAGAACTTGTGGCTTGTTCTTCTCCTAAAACCCCTCCTCCTAGGGAGAGTATGATGGTGCTAGAAAATGACAACAATCATAGAGTATCTTCCTTCAATAAACAAGTGGTTCTTGATTTCCCTTAGTTAGAGATACACCAAACCAAGACCATTGATGTTATGAATGCACAAGTGTCCATTAGATCCCCCTCAATAAATGGACCTCATAAATACCCCGTGGGACATCCTAACAACCCTCTAATTCTCTACCCCCTTTACATAAACAACAAACTCAAAAAAAACCTGAACTCATCCTCTACCCACCTAAGAATAATTTATCACAACAACTAAGCTATAATACCATTGCTCATACATATAACACTCAAAATAACCCCCAACTACCCCAACTAACCCCAATCCCTTTACCTTTACTAAATCCGCCTAGTGCTCCTCTTTACATCCCACACACAAAGCATTATGATCTTGTTGAATAATTAAAGAATACTCCTGTAAAGATTTCCCTTTGGGATTTACTTCAAAACTTACCAAATTACCACATTATTCTTCAAACAACCTTACAACAACTTACAATTCCTCCTCATACAACTCTGAATAATGTGGCAGCTTTAATCCATAGCCCGAATCTCGACATTACTTTTCAACAACACGAGCTCCCTCCTTTAGAGTTGTGCAACTAAAATGAATCTTTCATGATCATTGCTCAATACCACACAAAATGGATAAACAAAACTCTTGTAGATGTTAGTTCTTCTATTAATGTGTGTAGTGTGAGTCTTTTGGATAGGCTTGGCATTCATAGATCCACCATTCGACTTGATTCTCTATCTATTATAGGATTTGACAATATCACAAAGAAGTCACTAGTGGTAATCATTATGCCTCTTACCACTAGAGTGGTCACCTTGAATACACCAATCCATGTCATGCTTATGAACTTTCATGCAATCTTATCTTAGGCAGAGGGTGGATTCATGCCATGAATGGTGTGCCCTCCACTCTTCATCACAAAATGAAATAGATTTACAACAACAAAGTATACACGCTTAATGTTGACCTTGAACCTTATAGTGTCTTACAAATTAACAAAACCAAAGAGAACCCCTTGAACACATTAACACCAACCACACAAGTGGAACCTACACAACAAAACAACAAACACATTGAACATCACACAACATTATTGGACAACAATTGGGGTTCCTTGGATTTTGAGCATGACTTCACAGGCGAATGCAAAATCATCCACAAAGATTCAAATAAGGGAAAATACACAAAAATAATGTCAACACCTTTTTCAGATGACCTTTCAAAAGCATCCACCTTAGCCACCTTAGACAAAGAAGAAAACTACACAATAACCTTTAACAAACACAATAACGAACAACCACCTAATCCAAACATAATGAAAATTCTTTTTGGAAAAGGATTTGAGCTTATGAAACAACTTGGATATCATGGAAAAGGATGTGGTGCTAACAAACAAGGTATCTACAACCGTATGACCCCCTCACACAACAAACAACTTATGGTCTTGGTTATTGTTCTATAATAGAAATCACCAAACCTTCACCCAACATCAACAATATCACACAACATACTCCTAAATCATCCTTAACAACTAGTGGTATTGAACGTCATCCTTTACCAAACATGCAACACACAACTACAACTTCACTTAATGTCAATGTCATCTCGCAAAACACTCATTATTTACATTCGTTCGATTTTGTATCCTTCTATAATGGAGAGAACAAAATCTCACAATCTAAAGAGTCTTGCATAAGTATGACATGTACTACTAAGCAAGATGTATCTTTGACGGAAACCATAGGACCACCTACTACCATTGATCAAGAGGATATCTTGTCGCGACTCCTTCAAGATCACTAGATCACCCTCCCTCCAAGAACTCGAAAGAAATGTTATTCCAAGACTTCATTTTGGGCCTATCATTGATTTCATGGTCATTCCACTAATGAATGCAATGCTTTGAGTCATAAAATCTAACATTTTCAAGAGTTTGGTATGCTTCCCTTTGTGGGGGCACCTAATTCCTCTAATTGATATTGATTTTCACTCTAGCATGCATTTCATCAATCATTTCAGCTCACCCTTGTCCTACACTTAGTGGGGGCAAGGGGTTATGTAGCCTTGTCCTCGTATGTAACTTGTCCTTGCCTCTTTTGGCTAGTCATTAACCTTTCATAAATACATAAGACCAAGCTTGGGATGTGGATGACATGCCTTAAATTGGCTTGCATATGACATACTTCTTGTTTTCATGATGTAGCTTCTCAAAAACATATGTCTTGGCATAGGGATTTTCGAGTAAGATCTCATGTTCTCCTTATTCTAATTTAAAGAAATTTCTCACAGTACTGGTGTTTGCAACCACTTTAAAGTCGGGGCATACATCACCACTCACATTTCATTGTGTTATTTTCTTTTTCTTGTGATTCCTTCTCTTGAAAGCATTAGGTACAATGTTCTTCAAGATGAGACCTGGCACTTTTCCTCTCTTGGAATTAAAGATGAGATCATTTACACTTATCCTCTCTTTGAGACATTAAGCATGATGTTCCCTAAGATGAGACATTGCGTGAACAAAGAAAAATCCCTTTAAACAATCCTTACACTATTATGCATTTACAATGTCTATGAGTGTCAAGCATATAAAGTTTTTCCTACCTCATAGAGCTCGAAAATCATTTTCCTTTGTGGCACCTTATTAAAGTTATCATGAGGTATAAATTTGATATGGTTGAGTGGGAAACCCATTTTGAGGCACGACTTTCCCCATAGCCATCTCTGTGTTTGTGAATGCATACCAACTAGCGTATGTATTTCACCTTTTGGGATTTTGCACCAACAACTAGAATTTTTGTGGTCCCAGAGTGAGTATACTTTTGGGTTTTCTTACCCAGTAGATAGCCAATAATTCCATCACCCTAGAGTGAGTATGCATTTCCTTTCTGAAACAAATAGCCTAGATCTAATCCACAACTAGTTGGATAGACAATCGAAGCTTGATCCACCTTTTCATTTTCACTTTTCATAATTTTCATTTTTTCCATTCCATGATTTTTTATCTTGATGGTTTGACTTATGATCTTGGATCCTGGGGGCTTGATTTCCTTCTTGATCTTTGTCATTCTTTGTCATTTTCATTTGTACATTTGGATCTCTCTGGAATGTCTACCTTAGTGTGAGTTTGAAGAAAGTTCATCCTCTCATGAAAGTGGGGGCTAAATGTGTCATAGAAAAAAGTACCCTTTGATTGAAATTAGAATAATTCATGATAACCAGAATTACTAAGGCCTTGATTCAGGTGTTGTGAGGAATTTTATGCATCCACACTAGGTCTTGGACCCTTGCAAATTGAAAAACATGCTTTTAGCGATGTCTTGTATAGGTGTTCTAAAGTGTTGTAAGATACTTTCATGCTTTTCTAGACTTAATGGACCTATTTCTCCCTAAGTCAACATTTCAAAATGTGTTTAATTGAATTATTACATCAATCTAGAAGGATTTTGAATTAAACTTAATGATAAACTAGTGTTGTAATGCGTCTTGCACATTCACATTGGTTCTTGTGCCTTTCTAGGCTATGTGGACATCATTTTAGTGTTGTAAAGTGTATTAAATCACACTTTCACATTGAATTTTGTGTTCCAAGCCCTATTTGACATTTACATCATCACTAATAGGCCCCTATTAACCCATAGTGTGCATCTTAAGGCCTAAATTGATCAAATACCCAACAAGGTTGCATTTTAGACCTTATTTCCTTATCTCTTGGAATCTGAGCTGTCAAATTGGCCCTTGTTCGACCCATTCACAATGCATGGTGAATCAGTCCCATCTAGGTGGGACCCATTATCCATGTGTTGTGAATGAGTCCCATTTGGTTCAATTTTGACATTTGAGCAGGAAAAAAGTGAAATTTGAGTTTAATATTGCTTCATGTTGGCCTATGATGAGGTATTAACAGGTAAAATAGGTGAATTTCCTATAAAATCATCTCTCTAAACTCAGTTTCACATTCATTAATTTAATTCACATCCATTCTTCATTATTCATCCACCAATCTTTTATCTCAAGTCAAGCAACTTAGGGTTTTATCATTGCAAGGCATCAAGAAAGCTCCTAAAGACATTCAAGGGTTGAATCTTCCTTCATTTTTGCATAAATTCAAGATCAACATTATGGAAAGGTAATATATTCAATTATTACATGTTTCAATCCATTCTTTCATCATTTTGGTTTAATTACCTAAACAGGGTTGGACCAAGGCAAACCCCCATGCACTAACATTCAACATCTCTCTCTCTTGCATTGTGTGTTTGTAGATTTAGGACTCTTGGAAGCTTAAAAATAATTCAAGATCAAGTTATAAGGTTTCTCAAGTCTTCTCTTCATTCAACAAGTCAAAATATCAACAAAAAAACATTTTTTATGCTCGTAAATCAGACTTTCAGAAGCAAACACTTATAGGAAGTGAAAGTGCAGATCGAAAGCTCCATAATCCATTTTTGAAAATATTGAAATTCAAAAGTGGACTTATTTTCCATGGGTGGTGAATGAGTGCCACTTCTAGGTCATTTTTATGTTTTCTGCATTTTATGATACCCTTTTGTCATAAATAGGTCCTAGCTCAATTTGGAAAAATTGGGATTTATTTGCCCAGGATGGCGAATGAGTCCCTTCAGGCTTGTAAATGAGCATCAGCAGTGTTTTAGAAGTAGTTTCTAGTCTCCTTCAAGCTTTTAGGTGCACACTTCAAGTTTCATTCATTTTTTTTAGCTTTGCTTTCATTTCTAGTTCATTGCTGCATTACACAACGTGTTTTTAAACATCACTTGATTCTTAGGTTTTGCTTGCTTAATCAATAAATCTTATCAATTAGTTGCACTTATATCATCTCATTTAGCCTAAATAACATCCTACATTACATAATTTGAATGAAACTTTTAGCATTTTTGGCTCTACTCTCTCCTTTTGGGTGAAAAACTCTATAAGAGTTAGGAAGTCTTGTGGGTGCCAAAAAATCTATGGTTCACTAATTATAAATAATTTTATTTTTCCATGTTTAGAAAACTATTTAGTAGACATAAAAAAAACACACAATAAGCAAACATAAAAAGGTCCACAAATCTTGCTGAGCAGGCCTTAGTCCAATTAGACTAGTGCACAAAAATGCAACTTTATGCCATACAGAGCAACAATTCTTCTATTAATTCCAACGAATTACATAAAGATTAGTAGTAATTAAAGATCGCTGCTACATATTTTCTGGAAACAATATGCTTACTAAATTACAATTAAATGTTTTTTCTAGTATGTTTTCTAGACTCATACTCATCCTTTAACTATTACATTATATAGATCCTAGTGGTGGCATATTGCTACAAAAATAAATTCGAATAGAATGCCACGTATGCTACAAGACAAATAAGAAAATAAGAATTCCTTAACAACCTAACAAAATAGACTTGTCCTTTGTTTGGCTTTATCAAAGGCAGTTATTTTCTTGGTAACTTCCAAAAGTCCATATTAACAGGGTTTAAGTCTTTTGTAACCAACATAACCTCTTGCATCATATCTTGGAACATGGCGTGCTTTGGAACACATGTTGTCATGCATAGTGTGTTTGCTCTCTTCAAGAATTGTTACATTACATAGGGCATCAACTGCCTTATGTGTTGAACTTGGTATTGCACAACAATGTTCTTAGCTTGTGTAGCAAGGATGTTGTCTTGTGCAGTATAGCTAATCGTTGTGATAGGATAGTCATAAAAGTAGCCATAGAAGAGCAATTTAACTAAACTAAATTTAGATAATTAGTTTATTCTACTTAAAAAATCAATTAGTTCACCCATGCCAATCATAATTTAGAATGAATACAGTATTTGACTAGCCAAATTATGTACTTTAGGCCCTTTTCTTAAGAATATAAGGAAACATTTTGTACATCAGTTTCTTTGCATCATATGAAGTAAATGGAAAGTACATCATAGGTCCTCTAGCTACCTTCTAGGGATTGAATTTTATATTAGACAACCAAAACCCATCTTGAAGGAATTCTAAGATAATTTAATGATCAAAGAAGGAAAAACATTTCCCCACACAATAAGCAACTGTAGAAGCTAAACAAAGTTACAAAACCACTTCAATAAAATTTACATATCAGAAGTTACATCAGCAAATCTTCTAGGACTCCATGAAAGAATCAAATTGTTTATGCAAATCAATGAACCTTCATATTGTACTCCATTGGCCACAAATCCTGTATCTATACATTTGAATGATGAAGCATGAAGGATTAAGCACTTTGTTGGTGAAATATCCTACCAAATGTACAACCACTTCAGCATCAATCAAGGTGTCATAATTCCTTACATCCAATTGGGCTAGAAAACTAGCAAAGCTATAGTTAAAAATATTTATTCCCAAGAATTACAACAATGCACCATAATTTATGAGTAAACCACATGTATATTGCAACAATTATATTGGATTCTTGTCTTTTAGGTACTAATTCTACAAAGAATTTGTATAGGAAAACATCACAATCATGAAATGTAGACAGGGACCATCTGCAAGAGATATGCACAACCATCTTGTGCCAAAATAAAAGCAAGATGGTATAGAAATAGAAATGTCTTCACTAATTCTAAATGCAATGTATATTATCTCCAATATGTTATGTATGTTGTTGATTCACATATGATACTCTAGACACACAAGGATAAACAATCTAATCCTACCAACTCAAAACATAAATTTGGAAAAAGGGATAGTAAGAAGTTAGAAAAATACTTGTAAAATTTCATACATATATAACCTTACTAACCTGTAACTAAATCAAAACTTGAATCAAGACTCACAAAAAAATGTAAATTACACATTTCTATAATCTTCCCTTTGTTAAACACTAGATTTATTAACATCATAGATAAGTGCAAGTCACTAAAGTTGTTGACTACATCTATTCAGTTCATTTTTTGACATTTTATGGTCTTATTTTTCCCAGCATAAGATGGTTTTGGCATCCAAGTGAAAAAAACATGTTGAGAGAAGGGATTGGAAGAATTAAGATTTGGATAGAAATATTGTGGACTTGGTACTGGAGAAAATTTTGAAATATAGTGATAAAATTATGAAAGATGTCATTCAAAATGAAGGTCCATTTGCTCCCAAGTACCCTAATTTGGACTTGGTGGTAGGTGATTCCCCTCAAACCAGCCTTGTACCTTGATAGGGAACACCCCAAGAGGGATAACCCTAGACCTTGTGAGGGGCATTGCATCCAAAGCCCCAAGAGGGGCATTGCCTCCAAACTCCAAAGAGGGGCACTACCCCTCAACCCTATGGGGGGCACTGCCTCCAAACCCTTGCAAGGGGAACTACCCCTCAACCCTGCTAGGGGCTCCACCCCTAGTTTCCTACCTATCACCATCCTTATGTTCTCCCCAAATCTAAGCCCTTTGTACCCCTATTCCAAGATGCTATTAAACTATGTCATTTATTCATTTAAGGGTCATATGGCATATGTAATATCTAAATTACAACAAATCGATTATTAGAATAGAATTATGTGTTCTTTAAATTCATTAGTTTCTATTTTTATTTTGTAATTATGTTTTGTTTTTTTTTAACTGAGTACTAAGTATGAATTAAAATTTTGGATTGTTGAGTTTGCGTTGAGTCCAAAATTTCAAACTATGCTTGAAACCAAATGACCCCATCTATTTCCAATCTATTATTTGTTGAATGTTCTATCTAAAGAAAAATGGAAATCTAGATCACAATATGTTGTTAAATAAAGATTTGTACTATTATAAGTGAAAATGACCAAGTATATGAGACAATATCCAATATTCTTAATCAACTAAACAAAAATCAGGACCAAAAGCTTCTTCCCTTTTCAACATTTTGATAGAACACTATACTCCATACACTAATTTGCATTCCAAAGCATCTTCTTTTGGGAAGGTAGCCTTCTAGAGAACTCAATTATAGGTATTAAGAGTTAGAAAATATGGAATTTCAAACTTTGTTGTTAGATAGATCTCCTTGGCTTTGTATTTTGTTTACTTAAACTTGGACTATGCACTTAACAGAGAAGGAACATGGTCAAATCTAGATGGGATAGAATATGTACACCCATATGAACAACATATATGATGTTGGAGCATCCTTGAGTCGTGGCAATCTTGCATCACCCAAAAAAAAATTTAAGTTATTCTTATTTCCTTTCTGGCTTTGCAGTTTCATGTTTTCGGGCTTGCGATCATTTTTGTTGTTTGCCGATCTCTTTGGTGCATCATTCTATGTTCTTTGGTGGGTGAGCAATCTCTCCTTGGGTCCGCACCTCATTCTCTACATTCACTGGAAGTAAATCCTTGGTGTAGGCCGACTCGTGTTCTACACATTACATGTTTTTCTTTAGTGATTGTGGATCGTTGTAGATCATTTCCTATGATTGCAGATCTTATCGGTGTATTTTCTAATGTTCTCGGGCTTGCATCCGATCTTTCCATTGGGTCTAGACTATGTAATTGTATTTATAGTTGTAAATCTCTAATAATGTGGTTGAAATGGTTATTTTCTACACGTTAAGTTTTATTTGTCATGTTTTTCTTTACCTGTGGACAACACGGATTATTCCTGAGTCCCAGTTGTTATATAAATCAATGTTAGAATCCATTTTGTAGAGGGGGAGACAAATCTGGGTAGATCCTAGAAGTCATGATAAGGAGTTTATGAGTGGATAGAGGTCTAGAAGAGTGATTTTATTATTGTGTAATCAGGCCAGTGTGCCGAATCTATAAAATTGGCATGTTACTGGTGAATATGTATTTGAATTCTCTAAGTTAATAAAAATTGATTTTGCATTGCTTTGATTATTTGGTGTTATTTCTATCGTTCTATTCTCACTACATGGGTTGATAGTTATCTTTGAAGACCCTCCAACCATGACTACATCAATATAAGGTAAATGGATAAATAATTCTCCTCTAGATATGTACAACAAGGTCTTGTACACAAAATTAATGTCTTACTTAATGGAAGGCTAACAAACTCCCTTTACCTTTAGCGATAACAATATGCAAACAAGTTCACATTCGCTCACTCTAAATCAAGTAAACATAAAAATGTCCACCAATGAACAAAAATGGACCTACAACCAACAAAAATGCAACCTCAACCAAAAGAAACATTCTCTTAATATGTTGCTTTAAAACTTGGAAAGGATAAGGAAAGAAAAACCCTAGAGGTAGGAAACTAGTAGACAAGACTGAAATGATTAAAAGCTTAATGGAAAAAAAGTGTATACAACATGCAACATTTATAGAGAGTTAGAGACAATCTACCTTCCATGCTCTAAGGAGAATTTCCATCTTTGTATGCATTGTAGTAGAAAAGAAGATTGAAGTGATAAAGCATATACTTTTATTGTTAAGATTTTTTCACATAGGATTTCTATAGAGAACTCTTGGTGTTTCTTATGTGGATGCAACTATCAATCTGTTGGAATGTAGATATGCTATTTATAGTTGTATAGAAATTTGTTACAACATTCATAGCTGCTAATACAAAAACTTTTGCATTGTGCATAGCATAATATAGCATTAACATCTATGATTGCATTTAAATTTGATACTAAAGAAAATGCATCCTGTGATATTAGACAATGAGCATTCAATATTGATTGCTAAAAATTAAATTTGAAAATTGAGTGAAACATTGAAGTACAAAATTGTATTCACTGTCCTCAAAATCTTTGAAATTATTTTGTCATTCTGAAAATTTGTTTCCCTTCCCTTGAAATTCAGAGGAACAAAGCTTCATGTTGATGCCTATTTTTTGAATCATTTTCCATGATTATTAATTTAGTTGGTTCCATTTAAATCTTAGTTATGTCTAAGGTGTTTATAAGTAATTGTTGACATTTAAAAAAGCAATTAGGAGTAATTTGAAACCAAATTGACCATGGTGAGGATTTGTTCAAAATCTCATCATCTTCATGTCACTGCATTTTTCCTTTTAGGATTTTTCATTTCCTGCAAAAGAAGATTAATTCCCCCTAGTTGACAAGAGAGATGCATATTCTAATTTTGTTGGATGTTATAAACATCATATTTCCTTTGTATTGATCCTCATGTTGATTTTTGTGAGAAATATATGAATATGTATTTGACATTTTTTCATTTAGTTCAAATTTTATATTATGGCGTGCAATCATTCCAATCCCCTTTAATATGAATTTAATATGACTAACTCTGATTGTAGCATTTCTTTATAGGCCAGGAATATTGAGAAGCCTACCTACCTATGCATTGATATTAGTAACATCAATTTAGGTTCTTACATTACTGTTTGACTTTTTGATTCTACTAGAGAAGGCCTATGATCATGGAATCATTAGATGCAAATATTTCAATCCTCCTAGATCTAGATGCAGCACCATTTGAGGCTCTAATTGAACATTTGATGAGTGTTATCTAAATGAATCTCGTGGTCAAGCTGAGGAACTTTTCAATGCTTGCAAATAGAAGCACCTTAAAATACTAATGCTAAAGTTAGAGCATATACTTCAATATAGTTTCCAACATGGTTTAAGATCCATGGCTCCTATGTTGTTCTATAAAAAAATTGGTTTGTGGTCAAATCTTGATGAACACTCTCATCATGTAGTGAAGGAGAAAATATTAATCTATTTGCAGAGGGAGGAAATAAAAAGTGTGTTGAGTAAACTATGCGATACTGTAGCTGAGCTAGCAACAAGCATTTTAGAGGAAGATGAATGGCTTGAATTGATTTCCTTCCTCTTTCAATGCATAAATTCTAAATTTTTCCACCTAAAAGAGATTACACTTCTTATGCTTGGATAGCTTGCATAGTACATGACCTCTCAGCTTTATCCTACACACAATCCCGAAAACCTTGCTCAAACTGTTCACTTTTCCCTATAATGCTTCTACTTATAAAGTATCAAAAACAAATAGAAAATCCACTCACCAGTTGCACATCATTCGTATAGATTGTCCCTTGATCAAGAATCGCACAAAAAGACAAACATCGAAGATGACAACCAACAGTGAAAAACATGCAAGCTTTTCAAATAACAATTAAAAATCAATAAGCAAAAACCACCCCTCCAACACATTTCACACAATTTGCTTTCCGACCTTTGCTCATTAGCTACCACTGCAATAAACACATAGTCAATGCATTTAACTTTTATAGAATAATAAACATGTAAGAATGCAACTGGGAGAAAAAAAATCCACATGAACATGATGGTTGGTTGCTATTAGAAGGGCTAATGGAAAATGCTTGCAAAAATATATAATGTTTGTGTATTGTTTAGCAAATTTTATTGTCGTTACTCTGGTTTAGGTTTATGAATATTGTATTTTTTGTCATGCATTGTACAAAGTGTATTGATCATGAATGGATTGGTTGTTTGTTTATGGTACATGATAACTAGAAGTATTGGTTGTTGTTAAAAGGGCTAACGGGGCAAATGTGCACATTAAATTACATATGCTTTGAGAAAGGTCTTGTAGGCTATGGGGGTAGTCAAAGCGTTAATTATATGTTTATTGCTTGAGTGACTATTACCCTATCAGTAAGCATGAAGGTCAGTTGCTATTAGAAGGGCTAATGGGAAATTCTTGCATAAATTTATAATGTTTCTTCATTGTTGTGCAAATTTTATTGTTGTTTATGCGGTTCAGGTTTATGAATAGTGTATTATTTTTCATGCATTGTGCTCATTTCTTTAGTTATGTCATGTGTCTCTAGTATTCAATTGCTAGTAAGAAAAATAACAAAGTAGAAGTAGATGAATTTTTTTGAAGATAAGTGTAATGCATTGTAGAGCAATGAATGGATAGCTAATGCATTAAGTACTATGACAATAGTGACACAATTGTTATGTTTTCCAGGTCTAAGGTTACATTGCATAGTTATTATGTTAGGTGGGCTATGATCTACAAATACTATAGATAAAATTTTGTACATTAATTGTTATAGCTTAGTAGAGTTTGTCAGTTATCAAACATTTTCCAAAATACATAGAGTTCTATCTACTAATTTATTTAAACAAAAATGAGTAGTACACTTGTTAGCATTTAATGCATTAGTTGTAGATTGATTGACAAGCCTGCCATTTTCAATGAGCATTATACAATTGCAATAGTGAACTGGTTTGATCACAACAGTGACTTGACTTTGAGAAAAATTCCATGCACATTAAATGTATGATGGCAAAATACTTGCTTGGCCCATGAAATTTGATTGTTTTGCAGTAGGTCTACTATTGATTTTAGTTTCAGTATACTAGAAAAATATGGGAACATTATATACTCAACATTTGTGAACATATTTTTGGTGTTTGAAAAGAATTATTTATCTATTTTGCTAGTGATATGGGGAAATTGGAATACCTTGTAGTATGTGAATTATGAACAAGTGTAAATAGTAATTTTCATGTATGCTTTGTTGCCTTGCACACATTTTTAATGTCAAATGAATGCATGGATGGTGAGAATAGAAAAGGTGTTACATGTGACCATGTGAGAAAATAGACTTGGAACACATTTTTCCATTGATTGATGCATTTGAATAGTAATATGTTGTTGCTAGAGCAATATTGTTTAAGATCATTATCAGTGTACAGACTTACAATGCATTAATTGTGGATCGATTGCCTCAATAGGCACTAACCTAATAGAAAATCCTATAAAATTTAGATCTAATGAATCAATGTTTGGAAAAATCCATGGCGTTGTTTTGTTTCACTTCAATATGTATCATTTTGTTGGCAAAGTTGGCACAATTTTCATGTAGACATTAAATATTTGGAGTAATATGGTCTTCTCTTTTTTGTTATTCTTTTTTTGTTGGCTCTTTTTCCTATATTACTATATCTCATGTTCTATGACTTAAAACTTTCTACTATTTTTTTCTAGTTGACATTTTTTCCCTTTGTATGCCATGCAATACTTTATTTCCTTATGTTTGAGTTTAAATGGATTAAATTTTGGTGGTGCAATTTTTCAATATGCAATGTATTAGCAATACAAAATGTGCATGTTTTTAAAGTACAAATTGCTATTGCATATATTGCATTTTAACTCGTCATACTTAGTTGGCCTATACTTCATTTCTATTTGGCTTATTTTTCTATACAAAGAGAAATGATAGAGCTACTGTATGCCATAGACAGAGAGATGGATAATATATTTAAGACATAAAAAATTAGGCTAATACTTGATTGAGTTCTGATTGAGCTACTTTACTAGTTGTCTAGTTTGTGTGGATAAGTCAATAAGCAATAGCATCCACTTTATAAAAATCATAGTGAATGTAGACAACTTGTTTACTATTTCATTTGCTGAATTTTCTTTTGAAATAGTTGTTTGATTAGTGAAATTGAAGTGTTCAAAATATTCTAGACTCTTTCCTACTGTTGGGATTTAAGGACATTTTCTTGTGTTTGAAAATTATAATTTACCTCTTTTTCCATTGGTTACACTAGGCCTTGAATTCAAAGTAAATGCATTGTATGCTTGTAGAAGGAAGAATACTAAGGTCAAAGACCTAAAATATTATTGCTTTATCTGGTAACAATAGACTATGTGACATTGGGATTGGTCCCTATCACTAGTATTACAGTGACACCTTTCATGCAATGTTTAGATTATAGAATTTGATTGTAAAATATCATTAGAAAAATGTTTAGTTTAATGCTCATTGTTACAAGGGCTAATAGGCCAAGTGGGTACAGTAAATTACATATGCTATAAGCAAGGTCTTGTCAATAATGGGGGAAATGAACACGCTAATTTTCTTTATTCTTCACTAAATTCATTGTAAACAAAGGGAAAGAATGATACAAGAATATGATCATTCACTTCCTTCAATAATTAACTATATTTGTAGTTACATAGATCTTTTCCTTCCTCTTCAATTGGACCAAAACTTGTTACTTTTGCAATCAAGAATATGCATAATTACAATCACCAAATACACAATTCATTGCTTAAGTATTTGCAAAAAGCCATCTAGCAAAAGTTGCTCAATTTGCATTTATCAATTAAATATTTGTAAAAATATATAATGTTGTATTCTCCTAATTTACTTAAACAAAATTGAATAGTAGAAATAGTAGCATTTAATGCAATAGTTCTAGATTGATAGACAAGTGTCCCATATCCCACACATATTATACAATTGCAAAGTTGACCTACTCCAACATGTAGTGAATTTATAGTTAATTCATGAAATGTTAGGCAAGTGATGGGATTTGTTTCTCCTTATTTTCATTTAACCCATGAAATCTTAAGCAAGTGTTAGGTTTTGTTTTTGTTTATTCTCATTTATTTATCATTTGTTGGAAAGATTTTTGGTACTTTAGCCTTTTGCATGTTCGTTACTCTGTAAAATTTGACTACATATGAATGGCTTCATTATGTCTTTATAATACATGATAACTATAGGTATTGCTTGTTGTCCTCAAATCTTGACTATAGCGAAAAGGAAAAAATATTTTAAACACTACAATTCTAGTGGTGAACTGACTATTTGAAAAGCAAGTGCAATGGATGCAATAGTAAACATGCCATATAGTAGGAGCTAATAAAAGCATAAATGTTTAAATTATACAATTTGATACATTGCCAAAGGTTGTGTATCATTCATTTTTGTTAAAGCAATTTAGAAATTTAAGAACCCATTATATTTTTTGCAAATAGTCAATCATTGCATGCAAATTATGCCACCCTTTCCAATAAGGTACTGGCTATAGAAGCAATCAATCCATGTTTAATGCACTAAATGGTATAACTATTGCATCATAAAAAATAATATATTAAATGCAAGTTCTGCAAGATAGATTTTTTGAAACATTTAGATATTAAATAGAAATCCTACAAGCCTAGCCAATAGGTTGAAAGCTAGTTCTATTCTACTGTGACTAGAAATATAATTTTTTGTTATAAGGCCCAATTGTACAAATAGGTACAATGGATAACAAAGGACATGAAACACTTGAAGCCAACAACCAGGTTACAATTGCAATAGTCTCATTGGCAATTGAGCGATAAAAAATTTAATATGTGGACATGTATCTATGTCAAATTACTTATAAACAACATTCAAAGAGAAGAACCCAGTCAAATAAAGAAATTGGTTCAAGTGAAATGCATATATGGATTTGAGCTTAGAGCATATTAATGCTTACCTGAAATTCTATTAGTATCTAGAAAATGTGTAACTACAATTTCTACACTTGAAATAGTTTCTTCATTAGTACTAGGTTCTTCATTTGTATGGGTTACAAAATTTCTATTTAATGTCTTTAACGTTTTCAAAAAATTATCACTTTTGTCTATTTTATTCCAAATTTTATCATATGTTTCTGGGTTTCCTTTTTATGAATAATGTACTATATGTTAGTTTTGTGAACTGTGTGTGCACCTATAATGCATTAACTATGCATTCATTGCTTGGGTAGCCATCACTCTACAAAATTTATATTGCATTACTCCTTTTTTTGTTCACAAATTTTTCATGTGCTTCTATGTTTTGTGTTAATGAATAACATATTATGTGCCATCCAATATGCTTATTTGTTTAATTTGTCCCATTCACAAGCACCATTTCTTTTAACTAAATCCTTGTACAAATATCTATTGCAATGTGAATATTCTCACTTGTGAACACCAAACTAGAAGGTCAGATTCTTGTATCATTCATTTCTTTTCTTTCCAATGAATTTTAAATCTTGTAATGTGTGCATAACAAAAAGTAGTTTTTTTGGAAAACACAAGTTCTTTTGCAATTAGAATAATGCATAATTGCAAACATGTCATATGCAATCCATATCCAATGTTTTACCATAAACACCCACTACACTGTATAATTTGACATATATTTTTTACTATCTATTTTTCCGTTTACTCCAGTAGCTTTAATACTTATTTGCAAGCATTATGTTATGTGCTGATTTTTTTTGCATTTTACTTGTCACAGGTGTTGTCTCTTACAATTGAACTATAGGACATAGATCTTCTCCGCTGCAAATCAACTTGGTTCTTTAAGAACAAGATTTAAGGTCAGATTCTTGTACTATTCTCCCACTTTGTTTACAATGAAATTTTAAAATTCTTCTAATGTATCTCAAAATTATGTATTGAAAGAATTGTGAACAATAAAGGAGAATACTTGTTCAAGAATCTGACTTCCCATAGAGATAGATAAGTATAATGTATGGCATGTCATGATTCATAAACATGAAACTATTTTTTGTTTTCTACCAAGTTACTTTTAGGTAACATAATGTACTAGTATTAGTGATTGGAACCAATCCCAATATCTAGTAGACTATATTTGCTACAAAAATCAAGACTCTTTTACATCATTGACCATGCACTTGTCCACTGTATAGAACTAGAATCCATTCATTTTGGATTTATTATTACAATAGGCACTAGCATGCAAGAAAAGCTTGTGAAATTTTGATTCTATCTCTAAATGATTCTGAAAATTTATTGCAATGGTCTATATAGCTTATTTTCTTTCAAGAAAATGACTTCATAGGCATTCAATGCATTGACCATATGTTCATTGCCTATTCCATGGACTCTTCTCATTTGTCTATTTTCTACTTTTAACAAGAACCATTGTCTACATTTACAGTTGAGAGCAACTATCTATATGGCTAGATATATACTTGATTCTTCAACAAACAATTCAAACACCAGATTCTTGTATCATTGTTTCCTTTTCTTTGGAATAAATTTCAAGCATTCCAATGTACCTAAAAGTTATGTATTTGTAGAGTTATAAAAACAAATCAAACATTCCTTACAAGAACTTAAATCACCAAATGAACAAATGAGCATACTGATTGAATACCATGTTATCTAATCCAAAAACATGGGACTATTTTTTTCCAACAAGCAACCTACTATTGCAATTGTTGGATTTGCTTTTCAAAATAGGTGCTAATAGGTTACTAGTTGCTCAAGCAATGAACACATGATCAATGCATTCAATGCTACTCACTTGCCTCAAGTTTCCCCCTTCCCCCTTGTAACAACAACAAATACTTTTAGTCACAAAATATCATAAACCAACACATCTCACGAGTTTTGCATTTAATGCATTAAACATGTGTTTAGTCTTGCAGTCCCAACTAGCTGACCATCAAAACTTATACTACATGTATTCATTGATTAAATGTTTTCTAGAGCATTCACTTGATAAAAAAAGCAACTAAACACAACACACAAGTTTACTTTTGAATTTTTTGCATTTGCTTTGAGGTCCTAGACATACTGAACCAATGGGATGGTTGCTATGGAAGTGAGAATGGTACAACTATTGCATGTGAACATGTGACAGTATCGACTTGAATTTGTGAACCCTGTGAACAATATTTTGTAAGTCAGTTTTGAAAACTTACCAAGACTTTGTTATCTATTGCTAAATACGTTGCTAGCTCTTGTACCAGCAAACATGTCGACCAATTTCATCTAGACACCAATGCTTTACAAGCTACCTACTTGTTGGCCTCAACTAATACATGGCTATTAGCAATATAGAATATGTTATTTCCTGCAATTACATGTCATTGTAGCTCTTGTAATAGCAAGCAAAGATTGTGATTATAAAGTATCACAAACAAGAATACAATCCACTTGCCAGTAGTGCATTTTTTGTACAATGGAGAACATGTAAAGCTTAAAATAGACTAGTTTTTAAACAAAGAATAGACAAACAACTATGAGGAAAAATAAAGCCTAGATTGTCCCTAAGATTTCTTGAATCAATTATGCATTCACTAGTTCCATTTCCACAAGCTATCTAGCATATTGCAGACATTTTTTCTTATTGTTAGAAGGGCTGCAATTGTTGAATTTTTCTTTGAATTAGTTGCTATGCTAGCCAAATTGCATTGTTTAAAGTATTGTTGTCTTTTTCCTATAGTTGGGATTTAAGGTCATATTTTGGATAATGGGTTATGAATTAGTGAATGCATGTTTAGTCTGGATTGGATGCAAATTCGACAAGGTGTGTTGGAGAGCTAGTGGGTATGGAAGTAGTGAATGCATAGTTAATTCATGGAAACTTAGGTGATTGCTGGGTTTTGTCTGCACTCATTATTGTTTGTTTATCATTTGTTGAAAAGCTTGTGGGTTTTTTAACTTTTGGTTGTGCTTCTATGTGTTCGTTATTTTATAAAAGTGTAGTGGTCGTGAATGGCTTGGCTATTCATTTATGATAATTGATAACGAGAATTATTGGTTGTTAAAAGGGCTAATAGGGCAAGTGGGCACATTAAATTGCATATGCTTTGAGCAAGGTCTTGTAGGTTGTAGGGGAAAACATGCAAATAGCTAAAAAACCCACAAGCTTTTCATGAGTCAAATGACAATAAGTAGAAACAAAACTCACCACTCGCCTAGCATTTCATGAATTAACTATATGTTCACTGCATGTGTACACATAGTCTAGAAAACCTTGCTCAAACTGTTCACTTTTCCCTATAACATTTCTACTTATCAAGTATCAAAAACAAACAAACAATCCACTCACCAGTTGCACATTGTTCTTATATATTGTTGTTTTTGTGGTTCAAGTGTATGAATAGTGTATTATTTGTCGTGCATTGTGCTCATTTCTTTAGTTCTATCATGTGTATCTAGTATTCATTTTCTTGTAAGAAAAATAGCAAAGTAGAAGAAGATGAAATTTTTTGTAGATAAGTGTAATGTATTGTAGATCAATGAATGCATAGCCAATACATTAAGTACTATGATAACAGTGACATAATTGTTATGTTTTCCAGGTCTAGGGTTACATTGCACAGTTGTTATGTTAGGTGGGCTATGATCTACAAATGCTTTAGAGAAAATTTTGTACATTAATTGTTATAGCTTAGTAGAGTTCGTTAGCTATCAATCATTTATGAAAATACATAGAGTTATATTTTGTTACTTTACTTAATCAAAAATGAGTAATTGACTTGTTAGCATTGAATGCATCAATTGTAGATTAATTGATCAGCGCGCCATTTGTAATGAGCATTATACAATTACAATAGTGAATTGGTTTGATCACAGCAGTGACTTTCCTTTGAGCAAAATGCCATGCACATTAAATGCATGATGGTATAATACTTACTTTGCCCATGAAATTTGATTGTCTTGTAGTAGGTCTACTATTGATTTTAGTTTCAGTATATTAGAAAAATATGGGAACATTATATACTTGACATTTATGAACATATTTTTTGTGTTTGAAAAGCATTATTTATCTATTTTTCTAGTGATATGAGGCAATTGAAATACATTGTAGTATGTGAACTATGAACAAGTGTAAACGATAATGCTTGTGTATTCTTTGTTGTGTTGCACACATTGTGAATGTCAAACGAGTGCATGGATGGTGAGAATGGAAAAGGTGTTACATGTGACCATGTGAGAAAATAGACTAGGAACACATTTGTCCATTGATTGATGCATTAGAATAGTAGTATGTTTTTGCTATATGGAACAATATTGTTTATGATCTTTGTTAGTGTATAGACTTACAATGCATTAACTATGGCTTGATCGCTTCAATGGGAACTAGCCTAATAGCTAAGCCTATAAAATCTAGATTTAATGACTAAATTTTTGCAAAAATCCATTTCATTCTTTTGTTTGGCTTCAATATGTATCATTTTCCTGACAAAGCTGGAACAATTTGCATGTAGAAATTAAATATTTGGAGTAATATGGTATTCTCTTTTTTGTTATGATTTTTTTGTTGGCTCTTTTGTCTATATTACTCTATCTCATGTTCTGTGACTTAAAACTTTCTACTATTTTTTGTTTTCTAGTTGACATTTTTTCCCTTTGTATGCTAGGCAATACTTTATTTCCTTATGTTTGAGTTTAAATGGATTAAATTTTGGTGTTGTATTTTTTTAGTATCTAATGTATTAGCAATACAAAATGTGCATGTTTTTAAAGTACATCTTTCTATTGCATATATATTGCATTTTAATTCATCATACTTAGTTGGCCTATACTTACTTTCTATTTGGCTTATTTTCCTATACACAGAGAAATGATAGAGCTACTGTATGCAATAGAGAGAGATGGATAATATATTTAAGACATGAAACATTAGGTTGATGCTTGATTGATTTTTGTTTGAGCTACTTTACTAGTTTCCTAGTTTGTGTGGATCATTCAATAAGCAATAGCATTGACTTTATAAAAAACATAGTGAATGCAGACAACTTGTTTACTATTGCATTTGCTGAATTTTGTTTTGAAATAGTTGCTTGATCAATGAAATTGAAGTGTTCAAAATATTTTGGACTCTTTCCTAGAGTTGGAATTTAAGGACATATTTTATGTGTTTCAAAATTATAATTTACCTATTTTTCTATTGGTTGCACTAGGCCCGAATTCAGAGTAAATGCACTATATTTTTATAGAAGGAAAAATACCTAGGTAAAAGATCTAAAAGATTATTACTTTATTTGGTAACAATAAACTATGAGACATTGTGATTGGTCCCTATTGTTAGTATTACAATGGCACCTTTCATGCAATGTAATCAAAGGGAAAGAATGATACAAGAATATGATCTTCCACTTCCTTGTTCAACAATTAACTATATTTGCAATTACATGTATAGATCTTTTCCTTCCTCTTCAATTGCACAAAAACATGTTACTTTTGCAATCAAGAATATGCATAATTACAATCACCAGATACATAATTCACTGCTTAAGTATTTGCGAAAAAGCCCTCTGGAAAATGTTTCTCAATTTGCATTTAGCAATTAAATTATATTTGAAAAAATATATTTAATGTCATATTCTCCTAATTTACTTAAACAAAGTTGAATAGTAGACATAGTAGCAATTAATGCAATAGTTGTAGATTGATAGACAAGCATCCCATATCCAACACATATTATATAATTGCAAAGTTTACCTACTCCAACATGTAGTGAACATATAGTTAATTCATGAAATGTTAGGTGAGTGATGGGTTTTGTTTCTACTTATTTTTTTTTAACCTATGAAATCTTAGGCGAGTGTTGGGTTTTGTTTTTGTTTATTCTCATTTATTTATCATTTGTTGGAAAGCTTGTGGATACTTTACCCTTTTGCATGTTCTTTACTCTATAAAAGTTGACTACAAATGAATGGCTTCATTGTGTCTTTATGATACTTGATAACTACATGTATTTCTTGTTGTCCTCAAATCCTGACTATAGCAAAAAGGAAAAAATATTTTAAACACTACAATTTCAATGGCGAACCGACCATTTGAAAAGCAAGTGAAATCGGTGCAATAGTAAACCTACCATTCACTAGGAGCTAATAAAAGTAGAAATTTTTACATTATACAATTTGATATATTGGAAAAGGTTGTGGATCATTCATTTTTGTTAAAGCAAATCAAAAAATTAAGAACCCATTATATTTTTTGCAAATACTCAATTATTGCATGCAAAGTATGCTGCCCTTACCAATAATGCACTGGCTATAGAATTAGTCAATCCATGTTTAATGCACTGAATGGTATAACTATTGCATCATAAAAAATAGTATATTAAATGCAAGTTTTGCAAGATAGATTTTCTGAAACATTTAGACATTAAATAGAAATCTTGCAAACTTAGCCAATAGGTTGATAGCTATTTTTGTTCTGTTGTGACTAGAAATATAATTTGTTGTTATAAGGCCCAATTGTACAAATAGGTACAATGGATAACAAAGGAAATGAAACACTTGAAGCCAACAAGTAGGTTACAATTTCAATAGTCTCATTTGCAATTGACCAATAATAAATATTTATTTTTTCTCTATGTTGCTTCATGTAAGCATATTACTGTTTTCCTGTTAAAGAAATTTGCCAAAATAAGAGAATATTATATATTTTGCAAATATTCAATTCCTAAATGAAAATTATGCCACCTTTGGTAGCAAGATAACAAATTCTAAAGTAGTCAATGCATGTTTGATGCATTAAATAGTATGGCTCACAAATAAGAAACAATAGTCTATTGAATCCAAATTGTGTAAGATAATATGTTACCCATAGACATGAAACACATAAGCATATGTATAGGAACAATGTACTATTGATGAATAGTTCATGTGTCTGTTTATCATACTTGATAACTAGATGCATTGCTCATTATTACAAAGAAGACTTAGCAGAAATAAAACCTAGCACTAGCATAAGATTTCATCAATTAGTACCCATTAGCCCTCTAATACATGTCATACAATTTTCATTTAATGGATTAAACATGTATTCACTGCTTCATGATCAAATATTTCCAAAAATATATAATGTTCCTTATTTTTCTAATTTAATTGAACGAAAATGAATAAACCGTAATTTTCAAGGATAAAAAATATGAGCATAAATCCTGACTATATAGGAAAAAGAAAAATAAAAATTAAACAACACGATGTCATTGGCCAAGCAACTAATTGGAAAGAAAATTCAACAGATGCGATAGTAAAGTCATGGACTGCATGCATTTGTTTCCTTGGACCTTGTAACGAGAAGCAATAGCTTTGGTGAAAAGGTTTCACATATGAACAGATAACATGGAGATCTAAAAATATACAACCTTTTGAACAAGCAATAAACAAACAAGAATTAAGTATGCATTTGTTGCTTGCATACTTTCCAGCTTTCAAATACATCTTGGATATTTTGCATTTAATGGATATAAAACTAGAAGTGTCTAGATTATAGAATTTGATTTTCCATCAAGGATATCATCTGCATTTTGTGCGATAAAGCTCCCACATATTGCATTTAATTTTAAAATATTCACCAAAATTTATTGTGTGTTGTTATGTTTTATGTTTATGGATAGCGCATTCTATGTCATAGACTATGCTCATCTATCTATTTGTAATTATCACAAGGACCATTGGTTGTAACTAGAGTGGTTGACAAGGATTTATATTGCTACAAATAGACTTGGTTCTTGAACAAGTTGCAAGGTCAGAGTCTTGTAACATTCTCTTGCTTTGTTTGCAACGAAATTTAATTCTCTCAAGAAACTAGCTTTACGGATAGGCACATGAGCATACTAAATGACATGACATATGATTTATAAACATGAAACTATTTTTTCCTGATGAGCATGTTGCTTTTGTAGAGAGAAATATGTATAAGTGTATTCATGGGATGTGTTGTTCATTGATTAAATATTCGTGAATCATGTATTGCTTCTAAGATTGTGAGGAAGAGGAAACATAGGAGCTATTTTGGTTTGTAGAGAATGCAGGGAAGTGCTATAAATTTTTTTGCATTTTTCATGACTTTAACATTCATGAAATTTGTCAAGAAATTATAAGTCATGGTGTTTTCCATGAATTTTATAGCACTTCTTACTGCATGCACTGGAGGGCAAGAGTGTTTTGATGCATTTGTCTCAAATTTTTTACATGATGATTATGTGCATAAAATGCTACAAAATTGTCTACTTCGGCATGGGTGATCCAAAAAATATGTTCATCACTCCCAACGATTGCTACTAATTCTTGTTTGTTTATTGTTTATTGAAAAACTTGTCTGGTTTTAGCTCTGCATCTCCTCAATCCTAGGAACAATGGACTACTGGTAAGCAATTTATGTGTCTATTTATGATAATTCTAACATAGAAATATTGATTTCTATTACAAGGACAAAGGTTAAAAATGGGTATAGAAGATCTATATAGTTCCAAAGATAGTTAGTTGTTGAAAAAGGAAATAGAAATTCAGATTCTTGTATCACTACTCTGCTTTGTTTCCAACAATATATAATGTCTCCCCATTTTCCTAAATTACTTAAAGGAAAATGGAAAATGGACCTACTCAAACCAATAGGAAAAAATATCAACCACAATTTTCAAGCGCAAAAAATATGTGATTAAATCCTAAGTATAGGAAAAAGCCAAAAATATTTGAAACAATACAATCCCATTAGCCAGGTGAATAATTTAAAAGCAAATGCAATGGATGCAATAGTAAACCTGCCTATTATAAGAACTAATAAAATCACTAATTCTTATATTATAGAATTCCATTCATTGACCAAGGCTGTGTATCAAGTATAGAGAACATATTTTCACCAACAAAGCCTTTATAGTTTCAATTTAATTGCTAGACATAATTTGGCAAAATTTTCTACATGCATCTATGTGTCATGTTTATGAATAACATGTTATATGCCATGCACTGCACCCATCTGTCTCCTTAGCCTTTCTAACAGTAAGAACTACTTGTACTTATAAGTTTTGATAAACAAACAAACTAGCCAATCACTAGGAGTGATGTAAGAGCATCTAGCGGTGCAAGGAAATCTTGCATCACCCAAAAAATTGCTTTCTTTATTTTCTTTAGTTGTTTTGAGTCCAATGGTGGCATTTAAAGGGTTTAAAATTTTCAAGCATCAAAAATAGCAAAAAACAGGCACTTACTATTTTTAGTAAGTCATCCAAAATAGGCTCGTATGGACATGAAATTTTACCCCGATGAGGAGAGCTAAAAAACATCTTCGGTTGTGAAAGAATCACCTAAATACCCTACACAATTTAGGAGAAATTAAAGTTTCCATCTTGGAAAATTTCTACAATGTGGCTTCAAATTTAAATATAAAACTTTAGAGGCCCCGAAATTGCTCGAAAATTGGTTGAACCGACCTATGGTAGGTTCATGTGTTGTAGAGCTTGCTGAGATCTTTCTGACGATATGCAATAATAGCAAGTTGGATGACCAAATAAAAAGTTATGGCCCCATGAAGTTGGTCCTCTAAAAAGTGAATTTCATAAAAAAATCTTCCTAGGCCAGAAATCATTTGACAAGACTTTTGGCAACAAAACAAAAGGAGAAATTTGATCTTTCTAGAACATTCTAGGGTGTTTATTGGGGAAAATGAAAAAGGGTTAAGTGGGGGTTGTAGAAGGTGGCCCTGATAATGCAAATTGTGGCTCTGAATAGTAGATTTTCTTTTTTGAGTTGATTTTTTTGTATTGAATCAAGCCCATGAGGCTGTAGCATGTAAGCTTGAATCTCTAATTTCATTTTTGTGAAAATAATTGAAAGTGAGTCATTTTTCTATCTTTCATTTTCGGTGTTGATATCAGTTGTTGTGATTTCTGTGGGTTTTGGGTGATGTGGCCCTCATCAAGTGGTATCAGAGCAGGAGTTCTTGAGCCTATAATAAAGTGTTGAATGTGAGGTAGTTGTAGAAGGAGCTATGAGTGTAGGTTGAGTTTCAAGATGGCTCTGAGACTTTCCCCAAATGGTAGAGCAAGAGGCTGAGGTGGTGGAGGAAGAGGTCCACCTAGAGATGAAATCAAAGCCCTTAGAAGGAAATTAGAAACCTTGTAGCAAGAGGTTTGGAGAAGAGATGTGCAATGAGACATAGATGAGAGTGATGATGAAATAGAAGAGGAAATGGAAGAGGAAGAGTGGGATCCAATGGATCCTAGAGAAAGAATATTGTTGCAAGCAATCTCAAGCATTGGGAAGACACCTAAAATGGAGGTTTCAACTTTTAGTGGAAAAAAAAATCCTAAAGAATTGATTGATTGGATCAATGAAATGGAGGAATTTTTTGAGTTTGTGTAGATTGAAGATCCTCATAGAGTGAGTTTTGCAAAGAAAAAAGTGAAAGGTCATGCCAGTATATGGTGGAAAGTGGTCTAGTTAGAAAGAGGAAGACAAGGTAAAGATAAAATTTCTAGATGGGACATAATGGTGTCAAAATTGAAGAAACGATTTATTGTAGTTGATTAAAAATTAGAGCTACTCAAGAAGATGCAGAGCTTGAGGCAAGGAACAAAGATAGTGAAAGAATACACATAGGAATTTCACAAGGTCCTGATTTAGACATAACATTCTAAGGTGAATAAGGAGAAAGTTGCATGTTATATTAACGGGTTGAAGGAAAGCATCCAAGAAGAATTGGCAAGTTGGTAAGAATGACCACCATTGAGGGTGCTTATCAATTTTCTCTAAAGGTTGAAGAATGGTTAAACAAGAGGTTTGAGAACAAACAATGAGTTGGAGGTCATGGAAGAAAGACCGGTGGATGGTCATATGGAGGTCAAACTAAAAATCAAAAGAAGGGTGAAGGTCCCAATAGCAGCTAGAACCAGAAAGGAGATAACACCTACTATCCTCATGATCAGAATAATGGAAACCAAAGAGGAAGGGGAAGATCTTGAAAAGGAATGGGAAGAGGAGGCTTCTGTGGAACTTGTTTCTAGTGTGGAGAGGAAGGAAATAGAGCCTATGATTGTCCTCAACATCAAGGAAGGACAAATATAAGACTTGAGGGTAATGCATGTGTTGCACATGTTGATGAAGATGTTGAGGCTTCACATTCTGAGGATGCAGAAAGAGGGGAGATCCTTGTTACTAGAAGATCCTTGTTGCATGAGGAGAATGAGCCAACTCGAAGGAAGAACTTGTTTCACACTAGATGTAAGTGTGAAGGTAAAGTTTTCAATGTTATTGTTGAGGGAGGTAGTATTGATAACCTTGTTTCAAAATAAATGGTTAGTATGTTGTGGTTGGAGAGAAGAAGGCATCCAAACCCATACTAGATTGCTTGGTTGCAGAAGGACCATAAATCCTTGGTCAATGAACAATATTTCATAAAGTTCAAGATTGGAAATTACCGTGATGAGGTATTATGTGATATTATTTCTATGGATGTTTGTCATATGTTGTTAGGCAGACTGTGGGAGTTTGACAGACGAGCAATACATGATGGACATGTTAACACCTATTCTTTGACAAAGGATGGAGTTCATCATAAGTTGAATCCATTGAAAGAGACAGAGGAAAAGGTATTCAATAATGCAAGAATTTATTTGGTTGATGGAAGAAAGTTCCTAGAAGGTATGAAGCATGAGCATATGTGTTTTGCATTGATTAGTAGAGCTAATAAAGTAGGTACTACTGAGATACCGTTAGAGGTTTCATATTTGTTGAATGAGTTTCAAGCTATTATTTTTGATAATGTAACTAAAGGTTTGCCTCCTATAAGAAATATTAGTCATCAAATGGACTTGATTCCTGGAGCCAGTTTTCCAAATAAGGTAGCTCATCATATGACTCTAGCAGAGAGTGAAGAGTTGAACAGACAAGTGCAAGAGTTGTTGTGGAAGGGATTTATTAGAGAGAGTTTGAGTCCATGTGAAATACCTGTTGTACTAGCACCAAAGAAGGATGGGGAATGGTAGATGTGTATAGATTCTAGAGCCATCAACAAGATCACTATCAAGTATAGATTTACCTTGCCAAGAATGGATGACATTATAAATTGTTTGAGTGGAGTTGAGTACTTCACAAAGATAGATCTAAAGACTAGATATCACTAGATCAAGATTAGAGAAGGAAATGAATTGAAGATATCCTTCAAAACCAAGGAGGGATTGTATGAGTGGTTAGTCATGCCTTTTGGGATAACCAATGCACTGAGCACCTTTATGCAGCTTATGAATGAGGCATTAAAACAATTTTTAGGAACATTTGTTTTTATTTATTTGGATGATATTTTGATTTTCAGTAAGACATTGGAGGAGCACTTGATGCATATCCAAAAAGTTTTCAAGAAACTAAGGGAGGATAATTTTTTGATTAATTTGAAGAAATGTAGTTTTGTGAAGAGAGAGTTGGTGTATTTGGGATTTGTTGTCCCAATAGAGGGTATTAAAATGGATCCAGAGAAGGTGAAAGCTATCATTGAATGGCCTACCCCGAGGAATGTTACAGAGGCAAGATCATTTTATGGTCTAGCAATTTTTTACATAAAGTTTATTAAGAATTTTAGTAGTATTTGTGCACCTCTAATTGAAGTGATGAGAGGGGATATAAAAGAGTTTAAGTGGACTACAGGAGCAGCAAAAAGTTTTGATATGTTGAAGAAGAAAGTTACAGAGCAACCTATTTTGGAACTTCCATATTTCAATAACGTCTTCTAGGTAGATTGTGATGCTAATGGCACTACCATAGGAGTTGTTTTGAGTGAAGAAGGTAAGTCTGTTGCCTATTTTAGTGAGAAGTTAAATGATGCCAAGAAGAAATATTTTGTCTATGATCAAGAGTTTTATGCTATATTTCAAGCTTTGAAGAAATGGAGACACTATTTGTTGATAAAAGAATTTATTTTATACACTTATCACTAGGCTTTGTAGTTTCTCAATAGTCAAGGAAAGTTGAATCAAAGGCACTTAAAATGGGTTGATTTTTTGCAGAGTTATACTTTTTTTTTGAAGCACGGGAGTGGAAGGGAAAACAAAGTTGTAGATGCATTAAGTAGAAGGAAAAATTTGTTGATAGAAATGAATATAGAGGTTGTTGGGTTCAATGAACTCAAGATTTTGTATCCAGAAGATCCAAACTTTGTAGAGGCTTCTAAGGCTTGTCTAGAACTTGTTACATTGGATAGGACAAGATGGTTGGATTTCTTAATCCAAGATGGGATGTTGTATAGAGGAAGCAAATTTTGCATTCCAAGGAGTTTTATGAGAGAGAATCTAATCAAGGAGAAGCATAGTGGAGGATTGGCTAGAAATTTTGGTCGAGATAAGACCATTGATCTTGTTAGTGAGAATTATTATTGGCCATAGTTACAACAAGATGTGAAGATTTTTTTACAAAGTTTTAGAGTATGTCAAATGGTGAAAGGAACAAGTTAGAATACTGGATTGTATCAGCCATTACCTATACTTCAGAGGCCATGGGAGGATATTAGCATGGATTTTGTTTTTGGATTGCCAAGGACACAGAGAGGGCATGATTCCATATTTGTGGCGCTGGATTGATTTTCAAAGATGGCACATTTCATTCTGTGTCATAAGGCCAATGATGTTGTTCATGTTGCATAGTTGTTTTTTAGAGAGGTTGTGAGACTACATGGTTTACCAAAGAGTATAGTTTCAGAAAGAGATAACAAATTTGTTGGTTATTTCTGGAGGACATTATGGAATAAGTTGAAGACAAGTTTAAAGTTCAGTTATGCACACCATCCACAAACTGATGGACAAACAGAGGTGGTGAATAGTATTTTGGGTAACTTGCTAGGATGCTTAGTAGGAGATAAGCCTAAGGGATGGGATTTGATTATACCATAGGAAAAATTTTCTTACAATAATTATGTCAATAGGTGCACTAGTAAATCACCATTCCAGATTGTATATTGGAGTAGTCCAAGAACTACTTCTAAACTAAGAAAGATGGATAAGGGGGAGAAGAGTAGTGTTGAGGCTAAATATTTTGCTGAGCACCTAAAGAATTTGTATGAATAAGTGAAGAAATGCATCAACAAGATGAACTCACAATATAAGGCTCAGACAGATCAGAAAAGGAGGTATAAGGAGTTCCAGGTAGGAGATGAAGTCATACCTCATTTGTGAAAGGAAATTTTTCTAGTTGGTACATACAACAGGTTAAAGATGAAGAAGTTTTGATGCAGAGTGGTAGAGGAAGCACCCAACTTGACACACTTGTTCAACTATACCCTTCAATATGACAATATGATCATACAACTTGACTCACACAACCAAAAATCACCACAGTACTTGGGGATGATTTGGAAACTCTTAATATGACAAAAAATGAACAAACAACTAGACTTTTCTCATAGAAACTCTCATTCCTCCATTGTTGCCATACTATCCATGCATTCCTTCTAGCACTCACCAACAAGAAAGTCATGATAAAAATTTGTTAAAGGAAAATAATAGAGAAAGAAACCACATTTTAGACTTCTTACATAGACCCTTATATATCCCCAAAAGCATAGAACCAAACACCAAGAGAAGGTGTATCAAATAACTAATTTATAAGCCACCAAACAGCTTCATTTGGCTTGTCCAAAGAAGGAATCAACTTGTCAAGGAACACACCAACACCCCTAATGCATTTAAAATACTTCAATAGGTTCCCCAAGATCTTTTACATTCTTTCCATCCATTATATTTACTCAAATACTCAAAAATCAACAAATAGTGTATTCAAATTAACACATTTTGGATTGTACAAGGAAAAAACTAGACCTAGGGCATCACATAACTTTTGTAAGCCTCCATTTTTCAAATGAAAAAAATTTTAGCATGTAAAGGAGTCCTAAATCTACCAATCCACCAAGTTTTAGATTTTTTCCATGGTGGAAATGGGAATTACATCCATTTTGGTGACCAAACCCTTGTTTTGCAAGGTTTCAGAACCACTTTCACTAAAATTGATGTAACTTACTCAATACTTGATGAAATTAACTCAAATCACCACAAAAAGAAATAATAATCTCCCCTATATAGAACCATGTGCATTAGAGGTCTATAAAATTCTACTACAAGCTGTACGAATCAAAATAACAATAAAAAATGTTGTAAAAATTGGAAAAATAGAGTTTTTATTTATATTAATGCTTCAAAAAATTCATGCCTCAAGCAAAGGATTATATTTAAACTTATTTCCCATCATTTACAATGGCCCTCAACTTGTTTTTGAAGGAGGGAACTGTTGGTTAATGAGATTACATCATTAATGTTGATTTTACACCAAATTTCATTATGACAACTTTGCATTTTGAAGCAACTTTGCAATCCTAAAGACCTAAGACCTTAAAAAACATTCAAATGGCTCCAAAATAGCTGATGAGCCCAAAATGTGCTCATAGTTTGGACATTATGATGAATTTTTAATACCTTTACTTTTGTTATTCATGGTTGTTTAAACTCTTTTGAAACCATTTATTGGGATATCCTATAGCAAAATATCTTCATATTCTTGCAGCCTATTGTGTTGTCTTGACTACATTTATTACCCTATTGACTCCCTAAATGACTGGTATATTGCATATATTTTTTGAATGATGAAATAGATTTAAATATGTGATTAATGAACTAATATTGTGTATGTGCCATGTGCCTTTTCTTTCACATCTGTTACCTTGTGTTTCATAGGTTGTTGAAGAAAGTATGATCGAGTCAAGCACAGCCGATCTCGGCCTTGTAGTAAAGTCTATTTCCTGCACGACTTCAAGGAAGCTCTGGCAAAGACTCTTTGATTGAAACCATTGGGAAGGATTTTTAATGGCAGTCAATCTGGAAAGAGTGGAGCACTAGATTCTCTCTAGATTGGGTTGAACAGGTAAATCTATTTATAAAGTTTGTTCCTTGTTTTTGGGATACAATTTACTTCCACGTCTTTCTTTGATAGGGTTAGTCAGTTAGTTGTTCTCCTGATTTTAAATAAGGTACTCCTCCTATGCAAGTGAGGAAGGAGATGATAGTTATAAGTAAGATAGAAGCATAGTGATAGAGAGATAGCAGATGTCATGTAAGAGAGAGTATAATAATAATGAAAAATAAAATCTGTATGACAAGAGACAGAGTTTTTTGTTAGTTTCCATATCAAAAAAGCAATGTATACCATTATGTTTTGATGAATAAAGTTTGATGAAGTTCTGAGTTCAACACTTGCATAATTAGTAGATGCTTGCTAAGGGGGCCCACTTAGTAAGTATATGTAGCTAGTTAGTTAGCTATCTTTTCTGTTGATCATCAGTTAGATTTCATCTTTGAAGTTTCCATATAAACTCAGTCTTGTATTACTCTTGCAACATTGGGAATCCATCCCTGTGTCTATTCCTGCAGCATAAGGCCAATTCATAGTTTGTGTTTCAATTGCAGCTATTATGGTTTCTGTTTTAATCAAATCATGGTTGAGTTAAAATAACTTTGCATTACCTTCCTATAGCGTAGATAGAATTCCTTCCAAGTATTTATTTCTATTAAGTTGTGACCGAAACTAGTTCTTAGTGCATATATTGTGCTATTCCATTCAACGTATACGTTCCCTGGTTTGACAAGTAAATGAACGTCCATAAAGAGATATTAGCCACCTGCTAGAATGTCCAATTCCTAGGAAAGGTTTTACTGCGATTTTCATATCCTTTTGTGGGCGTGACCATTTTTGGCGTCGTTGCCAGGGATGGTGTCAATCTAAGAACTTGTTATAGTCATTGTTAGCAGTAGTTTAGTCAATCGTTTAAGTATTTTCAAGTTCTTTTTAAATACCATCTATTCTATTGCATGCATAGAAGAAGAAGAGATGCACTAGGAAGGTTCCTCGCTAAAAACCTGTTTGCTGAACTACCATTTAACCCAGCTGATGAAGAACCCAAGAAAAATCCATTTGCTCTGATATTCTAGCAAGAAAATATGGAAAATAATCCACCTAATCAACCTCTTGCTTTTGAGTTTCCCATTGTTCCCCAATGAGATACTGACAATCTTAAAAATATTCCTTCTTCATTGCTTCCCAAGTTCTATAGCCTAGTTACGGAGGACCCAGAAAATTTTCTGTTTGAGTTTGATGTCCTTTGTCGCAGTTATGACTACACTTCAGATGCTCACAAACTAAAGTTGTTTCCTTCCACCTTGAAGGAGGGAGCTCTCAAATGGTTCATGATTTTGGGAAGAGGTGCTGTTGATAGTTGGGCAGTCAAGCAAACAAAATTCCTTGAGAAATATAAGGAATATTGTAAAAGTGCTAGTAAAGGTGATGACATATTCAGAATTCGGCAGAAGGAGGATGAAAGTCTGGAAGATTATATCTCAAAATTCTTGTTTTCCCTGAAAAGTAACTCAAACCATACTCTTAATGAAGACTCTCAGAAACTACTCTTTCTAAGGGGAATCAATGATACCTGTATAGACTCCCTGGACCTGATGGGAGGAGGTGATATAACCCAATTGCCTTGGGATGATATAAAGAAAATATGTCTTAACTATTCTCGAGCAATAGTTAAGAAAGGTTGAGGTCATCATGCTACAATGGGGAAGTCTTCTTCCTATGGAGTTTCTCGGATGGAGATAACAAATTTGCTATCTGACTTCAAGTAGGATATCATTAATAATATGGCTACACAAATGGACACTATGCAAGCTCGAAAGAAATGTGAGGAAGCTGAGGTAGTTTTGGCTAAGTACTGTCCATACTATAGATAGAAGAAATCTGACTACAGATGCAAGATGGTGGCTAATCTAGAAGCTAAGAAATTACCTACTGACTTTAAGTCAGTAGAAGGTGATGATGATCAAGTGTTCTTTGTTGCACAAAGGAGACCATGGGCTCAAAGATAAGGTATGCCTCAAGATCCTTTGACTTTTGGTAATCCTTATTCTAGCTATAATAACCAATGGCAACCTACATATGGACCACCACCACCTTGGAATACATCTCAACCAAGTTGGCCTAATTATCAAACCCCACAATGGCAATCTCCTCAAGGAGGTTGGTAGTAGCCACAAGGACAATGGACCCCACCCCTAGGTAATTGGCAGCAAAATCCTTAATGGAGAAGTCCTCAACAATGGCAAAAGTAGTCCTCTAGGTTCCTGCAGCTTCCACAGCCACAACCACAGGCCCTCATGCCACCTCCTGTAGCAACTGCCACAAATACTGGCCCTCCAAAACAAATGAATATACCTACCCAGTCATTTCCAAATCCCAATAATAAGTAACAACAGTAGCCACAATAGCCTATGTATCTTGCTGAAGCCAAAAAATATCAAACTTATGCCTTAAATTTTAATGATATCCATTTGAGGTCTGGAACCATTCTACCTACTCCACAATCACCTCTAATTACTGAAATACAAGATTCTCCCCTTGAAGAATCTACTGCACCTGTTGTTCCTACTGAGCATATGCCTATAGCTGATACAGTTTCTAAAGAGCCTATTTTGCAAAGTCAAGACAAAGCACCTTTTCCTCAGAGGTTGCAAAGTATTGTATTTAAATCCATGGAAGAATCCACTTTTGACATTTTGGATCAGCTCAAGAATGTACAAATTCAAATCCCTTTATTTCAGACTATTAAAGATATTCCCATTTTTGGAAAAGCTATTAAAGAGGCCTGTTTGAAGAAGCCTAGATGGAAGAAAAAGGATCCCCAAACAATTCATGTCTTAGGGAAATTGGCTGATATAATGTTAGGAAATGTAGTCATTCCAAAGTATATTGACCTTGGAAGTCCTGTAGTGCAAATACATATAAATGGCTAAATTATAAAAATTATTTTGATTGACTTAGGTGCTGCTATTAATGTCATGACAAAGCATACTATGGACTCCTTGAACATTCTAAACATTAGGTCTACACCTATAGTTCTGCAGCTTGTAGATAGCTGCACAGTTAAACCTAATGGAATGGTGGAAGATGTAATTGTCACTCTTGAATCTTGGGAGTATCCAGCTAATTTAACAATATTATCAGTTAAGGAAACTTTAGAAGGGTATCTAGTTATCCTTGGTAGACCATGGTTAGCCACTTCTGATATTTTTATAGGATGTCATTCTGGAGATATGACCATTTCTGATGGATAGTCCACAAAAAAATTAGCTTTGTATCTGCCTGCTAGACCTCAACCAAATTTTTCCCAACCTATTTGGCCAAATGTGGGGGAAGAAACTAAAGAATCCAATTTGTTGGTTCAATTAATGATGCTTCAAAATGATCCATTCTCATAACTTCAGAATTAGGATGTATTGCTTTTTCAAATTCTGTAGTTTAACTCTGATACGGGTAGTTCATCTGATCCAAATAGTAGCCATCTACAATGATTCCTACAACAACTAAATTATGAGAGTTCATTATGTAAACTTCTTGTAATTTTTCATAACTTGCTTCCACAAGAGGTACAAACATCACCTATAGATTCTATGAGTAATCTCACTAAGCAGATAGAATTGTCTCCAGGTCACTGTTTGAATATCAATAGCAAGCTATCACAATCTCAAAAGGTTGTTTGATTAAAAATGCTACAAGATCAGGATAAAGCTTTTGCATGGGAATATGGGGACATGCAAGGAATAGATCCTCAAATTTGTACTCACAGGATCTATATCAAAGAAGATTGTTTACTAGTTAGGCAGCCTCAAAGAAGAGTAAATCCAACACTTAGAGAAATAGTTAAAAATGAGCTTCAAAAGTTGCTTGATGCTGGTTTTATTTACCCAATCTCTGATAGTCAGTGGGTTTCTCCATTAGTTATTGTCCCTAAGAAAGGTGGAAAATGGAGAGTGTGTGTAGATTACAGAGAGTTGAACACTGCCACTAAAAAAGATCACTTTCCACTACTGTTTGTAGACCAAGTACTAGACTCACTGTCTGGAAAAAGATATTTTTCCTTTTTGGATGGTTATAGTGGGTACAATCAGATAAAAAATGCCCCTAACGATCAAGATAAGACCACTTTTACTTGTCCATGGGGAACATTTTCTTACTTGGTCTTGCCTTTTGGTCTATGCAATGCACCAACAACATTTCAGAGAGCAGTAATTAGTATCTTTGTTAATATATCTCATGACTGTATGGAGATTTATATGGATGATTTCACTACCTATGGAGTCATATTTGAAGAAGCACTAGTGAATTTAGAAAAAGTATTGAAAAGGTGCAAAGAGAAAAAATTGTCTTTAAATAGTGAAAAGTGTTTTCTAATGATGGATGAAGGTATTCTTCTAGGCCATCATATTTCCAAGAATGGAATTCAGGTTGACCCTGCTAAAATTGAAGTTATTCTGAATTTACAAACTCCTACAAAATAAAAGGATGTCAAAAGCTTCCTTGGCCATGTAGGTTATTATAGAAGGTTTATAAAAGATTTCAGTAAAATTGTCAGCCCACTTTATGCCTTGTTAACTAAGGATTCTCAATTCAAGTGGATAGAGGTCTGTGAAAAATCCTTCCTGCAACTAAAGGACTTGCTTACTAAAGCCCTTGTTCTTCAAGGTGAAAAATAGAATTTTCCTTTTCACATACATGCTGATGCCTCTGATTTTCGTATAGGAGCAGTCTTAAGTCAAAAAAAAATTTCAATTGAGCATGCTATCTACTTTATCAGCAAGAACCTTCAAGGTCCCAAGCTCAACTATACTGTTACAGAAAAGGAATTGCTCGCAGTAGTGTATGCTTTGAATAAATTTAGGCATTATGTCATAGGTTATCAGATATTCATCCACATTGACCATGCAACAATCAGGTATCTGATGAACGAACCTACTATCTCTGGTAGATTGGCAAGATGGCTCCTATTGTTACAAGAATTTGACATTACAATAGTTGATAAACCAGGAAGAGCTAATGTTGTGGCTGACTTTTTATCAAGACTTCAAATAGCTGCACCTGCTATACACAAGGTCATGATGATAGGTTCGCAGATGAACACTTGTTTTCCATTGCTGCACATACTCTATGATATGCAAACATTGCCAATTATCTAGCAGCAAGCAGAATACCAGCTCACTTTTCTTCAAAAGAAAAGAAATTGTTAAGAGAGAAAAGTTTTAACATTTCATGGATTGAAAATTGTCTGTTTTATACAAGACCTAATCAAGTGATGTGAGGATGTGTAAGAGAAGATGAGACTTATGATATCTTGCATGCTTTCCATGATGAACCATGTGGGGGACATTTTGCAGCAAAGAAAACATCAATGAAGGTTCTTACAATAGGGTACTACTGGCCAATGTTACACAAGGATGTTGTGGCCTATACAAAGAAATGTGACAGATGCCAATGTATGGGAAGACCAACCAAGTCAGATGAAATGCCACTATATCCATAGGTAATAGTCACCCCTTTTGATAAGTGGGGAATGGATTTTGTGGGACCAATTGATCCACTATCAAATGGAAAGTGATACATTCTAGTTTGCACAGATTATGTAACAAAGTGGGTTGAGGTACAGGCTATGACTTATGCTCATGATAACAAGGTTATTGAATTTCTATATGAACAAATTTTCACTAGATTTGGAGTTCCCAGAGAGCTTGTAACTGATCAGGGAGCTCAGTTCACATCCAATTTGATCACTACACTAATAAATGACTATAAAATCAAACATAGGAAGTCCAACCCCTATCACCCTCAAACCAATGGTCAGGCAGAGGTTACAAATAGGGAAATTGAGGGGATCCTAACAAAGACAGTGCAGCTCCATAGAAAATATTGGAGTAGTAGACTTCCTAAAGCAGTCTGGGCCTATAGAACTACATGGAAGACAACAACTAGGTTTACACCTTTTGAGCTACTTTATGGGAAAATAGCCATGTTGCCCATAGAATTTGAGCACAAAACTTTGAGGATAGTTCTTGAACTCAATATGAAAATATCTGAAGTAGAGAAGGAACATCTCCTATAGCTAAATGCTTTGGATGAAATGAGAAAAGTTGCCCTGCAGCATACAAAAGTGGTCCAACAGCAAAGGAAGAAGTGGCATGATCAACACATCAAAACCAAGCAAATTTCTACTGGTGATTGGGCTCTATTATATGATCTAGATATCAAGAAAATAAGGTAAGCTCACAACATGCTGGCTTGGTCCCTATGAAGTTGAGAATGTGTTAAAAAATGGAGCTGTACAGCTGGCGACAATTGATCCAGTCCATTTCAAATTTCTAGTTAATGGCCACCAACTTTGGTTGTACCATAAACCAGTCTCAAAAGAAGAATTCATGCAATAGTTTGTTCAAGATCCTATCGCTACTCTTCCTGTAGCCGAAAGCTTTAGCCTTTCTCCTGTAGCTTCACCATAATTTTGAAAAGCATGCTCATAATAAAGGTTTTCTTTTTAAGGAAACCTCTTTTTCTCCATTCTCACTTGTCACCACATCTCACTTCTTTATCTTCCATCCATCCATCCCATCCATCCATTCCATCAATTCATCTTGTCCACCCATGTCACCCATCCACCTCATCCATCCACATCACCCTTAATTATGATATCATTCACAACTGTCAACTCATGAAGACGTTGTCATATTTCTTCACACATACATGCAATTATCAAAGGTATGCCATATCTTTTGTTCACATATTTTATTTATTTTATTCTATTTATTTACTGCTGATTGTACCAGTCATTATTACCTAATCTCTGCCTATTCTTTAGTACATGTGAGGACACATGTTATACTCTAAGTAGGAGGCGGGGTAATCCACCTTTTAAAGCCTGTCTTTTTTCCGTTGCCACAACTGCGCAGATAACCTTTCTTTATTATTTTTCTAGTACTTTCCAAATATGATCGCATATCCTTTTCATTGCAAGTTTTTCTTATAAATTACAAAAAAAATTGCTTGTTCAAAAAGTTTATTTTTGGAAAAGAGAGAAATGTGACGGCACGACAGAACAAAAAAACCACAAAAGAAAGGGAAATATAGAGGAAAATTTTGAATTTTCAGTAGGGAATTGAGTTCAGCTAGGGGAAAACTGTGAATGTGGGTGGTCAGCTGGTGCAACATGAGCCTGTAGCTCATAAATTATTATTTCAAAATCCTCAAACAGTCCAGGCATTCAGCCTCTGTGGATGGTTAAACTACTTCTTGAGTTTAAATAGTTTTGATGAGGAGGCTTCTAGGAAATTTTTGAGAACCCTCTCTGAAGGGGAGGCTACTATATGGGGTCTAATGGTTGTTGCAACTGAAGACATAATTGCTGAAATAACCAGGCTTCTAGCCGTTGGAGAAAAATTTTCTTCAGATGCTGCCTCTGCAAGGGCTGAATTTTCAATACCCAGTGATGGACCTTTGGAAGTCTCCAAGCAGGGATGCAAGCAGGTATCATTGCCTCCTCCTTATTCATAATAAACTACTTACATAATTAGGTATTTAACTTGTGAAGGTCGTTTCTCCTACTTGCATTCTTATCATTTCAAATTATTAAGACATATGAGGCATGGGTTAGTTGTAAATATTCTAAATTTCCTATTAAAATTTTTAGAAAAAAGTGCCCACAGAACCCAACAAGGGAAAGATAATTCTATTGCTCACCATGGTCTTATCAAATTATTGATTGAATGCTCTTTGAAAGATGTCTCACCTCTTTCCTGGCAACAATTTGTTGCCCAAAAGAGCTTGCAAATTCCACAACCCCCTAGGGTACTTACCCCATGGTCTCAGAAAAATAAAAAAGTAATTGCATCTACCAGTAGAAGAACAGGGCAAGGGTCATCTGCTCCTATAGCACCTGGTCTATAGCTCCCCTACTAGAATCCTCTACTTGGGTACAAACTAGGTCTACCACTAGGAGAGAGAAGGGAAAAACAAAGGCAGGAGAGTCATCTCAGGTGGAACAAACCCCAGAGTCTGACCCTCATTCTCAGAAAAGACAATGCTCTTCTCCTGCAGCACCTTCCCCTGCAGCTGTCTCTCCTACAACAACACCTATTGCTATCATCAATTCACCATCATCCTCTGGTAGGGTAGAACCCTCTAGGAAAAATAGAAAGTGGAAGGCTACCAGAACACCTCCTGCAGCCACACCAATGCCAAGAAGAGTTTCCACAGGGAAATAATGTAAGACCTCCCCTGCTTCACCTCAACCAGAGGTTATTGTAATTTTAGAAGAGTTTGTAGACTCTGAATTTGATGCTTCTTAGAATGTGTTCGAGAATGCTGCATAGAGTTCATTTGTTCCTGAAGAGGAACAAGTTGAGACAAAGGAAATGGGGCATAATAAAAAAGGGTTACCAAGTCTTGATGACTTGGCTACCACTGCTATGCAGTTTTCAGAGGAAGCACAGTCTTCTCCACTACAACAACAAGAATTCATGTTGTAGCAAGAGTAGGAATAGACTGAACAATTGGATGTGGCTAGTGAAGCTACATTTCCCCCTGCAACTTATAAAGCCATTGTTGTTTATAAGAAGACGTTTTTGATTGAGTTTCTGGAATATGTCAAAGCTAACTGGGAACCAGTTACATTGCAAACCCTGATCTTTTGGCACCTAGCCCAGACTGACATTTAACAAAGTTTATGGGAGGTAGAAAGGAAGAAACTGAAAAAGGAAATTGAAAGTCAAAAACAAGAAATTTTTGAGTTAAAAACAAAAATGGATGAAATGTTAAAAGTAACTAGTCAGATTATGGAATGCAGACCACCACCCAGAGTTTATGCTTTGTGCCTTAAGGAACAATTCTTATGGTTCCAACTAATGAGAATTTCTAGAAATCAAGATCCTATACTTCACACTGCTAAAGAATTTTATGACGCATACCAAGCAGCCCCTAATTGGTTAAGAAATTCTCTGTGTGAATTTTATTTACATGTATTTTTAATTCCATTTGAAACAAAAGGGAACCCTCTTCTGTATATTGGTGATATCCATTTCAGATCATTTATGTCATGGGCAACAAATGAAGCAAACTATGTCAAACAATGGGAAACATATGAGAAAGTCGAAAGGAATGAGCTTGTTCCATTACACTCTCAAAGTTCAAACCCCCATGCAATGTTGAAAACCTGGTTTACTCTGACATATGGCATTCATAATAATACAGCCAGAATGAAAATATTTGATATCAGGAAATAGGTATATGATGAATTTCAAGAATAGCCATATTCATTTTGGAGACTATCATACACTAGAAGTGAGAAAAGGTGGGAAAGATTAACTATTGGGCTAAGAAGGTCCAAACCTCACAATCCCCTAAATTTCACAGTAGCTCTTAAATGATCAACCAGATATATACAGTTGGGACTTCAAAAGAGATTTGAACTATGGTTGCCATTGAAATTCAGACCTCCTATGCTTATATGGCCCCTTTCTCCTTACTAGGCTAAGGTGGTAGAATTTTAGAGGATTTTATTACAGGTTTGGAACTCCATTTCAGAGTCATGCCGCAACCACTGAATTCAAAGAAACTACTAGGAAAGTTAATGCTAGAGGACCAGCATTGGGATAAGTAGGGGGTAGATGATGAGCCCAAAATGTGCTCATAGTTTGGATATTATGATGAACTTTTAATACCTTTACTTTTGTTATTTGTGGTTGTTTAAACTCTTTTGAAACCTTTTATTGGGATATCCTATAGCAAAATATCTTCATATTCCTACAGCCTATTGTGTTGTCTTGACTACATTTATTACGCCGTTGACTCCCTAAATGACTGATATATCGCATATAGTTTTTGAATGATGAAATAGATTTAAATATATGATTAATGAATGAATATTGTGTATGTTCCATGCACCTTTTCTTTCGCATCTATTACCTTGTGTTTTGCAGGTTGTTGAAGAAAGTATGATCGAGTCAAGTGCAACCAATCTTGGCTTTGCAGTAAAGTCTATTTCCTACATGACTTCGAGGAAGCTCTCGTGAAGACTCTTTGACTAAAACCGTTGGGAAGGATTTTTAATGACAGTCAATCTGGAAAGAGTGGAGCACTAGATTCTCTTTGGATCAGGTTGAATGGATAAATTCATTTATGAAGTTTGTTCCTTGATTTTGGGATACACTTTACTTCCACATATTTCTTTGATAGGGTTAGTTAGTTAGTTGTTCTCTTGATTTTAAATAAGGTACTCCTCCTGTGCAAGTGAGGAAGGAGGTGATAGTTAGAAATAAGATAGAAGCATAGTGATAAAGAGATAGCAGATATCATGTAAGAGTCAGTATGATAATAATTAAAAGCATAATCTATATGACAAGAGATAGAGTTTGTTGTTAGTTTCCATATCAACAAAGTAATGTATACCATTCTATTTTCATGAATAAAGTTTGATGAAATTCTGAGTTCAGCACTTGTGTAATCAGTAGATGCTTGCTAAGGGGGCCCACTTGGTAAGTATCTATAGATAGTTAGTTAGGTCTTCTTTTCTGTTGATCATCAGTTAGCTTTCATCTTTGAAGTTTCCATACAAACTTAGTCTTGTATTGCTCCTACAGCATCGAGAATCCATCCTTGTGCCTGTTCCTATAGCATAAGGCTAGTTCATAGTTTGTGTTTTAGTCACAGCTGTTATGGTTTCTGTTTTAGTCAAATCATGGCTGAGTTTAAAGAGCTTTGCATTGCCTTCCTATAGTGTAGATAGAATTCCTCCCAAGTATTTATTTTTGTTAAGTTGTGACCAAAACTAGTTCTTAGTTCATATATTGTGCTGCGCCTTTCAAAGTATACGTTCACTGGTTTGACAAGTAAATGAGCGTCCATAAAGAGATATTAGTCACCTGCTGGAATGTCCAATTCCCAGGAAAGGTTTTACTGTGATTTTCATATCCTTTTGTGGGCACGACCAATAGCCTTATTACATGTTCAAAACTCCAACCTTGCACATTTATATACAAATTCAATTTTTTTCCTTCCCAAGGCTACAAAGACAACAATTGTTGCAAGTTTGCAATTTTCTACATTTTGACCCCAAAACTCAAAAACTCACCCTAGATCTTGCTCAATGGTCTTGATTGACCTTGTTAATGAAAAAAAGACTCAAAAATACTCATTCTAACCTCCTAACCACCTATTTTCATCAAATGAAGAAAAATGGAGCATGAGGTGTAGGTGTTGTTGCACCAAGTTTGGACCATGCAAGATCTTGAAGAAGCATGATTCAGTAAATGCTTATGAGGTAGAATTTCCTAGTGGAATAAGCATTTCTCCTTTGTTCAACATTATTGATTTAACAAAGTATCATGATGGTGATATAGAGGAGGGTCTAATAAATGAACAGTTGAAAATTCCAACACCTACTTCAGAGAAGGAAGAGATAGAAGAAATCTTAGATAGCCATGTGGGTAGAAGCACAAGAAACAAGCAATATGTAGAGTACTTGGTGAAATGGAGAGGAATGCCTACTAAAGATTCATCATAGTTATCTGAGGATAAGGTTAACCGTCTTGGTTTCCCTCCAACTCCTGAGAAGTGGAAGGGTCACTTTCCAAATTACCTTGGGTGTCTAATGCAGGAGCATCCAGCAGTGTAGGGCAATCTTGCATTACCCAAAAAAAATAAAAAATTAGTTGTTTTGAGTCCCATGATGGCACTTAAGGGGTTTAAGACAGTCAAGCATCACAAATAGTGAAAGATGGGTAGTTACTATTTTTAGTAAGTCATCCAAAATGAGCTCATATGGACATCAAATTGTACCCCAAGGAGCATAGCTGAAAAATACCTCGTCTTGAAAGAATCACCTCAATACCCTACACTTTGGGAGAAATTAAATTTTCCATCTTAGGAAATTTCTCCAATGCGACTTCAAATTCAGTTATAAAACTTTAGAGGCTCTGAAATAGCTCAAAAATTGTTCATGCATTGTGGAGCTCGTCGAGAGATTTTTGATGATATGTAATAATAGAAAATCAGATGCTTAGATCAAAAGTTATGGCCCTGCAAAGTTGGTACTCTAAAAAGTGAATTTCATAAAAAAAAATTCCTAGACCAAAAATCATTCGGTGGGACTTTTAGCACCAAAACAAAAGGGGAAATTTGATCTTTCTAGAACATTCTAGGGCGGTTATTGGGGAAAATAAAAAGGGTTAAGTGGAGATTGTAGAAGGTGACCCTGATAGTAAAGATTGTGGCTCCGAATAGTATATTTTCTTTACTGAGTTGTGTTGATGGTGTTTTTATGCACTTCTCAACATAGGCAGTGTGGAGGTGCACTACCTCTCTTGAAAGACAATCTCCCACAATCAAATTGCAGAACACTATCCCAAGGTCTCTTGGATGTCAGGTTATGATAGTGCTTAGATACCTCAGTAGTTTGATGTGATTTGCTGGAATCACAAGGCAGTCTTACAAAAAAGACAAAGAAAGAACACAAAGCATTGAAGTTGGATCTTGAAATGGAGTTCTTAGGATGGGAAGTTGTTATGCACTAGCTATAGGTTCAAACAACAATCTTGAACTCCATTTAGTTGTTGGATTTGGCTTTACAATGTGCAATGAACCTTAACATAGGTTAGTTACTAAAAAAATGGAAAAGGGTGAAGGAGAGGAAAAGTTCCTAAGTCTAAAGCTTGTTATGAATAGTGATAATGGAGTTCCTGTAATGGACAATTCCTCAAAACAATATCCCACTTAACTAGGGATTTCACAGTATCATGGAAATTGTGCTATCTTATAAGGGCTGCGGATATTTCATCCTTCGTCGACCACATACATGCATGAATCAAAGATAAATGTTTGGAGTAGCTTTAAAATAAAGTCCAACTTAACTTTACACAACTATCTACCATCAGCAAATAGCAAAAAGTATGGACTAAGGAATCATCAACAAGGCAGGAATTTTCACAATCACCCAACAACATTCCTAAGATTTATCCAAAGAAAGAAAATAGCTAACTAAATAGTAATAAGATCCAATTCAAGCATCTAAGATTGGAGAATGAATCAAGCAACATGGGAGAAACCAAGAAAATACACCAAGTCAAATGCTATTTCTTATAAATTTCTGCACCATGTCTTTACAACAGCTCAACTCTCACTTTGCAAATGAGAGGAGTGCCCTATTTATAGTTTTCCAAAAGTTAAATGAATGGCCAAGATTCATTCTCATTGTGTGGCCAGGATTCATTACAAAATAGGGTTTCACCTACCCCCAAATAGATCATAATTAAAAATACAATTTTGTCTCTTCCCTATTTCATCTTCTTGTGGATGGCACTATAGCTCTTTCATCATTTAGCGGACTGTTGTTTCCTTTGCTATAGCTACTTTTCAGGAAGGTCTTTGTCTTTGGCTAGGTTGTCCTCCTACTCCTCAGAAGCTATGTGTTCTATGTACTTGAGGATGACCACCTGGAGCTTGTCTATTTCGAGGATTTTGCATCGCAATGCTTGGTAGCTCCATTCCTTAGCATTTTCTTCCACGCTTTTCCAATCTTCGTCATACTTCGAGCCTTGGTCCCTAAATAGCTTTGATTGGTTGAAGGTGTGGGTAGCAAAACTTAGGAACTCCATTGTGATTTCTCTAGCTATCCCATCCTTCATCTTCTCCTAGAAGTATGGCTTTATCTTCTTTGGATCCATTTGCACAGTGGGCATATCATAGCCCATCACTAGCTTGAGATATCATGCACATTCTTCCTAGATTTCCTTGATCCACTCAATGCTTGGATCCACCCTACTTAGGATTTTCTTCAACCTCTCCTTCTAGTTGTCGAAGTCTCTGCACCACACATCCACTAGCTAGTGATCATCTTTTTTAAGCTCTAGCTTCTCCTCCCATGTGTCCTCAGGCATTTGAAAGATGGCTTCGATTCTTGGGAAGGTGGAGAGCCTCTTTATGCTCTCCAAGGATTGGATCAGGTCCAAGAACTTGTTGGCTATCCGCATAGCCTTGCTGATTCCCATGTTTCTGACATATGTGACCTGTCAGAACCAATCCCTGATGGTTTTCTCCAAGTTCTTCCTTCTTTCCATTTTATCTATTTTCTCCTTGGAGAGCAATTGTCGCGCAACCGTGGATGTAGTGGACAGGTCATCCACTGAGGACCATTGTTGTATGTAATCTGTTAACACTGCAACCTGTGCCTTGAGCTCATCCTTGGAGATCTTGTCCTGCTTTATCAGGTGTACCACTGTGACCACTGACTCCTGAAGGTGCTCGACCTTTTGCTCTTTGGTTGTTGTCCCGAAGTCAACGGTGGAGATGCTATAACTCACCCCTATTTGGCCAACTGTAGGTGTTGCAATTTGTGCCACTCGGGAGCCAGAAGCATCCATTGTTATCTTGGATTGAACCTTGGGCTTCTTCTCCTTCTTAGATGTGATCTAGGATTGAGCTAAGATGGCCTCCAATCTCACCATTGGGTCCTTCAGCACAGAGGTCGTCTTCTCAAGTTTCCTTTCCAACCATTCGGGCATAGTAGACTTTCCCTTGGGTGAAACACGGCTGCCTTCACCCTTCTCAGTTAAGGGCAAGACTTCTGCTTCCTCTTGGGATTCTACTTTCTCTTGGGCAGTATCCTCCTCCTCTTCATTGGAGTCATGAACGAAAACAAGGCATTTGCTAAGCAGCTTGGTGGATGGGTACTGGATGGGACTTTCTTCTTATGCTGCTTCTTCTTCTTTCTTCTCCTTGGTAGCCTCACCCTCGAGGCTCTTGTCAACATGGGTCTCAGCCTCAGATAGATCCTTTTGCTGCTGCTCCTCTAGTAGCTACCCCTCTTCACCATGTGATGACTCTTCCGCCTCCACCCCAACATCCTTTAGTTGCTACACCAACTCCTCCTCAAGGTCATCATCGAATGTTTGGATGATTTCCTTAGCACATGAGCCATCCTCCTCATCTCCACTCTCGAAAGAGCCTGTCTCTTCCTCCTCATAGACCACCCTGTCAATGGTTCGGTGCTCATACTTGGGGTGCTCATAATACTCATCGGCCTCTTCCTCGATAGACTTTGAGGCTTCTTGATCTTGTTCCTCCAACTCCTTTGAGATTTGCATCATGGTCTCCATAGTTGGTGGCCCAGTCAGCGGTTGTGAAGGTTGAGCTGTTGCAAAGACCTAGGTGATGGCTGCTTGGAGGGTTGGATCCATTAGGATTTGGGAGACCTCAGGGAGGAGACTTTGCATATGTCGTGTAAGAGCCTTAGGCATAGTGGCAAGGGGAACATGTGATGTTATTATTACCGGAGGGAGCGATGTGAATGGTTACATAGCAGCAGAAGAAGAAGGGGGAGTGGTCATGCCAGAAGAGGAGTCGATGATTATTACCGATTCAACTAGAGGTGAAGGGGCCAGATGGATAGAAATGTCCACCACCAACGAGGAAGCAGTGACTATAGCCAGGGAGGTGGACAGTGCAACAGAAGGGGCAGGGAGAGCCAATGGATACTGGGGTTCTTCCGCACCCACTACTTGTTTAAGCCTTTTGGGAGATGAGCCTCCCGCTTCTTTCTTCGCTTGTTCTTTGGGATCTGGAGACTGTGCGGTCTTTGTTCCTATCCTTTTCTAGGACCTGGTGACTGAAGGAGACTTGGAGGTCTCACTAGTTGACATGGTGGCCACAACATCCTCAGTGGCACTCGGCTCACTTTTGAGCCCATCATAGGTCAGGACCACCCCTTGTCGCTTTAGATGTGCCACCTGCCCATTGATCCACTCCCTGGTACAAGTTAGAATCAGCTGGGTTATGATGTCTAGGTCATCGACCGCCTATTCATCCTAGTCGATTGATGGTATTGGTAGGTTGGCAACTACATGGTACCTCGGGTGCATAATGGTGGACTCATCCTCCTCGACCTGGTCCAGTATCGATAATGGTTGCACTTTTCTCAGGAACTGCACCGTCATGCACATGTAGTGCCTTGCGCACACCTCCTTGTTGTCCTGGCAGTCAGCCCATAAATCTTCGATGTGGTATTGGTGGGCATATGCTGGCCCCAGTGCTTTCTTAACGTGGCCATGTGGGTCCATCCGTGGGTGCACGGTGTACTAGTCAAAATGGTATTCCTTAAGCTCCTTCTCAAAGTTGTTGGCACACTAGGAAGTCTGTAATTGGTCCAAACCCTGGCCAAGGGTCAAGGGGTAGGAGATCCCCGCTTTGTGCTTGTTGCTAAAGATTTCCTAGATGTGCTAGAGCTGTCGAGAAAGCTCTAGAAGGATGTTTCTATCATTAGGGTAGTGAGGAAATCTATTCGGCCTTTCAGTGAAACCCTAGTCTTGGATGTATGTAAACTTGGGGAACTAGATGAACAAAAAAGCATATTGCTTTACGAGTGCCCTAGCACTATGGGAGACTGTCCTCTTGAAGTCTCCAGTGATCAATCTAATGATATGGCCAATGAAGGCATCATTGACCCTACAATCCTCTTTCTTGAAGTTGCAGTATTGGAGCTATGGGTATTTTTCAAATGATTTGAGCCCTCCCTTCTGCCCTTGATCGGGTGCTTCAAACAACCTGCTATATTGTCTTTCATCTACCAGGGAGTAGACGAGGTAGGAGGTCATTTAGAATTTAGAGCTCTTTTTCATGTTGACAAACTACTTGTGGAATCAGTTGCTTATAATCCCTTCCCAATAAAATGAGACCTTTGTTGTGATGTCCTCATTTCCCCATAGGATCTGCTCAATGAAATAGGCCATCCATTCTTGGAAGTAGGTGGCTATTGGGAGACCCATAACCTTGCTCAACATGGTGACCAGGTCGTGGTAGTCCTTGTGGAAATCACTACGGAAGAGTTCCTGGGGAACTTTTGTAGCATTGCCTCATTTTTCCTTAAGCCAATGCAAATTGATCGACTTCTTACACCCTATTGGATTAGCATCCCACACTACTTGGCATTCATCTAATGTGGGGACCTCCATCTATTGGAACGTGGGAATGTGGAATGTCTTGGTGATTCCTTCTGGTGACATGTCCGTAAGGATGTTTCCTTCCTTATCCACAATCATTCTGGTATCTGTCTGATAGGATTTTCAGCAAGCCATGACTAATTCAGGCTCCACGAGCGAGGGAGGGAAACTGATTGCCATGGCTATTCCACTTTGCTGTATTAATCTGGAATTCTTTGTTCTTGGGTTGACTCTGACCCTTTGCGTGAATTCATCTATATCCACCTGGCCAATATTAGTATCTGAAATATCCTTCCAGTCCGTTGTGACCTTGGAGTGGAGCTGTTCACCCTGGAATTGATAATTCATTTGATCTTTGTCTTCCTTTCCCCGAGGGGTCCTTCTTGACCTCTTACCCTTGTCCTTTTTGTCAGATGCCCCTGAAGTTCCTGCACCCAATTCCATATATTCTGCAGGCAAGGGCGAAGTCAGGACAATGAAACATCACAAGCGTTCATGTTAGTCCATATCTCGAAAATAACATCTACTACAGATAATCAATCAAACATATCATGGATTTTATCTCTAGATGTTATCGATCTTTGTTTTAGGGCATTTAGGCAATCCGACCCCGGAGGGCTGGACTTCCCTAGCAAGAATGTTGTCTGGAAGGGAAAACACAGCTGAAAGCTCCCGGAGACCTTCCTTGGTTAGATTTTAATGTTTTAGGAGGCTCATGATGAAGAAGAGAAAAATTTGGGATGTGGGTCGAGGTTAGATTCCTGATTTCGGCTCATTAGGATCGATTTCAGGGGCCTCAGAGGTTTCAGGCCAGAAAGCCGCCAGGAGATGGCAGTTTGGAGGGGCAGATAGCTGACGAAAATTTGATGATGGAAGTTTGAGGATGGGGCCCGGGGGGCCAAAGAACATCTAGCATGCACTAATTCACTTTTGAGGGCTCAGGCTGGTGACACCATGAGGGCGCACGAACTTTGCCATGTGGGATGGCAATCCTTGCACAGAAGTCTGAGAGGAGAAGTCCGGCAAGGGAAGTCAAGCGACATATTTTGCATTTGTCAATCTTGACAGCATCCGACAAGCCAGAGCCCCAAGGGCATAGTTTCGAGTGGGGTCTCTATTTGGAAAAGTGGGCGAGGACTGGAATCCCGGGACACGGGGCTTGGTGCGTTGACGGTCACGAGGAGTTTTGGCAAGAACCCACAGTGGATGGAAGCTCGGGGCCCAGCGATCAGGTGGACGGGGTAAAATTTCCCCGATGGTGGGAAAGTGACCGACTTCTGAGAATGGAAGTCCAGACACCAGGACCCGAAGGCGTCAGTGATGTAAGAATTTTTATCACCAAAGGTTAATAGCAGAAACAAGGGCGGAGCCCAGGGAGCAGGAAACCAGGCGATGTTTGTCATTGGAGATGACAAAACACAGGCGGAACTCCGGGGACACAGCTCCGAGATCTGGGATCTGAGGGGACCAGAGGACATATGTTCATTTTCAAGTTTAGACAGCGAGGAACAAGTCGGCGAGTGTTTGAAGTTTTTGAAATTTGATGGCGAAGGTGGGTTTCGGGCCTGGGGAGGACGTTTTCCCTATGCGAAGAATAGTCACGGCAAGGAGAAGTCCCGAAACGGCAAGGAGGGCATTTTAGGTGGTTTGCTTGGTTTTCTACCACATGGGTTTGGTGTGCAATCTAGTGTTCTACCTCTTTATGCCTTCTTCATGATTTGTTCATTTATCTAGATCTTTGAAAATCATGAAAAAACACGCACGGGAGGGCAACCGATGGCCTACCTCGAACAAGCAGAGTGGGGAGACGTGGGATCCACCTACGTTGGTCAGAATGATGTGGACGGCGATGATTATGACATTGTCGAAGGCGATGGGCTCCAAATGATAGCTGGTCCAATTCGCTCCAATCCTGTTTGTAAAAATGATTTGGTCAAACCAGGCATTTTATACCCCTACCGCCATGAATGCCCGCATTAAATGCTTGTACAGCCGCATGAAAAGTTGGTGAATTTGAAGTCGGTGATTGCAACAGGAAAACTAGACCCTGGCGGCTGGGAAGATGTGTCTTGATGGCCACCATGAAATTTCGCGTTGGTTGATCAGTGGTGGCAGTGAGCGTACTAGGGCCTGGAGGGCAGGATGCCACCAAGGATCCGCCGTCAGGAATTGTAGAACCTTCACAAAATTTTGGACACGAAATTTGGGACGGTCGGGCTGGGAACGACCAACAGCAGGTAGGAACACACGTAAACTGTAGACAGTGATGAGCATGGCAGGACCCGGGGGTTGGGTCGCCATAGGAGGTTCGCCATCACGGATGACAAAACCAAAAGGGAACCCCAGAAGTGGACTTTCAGGGTCTGAGGCCCAAAGGGCCGGGCACTGCCCGAAAGATTTTAACAAGTTTTTGCAGCGGCAAGAGATGGATCAGACCCCAGGGTCTGGAAGGATGCCCAACAGACGCCGTAGGAAACAACAATCCCAGTGGGGAAATCCAGTTAGGGAATTCTAGACGCCCGGGGCCGTTTTTAGGGCCAAATTGCTAGAGAGATTCCACAAGGCTCCGGAATGCAGTAAAAACCAAAAGCGGAGGGATGATCGATTTATGATGGAACTTTGGAGCAACATCGACCATCTGAAACATCAAAAAAAGAGGGGCACAAAAAATGAGGCGGCCCCAAAAATGACCTGACAAGGCGAAAGAAAAGAGGGTCCATGTTCTGAACGGGGCATGTGTGCTAAGGGCACAACAAATGGCAACTCTATTGGGGAATGCTCCTGAGCTTTCTAGGGATAAATATTCATTCAGCAACCAGAATCTCTAGTTTCGTAGACCAGGAGTGGCTTCCAAAGATGAATTCCAGAGAATGAGATCCTTAATTGGGTCAGCTTACAGGACATCTCGAAAGTGTGTGTGTAGTGAGTTCTTTCCTTTCCTAGGGATAGTGACCAGGGTTACCAAGTCAACCGAGTGAGCTACATAAATCGTCTAACACCAAAAGTAACCTGGACATTGCCCCACTACCAATCAGGCATCCATAGCCCCAATGGAGTTGTCACTACAATCTCATGGATATTTCTCTACTACTGGCCGGGCATCCATAGCCCCAATAGAGTTATCCGAATACCCATACAGTCATTTATTTCCATTTTTTAGAATTATTTTTTCTCTTTTGCTTTGATATTTCACTTCTCTTTTACCATTTAGTTCGATCGGGTAAGCATTGAAGCCTACAATGGGTTTGAGATTGCAGTGGTCACTGGAGCAGACCTGAGATTTTTCACTTACTAGGGTACCATAACAACCATAGTACAGTCCTTCAAAAAATATTATTATGTGCTTTGTGCGAGATCCGAGATGTGGGTAAGAAGATCCAGCCAAGGGTCAAGTTATGAGCAGAGTTCAAACAAGGAAATCATTCACGGATAGCTTTCAAAGACCAATAATTGAGAGTGAATGTTTAGCCAAAGAACACAAAGAATGGACAACGAAGTGAACCGCTTGTCAAGCAAGCACGATCACCACAAAGGAGCGGGAAACATATTTCGAAACAAAATTACAGGGAGGGAAAAAACAAAAATAATGCAAACAAAACACAAACAAGCAAGAAAGCAACTACCCTAACCTATGTACAAGTATTTACAACAAAGAGCTCGAAGGAGCTCAAGCCTAGAAGTAATGCTTCAAGTGTTGCCCGTTGACTGGCAACGGGACATTCTCACCAGTTAAGGTCTTTAGGCAGAAGGCATTATCTCCTAAAATTTTAGCTATTTGAAAGGGGGCCAAGCCAAAGCTTGTCGAATTTGTTGTGTTTCCCTTTCTTTTCATGGGACTTGTCCCAATACAAGACCAAATCTGTAATTCTAATGGCCTTGATCTTGGCTCGACAGTCAAACCATCTCTTAACTACGCCCTAATGTTTGGCAAAATTTTCTATTGCGTGGTTTCAAACTTCCTCTAAATGCAAGAGCTCATCTAATCGAACTTTCCTACGATCTCCTCCCTCATAAAAATTGTTTATTAACTAGAGAGTAGGAATCTTCAGATGGATGGGGAATATAGATTCTAGGCCATAGACAAGGTGGAATGAGGAATCACCAAGGGCAGCCTTGTGATGGGTGCAATCAGCCCAACGGGCAAAGCGGAGCTAGGTATGCCAGTCCTTGGGATTCCTATCTAGCAGCTTCTTGATCACAGTAGTCAGGTTTTTGTTTGTGGACTCGACAAGGCCATTGCCCTGAGGGTAGTAATTGGATGAGAATTTAAGGTTGATCCCATAGTCAAATGTCCAACTAGCAAATTTTAATGAAGCAAATGTAGGTCTATTATCACATACCAAAGCATATAGACAACCAAAGTGATTTAAAATGAAACTTTCTAGAAAATTAGTAACTACTTCAGTTGTACATTTCTTACATACTATTGCTTTTGTCCATCTAGTACAATAATCAATAGCGGTAAGAATGTACTTGTGTCTCACAGATGATGGAGGGCTTACCAGATCGATGAAGTCAAGACCCCATTGTGCAAAAGGCCTTACCTCCAGCACTGGCTGTAGTGGGACAACAACATTCTTCTCCCTGGTGGCAGTGGTCTGACACGTGTTGCATGAACAAACATAGCAATGGGCATCCTTGAAGACAATTGGCCAATAATACCCCGCTCTCAATATTCGATGTGCTGTAGAAGAACCTGAACCATGGCCCTTGCCAAATTTGTTGTGAAACTCTTTCAAGACCCGATCTGCTTCTTCCTTGCCAAGGCATCTCAAATAAATGCCTTCATGATTCTTCTTGTAGAGAATGGAACCCTGTAACATGTAGCCATTACTTTTCAATCTCAAGGCCCGCTTTTGGACTCCTTACAAGTGAGGCAGACACTTATGATTCAGTCGATAGTAGACAAAATTCTAGTACCACTCTCTGTAGGAGACATCTTCAAACTGGTACTACTGCACAATGAGTTCAAGTTTGGTTTCTACCACTGTTTCAGAAATTATGCGGGTGTGTGTCTGCCCTCTCACCAGTTTCATCGGTTGGATCTCCATATCATACTCTTAGAGCAGGGTGACCCACTTAGCTCTTTGTTCACCCAATTCATTTTGCATGAGCAGTGTTTTTACTACTAGGTCAGGGACAATGGCAAACACCTTGTTGCATAGAATATAGTGTCTAAATTTCTTCACTCCTCTAATGAGAGCGTACACCTGCTTTTCAATGTTGTGATAACGCAATTCAACATCCTTGAGGGGAGCACTCATGAAGGTGATTAGATGCTCATTTCCTTCGTCATCCTTCTAGGTCAATATGCTAGCACAGGAGTGCTCTGAAGCAAATGAGCAGATGTAGAAGGGCTTCAGATAATCTGGGCTAACTAACACAGGTACCTCAGCAATGGCCCGTTTGATTTCTTTGAAAGATTATTTGGCATCAGGCATCCATTCAACTTTGGCATCTTGTTTGAGCATGGCATTGAGATATTTAACAATTTTTGCAAAACTTGTGATGAATTTTCAGACAAAGTTGATCTTTCCAAAGAAAGATTCTAATTCTTTCTTGCTACTCGGGGGCTGGATTTTGAGTAAGGACTCGATGCACTCAGGGTCAATGGAAATTCCCTATTTTGAAATGATGTGCTCGAGCAATCTACCTTCAGTCACTCCAAAAATGCACTTCTTGGGGTTGAGGGAAACCTCGAACTCTCTGCATCTTTGAAATACTTTGCATAAGTCAGAGACATGATTTCCCCACTTTTTAGAAAATATGGTCAAATCATCCATGTAGATGATTATGCACTTGCCAATTAGGTCCTTGAAGGCGATATCCATGGCACATTTGAAAGTGGTGCCAATGTTGATGAGCTCGAAAGGCATTCTTCTGTATGCGAATGTCCCCCACTTAGTGGTGAATGTCGTTTTGTGATGATCCTCATATTGCACCATTACCTAGTTATACCCAGAGTATCCGTCGAGGAAAGACATCATCTGGGAGCCATTAACAATCTGTAGCACCTCGTCCAATGAAGGTACTGGATAGTTGTCTTTCTCTGAGGAATAGTTCAGATTGTGAAAATCTACAGACAATCTAATCTCCTGATTCTTTTTCCTGATCGGGACCAAGTTGGCCACCCATGTGGAGTGCATGACTAGAAAAATGATTCTTGCTAAGAGCAACTTTTGCACCTCCTTATAAACGATAGGTTCGAGCAAGGCATTGATAGGGCATTGCCGCTGGTGGAATGGCCTCACTTTGGTCTTGAGAGGGATGGTGTGTTTAATGACAAAGGTGTCGTATGTTTTTAAATTTTCATAGCTCCATGCCACTACATCATGGTATCTTTGCAATGCATCTGTGATTCCCTTCTTTTCCTCTGACGTGCACACCTTGCCGATAAAAATATTCCTGGTATCCTCAGCTGTCCCAAGGTTGTGAGCGTTGCACTAGTTGCTTATGGCCTCCTTTTTCATTTGCTGATCCTGATCTCTGATCTGATCCAAGTCAAATATGCATTCTAGCTAAACCATGCCTCTAAGGATTGTGTTGGTTTTGAGGTTAATAACCCCCTCTATGTCTAGTTCGGCTTCTTGTGGATCAGCTTCATCAATTATTTGAGTTGCAAAGACATCAGAACTTGTGATGAATTGAAAGATATGTCTGTCATCATTGAAGACTTACATGTGGGTAACATTATCTAGGACTGATGGTGTGGATGTTAGCTCAATAGTGAATTTTTTGAGCCCAGATAAAGAGAGGGGTTGTAGAGTGTTAGCTGCTTGAGCCTAAGCATCAGCTGTGTAGTTCTGAGCACGAGGGATCAACTGTATGTTGAACACATCTAAACCCTCCAAGAGATCCCAAACCCTATGTCTATAGTTTGTTAGTCTCTGATCATGACAGGATACAACTTCCTAACCTATTTAACTATGAGTGCGGAATCCCCGAAAACTTGTAGCACTTTTACATTTTTCTTCAAGGCCATAAGGAGGCCAAGGACTAAGGCCTCATATTCTGCTACATTATTCGTGCAATAAAACTGCAATCTATGGGTAGTTAGAAATGTCTTACCCATTGGACTGATGAGTTCAAACCCAGCTCCAGCTCCTTGCCTGGACTTTGATCCATCAAATCGGAGTGTCCAGCATGCGGAGGATTCCTTTTCTTCGAGTCTGATAAAGCTTTTGTTCCCCTTCAACTGGGTGGCTAGTCTTGTGACCCTATGGGAGTTTTCTGGTTCAATGTAGTGATCAACAGGTGGTCCTACTGGTGTCTCCTTTGGCATTTCTATCTGGGGGGCAGCTGATTTTCTAACATGCGCCACTTCTGCTTGACACAAGCAATAATCAAACTCGGAGTGAGTAGCATTGTGAACCCTACACCATTTTGGCAATAAGAGATATTGGAGATTCATTTAGGCCCCTAGGATAAGTTGATCCCTTGCACATTTCTCCATGAATTCCTGGAAGCTGTTGAGTAGTCCCCAGTCGTCACCTTTATCTGACTCATCATCCACTTCTACCAAAGCTTCTGCGTCTGGGGGCATTTGTGTAGAATCGATTGAAGGACTACACAACACCAGTAACACTTCATCTACACGTTCTTCCTGAAGCCCAACCTCATTTTGGTAGGCGAAAGGGCAGTAATTCCCTAAATTAGTCTCGACAAACAATACCTCGCTGAGATTATTGTATTCCATGATCATATACTTCATATGGGGTTCACGGTCGATACAGATATGATTTGGCAGCCCCTTCCATGGTAGCCACATGTGAGAAACATCAGTGGCAGTATATCCATTCAGTGCCTTGGTGAACTCCCTTCCCAAGATGATTCCATATGCATCAGGAATGTCAGACACTTGAATATCGATGACCTATTGTATTTGTGGGTCTATAGCAATCTGCATCGGGATACGATTTATTTCACCCATGATGTTGATCTCTGTTTTGTCCAGCTAGGTGACCTTCCTCTTTGAAGGTGTTTGAGTGATGCAAAGAGCCTTGCATACTACCAAGGGCACGACATTGGTAGATGCTCCTGAATTGAGCAGGTAGTTATGCAAGTTATTCCCAAAGATCCTAATGGTGGTCAGGAAAGGGGGAGTTTTCGATCTCCCTTGAAGGATGCCCATAGGTGTGTCCATGTGAGCTATTTGACCTTTGTTCCTATCATTATCTGTATCCTTGGTTTGCTTAAATTGCTAGTTCTTGGAAAATGTCCTATTAGCCCTTTCCGACTCCCTTTCAATTTGCTTACTTGCTGACTGATTTACGGAAACATCTTTCTTTTTCCTGATGTTATCCTATATCTCCAGTTCTTTTCTAGGCTCCTCAAAGGTGACCCTCTTAGTTGGGGTTTATTGTGTTGTACTAGAGGATGGGGTCTCATTAAGGACCCTAAAGAAGGCATGCCTCATGGCAAGAACTTTGAGTAACTCGAAGGATGACAAGCTGATTTTTACCTTCTTGAACTCTTCTACTACATATTCACTCATTTGCTCAATTTTTGTACTAAAAGCTTAGCTTATAGAAGAACTAGAGGTTTGGACCTTCGTTTGTCTAGACAGATTTTGGGATTGGTCTTGAGGCTAATTTTGTGACTAGTTTTGAGACTCGTTCTTGTTGAGGTATTGGGCAGGTATGTGAGGAAGCCCAGGGTTATTACTGGCATTTGGATCAGGTGGGGTAGCGAAATTGTTTGGTGGGGTAGAAGTTGTAAAGGGTCCACCCGCTTGTCTATTCCTAAGGAAGTAGGGACTTGACCGTTGATAGAACATGTGGACCTCATCTACAAATGATTCTTCTTCATCTACTGGACCGTTATCTACTGAATCGAAGAGCTGAGCCAAAGTTTTTTCATTACTTACCTCTTACGCTTCTTCATCCTTAATAGGAGTAGGCTCGACTTCGGGCTTGTTGCGGTCACCTTGTGGGAACGATGCTTGATTAACCATGAGATAGGAGGAGTCATATGGCTCGAATGGGACAATATCCCTACAACTGGCATTGTCGACTACGTTCTGCACCTCCACCTGAAAGATTTCAACAGCTGTCTAGAACTCAGGACAATCCAATTTGGAATATTTGCTAGTTTTGTGAAGTTGACACCATTCAGACAAAGCTGCTTCGGCTAGATATATACCACTAGATATTTTGTCATTGCTTGCCAGTTGATCAAAAGGTGTAGGGACACCACCATTATTGGGCCTGGTGTTTCATGTACGATTCTGCCTCTAACAAGGTCTCCTTTTTGCATTTTGATTGGCATTTTTCCCCTATCATAATTCTATCTAGAGGAAGTGCCTACTTCTCAATTATCCCTGCTATCCCTATTGTCTCGATTGTCCCAGTTGAGATTAGCCTAGAAATTGCGTTGGGTGGCCTACAACTAGTTGTTTTGATTCTTTAGGTGCATTATTTCTTTGAAAATTTTCTTTATCATTTTTGTAAGTTACTCCAACTTGTCTTTCTCAGTTCCACCCCCAGGCGATGGCACCAGATTTTGAAGAAAATCAGGCGGGGCTGTCGGCTGATTCTGATAGGCTGGAGGAAACTCTAGTCCTAGTAGGTACAATGGCACCTGGGGCTATTGGGAATACACCTGATGTTGTGGAGCAGCCTGAGAGTAATGGTACTGCTACTAGGGCTACAGATAGGAAGGCATGGGAGGCACGTAATTCAATGGCTACCCTAGATGTGGCACCATAGGCAATTGAGGCACCTGGTTCATAAGAGGGTTTTGGTGAGCAAATGCCTAATTAAGCCCCTGAATCTGCATTGGATGGGCAATCGGCCCCAAAGAAGGCAGTGGGCTAGAGATATTCTACCCCAAGTTCGCACTGGTGACGATGGCTTCCACATAGGTGGTCACCAGGGTAGTGGGTGGTGGGCGCATCCTTTTCACCAAGGCCAACGTGAGGTTGTCCAGTGCCGCGTAGTAGACCGAGAGAGCCATTGCATCGTTATAGAGGTATGGATCCTGAAGCCTTGTGTAAGTCTGATGGAAATGGTCATTGAAGGAGCCAATAAGTTTGTTGACCTCCCTCCTGATGGACATGAACTGTTGGTAAAACTCTGAAGGGCTGACGAGGATCTTATATTTTTGTAGGAATGCATTCTTCATCAGGTTCCATGAGGTAATGGATCCCCTCAAAAAATTGATGTACCAATAGAAGGACTCTTCCCCCAATGAATGCGGAAAGAGGTTACATGCAATGTCCTCGTGGTCAACTTTCATTTCGGTGATCATCATCTCGAATATTTTGATATGCTCCTCAGCTGTTCTTTGCAGATCGCGATGATGGAACTTTGAACAAAAGCCCTCCAAATTCTTGGGCATATCATTGTAGACAACAAAATGTATCGACAAAGGGTTATGTGCTAACCAATCCATAGAGGGTGGCAGAGGTGGTACTTGTTGTTGGAGAATGGGAATTTGGGGCTGTATTTGCAATACAATAGCAATTTGGTGCTGCACTTGAGCTATGGTTTTCTGGACTGTGCCTTGGGCTGGAAGGGTCGGGAGAGGGGCAATCCCTTGGCTGCCAGAGATAGGAGGTGAAAATGCAATTTGAGATGGTTGGGTGGAAGATGAAGGCTAGCCAAATGAAGGTGAGGGTGGGATGGAGGCAGATGGAATGGAGGAAGAGGAAGAGGCAACACTACTTCTTGTGCTCTTTTTTCCCTAGTGGGAGGCTGTAATTCTTCAAATTCTACCTTGTTTGGTGTCGACCATAGAATCTATTGAAATCTCTCTGGGGAGAATGATCTGATTCGATCCAACTTCACTTTATCCCTTAACTTGATATTTTCACCATGGCCCTCTTTCTAGCGCCAGTTCTGTTGATGGTGTTTTTATGCACTTCTTAACACAGGCAGTGTGGAGGTGCACTACCTCTCTTGAAAGACAATCTCCCACAATCGAATTGTAGAACACTATTCCAAGGTCTCTCGGATGTCAAATCATGATAGTGCTTAGATACCTCAGTAGTTTGATGTGATTTGCTGGAATCACAAGGCGGTCTTATAGAAAATACAAAGCAAGAACACAGAGCATGGAAGTTGGATCTTGAAATGGAGTTCTTAGGATGGGAAGTTGTTATGCACCGGCTATAGGTTCAAACAGTAATCTTGAACTCCACTTAGTTGCTGTATTTGGCTTTATAATGTGTAATGATCCTTAACATAGGTCAGTTACTAAAAAAAAGGAAAAGGGTGAAGGAGAGACAAAGTTCCTAAGTCTGAAGCTTGCTATGAATAGTGATAATAGAATTCCTGCAATGGACAATTCCTCAAAATAATATCCCACTTAACTAGGGATTTGACAGTATCATGGAAATTGTGCTATCTTATAAGGGCTGTGGATATTTCATCCTTCATCCACCACATACATACATGAATCAAAGATAAATGTTTGGAGCAGCTTTAAAATCAAGTCCAGGTTAACTTTACACAGCTATCTACCATCAGCAAATAGTAAAAAGTATAGACTAAGGAATCATCAACAAGGAAGAAATTTTCATACTCACCCAACAACATTCCTAAGATTTATCCAAAGAAAGAAAATAGCTAACTAAATAGTAATAAGATCCAATTCAAGCATCTAACATTGGAGAATGAATCAAGCAACATGGGAGAAACCAAGAAAATACACCAAGTCAATGCTATTTCTTATAAATTTTTGCAGCATGTCTTTACAACAACTCAACTCTCACTTTACAAATCAGAGGAGTGCCCTATTTATAGTTTTCCAAAAGTTAAATGAATGGCCAAGATTCATTCTCATTGTGTGGCCAAGATTCATTAAAAAATAGGGTTTCACCTACCCCCAAATAGATCACAATTAAAAATACAATTTTGTCCCTTCCCTATTTCGTCTTCTTGTGGATGGCACTATAGCTTTTTCGTCATTTAGCAGATTGCTATTTCCTTTGTTGTAGCTACTTTTCATGAAGGTCTTCATCTTTGGCTAGGTTGTCCTCCCACTCCTTAGAAGCTGTGTGTTCTATGTACTTGAGGATGACCGCCTGGAGCTTGTCTATTTTGAGGATTTCGCATCGCAATGCTTGGTAGCTCCATTCCTTAGCATTTTCTTCTAGCCTTTTCTAATCTTCGTCATACTTCGAGCCTTGGTCCCTAAATAGCTCTGATTGGTCAAAGGCACGGGTAGCAAAACTTAGCAACTCCATTGATTTCTCCAATTTGTCCTATCTTTCATCTTCTCTTGGGGTATGGCTTGATCTCTCTGGATCCATCTGCATAGTGGGCATATCATAGCCCGTCATTAGCTTGAGATATCGGGCACATTCTGCCCAGATTTCCTTGATCCACTCAATGTCTAGATCCACCCTGCTTAGGATTTGCTCCAACCTCTCCTTTGGGTTCTCGAAGTCTCTGTACCACACATCCACTAGCCCGTGATCTTCTTTTTTAAGCTCTAGCTTCTCCTCCCACGTATCCTCAGGAATTTGAAGGATGGCTTTGATTCTTGGAAAGGTGGAGTCGTAGGTGGTGAGAAAATTGGTGCAGAGCCTCTTTGTGCTCTTCAAGGACTAGATCAGGTCCAAGAACTTGTTGGTTATCTACACAACCCTTCTGATTCCCATGTTTCTGACGTATGTGACCTGTCGAAACCAATCCTTGGTGGTTTTCTCCAAGTTCATCCTTATTTCTATTTTATCTATTTGCTCCTTGGAGAGCAATTGCGGCGTAGCCGTGGATGTAGTTGGCAGGTCGTCCACTGAGGACCACTGCTGTATGTAATCTGTTAATGCTGCAACCTACGCCTTGAACTCATCCTTGGAGATCTTGTCCTGTTTTATCAGGTGTACCACTGTGGCCATCGACTCCTCAAGGTGCTCGACCTTTTGCTCTCTGGTTGCTATCCCCAAGTCAATGGTGGAGATGCTATAACTCACCCCTGTTTGGCCAAGTGTAGGCATTGCAATTTATGCTGCTCAAGAGCCGAAAGCATCCATTGTTATCTTGGATTGAACCTTGGGCTTCTTCTCCTTCTTCATTGTGATCTAGGATTGAGCTAAGATGGCCTCCAATCTCGCCCTTGGGTCCTTCAACACAGGGGTCATCTTCTCAAGTTGTCTTTCCAACCATTCGGGCATAGCAGACTTTCCCTTGAGTGAACCTCGGCTGCCTTCGCCCTTCTTGGTCAAGGGCAAGACTTCTGCTTCCTCTTGGGATTCTCCTTTCTTTTGGGTAGCATCCTCCTCCTCTTTTCCAGAGTCATGAATGAAAACAAGGTGTTTGATAGGTAGCTTGGTGGATGGCTACCGGATGGGACTTTCTTCTTTTGCTGCTTCTTCTTCTTTCTTCTCCTTGGTAGCCTCGCCCTCGGGGCTCTTGTCAACATGGGTCTCAGCCTCAGATAGATCCTTTTGCTGCTGCTCCTCAAGTAGTTGCCCCTCTTCACCACGTGGTGACTCTTCTGCCTCCACCCCAACGTCTTTTAGCTGCTGCGCCAACTCCTCCTCAAGGTCATCATCAAATGTATGGATGATTTCCTTAGCACTCGAGCCATCCTCCTCATCTCCACTCTTAGAAGAGCCTGTCTCTTCCTCCTTATAGACCACCCTATCAATGGTTCCGTGCTCGTACTCAGGGTGCTCATAATACTCATCGGCCTCTTCCTTGATAGACTTTGAGGCTTCTTGCTCCTGTTCCTCCAACTCCTTTGAGATTTGCATTGTGGCCTCCATAGCTGGTAGCCCCATCGGTGGTTGTGAAGGCTGAGCTGTTGCAATGATCTGGGCGAGGGCTACTTGGAGGGTTGGATCCATTAGGATTTGGGAGAGCTCAGGGGGGGAGACTTTGCATATGTCGTGTAAGAGCCTCGGGCATAGTGGCAAGGGGAACATGTGATGTTATTGTTGCTAGAGGGAGCGATGTGATTGGTGACATAGCAGCAAAAGAAGAAGGGGGAGTGGTCATGCCAGAAGAAGAGTCGATGATTATTACCGATTCGGCTAGAGGTGAAGGGGCCAGATGGAAAAAAATTTCCATCACTAGTGGGGAAGCGGTGATCGCAGCCAGGGACATGGGTGGTGCAACAGGAGGGGCAGGGAGCGCTAATGGAGGCTAGGGCTCTTCCGCACCCACTGCTTGTTTAAGCCTTTTGGGAGATGAGCCTCCCACTTCTTTCTTCGCTTGTTCTTTGGGATCTGGAGACTACGTGGTCTATGTTCCTTTCCTTTTCTAGGACTTGGTGACTAGAGGAGACTTGGAGGTCTCACCAGTCGATGTGGTGGCCGCAACATCCTCTGTGGAACTCAGCTCACTTTTGAGCCCCTTATAGGTTAGAACCACCCCTTGTCACTTCAGATGTGCCACCTGCCCATCGATCCACTCCCTAGTACGAGTTAGAATTGGTTGGATTATGGTGTCTAGGTCATCGACTCCTATTCATCCAAGTCGATTGATGGTATTGGCAAGTTGGAAACTGCAGGGTACCTAAGGTGCATAATGGTGGACTCATCCTCCTCGACCTAGTCCAATACTGGGAATGGTTGTAATCTTCTCAGGAACTGCACTGTCATGTGCATGTAGTGCCTTTCGCGCACCTCCTTGTCATCCTAGCAGTCGGCCTAGAAATCGTCAATGTGGTATTGGTGGGCATATGTTGGCCCCAGTGCTTTCTTGATGTGGCCATGTGGGTCCATCCATGGGCACACGGTGTACTAGTTGAAATGGTATTCCTTAAGCTCCTTCTCAGAGTTGCTGGCACACTGGGAAGTCTGTAATCGGTTCAGGCCCTGGCCAAGGGTCATGGGGTAGGAGATCCCCGCTATGTGCTTGTTGCTGAAGATTGCCTGGATGTGCTGGAGCTATTGAGAAAGCTCCAGGAGGATGATTCTGTCATTGGGTGGTGAGGCAATCTATTCGGCCTTTCAGTGAAACCCTGGGCCCGGATGTACGTAAACTTGGAAAACTAGATGAATAGAAAAGTATATTACTTTAGGAGCACCTTGGCACTATGGGAGACTCTCCTCTCGAAGTCTTCGTTGATCAATCTAATGATATGGCCAATGAAGGCATCATTGACCCTGCAATACTCTTTCTTGAAGTTGCGGAATTGGAGCTGCGGGTATTTGTCAAATGGTTTGAGCCCTTGCTTCTGCCCTTGATCAGGTGCTACAAAGAACCCGCTATATTGTCTTTGATCTGCTAGGGAGTAGATGAGGTAGGAGGTCATATAGAATTTAGAGCTCTTTTTCATGTTAACAAACTACTCGTGGAAGCAGTTGCTTATAATCCCTACCCAATAAAATGAGACCTTTGTTGTAACGTCCTCATTTCCCCATAGGATCTTCTCGATGAAATAGGCCATCCATTCTTGGAAGTAGGCGGCCATTAGGAGACCCATAACCCTACTCAACATGGTCACAAGGTTATGGTAGTCCATGTGGAAATCGCTACGGAAGAGTTTTTGGGGAACCTTCGCAGCGCTGCCCTGTTTTTCCTTAAGCCAATGTAGATTGATCAACTTCTTGCACCCTGTTGGATTAGCATCCCATGCTGCTTGGTATTCATCTAATGTGGGGACCTCCATCTATTGGAACGTGGGAATGTGGAATGTCTTGGTGATCCCTTCTGGCGACATGTCCGCAAGGATGTTTCCTTCCTTATCCACAATCATTCTGGTATCTATCTGATAGGCTTCTCGGTAAGCCATGACTAATTCAGGTGCCACGAGCGAGGGAGGGAAACTGGTGACCTTGGCTATTCCACTCTGCCATATTAATCTAGCATTCTTTGTTGTCGAGTTGACTTTGATCCTTTGCGTGAATTCATTTATATCCACCTGGCCAATATTAGTATCTAAAATTTCCTTCCAGTTCGTTGTGACCTTGGAGTGGAGCAACTCACCCTAAAATTGATACTTCATTTGATCTTTGTCTTCCTTTCCCCGAAGGGTCCTTCCTGACCTCTTACCCTTGTCCTTTTCGGCAGATGCCCCTGAAGTTCCTGCACCTGATTCCATATATTCTGCAAGCAAGGGCGAACTCAGCACAATAAAACATCAAAAGTGTTCATGTTAGTCTATATCTTGAAAATAGCATCTACTATAGATAATCAATCAAGCATATCATGGATTTTATCTCTAGATGTTATCGATCTTTGTTTTAGGGCATTTAGGCAATCCGGGCCCAGAGGGCCAGACTTCCCTGGCAGGAATGCTGTCTAGAAGGGAAAAAGTAGCCGAAAGCTCCCACATACCTTCTTTGGTAAGATTTTAATGTTTTAGGAGGCTCATGATGAAGAAGAGAAAAATTTGGGATGTGGGTCGAGGTTAGATTCTGGATTTGGGCTTGTTAGGATCGATTTCAGGGGCCTCAGAGGTTTCAGGCAAGAAAGCCACCAGGAGATGGCAGTTTGGAGAGGTGGATAGCTAACGGAAATCCGATGACAAAAGTCCATGGATGGAGGCCCAGGGGCCAAAGGATGGCTGACATGTGCTAATTCACTTCTGAGGGCTCAGGCTAGCGACACCCAGAGGGCGCATGAACTTTGCCATGTGGGATGAAAATCCTTGCACAGAAGTCTGGGAGGAGAAGTCCAACAAGGGAAGTCCGGTGACATATTTTGTGTTTGTCAATCCTGATGGCATCTGGTAGGCTAGAGCCCAGAGGGAAGAGTTCCGAGCGGGGTCTCCATTTGGAATGGCGGGTGAGGACCTGAATCCTGGGACACAGGGCTTAGTGAGTTGACGGCTGTGAGGAGTTTTGGTAAGAACCCATGGAGGATGGAAGCTCGGGGCTTGGCGACCAGGAGGACGAGGTGCAATTTCCCCGATGGTGGGAAAGTGACGAACTTCTGAGAATGGAATTCTAGACACCGTTGCCCGAAGGCATCAACAACGTAAGAATTTTTATCGCCAAAGGTTAACAGTGGAAACAAGGGTGGAGCCCGGGGAGCAAGAAGCCAAGCGATGTTTGCCATTGGAGATGACAAAACACAAGTGGAACTCCGGGGATGGAGCTCCGGGATCCGGGATCTGAGGGGACCAAAGGACATATGTTCATTTTCAAGTTTAGATGGCGAGGAACACGTTGGGGTCTGGAAGCCGGGAGGTAGGGGCAGGTTTGTAGTTGAAGCGCGGCGAAATGCAAGAGGAAACCCGAGCAAGGAAACCCGACGAATCGAGCCTAGAGAGGAGGATTGCCATCAGCAAGTGTTTGAAGTTTTTGAAATTTGATGGTGAAGGTGGGTTTTGGGCCCGAGGAGGATGTTTTCCCTATGCAAAGAACAACCAGGGTAGGAAGAAGTCCTGAATCGGCAAGGAGGGCATTTTAGGTGGTTTGCTTGGTTTTCTACCACATGGGTTTGGTGCGCAATCTAGTGTTCTACCTCTTTATGCCTTCTTCATGATTTTTTCATTTATCTAGATCTTTGAAAATCATGAAAAACCATGTAGGGGAGGGCAACCGATGGCCTACCTCGAACACACGGAGTGGGGAGACATGGGATCCACCTACGTTGGTCGGAATGATGCCGACGGCGATGATCGTGACGTTGTCAAAGCCGGTGGGCTCCAAATGATAGCTGGTCCAATTTGCTCCAATCTTGTTTGTGAAAATGACTTAGCTGGATCGGGCATTTTATACCCCAACCGCCATGAATGCCCACATTAAATGCTCGTACGGCCGAGTGAAAAGTTGGTGAATTTGAAGTCGACAACGGTGGTAGGAAAACCAGGGCCTGGTGGCAGGGAAGACGTGTCGTGACGGTTGCCATGAAATTTCACGTTGGCTAATCGGTGGTGGCGGCGAGCGTACCGTGGCCTAGAGGGTGGGATGTCGCCAGGGATCCACCATCAAGAATGGTGGAACCGTCACAGAATTTTAGACGCGAAATTCTAGACGGTCAAGCTCGAAACGGCCAACGGTAGGCGGAACACACACAAACTGCGGATGGCGATGAGCATGGCAGAACTCAATACCGGGTCGCCGTAGGAGCTTCACCATCATGGACAACGAAACCAAAATGAAACCTTGGAAGTGAACCTCTGGGGTCCGAGGCCTGGAGGGGTGGGTGCCGCCTGGAAGATTTTAACAAGTTTTTGCAATCGCAAGAGATGGATCAGACCCCAGGGTTCAGAAGGATGGCAAGCGAACGCCGTAGGAAACAACAATCCCAGTGGGGAAATCCTATTAGGGAATTCCAGACGCCCGGGCTCGGCAGGGCCCGGGGCCGTTTTTAGGGCCAAATTGCCAGAGAGATTCCGCAAGGCTCCGGAATGCAACAAAAACCAAAAGCAGAGGCATGATCGATTTATGATGGAACTTTGGAGCAACATCGACCATCCGAAGCATCAAAAAAAGAGGGGCATGCAAAACGAGGCAGCCACAAAAATGACCTGACAAGGCGAAAGAAAAGAGGGTCCCTGTTCTGAACGGGGCATGTGTGCTAAGGGCACAACAAGTTGATTTTGTTGTATTGAATCAAGCCAATGAGGCTATAGCATGTAAGCTTGAATCTGTAATTTCATTTTGTGAAAATAATTGAAAGTGAGTCATTTTTCTATCTCGCATTTTCTGTGTTGATATATGTTGTGATTTTTGTGGGTTTTGGGTGGTGTGGCCCTCATCAAGTAGTGCATTGTACCTAGAATAAACAACCAAGAATTAACTATGCATTTATTGCTTACATACATAGGAGCTGGCCAACACATCTTGAAAATTTTGCATTTAATGCATTAAACATGTATTCAATATTTCAGGATTGAATATTTTGTAGTTTATATAGTGCCCTCCTATTTTCCTAATTTACTCAAACTAAAATGAACATTAGGTGTACTCCAACCAATAGAAGTAGAGATAAAACATAATTTTCAAAAATGAAATATTTGTCCTTAAATTCTAGTTGTGGAAAAAACACATAAAATTTTAAAATAATATAATTTAATTTTCCAACCAATTATTTCAAAAGAAAATACAAAAATTGCAACAGTAATTTGCTTGTGAGAGAAAAAAATTCCCTTTATATGTTAAGCAATACTTTATTTTTTTATGTTTTCGTTTAAATGGATTAGACTCTAGTGTTCTAGCTTTTCATATGCAATATATTAGCAACACAAAATATACATTTTTTGAAAGGGAAAGTTCCTATTCCATATATTGCATTTCAATTTGACATACTTAGTTGGCCAACATAATTTATTTGACAAATTTTATTATGTGTTTCTATTTGGATTATTTGCTTCTACAAAAAGAAATGGTAGACCTACTATATGCAATAGAGAGAGAGATAGTATATTTTCAGACATGTAAGGTTAAGTTGATAGTATATTTTTAGACATGTAAGGTTAAGTTGATACTTGATTGAGTTATTTTTGAGCTACTTTATGAGTCACTTAGTTTCTCTGGATAAATCACCAACGATTAGCATTTACTTTCTAACAAAACATACAAAATGCAAGGAACATTTCTAGCAGAAATACAACTTGAGGAATTGCGTTAAGAAACATGACTTTCCCATGTATCGAAGAGCTATGGATTGGAAGATTTGTGAAAAATAAAGGAGGATTTTGGTTGAATAATATGACTTTCCACATAGTTAAATACCCATAGTGAGTGGAATTTCATGTATTTCATAAACATTAAACTATTATTTACATAGAGCAATGAATGCATGTACAATATATTAAATCCAAGAATTGTGAAATGTGGTGGATAGTTGATGGGTACAAAAGCAATGAATGCATAATTAATTGGATTTTATTGGTTCTTATTCTTGTTCATTTACAAGATGTTCAAAAGCTTATGTGTTTTCAGCTCTCTAGTCATGTCTTTCATGTTTTCAGAATTCAAAATCTAGAGCTTCACTAAGATTTCGTGAACTAGCTATGTGTTCACTACATTTGTACCCATATTACACAAGGCATTGCCCAAAGCATTTAGTTTTCCCTGTAACACTTCTAGTTGTCAACTACAAAAAAAAAATAGACAATCCACTCACCAATTGCATACTTGATTTAGTTTTGTTTGAACTGCTTTATCGCATGTTGGTATAAGCATACTTTATTCATGAAATCTTAGATGAGTGTTGGGTTTTATTTGTGCTTGATCTCAGTTGGTAAAAACATTGTGGATTTTTTAGCTCTTGGTTGTGCTTTTGCATATTTGTTATTCTGGAAAACTGTATTGTTGGTGAATGGCTTGGCTGTCTATTTATAAAACTTGATATCTCTCTAGCTACATATTCAATGACAGGATAGCTAATTCATGAAATCTTAGGCAACTATTGGGTATTGTTTGTCCTTTTTCTTGTTTCATTATAGTTTGCTAAAAAGCTTGTGGGTTTTTTAGGTCTATTTCTTGCATTTTTGTATATGGGTCAATATGCAATTTGACCATGGCATTTTTACAACTGACAAAAATTAGACAAAATCAAACAATTTACATAACTTTAACACACATTTCAAGAATCAAACTTCCTTGCAAACAAATCTGCAAAAACATCTCATACTCTAATCTTCCACTCTTTACTTCAAAACCCAAATCTCTTTGTATCTCTATAGATCTTTGTCTCTACTCCAATCACAAAAAATGGTTCCTATTAAAAGGACAATGTTAACAAAATGCAGTAAATGCATTTACACTTCACAAGATCTTTCCTGCATCAATTATTTTTTCACATGGTGTTTGTTTCTGCAAGCTTCTAAATTAGGTTTTACCAAATACTAAAGTTCTTCTAGATTTAATTTCTAATAATTCACAATCCAATAACAACTCACCTCTATCACATCCTCCATAACTCAATTCGTATTAAGAAAATGTCTTTTTCCTTTGAAGCAAGAAAACATTTCTTTCTGCTTGAATGTCCATCACAAAACTTGGAGACGATAATCTTAGGCATTCACTATAGGCCAAAATTCTCCCCTATCTTTATTCTTACATGTATACATGTAACACCCCTACCATTTTCACTAAACATGTGCACATCCAATGTGTGGAAGCTATCCACTGCATCGGCACATAGGTGTGCTATCATAATAGTGGTTTACAATTCCTGAGAGGAATGAATTTTAGCTGAAATCACATATTTTTAGAAAATATAATGATTGAAGCCTTAAAAAGTTCCATTTTAAGGATTCCAATTGAAGAGGGTTTGATCAAATCACCTTAGATCAAACCTCCTTGGATAGAACCTCGCTAGTTTTAAACCATACTTATAAATGCGTCTCCTTTACACCTATCAAAATGCTGATAAAAAATCACTTTTGATTTAGATTTTGGGGGATCAAATGAATTCATTTAAAATTTATTTCAAACAATTATGGTATTCCTTAGAACAAGCTATCCAATGAATATAATTTTAATATGTTTTGGTTTCGTTATGTATTTGTTTTTTAAGTTTTATTAAACATAGGTTTTTCATCGAAAATGAATTTTTTTGTTCTTCACATGTGGAAAAATAGAAGATTATAAAAAAAAATTAAAAATATGAGTGCACCAGATATTGAAGTCCTTGATCCAACAAAAAATAGAATTAAATTTTGACATATACAAAAAAAGTTATATGTTATATCACATTAATGTCGAATTGTAATTTGTTTAATTTTGAAACTTGATTAAGAAAAAATTCAATAAAAACTATCTAACCAAGTGGAAGCACTAGATATCAAAGTCACAAATCTAAATTTCAAAGAATTATAATTTTATCCTTCATGGAAAAAAAGTTATGCATTATACGGTGTGCGTCACTTTTTAAAAATGTTGTTTTCTGAAAAAAAATCTATTTTCATGGGAGATGGAAAAAGAAGTGAAATTTTATTCCAAAAATTTTGAAAAAAATATTTTTAGAATCTACAGACTAAATTTGATGAGACTCTAGTTTGCACCATCTTCAAATTCTTCAAATTTTAGCCGCTATAGGTGCCCGAATGTGAAGATTTAGTTAAAAATAATAATTTCAGTGTCCAGTTTGGCCAAAAATTGTAAACCACTATTGTGGGATCACCCATAGAAAACCATTCCCATTTATAGCTATTGGTCATTTAGACTTCATGAGGTATTGGAAATGGTCCAAACTAGTAGCCTTAGCATACTTTTTTTTTGGTGAATCTTCTCAGGTCGTCTATTTGTTTCTCATACTTGATTAGAACAAGCATTATAGGGGAAACACAATGGTTTGAGCAAGGTTTTCTAGACTGTGCAACTGAGATGTGTTGGAAGGCTATTTTCAATAAACAATAAACAAACAACATGAAAATTAACCAAGTGTTCTCTACTTATCTTCATACTAGTTGTCCAACACATATCGCGAGGTTTTCATTTAATGCATTAAACATGCATTTACTGCTTTAGTATCGACCAACCCACCACCAAAAATTACACTACATGCATGCCCAATTAAATATTTTCCACAATATATAATGTTTAAGGGAACTGAATGGTTTGTGGCTTTTTTAGATCTTGATTGCGCTTTTGCATGTTCATTATTCTGTAAAACTACAGTGGTCATCACTGGCTTGACTATGTGTTTATGATACTTGATAACTAGAAGTATTGCTTGGTGTTACAAGGGCTAACAAGCCAACTGAGTACACTAAATCACATATGCTTTGAGGAAGGTCTTATCAACTATGGTGGTGGCGAACAAGCAAATTTTCCTTATTGTTCACGTAATTCATTGTAACCAAAGGGAAATAATGATACAAGAATATGATCTTCAACTTCCTTGTTCAACAATTAACTATATTTACAAAAACATGGATCTTTGCCTCCCTCTCCAATTGCAAAAAAACATGTTACTTTTGCAACCAAGAATATGCATAATTACAAACATCAGTTACGCAACTCATTATTTAAGTATGAGATTGTTTTGTTTAAAATATTTGTCTTTTTCTTATTGTCAGGATTTAAGTGCATATTTTTGTGTTGGAAAATTATGGTTTATCACTTTTTCCAATAGTTTGAGTAGGTCAATTTTTCATTTTCCTTTAAATAAAATAGGGAAATAGGAAAACATTATATATTGTGGAAAATATTCAATCAGGGGATGCTTGTAGAGTGAATTTTAGTGTAAAGATAAGCAAAGAATTCTTACTTAATTTGCATAAAGATAAGCAAAGAATTCTTACTTAATTTGCATAAGAAAAAAATAGATGAACTTAATAAATTTTCCTAGACATTTCCCATTAGACCTTGTAATAATGACCAAGCATCATAAACATAGAAACAAGCCACTCACCAATAGTACGCTATGAAAGAATAACAAACATCAATACTTGTAGTTATCAAGTGTTAAAGACACACAACCAAGCCACTCACTAGCAATGCACCTTTGCAAGATAATGAACATGCAAAAGCACAACCAATAGCTAAAAAACCTACAAGCTTTTCAACAAACAATAAGCAAACAAGAATAAACACAAGGAAAACCTAGCAACTGCCTAAGATTTCATGAATTAACTATGCATTCACTGCATATATATCCACATTCAAAAGCACAACAAAGAGCTACAAAACCCACAATCTTTCCAACAAACGATAATGAAACCAAAAGAAGTACAAACAAAATCCAGCACTCCGTGAAGAATTCATGAACTAGTTATGTGTTCATTGCATGTGAACCCACAAAATTTGCAAAAATATATAATGTCATATTCTCCCAATTCACTTAAAAAAATTGAATAGTAGACATAATATCATTTAATGCAACACCTATACATTGATAGACAAGTGTGCCATATCCAAATAGTAGACATAATATCATTTAATGCAACACCTATACATCGATAGACAAGTGTGTCATATCCAAATAGTAGACATAATATCATTTAATGCAACACCTATACATTAATAGACAAGTGTGCCATATCCAACACATATGATACAACTACAAAGTTGACCTACTCCAACATGCAGTGAAAATATAGTTAATTCATGAAATGTTAGGAGAGTGTTGGGTTTGGTTTTTGTTTATTGTTGTTTAACCCAAGAAATATTAGGACTAGCTTTTGTTTTTGCTTATTCTCATTTATTTATCATTTGTTGGAAAGCTTTTGAATACTTTAGCCTTTTGCATCTTTGTTATTCTCTAAATTTTGATTGTGCGTGAATAGCTTGGCTAAGTCTTTATGATACTTGAAAACTAGAAGTATTCCTTGTTGTATTGCTTTTTTTGGTTAAATCCTAACTAAAAGAAAAAAGAAAAAATATTTTAAACAGTATAATTTCATTGGCAAAGTGACTATTTGAAAAGCAAGTGCAATCAATGCAATAGTAAACCTACCATTCAGTAGGAACCGATAAAAGAAAAAAAAATTACATTATACAATTTGATACATTGCCAAAGGTAGTGTATCCTTCATTTTTGTAAAAGTAAATCACCAAATTAGGAACCCATTATATTTTTTGCAAATAGTCAATCATTGCATGCAAATTATGCCACCCTTAGTGACAAGCTAGTAGCTATAGAAGAAATCAATGAGTGTTTAATGCACAAAATGATATAAGTATTGGATCACAAACAATAGTATAATAAATGAAAATTCTACAAGATAGAATTTTCCAAACATCTAGACATTAAATAGAAATCTTGCAAACTTAGCCAATAGGCTGACAACTACTTTTGTCCCGCTATGACTAGATATACTATTCATTGTTATAAGACCCAATTGTACGATAAAAAATGACATGAAACACATGAAGCCAACAACCAAGTTACAATTGCAATAGTATCATTTTCAATTCAATGATAATAAATATTTATTCTATCTCTCTATTTCTTCATATAAGCATATTATTTTTCCCTGTTAAAGAAAACTATGAAAATAATTGCACATTATATATTTTAAGTTTCCATTAATTAACTATGCATTCACTACTTCCATACCCACCAGCTCTCCAACACACCTCACACAATTTTCATCCAATGGATTGAACATGCATTCGCTGCTTGAGAACCCATTATCCAAAATATGTCTTTAAATCCCAACTATAGGAAATAGACAACAATACTTTAAACAATGTAATTTGGCTGGCATAGCATCTAATTAAAAAAAAAAATCAACAATTGAAATAGCATCTACTTCCCTGCATACAAATAGCTTCATGTTCATGGATTACATGGCATTTCATTCACTATTCTCATTTGTCATAATGATACAAGAATCTGACCTTCTAGTTCCTTGTCCAAAAACCAACTATATGTACCCATTTGTCCCCACAGCCCTTCTAACAATAAGAACATACAAAGCTAAAAACACACAAGCTCTTCAACAAGCAATAAACAAACAAGAAATAAATTTAAGAATAACAAGCAACAAATACATGGAAAAAATTATCACATTTGTCTACTTTTTATGGAAATTTTATCATGTAGTTGTTTGTTTCATTTTTATGAATAACATATTATCTAACATGAACTGTGTTCATTTGTCTAATATATCTTTCTAACAGGTATCATTGCTTGTGAATGGAGATAGAGGCAAAGATCTATATGGCTGAATGTATACTTGGTTATTGAACAAATAACTAAAAGGTCATATTCTTGTATTATTTTTCCCTTTTGTTTACAATGAATTTAAAGTCTTCCAATGTGCCTAAATATTGTACCTTGGAAGAATTATGAACAATAAGGGAGAAGCTTGGTTCAAGAATTTCACTTGCTGAATAGACAAATGAGCGTAGTGAATGACATGCGATGTGATTCATAAAAAATGGAACATTTTTTCCCTCACAAGAAAATTACTATTGCAATTGTATTTTCTTTTGAAATAATTGGTTGGAAAATGAAATTATATTGTTTTAAAATTTTATGTGGTTTTTCCACAATTCGAATTTAAGGACAAGTCTTTCATTTTTTAAAATTATGTTTTATCTCTACTTCTATAGGGTTGGAGTATGCCTAATGTTCATTTTAGTTTGAGTAAATTAGGAAAATAGGGGGCATTATATATACTGCAAAACATTCAACCCTAAAATACTAAATACATGTTTAATGCATTCAATGCAAAATGTTCAAGATGTGTTGGACAGCTCCTGCATATGTAAGCAGTAAATGCATAGTTAATTCTTGGTTGTTTATTCTAGGTACAATGGACTATTGGTGATTGGTTGGTTTGTTTGTTTATCAAACTCTATAAGTACAATTATTTCTTACTATCAGAAAGGATAAGGAGACAAATGGGTGCAATTGATGGCATATAACATGTTATTCATAAACATTACACATAGAAAAATGTAGCAAATTTTGCTAAATGTTTAGCAATTAAATTGAAACTATAAAGGATTTGTTGGTGAATATTTGTTCTTTGTGTAATTTTTATGAATAACATAGAATTAATAAAAAATTTCCAATGCCCGTAAAAGAAATCAATGCATAGTTAATGCATTTTATGCTTGCATAGTGAACAAGATGTAACACCCTGCCATGCACACCCCAAAGGACAACTACAAAAAAAAATTACCACACAATTTTATTTTTTGAAAGTAAAAAAATATAACGACTATGCAATAACCATTAATTAAGTAACCTTACAATATTACATAATGAAACTTATCTAGTCCCATGGTGTTACATGGTTGCATCACACGTAAGTGTTCCCAACCAAAAACATCGATTAAGTTAATGCCAAGCAGATAATAATAGAAGCACACATTCACAAGATAACATAACGATAACATACAACCATCCATGATCAGTAGAGATGAAAATGATACATACATCATTTTATTACAATTCAATTCATACTTCAATATTATAATTGTGGAGCATATTTACACAAATATAACACATCATGGATATAATAATACATTGCAATTCTTCCCTTATATATCAATGGAAGAGTACATCAAGTACACGAATACTACATCAATGAAGAATAAGGTACAAAGTGAAGAGCAGTCTTCATCCATGTGATGCTTTGGATACTTTGTGTCTACTTTCACATCATGAACATGACCTGAGAACCCAATGGGGTGCATAGCACATTCCACTAAAGCACGTGGGCCAAAAGACCCACCCCTGTGCTAGGAGATGACAAGAAAGGACCCACATCCTAATTGTAGACATGCAAAATTAACATTTTGCATTTGATCAGGCTCATTTATCAACTGAACTATATTCCTCATTAGGTCCATTCATCAATTAATCAAGTTCACTTACATCCATTCATTAGGTAATCTCATTTCCTGAGGCCATTTATTTAAAATCAAGCAAACATTATCATCAACCTTTTAATCAAATAAATCAAACATCATCCCTTTAATTAAATAAATCAAACATTTATTTAATTAAATCCAATCTATATTTCATCCTTTTCTGATTTAAATAAATCAAATATTTAAATCATGAAATTCAAACTCACCTAATCATCATTAAACTAACAAAATCATCATTTATTTAATCTAACCATGATTAAATACTAATCTCACCCACTTTCATTCTCTAGATATCTCCACTTGCACAAATAAATCAATTTTATTGATTTATTAAAAACCCTCATTTTCCCTCAACATGATAAGTTGGTTTGTCCCTCCAACATTGCATATATTGCTGTTTTTCTTGTCCCGCTCTCAAAATTTATTGCAAAATTTGAATTCAAATTCTCCCTCTCATGGGAACTATTCCTAAATCTTGCACAACCATTGGCCTATCATCACTTGACAAGTGGCCTATTCTCATTGGTGGATCTTTAGTCCCACATTCACCCTCTTGGCCAATCTCTCATCAAGAAAATCTATAAAAGAAGGCCTTAATCCTCATTCATCCATCCACAACTTTTATGGAAGGTTACTCTCTTAATTTGAGAACTCATCTTGCTCATCATTTCCATTGCATTTACATCATCTTGATCTTTGATCAAGGATTGGGAAAGGGTCACTAGCACATGTGACACCAATCCGCTATGGAATAGGTAACTTGTGGAGTGTTTTCATTATGCTTGTGGTTTTCTTTTATCCTTTGTTTCATTTTGGAGCATTTGCAAGGTATTTCATAGGAGTGTTCTTGAAGGATTTGTAGGTACTAACCCTTGTTTGAGATTAGTGTTGGTACATTTCAAATGCATACTCACAATTTGGTGCTAGAAGGAGGGATGCCTTGGATAGTCTTTGGGAATTCTAACCATATCAAAGTCAAAATCACTTCATGTCATCTATTATTTGTTTTCCTATGTGATAATATCAATGCTTTTGCTTTCCATTGAAATGTTTTGAACATTCTAACTCGCTAATATGATCATGTGGCAATCTTTGTCTTTTAGGCTTTAGATTGCATTAACAATTCAAAAGTGTATTTATCAGCTTTCTAATAAATAGAAACTGTTGGTTCTTGACTGGAGAATGGTCAATGCTAAAGGTCCAGCATTGATAGTAGATAAGTGGATTTGGTGTGCCATAGATCTGAGTAGAAAATAAAAGTCATCCAAATCTATTATGATTGACACAATAGTTTCCTTTTTATCATGCTTTGTTTACGTATTAGAACAATAAAGAAAATTTTATACACTATGATATTTCAAATAATAGGGGCATATGTATAATGTGTCCATCGCCTTTAGAAAGTTTGACTAATGGGTGTTGATTCATGTAGGCTCATTGTTACGAATCAGGATGGCATATGCTTTTATGTTTAAATGCTAGAAAGCCATTATGGAAAATAGTTTACATGCCCTGCCTACGCTTCATATTACACCTGCCTAATGATTGAGAGTGCTTTTGCTTGCTGCCTTTTACACACTGACCATTTATATCAGCTCGAAAGTTTCTTATTCGGCATTTAAGATCACTGGCTTTTCACCTGCCCTCTGCGGTCACTTGGAAAGCATTCCCTAAAGCACATATTGTTTGTATGTAGGCAGGGAGGATGCTAGAAAGGTTATGAAATACATAGTTCATTCGCCTTGTCTATGCTTCTACACCATTCGTTCAAAAAGTTCATGTGCCTCATCCATGCTTCCATGCCCTTCTGTTAACAATTCACGCACCTTGTCCATGCTTCCACACCATTCTGTTAACAGTTCATGTGTCTTGTCTATGCTTTTACAATTGGAATTTGATTGTTTATGAGATGGACAGAAGTTGGCACTAGTAGAGGATGTCTTTGATATTTACACCTGCTAATAGTTATTGGCTATCATTGGACATATCTCTAATATTTGTTCATTGTGTTTATGATATTTACACATGCCAACAGTTATTGGCTAGTACCTTTTCTTGATTCAATATTTATAGCTACAAGTAAGCATTAATAGATGACTCTTTTCAAACTACATGGCGTACTAACAACAATATGAATCTGATTTGAGCAATCTAAATTCAATGACCCATCACATTCTCTCTGCTATTTAAAAAGTACATAGGACTGTCTCGAGGAGATTTTGAAGATACATTTATGAGATGAGCGGAAAGAGAGTATGTTGGTAAAGAGTTATTGAACATCACTGTTAAAATTCTAGCATATGCCTTCCTTTTGAGGATCCCTAGGTTCATTGGCTTGATCTATGTGTCTCTAGTTACAAGAAGTTGGTAGAGTCCAATAAATTCATGGTCGTTAATGGGAGACATTAAGAATATGCAGTTGTGATGGGAAGATGTGAGGGATAAGAATAATGGTTCTTAATTTCAAAAGCATACTCTGTCATTTTCACTAAATTATCGCTAACCTTTTTACTACACTTACTAGTTTTTTTCTTTTTTAGTGAAATCTAAGACAAAAAATTTCTTTAAGTGACCAACTTTGATAGTGCTAATGACCAACTTTGATACTTGTTCCTCATTAACTTGTTGTTGATCATTACATTTGATCTTTTACTAATATATGACTTCAAGAAATGACTTTAGTAAACAATTAGATGAATTTTCCTCAAAAAAATCTCTCACGCTATATTATCATGTTATTTTAGTCAACATTTGAAATTGGGAGGGAGTTTTTTTTTAAGTTGCAATCTTTATAATAGACAAAGTTTATGAGCTTTCAAAACTTATTGTATCATTTTTTGATTATTTTGGAAAATTCAATGTTTAGAAGGGTGCTTGTGAAGGATTTATTCTCTATGGTTGGTTGATGAGCTTAATAACTTGAGCCAATACTAAGGCTTGAAGGAAGGTCTCTCACAAGTATGATATCTTCTCAATAAAGTCAAAACATAGTCCACTTGTGGATGCTTTCTCTTAATATAATACTCATCTAAATCATTGTTCTTCCAAAAAGAAATCATGTTATTTGGAGTTAATGAGGTTTTAATGTCCTAAATCTCACTTGATTGTCTTTTTTATGGAATAGGAAAAACAAAGGAGAACTAAGAAGGCGAAAGGAAAAATGAAGGCAAAAGTCAACAAAGGTACAAGGAAAGTGAAAAGTCAACAAAGGTACAAACAAAGGAAAGCATGGAGAAGGCTAGCAAAGGAAAATGAAAGGAGGAGGATATTTTGAAAAAACCAAAGTGTTTTTAAGTGCTTTAAGTGTTTGTTTAACACTTCTTCATGAAGTTGTTTATCTTTTCATTTAGGACACTAATTTTCATTTGGGTTTAAAAAGAACACTTTTTTTTTTGCAAAAGCTAAAACAAACTTTAGGATCACAAACTCACTAGATTTTGTTTAAGGTTAAGAATTGAACAATCAAAACTCACACTTCATCTTGGTGCTTAAAATGAACTCACAATTGCTTTGGAAGGATAAAATAAATGTGTGTTTCCTTTGTTTTGTGGTTACTTACTTAAACTAAAGTCATTGAAAAGGACGTATGTGCTTCTCTCGCACTTCCAAGTGATCTTGAGAATCAAAAGGCCTTTTTGGTGATTTTGGCGTAAAATAAAGTGGTCACCTTCACACTTCAATTTGTACTTAAAAATTGAACATCTTGTGCGAGTGTGACTAGAGCATTTTCGTGTATATTCTCTTTCTTTGGGCCGTCAAAGATTGATCGAGTTACACATTGTTTCTTTGCTTACTTTTGTTTATCCTAGAGGGCCTACCTTGGGGAAAAAGTACGCACCCAAGGGAATGACTCAATCGGTAACACTCTAAAGCCAAGAGTATTTCTAGTCAGGATATAAATGTGGATATTGGATGAAATGCCAATATCACGCAGTTGACTCCGACAAGATGGATCCGAAAGGGGACTCTTACCACATTAGGTCAGCTCCTACGAATGGAAAGTCCTTACAAGAACCCATGTGCTAGAATTTTCCAAAATCCTTAATCTATTTGTTGGTGCAAGAACGGTCATTCTAAAGCCACCCCACACTTTTATGGTCTTCTAGTAGAGATGGAAAACATGCCATGGGATTTTCATGGGTTTTGATGCTTGGCTACCTCGATTGATGATAATGAGCCGTGGAGGGGAGGCAGTGGGGTCAAGCATCTAACCATCCACTAGAGATAGGTGTAGATGGACTTGTCCAAGTGGGAATCTAACAAATATTTTCTTACACATCCATAGCGTTTGTACTTGTTCTTGGTTTGAAAACATAGTGCTTTATTCGAAAAAAATTTGCAAACAAACATTCAACATGATTCTCAAAATTTCAAACCCTTTTGAAGACAAATATCATTGACTCAATCCATATGTTATTGCTTTCCCTTGGGATTCACGTCCTTAGAGGTTCCTAAGCATTTGATTATACCTCAATTTGTCTTCTTGAGTAAACAATAGGAAAACTCTTGCCTTAAGTTCATTGAATTTCCACATAAAATATCTTGTGGGGTTTAAAGAAATTAAGACATTGGACATCTTAGTTTGAAACTTTAATCAAAGAGAGTGTTTCTGGTAAAATAAAGCCATTAAGCAAAGCTAAGAAAAATTAATTTTCATGTGTGATTGGAAACTCACAAAATCCCAAAGCAAAAAAATCATTGAAAATCTAAAAATGAAAGTTCAAATGAAATCAATCCTTGGTTACAAAGGTCTTTACGAAGTATTTGCATGCTCTTCAATACCTAGATCTAGGTAAACAAAGTGGTCTTTTTTGGTTCATCTAGGGATCAAAAAATATCAAAAAATTTCATCCATCCTCCAAAACAATCCATCTCACAAGTCATCTTTTGGAAAATCCTGAAATCATCCTTAATACTAGGCTTTGTGGAAAAATCAAAAATCATCCAAAACATTGAGACAAAGTCCTTGAAAACATTTATCAAAACACCTTTGGCTAGGAATGTGTAGATGCATCCTTTTGCATATACTTAGTCAAAGTTATCAAAAATCATCGTGTCTAGCTTAGTGTATGTAGATGAATCCTTCTCCATATACTTAGTGAAATAATCATCTTGTTTGGGTAGGTGTTGGTAGATGCATCCTTCTCCTCACACATATCCAAATCATCATCCTTTCAACAAAACTATTCTTTAGATCATTATCAAACATATTAGGGTCTTTTTGTTCAAAATCAAAATCAAAATCCAAATCAAGATCAAGGACAAAACCTCAAAATCTCAAATTCAAAAAAATCAAAATCCTAAATCCTAAAAGCCTAGTATTTCATTCAAGATTTATCAAAAGCCAAAAACATCCATAACATCCATCTTTAAACATCACCATCATATCATCATCACATTTGATCCTAAAAGCATCCTAAAAACTTTCACTTTGGGACATAAAATAGATATTAATCTAAAGAATCAAGAGATTCATCTCCCATATTCTCGAAGATTGACCCCCATTTTATGGTTCTAACTAGATCTCAATACAAGAAGAGTATGGAAGCCAACAAAGAAACACCTGCTTCAAGTGATCTTAGCCAAACCACTCCTGAAATGAACCCCATTCTGGATGGAAATCTCATAATTAGCCTTCCAACATCATCGCAAAACCCACAAGAAGAAAACCAAGGACAGGACCTCACTTTTGGAATTTCTCGTGAAGAAATGATCGAAATGCTCCAAAATCCAAATAACCATAGAATCATCAATATCATGATGAGACTTAACCCTTCATTATACATGCTTGAACTATCAAAATAAGGGGCCAAGTTTCCTTCTGATTTTGATGTAAGGACTATAGTGGAGACATCTTTCCCACCAATCTCATCCACCATCCCCATTTCATCTACACCCCCATCTCAAAACATCACGCAGAACATCCCACAACTCACAACATCATTTGCTCCAACTCAACCCAACGTCAACAAGGGAAACACATTTCTCAATGCACTTCAATCAAATCCCCTTATGAATAACCAAAACTTGGATGCAAACACCACCTTGGAACAAAACATCCCACATAATCCATTACACCAAAATGCTCCTCTCACTTTACATTATGACCCATCATCAACATCTTTTCACAGAGCACCACAAACACCTCTTCTCACAAATTCACAAGAAGAGGGGGATATGTTCACACTTTCACAAGGATTCACCCCCCTCACATTTCCACCTATCCCACCATTACCATTATCATCCACACCACTACTTGGTTTGGGGATGCCTCCTCTACCAAGTATCAATCAAACCACTATCCCAACCATCAATCAAATCATCACACCAAACACTCAAAATTTATCGTTGATATCACAACAACAAATAATAAATATGCAAGCAGTGGAAACATCATCAAACACCCAAAAATCATCACAAAGCATGGTATCACAAGGACCAATCACATCAATACCATTATCCAACACACAAAATATCAACACAACATCATCATTCACCACCACCACCCCCACCACCACCAACATTCACCACATCAAACCAATTTGACGTAGCATTACAAGTCACTTTTTAAAGAGGATACCAACAAGTGCAAAAACAAAAATCCATGCAACAAGTCGCTCAAGCTGCACAAGCTACAATACAAGCCCAACAAGCACAATAAGCCCAAGCATTATTTTAGCAACAACAACAAGCCACTCAAGCCAATCAAGCATTGCAAGCACAACAAACTACTCAAGCACAACTTTTATTATAGCAACAAGCAGCCCAAGCACAAGCACAAGCACAAGCACAACTTCTTGCACAAGCAGTGCAATTGCAAGCATATCAACAAGAATTAAAGAAATATCAAGAGCAAAAAGAAGTAGAAAAATTGGCAGCCCAACAACAAGCACAACAACAAGAGTTGTTGGAACAGCAACAAGTGCAATAGCAAGTGAAAATCCTAGCATAGCAGTAGCAAGATCAACAACAGGCATTGTTCATCCAAAAGCAAGTAGAAGCCTACTTCACCCGCCACAACATATCGATACCATGAAACAATGCACCAACCAACACATCCACCCAACCAATGATTCAAACACCCCAAAAAAATTTCATCCCACCCCTTGATACACAGAATGATATGATGACACAACTCAGGTTACTCTCGCAACAAGTGCTTGACCTTCAATTGGGGCGGACAACCAAAACAAAAAAGCAACTTGTGTCCCTATCCATTTGATAGGAGCCTAGACATGAAATCATTCCCAAAGGGATTTGAAATTCCCAAATTTGACAAGTATTGAGGGATGGGAAACCCTGAAGATCACATCAGGGAATTCCAAGTTCATTATATGGAGGTCAAGCATATGACGATACTTATCTAATACAACTATTCCCTAGGAGCTTAGCAGGAAATGCTATATAATGGTTCTCTCGCTTACCTTCAAGAATTAAGACATTTGAAGAAATTAGAGATGCATTCATTAAGAATTATGCATGTAACATTACAATGTATGTTAGTCTTGAAGAACTATACACTCTAAAACAAGGAAAGAATGAATCTTTCACTTCATTCCTTCAATGATAGGGATCCAAGGCCAATCGGAGCAAATGGACCATGCCAAAAGAACAAGTCTACACAATCATAGCCAATCTTGAAAGTCACCTATCATTCCATCTCAAAGTTTAGGGTATCACTACATATGAACAATTGATCTCCAAGGCGCTCAACATTGAAAGAGCCGTTGCGACTCAACCCGCTGAATCAACATCATATCACGAACCATAAAACAATCACCCATCATCTACTTACAATGATAAACCTTGTACATGGGAAAGAAACAAGAACATTACTGATGATGGCATCGTTGATGCCAAGGTGGTCATTAGTGGTCCACGTCAAAACACACCTACACAACAAATCCAAACACCACATCAAAACACTCATCACACAATGCATCAACCCAAAAATAATCCCACAATCAATAACCTCAATGACCAAAGAGGACCACCTCAACACAAAACATACCAAAAACAAAAATACACTACTTTGGGGGAACCACTTGAGGACATCATGAAAAGCTAATCGACGAAAAACTCATCCAGGCTCCTACATTTGAGAATTATCAAGAACCTAATGTCAAACCTCCTTGATACAATGAAAATCAACTATGTGACCACAAACAATTGTATGAGAATCAAGAACATCATCCAAGATCTCATCGACAAAAGAATTATAAATGTGGAAACATCTACCAGGAATCAGGATCTTAAAATCTACACGAATCCAATACTGAATCATGTCAACAAAGGGAATAACAAGGATAAAGGAAAAGTGTAAATCATGTATATGAAATAGTTGTTGCATCCCTAAATGAAGACTGCATGGTCATCACTATCAAGGGCGCCCATGTCAAAGATTGTGGAGTCACCACAAGAGGCGGAAAAGTCACCATTGCAGGATTATCCCAACCAAATAGAGTCCCTACATCAAGAGCCATTCCATATAGCTATAATGTTGTAGACCAACTCAAAAGAACACCAACACACATCTCCATCATGGAGTTGTTAAAAATCTCATTAGCGTATAAAAAGATCCTTGAGGAAGCATTAGCCTCATCCACTATCCCTCCAGACCTCGATGCGGAACAATTCCAAGCTATGGTCAGAAACATTATAACACCTAATCTCCTTACATTCTCTAACCAAGATTTCCCCACCCAACCATATCACAACCACGCACTTCACTTGGAAGCCATTGTAAAAAAAAGCAAAATCAAAAGGTTCTTAGTGGATGGAGGTGCAGCTTTGAACATCTGCTCTCTCAGCCTAATCAAACAATTGAAAATATCAGAGGATACCATTGACAAAGGTAAAAGCATCACAATTAGAGCATATGATGACCAAGAAAGAGTGTCTCAAGGCACAATTAAACTCCCTATTCAAGTAGGGCCAACGCTCATGGAAACCACATATTAGGTCTTGGATCTTGAATTACCATACAATATCCTCCTTGGATGCCCATGGATTCATGCGATGAAAGTCGTAGCATCAACCTTCCACCAATGTGTGAAATTCACACATAATGGACAAGAGGTTACCATCCATGGAGATCCTGAGTTGTTTTCATACTACAAGAACCTTGAAGCCAAATATTACAAAATCCCCCAAGTGCCAAAAAATGATGAGGGCTCATCCACATCATACATCGATCCTGCCACTCTTACGTCCACTTCTGCGATAGAGACACTCGCCATCCCCACCATTCCCACCATCTCTGACATCAAGCTCATCATCCAGGAAGATGGTTGTGGATACTATAGGCTTCCTAACAATGCTTTCATGATAGGAGAGTTACCACAATCTCCTAGATCACGAGGATGCCCACAAGAAAACCAAGCTTCCACATCACGAATGTCTCCTGAAGACTATCCTAAATTCACAAGCTAGGGAGACCTTGGCCAAGAGGTTATTGAAGTAGATACATCTCACATGTTGTACCAAGATGAAAGACCGACACCTGAATTACCAATGGACAAGACAAGCAAAGGCCTACAAATGATGTTTGCCATGGGTTATGACAAAAATAAGAGATTGGGACAAAATGACAATGGCGTCATAATACCTATCATGCCAGAGATGTGACCCATAACAAATATTGGTCTTGGATGTACCCCTTCGAGAATAACCATACGTGGCCGAAGTCCTCCAGTTAGAGCCGCTAATGTCTCTCCCTAGCCAGTGCTAGTATAGGTACACTCACCAATAGTCACAGGTAGCTACACACATAACTTCATAACTGAGCCCTATATTAGTAGTGATGACAAGATACCATATCCAATCTCCCTAGATTATTTGAAGATACCACCCTTTGTATGATTAGCACCCTTTCCTTCAAAACTGATCATCCAAATCATGAGATCCACCTAGTATACCCCCAATTGATCGACTATGACCAACAAGGACTACCAGTTCTCCATACATTCAAAAATGATGACATACTCTTAGAATTCATGGGATTGAGGGATAAATTTTCCAAATGGAGACCATAAGGCAGGGTTTATAATGGAATTAGACACATATGCTTATTATGGGGAAATGATTGAATCATTTAGTCACAAAAGTGAGAAACTAAGAATCATATCCAAGTCCTTGAGTGAAAACCACATTGTGGCACTCTCTGACAAGAAAATAGTAAAAAGAAAGGATGTATCCAGTGGTGAAAACCTCTCTAAGGTGCCTGAGGATGAAGGATTCAATATTCCCCTAAGAGATATTCATCAAGAGAAGTCAGCAGTCTTGGCTGAAAAATGCAACCTATTCAACCTAGGAACAGAGGAGACCCCGCATATCACATTCTATGTGGAATCACTATTATCAGAAAAGAAAAAACTCCTAGCAACATTCCTAAGGGAAAGACAAATAAACGTTGTATGGATTTATGCTGATATGCTAGGACTTGATCCAAAGACTATGGTCCACCACCTAGCAGTCTATCTAGATGCAAAACCTGTTAGACAAAAGCTTCAAAAAAATGCATCCTCAAATTGCCTTGTTAGTCAAAATGGAGCTCAAAAAGCTATTACATGCTGGATTCATCTGACCAATTGATTATCCAGAATGGGTATTAAACTTGGTACCTATTTCAAAACTTGATGGATCTATCAAAATCTATACAAATTTTAGATATTTGAACAAAGCATGCCCCAAGGATGACTTTCCACTTCAAAATATCAATATAATAGTGGACATGAGAGTAGGGAATGAGATGCTATCACTAATGGATGGATTTTTAGGATACAACTAGATTATGATAGCAAAAGAAGATCAACACAATATAGCTTTTACTTGTCTAAGGGGGACCTATTGCTAGAACATGATGCCATTCAGCCTAAAGAATGCAGAAGCAACATATCAACAATCCATGACATTGATCTTCCATGACATGATTCACAAGAAAGTTGAAGACTATTTCGACGACATCCTAGCCAAATCAAGAAAAAGAAAAGATCATACAACAACCTTAAGTGCTATCTTTGATAGATTGGAGGAATACAAAGGTAGACTAAATCCCAAGAAGTGTGTCTTTGGCATACAATTAGGTAAACTGCTAGGATACATAGTGTCTATGAGGGGTATTGAGGTGGATCCAACAAAAGTGAAAGCAATCCTCAAGATGGAAGTACCAAAGACATCAAAACAACTGAGGGGCCTCTAGGGCTAACTTTAATCCATACGACACTTCATAGCATAACTAGCAGACAAGCAAAACCCATATTCACACCTTCTCCACAAGGTGGTAGTATACAAATGGGATACAAAATGTGAAGAGGCATGTAACAAAATTAAGGAATATCTACTAACACCTCCAGTGTTAATGCCACCTATCCCAAAGAAGCCATTGATCTTATATGTGTCAGCAACAATAGCAGCCCTTGGAGCTCTTCTAGCCCAGCATGATGAAAATGGAACAAAGAGGGCCATCTACTATATTAGCAGGACAATGGTGGGTCATGAGGTAAATTACTCATTCATTGAGAAAGCATGCCTCGCAGTAGTGTTTGCATCCCATAAATTCAGACACTACATGTTGGCACACAAGATCAAGCTTATTTCCAAAATGGACCCCCTTAAATATCTCTTATCAAAGGCAATGTTAACTGGCAGAATGCAAAAATGGGTCATGATATTATCAGAATATGACATCGAGTATGTCGAAAGAAAAGCCATCAAGGGTCAAGTTATTGCAAACCAATTTGCAGAAGCACCTATGCATTATGAGAATCCCCTTGTCTTAGAGTTTCCAGATGAGTCTATTTTTAACCTCAACATTACTGATCACTGGAAACTATACTTTGATGGTTCATACACACAACATGGCTCAGGAGCTGGTGTCTTCTTCATCACTCCACAAGGGGATTGCATACCGAAGTCATACAAATTGGCATTTCCTTGCACCAACAACATAGCGAAATATGAGGCTTTCACTATAGGTCTCAGAATAGTAGTGCAATGGAATATCATAGCTCTCAAGGTCTATGGAGACTCTCAGTTGATCATAAATAAGGTCAATAATGAATATTAGAAAAAGGATGACAAGCTAACCCCATACAAGAAATTGGTGGAGACCCTAAAGGAATCCTTCATCGACATAACATTTGAGCAGATTCCAACAACCAACAACAGAGCCACTGATGGCATGGCTACAATTGGGTCTCTAGTAGACATCCCTCACAACGTGCCAAAATATGAATTTATGATCAAGCGACTTCTCGTTCCAACATTCAAGGTATTAGAATTAGAATATGTGTGTCAAATCATTGGTCCTAGCAATCCTTGGTATCACAACATCTACACATATCTTTGCATAGGAGTCATACCCGCTGACCTACCATCAAGCCTAAAACGAACCTTTATTAAAAAGACATCTAGATTTGTCATCCTAGGTGATACCTTATACTATAGAAGCATAGAGGGTACTTTACTACATTGTCTAAATGTTGAGGAGGCATTAACCACTCTAACCAAAGTTCATAACAGTATCTGTGGTTCACACTCAAGCAGAATAACCATAGCTAAGAAATTGTTGAGGCTGGGGTACTATTGGCCCACAATGGAGTGAAAAGCACATGATCACACTAAAATTTGTTTACAATTTCAGCAGCATGGGGACCTCGTCCATGCTCTAGCTCAAGAGCTTCACCCAATTATCACACCATGGCCCTTTTCACAGTGGGGACTCGATCTCATTGGGAAAATCTCACCCACCTCATCCAATGACCACAAATTCATTATCACTGAAATTGAGTACTTTACAAAGTGGGTGGAAGCCATACCCATGACCTATATCATTGGAAAGCATATCTCAAAATTCATCCCAAACTATTCATTTGTCGTTATGGTGTCCCACAAGCCATTATCTCAGATAATGGGACACCCTTCAAGAACTAGAAGGTTTATGACTTATACGAGAAATTCAAAATCCAACATTGCTTCTCCACCCCATACTAACCCAAAGACAATGGCCAAATAGAAGCCACGAACAAAACCATCCTCAAAATCCTTAAGAAAATAGTCAATGATGCAGGTCGTGACTGGCACTTGCAGCTTAATCCTACCCTCTAGGCTTATCGAACGAGCATCTGCACACCCACTGGTACCACCCTATTCTCCTTGGTCTATGGATCAGAAGTTGTACTACCTATTGAGATTGAGCTCCCATCCCTTAGAATATCAATGCAAAATCTCATCACTGATGAGGACTATCAGGTATCAAGATTAAATGAGCTAGAGTTATTGAATGAGACACACATAGATGCTTTGAATCATCTACAAGTCTATCAAAATAAACTCAAACAAAGCTACAACAAGAAGATCAGAAGTAGGACTTTCCAAGTCAAAGAATTGGTCTTAAAAGAAAATCAGAAGAATGTCATGAATCCTAGTAGCAAAGGAAAGTTTGAACCTAATTGGTTAGGGCCTTTCATTATCACAACAAGCTATAAATTAGGGGCATATCAGCTATCAACACTCAAAGGGGAACCTCTGCTGGAGCCCATGAATAGCTCCCATCTCAAAAAGTTCTATGCCTAATTCTTCCAGGTATAAAACTGAAAATCCAAAAAATCAAAAAAAGTCCTAAAAAAATGGTTACTTCTAAGTGAAAACCTGGAAATGTGTCTTATAACAATAAATTTTTTTTTGTGGAAAGCAAAAATCCAAAAAAAATAGAAAGGATAAAATTGTCGCTCTAGTGAAAAAAACCACTTGGTGGTACTTTGGGAAAGGACTCCTCGTGAAAACTGCAAACAGTGCCTTGTGTAAATACACACTTTCCATCCACCAGAATCTTTACGGCTTGCTCGACATCATCCCTCCATTTCACTTCCATCATCCATCGTATTCATGTCTCCATCCATCACACATCCACTTGCATCTGCACCATAGCTTGGCCCTGCGTTCGTATCATGATCCATCCTAGTACTACTCGACCCATTCTCAAGGTCAGTTTGTCCTGCCTTTATCGGAGTAGTCTATTACATCACGCTAGGGGCACATTCTCATCTGATCAGATTTGTGTATGGTCTTAAAGTCCAAAATTGAAAATCCAAAACAACAAAATATCAAAAATCCAAAATCATCGAAAATCATAAAATCCAAAAAAAATCAAAACACATCAAAAATTCAGCTCAAAAAGTCATTCAAAAAAAGTCAAAAACAATATCTTGTCAACTACGCTTGTCTATGAGCTTGAATGTAGGCAAGGTTGATCTTTGATCATCCCCTAGGACATTTAGGTTAGTCCTATAGAGTCTCAATATACAAACTTACATCTCATCATGTATATCATCATCTATAAATTGGTCAAGCTTCATCACCAAACTACATGGTTCTCTGTGTATAACATATGGGCAAGGCTAATTTGTTGATCAGCCCCTCAAGGCCTCAGGATAGGTTCCTAGGTTAGTCTCTGGTCAAAAATCTCAAAAAATACCAAAACATTGGAAAATTGAAAAAATCCAAAACAACCTCAAACATTGCAAAACATCAAAAATATCCAAATATTTGAAAATCCATCTCCTCATCTCAGCTTTGCACTCACAATAAACACCATTCATAATAAACTCGATTGTCATCCTCAACCTTTTGGTGAAACGCTTAGAAACAAGTCTACTGGGTTGGGAAATGTAAAACTCAAAAGTGTCAAGTCTCAAGTCTAAGTCAGTACATAAATAATTTGGTCAATTCTTTGTGTCAATAGTCCATCAAATAGTCCCATATCAATCATCTGATAACATCATGTCCTAGGATGAATCCTTCCTACAAGGGGCATTATTTATCAGAAAGAACACATTGGATAAATGAAATGACATGCCGCCATCCACTAACATGTCCTAGGATGTGTCCTTCCTACAATGGGCATTATCTTTTGGCAATAAATTTTGGTCCTTATCCTTAAAACAGCCCTATGGTTAGCTTATATTCAAGAATATTAGCTTATTTTAAAGTTTCTTTTCTTTTGACTTATCTTATTGTGCTCACCCAAGAAGCTCGATGATATCCTAACAAAGGATCGAGAGATAGAATGGGACAACGATCATTATTATTTTTCTGTTGTGCTTGTTAGACGCTCTTGTAAAATAACTTGTCGAATACTTGCTTTGTTAGATGTATAGAGGATGTCTCGATGTATTTGTTGACTATTGCATTGATTTCATTATACCTTTCATGTTTTGCTTGGAGGTTTAAAACTTCTATGCATCCTAGCAAGGTTTCTCAGATGTCGTGTGAACAAGAATAATTCTATCTATTTGTTGAGTCAAAGTCCATCACAAGAAGTACAATTCCATCTCCGTCCTTATACCTTTGATGCATCATGCTTAGGTGTGTAATGAAACATAAAGTAAGTGACCCTTTAAAATCCCAACTTTGATAAGCAAATCATCCATGTATCATCATCATTTTCTATCATCATTTCTCATCATCATCTCTCATAATGTTGGCTTGTTTGATCCTCTTGTCATCATCTAATTTCTTCATTTTCTGCACTAACATCACAACATGAATAGTTAATCATCATCACCAATTCATCCATCATGCATCCATCATGAATCCATCGTGCATTCATATCATCATCATAATATAGATCTGTTATTCTAAGCATCTCATAAATCATCCATTGCATAATTACAACATATCACATCATTAATCTCATCCATCTCATATCATATCATCATTTATGTTGTTTAGGATAATATAGATTTGTTATTCTAAGCATCTTAAAATAATCTCATTTGCATCGCCATCCATAACCATCCATTTTGAACTCCTCGCCTACATCGACCCTAAATGAATCTTTTCGCCGATTCTCGAGGACAATGCTCAAAGGTACTTCTTTCTCATCAAGCATCCTAAAAAAAAATTGACTTTTGATCGCTGTAGTTATTCTTGAACCAACGAATAAGTACATTATCAAAGAGGGCAAAATGACATGCAAAATTAACATTCTGCATTTTGATCAAAGCTCATTCATCAACTCAACTATATTCCACATTAGGTCCATTCATCAATTAATTAGGTTCACTTCCATCCATTCATTAGGTAATCTCATTTCCTAAGGTCATTTATTTAAAATCAAGCAAACATTATCATCAACCTTTTAATCAAATAAATCAAACATCATCCCTTTAATTAAATAAATCAAACATTTATTTAATTAAATCCAATCTATATTTCATCCTTTTCTAATTTAAATAAATCAAATATTTAAATCATGAAAGTCAAACTCACCTAATCATCATTAAACTAGCAATATAATCATCATTTATTTAATCTAACCATGATTAAATACTAATCTCACCCACTTGCATTCCTCTAGATATCTCCATTTGAACAAATAAATCAATTTTATTGATTTATTAAACCCTCATTTTCCCTCAACATGACAAGTTGATTTGTCCTCCCAACATTGCATTTATTGCTGTTTTCTCTGTCCCCCTCTCAAAATTTATTGCAAAATTTGAAATCAAATTCTCCTCTCATATGGGCACTTTTCCCAAATTTTGCACATCCATTGGCCTATCATCACTTGACAAGTGGCCTATTCTCATTGGTGGATCTTTAGTCCCACATTCACCCTCTTGGCCAATCTCTCATCAAGAAAATCTATAAAAGAAGGCCTTAATCCTCATTCATCCATCCACAACTTTTATGCAAGGTTACTCTCTTAATTTGAGAACTCATCTTGCTCATCATTTCCATTGCATTTACATCATCTTGAGCTTTGATCAAGGATTGGGAAAGGATCACTAGCACATGTGACACCAATCCACTATGGAATAGGTAACTTGTTGAGTGTTTTCATTATGCTTGTGGTTTTCTTTTATCCTTTGTTGCATTTTGGAGCATTTGCAAGGTATTTCATAGGAGTGTTCTTGAAGGATTTGTAGGTACTAACCCTTGTTTGAGATTAGTGTTTGCATATTTGAAAAGCATACTCACACTAACAAAGGTCAAGCAGACAATGCTAACCCAACAATGACATACAACAACATAAAACAAATACAAACAACACTCCCAGAGGAAACTAGAACAAGGGAAAATAAATGAGTACTAAAAGAGAGTGTCATCAGATGGCCTTACATAGATTATCCATACAACCTATCACAAGGTGCTACATTCATCTATGGTTCTCCTGACTGCCTATCTCAAGGTGCCACTCCATAGGGTGACTCATGCGGAACCACTTACCTTTTGTGAGGACAAGGCAGCGATCTTACCAACTAGGTCTTCTCATCCCATCCTTAGCTTGTGAAAGCGCTAACGGTATGGGTAAGGAACATAATTAATCTTCTTTAGTGTTTAATTACCCAAACCTACCATTTTATTAATTAAATTATCACTTGTTAAGGAAACTCTTGCAGGGGTTACCCTGACAGCCCCTTTGTGTGTCGCCCCCCATGAAGAGCCACTCTCCATATGGGCACCCAAACCGAAACACGCAAGGGGTGTACCTCATCTCACATAAAAAGCAAGGTGTACATAACACACAATATGTGAGGCAAGAACCATCTCACAAACCCATTCTATATTTCTAAAACAAGAACAAAGGAGGTACCACCCACCACATAAACTACATAAATCAACTGATGCACTAAAATCATGAGAATCAAGTACGTGTGCTAGGCATGAACCTTCTTGCCCAAAAGCCACATCACAATTGAACACCATGGTACAAGGTAACACCCACAAGAACTCAAAATCAGAAATAAGATCAATGAATCACAAAGGTCCAACCATGGAGAAAAAACATAAATCAATCTTTCCCCACTGCCTTTGGAAGCCTAGAAAACAACTACCCATGATTGCCAAGTGAGAGCAACTTATACAATGTGGTTTCTTAACCATTTCAAGATATGATCACCAAAAAGTTATTGCATAAAGTATCCTCAATCAGGATTAACACAAAAAGGAAGACTCACATCATGGGACCATAAAATGACTATATAAGTTTCATAATCACAAATCGACAAGTGCAGAGTAAAGGATACATTATCACAACAAAAATAGAAGCCAACACTTTTAAAAGATCGTCATATTCATACAAGATCGAACACAATAACCAATAGCTTAAGTCAATTGGCAGTTCATCCAAGAGAGAGACATGACGAAAAAGAAAACAAGCAATATCAATTCATTCATGATCTCAAACTAACAATTACAAATGAGTTTGACATTAAAATCGACTATTTTCTTGATCACATTAAAAGATTATATATGAATATTTTGAGATAAATCTATCATCCATGAAGCAATCATTCTAAATCCCTAGTATTAAAGTTTTAACTTAACAATAATGCTATAGGGGTTACACAAAAGTAAGTTTCAGAAAGATAATCTAAGGTGTAGCCTACGCTACATTTAGTAACACTCTAATTACTTGCAATGATCATTAATTCAACTAGTTAATAAAAGCTATAGCAACTAATAGACAGATATCCAACTATCAGAAGGGAAATGATAATACTATCTCAAACTCTCTCTTAAACTCCAATCTCTTTATGCAATGGAACACAATTAGAGAAATAAAATATTTATTAGTACAATTTCAATTTCAACTATTCCCTTATAATATCGTGTACATTAAGCTACCAATTAGATCTATTTAATTAAAGGATACTTAAATATTTTCAAATACCTAAATAAAACTAACATAACCACTAATATCCTCCAACCTCTACACAATCTTATTTACATCATTAATATGTAAATATTGAACAATCACCTAAATATTAATAATACACAAATGCATGCATATAAGTATATTTATATAAATTCCTTTAGTTTATTCTTTCTAAATAACTCACTTGAATTCAAAATAAATAAATAGAATTATTTCATTAAATAACCTTTTAGTCTTTTATAAATCATTTCCTCTTTAAACTTTTAACCCTAATGTAATTATATAACTTTGTATAAATTTATTATGGGCATAAGCTTGACCTAAGAGCAACTTATATGTAAAACATTTTCAAACCGGTTCACTAACTTCATAGGCCTTGTTGAACTTGTTGAAAAGGGAGTTGAAACATCATAATAATAAACAACCACCAATCTACTAGGGGTCGCATTTGAATATATATTACATTTAATCAACACTTTTCTTTCGATTTAAGTCTCCAAAATTTGTTATCTAAATCAACTGTTCATTGATAGCGAAGACTATTATTTCAACATTTAAATTAAAGACACAAATATCCTTCTTTATATAAAGGTATATATGTATGGAAACATATAACTATAAATTGTACTCATGAAGAAAGTCTCAAAAACCCAAATTCATTAAATAAGGATAACAAAAACACACACACACACACACACATATATATATATATATATATATATATACTATTTTTTTTTGTTAAGGCCCTATAAAAAAAAGCTTGGGACCTTGAGGAAAACTTTAGTATAAACAATGTCCTTGGAATGAAAATGAAGAAACAAAGTTTATGGATATTGTTGGGTCTCAACTTGACCTAACTAAAAACTTATTCTTATTTATTTATTTATTTTCATATAAAAGTTCAAGTTAGAATCATTGCACCTAATAATTCCATTCACTGAAGGTATATATGTATGGAAACAAATAACTATAAATTGTACTCATGAAGAAAGTCTCAAAAATCCAAATTCATTAAATAAGGATAACAAAAAAAATAAGGAATGTGACATTTATATCTTAATTGAATGAGGTATACAAATGGTGCTAAATTAGGTAAAGTGTTAATTTCTCTTAAGGAATAAAATTTATTTTCTTCACACTAATTGTAGTTCAAATATACAAATAATATTGTAGAATATGAAAGCCTTGCTTTGAGATTTCGATTAGTTAAAAAATAAAGCAATCAAAATAATTCACATTTAGTGGGATATATAAATTATTGTTAAACAAGTTATATCACTATTATTTAAAATACACACACAAATATATATATATATATATATATTGTTTTTTTTTGTTAAGGCCTATAACACAAAGCTTGGGACCTTAAGAAAAACTTTGGTATAAACAATGTCTTTGGAACGAAAATGAAGAAACACAGTTTATGGATATTATTGGGTCTAAACTTGACCTAACCAAAAACTTATTCTTATTTATTTATTTATTTATTTTCATATAAAACTTCAATTTAGGATCATTGCCCTGATAATTCCATTCAAAGGCTTTTGAAAAAATAACTACAAGGTTGTGAAATTTATTCAAAGAGAATATGAATTCTCTAAAGACCTAAACTTAATAAATAATAGTTTCCAAATAGCTATGTTAGCAGAATTAGATTTTAATGAGGACTCCATATTGTATTCTTTTGGAGCAGAATAGAACATAGCTACTAACCCTAATAATAAAAGCTAGTTCTCATTTGGAACACCCAATTATAATATAAAATTAGGTTAGTTGACGTGTCATTGAATCCTCCCTTTTGATCCATGGTTAGTTGTTTGAGTCTTAACAAGGAATAGGGATTATTTGACAGAATGACTTAGGGAAACGTGGTCTCATGGACTGTCATGATTGGAGGATATACACGAAATGAATTTGTTGAGAAGGCTTTAGAAATTTTCCAGCGAATGAAGCGGCAGGTGTAAAGCCAAATTCTACTGCCTTGACTAGCGTCCACTCTGCCTGCGCCTAAATGGGAGCCCGAGCCCGAGAACAGGGTATAGGCGACCCTCGAAGTAAAGAATATGACGGTATCTGCCAGAAGTTATAGTTGCAACCGCCCTGGTAGATATGCTTGCAGAATGAGGATGTTGAATGAGGCACATTCATTGACAAAATACCTCAAAGAAATGTGATCTCATGGAATGCATTAATTGTAGGATATGCACAAAGCGGATTTGGAAGGAAGCTCTCAAAATCTTTGAATTAATGAAGCACTCTGTCACACATCCTAACATTGCAAGCTTTGCTCGTGTTCTAGGTGCCCGCAGTCAGGCAGGTTTAGAGGATGAGGGTTGCACATACTTCACACATCAGAATTAACATACAAGGAAGACTAGATTAAGCAACAAAATTTGATCACCGTTCATTCTTTCAGATGTACGCTAGGTCATCAATAATCAGGACCAATATTTTATGGAGACATTAGATGCCGTGATGGTTTACCTTATTTTTTGCTACTAAAGAGAGAAGGCCAAACCAATTAGTAATAACCCCAACCCTTGGATTTGTGCCCCTAAACCCTCCCCTTTTGGACTTGAGGTCACAAGGACATCCTTCGCCCAAGGACTGACTCTGTATCAACTTCCAAACAGATCAAAGTCACAAGTAGTTCTATTGTAAAGAGTCTCAAGGGACACATACCCACAAGTCACAACATTTTAAGTCATTTATGCAAAATATCAAATTAAAACATATAGTAGTCATTATTCCCAACTCAATGCAAGCATCACACAACCCCTTACAATCACCTATCAAGTATATCGTGCCATCTTTGGTACCTCGATGATAATACCATGTAGTTTATAACATAGGTTTCCATTTAGGTTTAGAGAGTGATAACATGTATACAATGTGAATTTAGTTATCTTAGATATCACATGTATATTGGTTCTTGATATGTTGAACTGCTATATTATACCAATAAGAAACCCCTTAAACATTCATTTATGAAAATAACCCAATAGAATAAATATCATAATTAGGATAAATTTTCTAACGACAATGATAGAAATACTCAACATCTACTCACCATGTGGTAATCCTCTGAAGCCTCAATATGGATCCAACATTATTCTACTATTATCTTTTATTATATGTTGAAGTTCATTACTTTTAAAAGTCTTAATTCACAAAATAGGAAAAGTTCATGCTGGCCACTTATAACTAATTTTGAAATTATTAATGAATAATAAGGTATAAGGCTATGTTATACTATATGATTGTAATTGTATTTATCTCTTAACCTCTACAAAACCATTGAAATACATGATAGTTTCAATCTATTCAATCATGCAACAATCTAGTGAATGCATGATTTTAGTTTTGTTAATGAAGTCATTATCACCTACTTTATTAAGCGATTGTATGCCGAATCTTCTATTAGGTATATTTTATTCTTGGATCCTAATATAAAGGGTTCTTTTCACTAGAGAATCAACCTAGACTTCCTTACAATCTTGTTTGAATTTGAGTTCAAATATAAAGTTATTCAAATAACTAACCCTTGACTATAGTAAGTTGTTAGTTAAAAAATTGTTTGTAAAATATCCTATAAGTTCATCTCCATGACAAGAGCTTAGGTTGATTACGTAGTGTGAAATTCTCTTTGTTTGCACAAGTCATACTTATCATTAGACCAAGAGATGGTGCCATAGTGGATACATAAACATGAAGTTACATTATAGTAATCATAATCACTAAATCCAAAACCTATGTTCTCGTGCAAATCCATGTAAGGTTGTATTTAGTTTAACTCCCAAGAATGAACAACACCACTTAAGCACAACATTATAGGATTGGGATTGCTTGCTACTCTAATTAAGCATACCTCTATGCACTGGAAGGTATCATTTATAACATGGCACCCTTCAATCACAACTCAACCACCAAGGATGTAGTAAAGATGAAGGCAAGGTCATCAAGTTTATACCAATGTGATGATCTTGATATGGTGTATAACATTACCATTTTTACCTGATAGGTTATCAATATTCATGGTTTTAAAGTTCAAAACTTGATTTAGAGTTCTTAAATGATGCATGATCATTCAATCACTTTCTTCCTTTTTATATTAATAATAGAGAACCTAAAATAAACATGAGCAATAACCTCGAATCCCAACCATGGTGTGCTATGTATATAATACTATATTAGTCTCCAATAAATCTTTAAATTAACATTGACACATTAATGTCTCATTATTTTATCATGACTATGCCTTTACTTAGAAGTCATCTTAATGACTCATATAACCTATGCCTAATTTCATACAAATAACTACTAACATTGCTAGAATTGAATCTATCCAATTGGGACTTATGGTTCTATGATTCTCATGCCACCACTGCCATACTATGTATCTAATGAGATTCTCTACCTAACTCTTTAGTTTCTCTTTCTTCGTGTGTTGTGTTAACTAGCATTCAAAGCATCCCTAAGAATTCATCTCTATTTTACATCTCGAACTTATAGGAACATTGACCTTTCATTCGGTTATATTGTGATAATAATAAATGTTTATTTTCATTTCAAGGAATCACAAAGTCTAGGAAACCCTTTCAAGGAATCACGAAGTCTAGGAACCACAAAGAATAAGAGTCTTTTTGTGCAAAATGCTTAGAATCCAAAGGTCAAGTAGCAATAATGGAACCCACGTATTTAAACTTCTAATTTCACATAGCCCATAACAACAGCATGGCTTTAGCATCTTACCTAGTGGCACCAAATCCTGGTGTTGTGAACCCACAATTTTGAGACATCTTCAATGAACGAATTTGTCCTAGAGATCCTTGCTCTTGATAGTTGCGCCTGAAATGGCCTTCATCAACATATAGTTTCCTACCTTTTCTCCCATGGAATCCGAAAGAGCAAGTATTGCTCTTTAAAAAGCTCTTAATAGAAACATTGGTTCCTCCATCACTGAAAAATGTTCTAATCAACTCTTTCCCTCTGCCTGTGTCATCAGAAATCCCTCTATCCTTTATACTTTATTGGAAATCTATACCTTGTTCGAAACTCTCATGGTAGGATAAGCAGGGCTGATGTGGGCAGCAGTTGTTTGGTTTTGCTTCACACCCGCCAATTACTTTTTCTTGGAAGTTTCTAAAGCCTTTTCAACAAATCGATTTGGTGCATATACTACAGTCATAGTATTCCATGTAAATGCATTTCCTTGAGGGACTTTGTTCCCCCCTCTACCAAATTCCCATGCCTCAATACCTCCGCACCATTTCTTTCTTGCGTCCCTTGCTTCTACTCTCCTCTCCACAGGCCTACACTTCCTATCAAAAATAACACATGTCCAAAATGAAGGGGTTGCGAAGGTTTTAAGACTTCCACGAACCTCTTTTCCCACACAACCTGCACAATTTCCACCATCCATGGACAAGGGTGTCATGCTTGTTAATGGCACAAACACTCGTTTCGATTAATCCATGCCATGCTATCTTAATTCAGGCCGCCTCCTTTAGGTATTGGGTCGTTGATTGATATGACTTTTGCCAAATTTCTTAAATGGTTGTCTCCCCAACCATCCCTGTACTTTCAATTCTTTATTATTTTATTTTAAATTACTTTTTCAATTGTATCGTCAAGCATGGAGGTCGCTGGACATAGGATGTGACAATAATACTTAATTTCTTTAAGGAAAAAATCTAAATTTATCTGAATTTATTTCATTTTATTATTTAAGATATTAATTATTTAATCCAATCACATGCAACCCCACCATGCACAAATACATTCTCTTTAATATATTAATATACATATAATTTTTTATCAGTATAATCCTTAAACCTCTTTTAAATGCAAGTGCTAGTTAATTCCTACAAAGCTTCAAACAATAAACACTGATTAATGTATGCTACGATGGTCAATTAGAATGCAGTTATTTTAAAAGATTTATGCAATGTTTGGTAGTTGGCTCAGCGAAGATGCACGTTTATTAATTCAAATATTCAATAATTTTTTTTAGCGTCCTCTGATTGATGCTCTGCAGATTGTCAGAGGCTCTGCAGGCATTTCTAAGCAATATACCACGTAAATTTTGAGACTGTTGCAGATTGTCAGAGGTGAACGTTAGGAGGGACAAAATTGGGCGCCTGTGTGAATTCCACGTAATGCTGCTCTAGAGGCGGAGGCGGTCGGGGGATTCGGCAGCTCGAATCTTGGCATAAATGTCGCTGCTATAGAACTTCCTTGTCCTTACTACAAGAATGCCGGAAACGAGAGACCCCACTAATGAGTCCACAGTCATTATGATAAAACTCAGGCGAAAACATTCGTGTCTGATACAGGTGAGTTTACTCTGAGAAGGTGCCGGTGCATGAGCCGCCTGTAACAGACTTCTGGAAATTGACGGAGATTGAAAATTATGCAGCTGTTTTCTGGCCTCTTTGTCGTATAGATGTCAAGCCACTGTTACAGAGAGAATATAGGATTCCATTCGACTGGAAGTTGCTCCAAAATTGTAAAGAGTAGCATAATGGCAAACAAGACGCAATTGAGCTTCAAATGTGAACACTTGGTCAAGACACGTGAACTGTTTGAAAGAATGTCTCTAAGAAACATGGCAACTTGCAGGATATTACCTACCCCAAGCTGCTCGTTGTCTTCCCTAAACTTAATTTTCTCACCAACCCTGCCCACTTCTCCGATAAACTTGATCACAATGCCCAAATTTTCATTTTATGCCATCCTCCAAAAATTACGCTATCCAAAAAGAGATTACACATGGACAAAGTATGATATACATATCACTTTGTAACTAAAATGGTCTTAATGATACGCACATAGATTATCTCTTAATGATACGCACATAGATTATCTCTCGTATTTAAACTAAACATGGATCTTGCCTAAGATTTGCCAAATTAATGGATCTGTTTTCTTATATAAACACAATAGAATTGTTTTTTTTTTTTAATTTCTTAATTTCATTAATTTAAATATCCCTTTTTAGATATTATCTAATTGCAATCAATCAAAAACATATATAGATAAATAGAATTATTATATTAAATTTAAAATAACATTATTAACATATTCGTCTCAATAAAATAATAGTATAAATTATCAAATCATGGTAACCTTGGAATTAATAAATTTAATAATTTAATTTAATACTTTAATTAAATTAATGTTGCCATTACGAGCAACAAAATCCAAATCAATACTTGAACGACAAAAGGTAGCAAGACCTCACCAGTTGCAAATACATAACTTACTCACACGACGTGAAGGATGAAAAGTGGAGGGGTACTACACAAAACCTTACTCAAAGATCTACAACAATATCACTTTATGTAGCAACAACATACTACTTTATTGGTCCATCAAGTAACGCATGTATTGGGATTGATTGATACCAATACTCTCACCATATTCAATTTCTTAAAGTATTTTTAAGGTGCTTTCTAATCTTAATAGTAAAAAAAACCTATGCAACTATGTATAAGAATTTCCAATTATGCTAGATAGCTTTTACTAACAATGCAACTTATCTTTGAGGCACAGTGATAGTAATTTGTACATGTGCACATTGCACATGGATGAAGGTACGAACAAGTCGTCATGTTTACCTTCAATAGATAAACATGTTTAATTAGCTATTGTAGTGGATGCATGTTTAATGCATAAAATGCAAACTTTGTGATATGTGTTGGACAGTTGGTGCATACGCAAGCAGATAATGCATACTTAATCCATGAAATATAAAGCAAGTGCTTGGTTTTTTCTCTTTGTTTTATCATTGTTTATTGAAAAGCTTGTGTGTTTTTTGGTTGTGGGTTGTTGTTTCTAACACTTTTGATTCTACACAGTGCTTGAACAAGGGAGGATTTGAAGGAATGGTGTGTAACTGGTGAGTGGGTCATTTGTTTGATTTTGATACTTGATTATTAGAAGCATCAGACGAGAAACTGAATGGTTTGAGCAAGGTCTTTTGGACTATGGGTGCAAGATGTGTTGGAAAGATGCCAGACACATATGCAGTGAAGTCATAGATAATTCATGAAATCTTGGGTGAGTGATGTGATTTTTTTGTGCTTATTATTGTTTGTTTAACGTTTGTTGAGGAGCTTGTGGGTTTTTTGGCTCTTGGTTGCAGTCTTTCATTTTTGCTAGTCTATAAAAGTATAGTGGTTGTCAATGGCTTTGTTTTGTGTTTATGGCACTTGACAAATAGGAGAATTGCTTCTTGTTACAAGGGGTGAAGAGCAAGTTGGTACACTAAATTACATGTGTCTTGAGCAAGGTCTTGTGGACTATGGCTATCTACAAACTTCAGGAAGCAAATTGAGCAAGATGCATTGGAGGATTGGTGGATGTAGAAGCAGTGAATGCATAATGAATGCATGAAATGTGAGGCAAGAGTTGAGTTTTATTTATGCTCATTCTTGTTTGCTTGTTGTTTGTTAAAAATCTTGCTTGTTTTTAGCTTTTAGTTTTGTTCTCTGATGTTTGTTTTTATGTTGTAGTGTACTATTGGTGAGTGCCTTTTTTCTATGTTTATGACACTTGGTTTTTGTTACAAGGGGTAATGGGAAATGCTTGGAGAAAATTGTCATGTTCACTTTTTTTTTGCAATATTTATTGGCGTTCGTTCATTGTTCATTGAAATATGATACATGATAACTTTGTTGTGTGTTTATGATACATGATAACTAGAAATATTTCTTTTTTTTACAAGAGATAATGAGACAAGTTGGTACATTAAAATACATGTGCTCTTAGCAAGGTCTTGTGAAGTGTGAGGGTAGTGAATGCATTAATTATATGTTCATTGCTTGTGTGGCTAGTACACTATTAGTAATGCTTGAAAAGAAAATTGTGCTAGATGTGTTGAAGGATTGGTGGATGCAGAAGCAGTGAATGCATAATTAATTCATGAAATGTGAAGTGAGAGCTGGGTTTTACTTGTGCTTATTCTTGTTTGTTTGTTGTTCATTAAAAAACTTTTGTCTTTTATGTTTATGGCTTTGTTCTTCAATATTTTTTGTTTTGTGATGGTGCACTATTGGTAAGTGGATTCCTTCTCTGTTTATAATGCTTAGTTGTTGTTACAAGGGATCAAGGAATGCTTGGAAAAATTTATCATGCCAGTCTAATTTTTTGCAATTATATTGTTGTTTCTATGGTTGATGTTTATGAATAACGTATTATTTGTGATGGAAAGTGGTCATTTCTTGTTCCATGGATATACAATTGGCTTGAATAATTTTTAAAATAATTAAGCAGACTTACATTAACAAGTAATTGTAGCACACAATAAATGGAGCCATTTGATATCAAACAAACTATATGGAAATGTGCATATTGCTGCCAACAATATTCACATATTATAGGTTAGAAGTTTGTAGCCACATTGAAGCTCAAAGCATTGACGAGACTTCTTTTTCAGAAAAGAATTTAAGTATTAAACTATGTATCATTGTACTTGATAAATTACTAGTATATGCAACATGGTTTAACACTAAAAATGATTTACTGAAAAGAAGCCTCCCCAATGCATAGTATTATTATTAGTTCATGTCAATAGGTAGGTTTACTATTGCAATTGATGCATTTTCTTTTGAATTAGTTGTTTGGCCAATGAAATTGTTTTGTTTAAAATATTTTTGTCTTTTTCCTATTGTTGAGATTTAAGTGCATATTTTTTGTGCTAGAAAAATATAGTTTATCTCTTTTCTATTGGTTTGAGTAGGTCGATTTTTCATTTTCCTTTAAGTAAAATAGGAAAATAGGGGAACATTATATATTGTAGCAAATTTTGAATTAGGGATGCATGTAGTGTGATTTTTGGTGGTGGGCTGGTCGGTACTGAAGGAGTAAATGCATGTTTAATAAATTAAATGCAAACCTCACGATATGTGTTGGACAAATGGTGCAAAGATAAGCAGAGAACTCTTAGTTAATTTCCATGTTGTTTGTTTATTTTTTATTAACAACAACCTTCCAACACATCTCACACACATAGTCCAAAGGACCTTGCTCAAACCATTGTGTTTCCCCTATAATGCTTGTTCTAATCAAGTATGGGAAACAAACAGACAACTTGAGAAGATTTTCCAAAAAATAGTTCACTGAGGCTACTGGTTTGGATCATTTCCAATACCTCATGAAGTCTAAATGACCAATAGTTGTAAATGGGAATTTTTTTCTATGCCTTGATGCAGTGGATAGCTTCCACATGTCGAATGTGTGCATGTATAGTAAAAATGGTAGGAGTGTTACGCGTATACATGTAAGAATATAGATAGGGGAGAATCTTGGCCTTTGGCGAATTCCTAAGATTACCATCTCCAAGTTTTATGATGAACGTTTAGGTAAAAAGAAATGTTTCATTGTTTCAAAGGAAAAAAACATTTTCTTAATAAGAATTGAGTTATGGAGGATGCGATAGAGGTGAGTTGTTATTGGATTGTGAAGAATTATAAATTGAATCTAGAAGAACTTATAGTATTTGGTAAAACCTAATTCAGAAGCTTGTAGAAACATACACCATGCAAAAAACTAATTGATTTGGGCAAGATCTTGATAAGTGTAAATGCATTGAATACTTTTTGTAAACATTGTCCTTGTAACAGGAACCATTTTTTTATGATTGGAGTAGAGACAAAGATCTGTAGAGAAACAAAGACATTTGGTTCTTGAAGCAGAGAGTGGAAGATCAGAGTATGAGATGTTTTTGCATATTTGTTTGCAAGGAAGTTTGATTTTGTCTAATTTTTGCTAGTTCCAAAAATGCCATGGTCAAACTACACGTGGACCATATGCAAAAATGCAAGAAATAGGTAAAAAACCCACAAGATTTTCAACAAACTATAATGAAAAGAGAAAAAGGACAAACAAAACCCAGTTGTTGCATAAGATTTCATGAATTAGCTATCCAGTCATTAAATCTATAGTTAGAGAGATATCAAGTTTTATAAATAGATAGCCAAGCCATTCACCAGTAAAACAACTTTCCAGAATAATGAATATGCAAAAGCACAAACAAGAGCTAAAAAATCCAAAATGTTTTTACCAACTAAGATTAAGCACAAACAAAGCCCAACACTCGTCTAAGATTTCATGAATTAAGTATTCTTGTACCAACATGCAATAAAGCAATTCAAACATAACTAAATCAAGTGTGCAACCGACGAGTGGCTTGTCTATTTGTTTTTTGTAGTTGATAGCTAGAAGTGTTATAGGGAAAATTGAATGCTTCGGGAAATGTCTTGTGTAATGTGGGTAAACATGTAGTGAATGCATAGCTAGTTCATGAAATCTCAGTGAAACTCTAGGTTTTGAATTCTGAAAACATCAAAGATAGGACCAAAGAGTTGAAAACATAGAAGCTCTTGAACAACCAGTAAATGAACAAGAATAAGCACTAATAAAATCCAATTAACTATGCATTCATTGCTTGTGTACCCACCAACTACCCACCACATTTTTCAATTCTTGGATTTAATACATTGTACATGCATTCATTGCTCTATGCAAACAATAGTTTAATGTTTATGAAATACATGGAATCTCATTCACTATGGGCATTTGACTATGTGGAGAGTCATATTCTTTAGCCAACATCCTCCTTTATTGTTCACAACTCTTTGAATCCATAGTTCTTCGATACATGGAAAAGTCATGTTTCTTAACACAATTCCTCAAGTTGTCTTTCTGTTAGAAATGTTCCTTGCATTTTGTATGTTTTGTTAGAAAGTAAATGCTAATCATTGGTTATTTATCTAGAGAAATGAAGTGATTGGTAAAGTAGCTCAAACAGAACTCAAGCAAGCATCAACTTAACCTTACATGTCTAAAAATATACTATATATCTCTCTCCTCTAATGCATATAGTAGGTCTACCATTTCTTTTTGTATAAGAAAATAAGCCAAATAGAAACACATAATAAAATTTCACAAATAAATTATGTTGGCCAACTAAGTATGTCAAATTGAAATGCAATATATGGAATAGCAACTTTCCCTTTAAAATCATGTATATTTTGTGTTGCTAACATATTTCATACAAAAAAGCTGGAACATTGAAGTCTAATGCATTTAAATGAAAACATAACAAAATAGAGTATTGCTTAGCATATAAAGGGAAAAAATGTCAATTGCAAAATAAAAGTAGCAAAAAGTTATAAGTCATATATAACATAAGATATAGTTTTATATATGAAAGAGCTCACAAAAAAAGCATAATAAAGAAGAGAACATATTGATGCAAATATTCAATGTCTAAATTTAAATTGTGCCAACTTTAAGAGAAAAATGATAGATACCAAATTGGAACAAAACAACACAATGAATTTTTGAAAACAACAAATAAAACTAATTGGTCCTCTAGAATTTCATGCTTCACCTATGCATTGAGAGATTATGTATCCACAAAATAAGACTCTTGAACCAATGCTTTCCTTTATTTTTCATAACTCTTCCAATACATAGTTCTTTGACACATTGGAAACTCATGTTCCTCCATGCACCTTCCAATGTTCTTTGTGTGTTGAAAATGTTTACAGCATTTCCTATGTTTTGTTAAAAAGTAAATGCTAATGCTTGGTGATTTGATCACAAGAAACTAAGGAATTTAGATAGTTCTTCAAGATAAACTTTGTAGCTTTTCAAGGATTGAAGGGCTTTATAGGTGTACGAAACATGGAATAGGAAAACCTAGAGCTAGAAATAGACAAATTTGTTAATAGAAAATAAACAAATAAAAATTGGTACAGGTAAAACTAATTGCTCCATTGGTATTTCATGCTCTACCTATACATTCATAGCTTATGTACCCACAAGTCTATGTGAAAATATCATACACTTTGCATTATAAATTGATTTAGCTAAGTAAACTAATTATAAATAATTGTGTTTCCTATGAATTTAGAAAAGAACACATGTCATTACAAAGTATTCCACTAAAAGTAAAGTTAAAAGGAATAACAACTTCTATTCATTTCCTATTACTAGTTGATTAATTAGCCTTGTATTCACTGATTCAGTATGCACCATTCGCCTACCAAGCTGACATAATTTGTATCTAGTGATTACATATTTGTGTAGAGACGTGAAATTAACATTGTGCACCCAATTCATGTTCATCCGCTCATTAAATAAATCAAATGCAGCAAATCCATTCACCAAATAACTCAGGATTTTTGTCCTAAGGTTATTCATTTAAATAAATCAAAGGCTCACATCATCCTTTAATTAAATAAATCAAACTTTATTTAATTAAAATCTCAAAGGTCATTTCCCATCCCTTTTGATTTAAATAGATCAAATATTTCAGTCAAAAAGATCAAATCATCCTAATCATCATTAAGCTAACCTAATCCTAATTATCCTAACCTAACTACCCATCACATCCTCTAGATTTTTCCACTTGCACAAATAAATCAATTTATTGATTTATAAAATCAACATTTTCCATCAACATGGCATCTTTGAGGAATATTCCCTCAAGTTTGAATTCAAAAACAAGTGGACATGTACATCCAACAAGTCATTTATGAGCTCTTACATGGCTCTTACATGTCCCTTGCAAAGGTCAAACTAAGCATTAACTCTCAAATTCAAATTTGAATTTCCCCCTCTTGGGCACATTTCTCAAATCTTGGACACTCCTCAACCACTCACAAGTTGACAAGTGGCCTCTTTTCATTGGCTTATCTTTAATCCCACATCCTCCATGTTTGGCATTCTTTTATCACTTTTGGCCATAAATAGAGGTATCCACTATTGTTCAAATCCTCCACATAGCTCCCCAATTTCATCCACAAATCCTATGCAAAGTCATTCTCTTCATTGGAGAACTGATTTTGTCCACACCATCTTCATATCATATTCATATCAATTTCATCATTGAGTTTAGCAAAGGATTGGGAAAGGGCTATTTTCTAGAATATCACCAATCCACTATGGAATAGACTATTTGCTATGCTCCTTAGGATTTCAACTAGTTTGTTTTGTTATGTTTGTAGAGCATAAGTGATTATTTCATAAAGAATACCTTTTTGTTTGCTTTCTTTTAGCTAGCTTCATGATGATATGCATGGAATAGAGATAAAAGTTTGCAGAGATTTGGTCTTACATTTGGTGCCCACTATGGGGCTATATTTCTGTTCATCTTTCGTCTTTGTTTATTTCAAGCATTAGATAAGAAACATAAAGTATTTGTTTTCTTTGTCACTAATCATACAAATGTCTATTCACTTACTCAGTGCACTCTTTAGTATCAAAATCCATCTCCTAACATTTGTAACTTTTGGCACTAACTGAACAAGCTTGTAATGTAAATGGATTTTGAATCCTATTCATGTTTGTCTTAATAGAAGGTGGCAGGGCAATGTGCCCACTTGCGCTAATCTTCTCAAAGCATTCAATATATGACTCAACACACCCGTGACATTTTTCCCTAAATATGGTTGTGTGCTACTGTTGACTGATTCCTCGCATTATGATTCGCCAGATAATGGATGGATCAAAACATCTACTGCCACACTTACGTACCAATATAAAATCAATAAGAAGATCTGCTCCACGTGGATAGGAAGAATAGGTTTTGAATTTATATCATTCATGGTCTATTTCTTGGTATTAACCTCATGAGATTTTACAACCTATGAAGTTTTGCATTGTTCATATTAACCTCTAGACATGTGTATAGGTACATCACTGTCAATACCCCAATAGCCTGTGAAAATTTATTGGATACAGCTTGACACCCTGGCAAATGCATTTGCTGGAAAGTTTTTAAAGCTTTTATTCATTATCTTATGCCTGTGAATTTACATTAGCTTGAGAATTTTTAAAGAATTTTCAATTGTATCTTTTAAAAAAAAAAAATCAATAGTGAAAGCTACTCAAGTTGACTAAGAAGATTTCTACAACACTGGATAGTTATGATGGAGGATTTGAAGGACTGCGGGAAAAGGTTTAGTCAAATGAGAATTGAGATGTCGTCATGACGAAGAACCAAATCTTTTCTTATCTGCATTTAATCAAGACATAAATTGTCTAATTTTGGATGACATTGATCTTTGTTATATGACCAAATTTTTTAGCTAAAGGCTTTAATATTGTGGAAAGATCATGGAAAGTAGGATTCTTACTAATGCTTCATTTATTACTTCAAATCATTGATCTTTTCAGTCAAAATCGTTCCATTATTTAAAGATAATGTGTAAAATGTTTTTAATTAAAAAATTGATCCTTGTATAATTGCCTTTTTTATCTTGCAGGAAAAGTGACGAGAGATTTTGTTTGGAGAGAGAACTTGCAAATTCGAAGCGAAGGAAACAATCTTTGGAGAAATTTTTTTTATTTGGGTCTTCAACATTAAACTTGAACTTGGAAAAAGCATTTTTTAATGCTTATTGCAATAACTTGAGGCATTCATTTCTTGATTTCATTTTCTATTTTAGGACAACTTGCTTTCAATTTGGATTTAAAATCAATCACTGTCTTGATCTTTTTAAAGTCAGCCTAAAATTGAATGTTAGAAACTTACTAGTTTTACAATTTCGGACTAAAATTGAACAAGCAAACTTCACATTTGATTTCTTACCAGTGCTTAAAACAAATTAATCATTGCTTTGAGGCTTAAAATGAACATGTATTTTTTGTGTTTCGTAATCTCTTATTCAAAGTAATCTCATCTAAAATGGCGTATGCACTTCTCTCGTGCTTCACAAAGATCTTGAGAACCAAAATTATTTTTCATGACATTAAGTTGCATAAAATATTGCCTCCACACTTCAGTTTGGGTTTAAAAATTGAACAAAATCTTGTGCAAGTGTGAGTGAGCTTATTGCATGTGTTCTTTCTTTGTTTCTAAACAAGGGTCGATTGAACTATGAATACGTTTATATGCTTTTGTCAATCTTAGAGGGCCTACCTTGGGGAAAAAGTACTCACCCAAGGGAATGACTCAATTGGTAACACTCTAAAGCCAAGAGTATTTCTAGCTGGGATATAAATGTGGGTATTGGAAGAAACACCGATATCACACGGTTGATTCTGACGAGATAGATCCGAAAGGGGACTCTCACCATATGGGTCAATCTCCACGAATGAAAATTCCAAACTAAAACCTTTGTTTGGAGTGACCAACTGATCCATTCAATGAGTTTATCAAAGTGGTGCATTGGAACTTAGATTCCAAGAAGTTACTTGCCATGTTTGATCTTGGTTAAAGTATAGAGGTTAAGACTTCATTCTTAACATACCTTTATACTCTTTCCTTGGTTGCATGTAAAATCATCTCTTCTTCTACAAAGGGCATTAGGCAAGCCCACTAAGAAAAACATACCAATTGAGCTAGGCTATTATATTGCTTGGGAGTTAGTATGAAAACATAGTGTGTGATCCAAAACATCAAAACCAACATTCAACGAATCATCAAAATTGCAAACCCTTTAGGAGAAGCAAATATCCTTGAACAAATTCACATGTTATTTCTTGCCCTTGGGATTTTATCCTTAGAGGCTTCTAGGCATTTGGATTTCATCTCAATTTTCTCCTACTAAGGTCAACAATAGGTAACTCTTTCCTCAAATTTCCTTGGTTTCCGCATAATATGCTTTGCGGGATAAGGGGAAAGTTGAGACATTGGACATCTAGATTCAAAATCTAATCAAGAGTGCATTTGTGGTAAAAAATAATCCATTAAGCAAAGATTGAATCAATTGGACCCCACATATGTGCTTGGCATCTTTTGGTCATATGGTTTTCATGCAAACATTGGTCTTTTGAGTTTGAATTACTCTTAGAGAAAGGCATGTTCTTCACTATCTTGGCCTAGTAAACAAGTCCTTCCTAGGTTCATTTAGGATCAAATAAAACACTTCATCCATCCAAACATTTATCACCTCCATCCCACAAACAACTTTAGAGCTTTGGAAACATCATTCTAGACTTGGGTAAATCTCCAAAATCAAAATCACCTTGTTTAGTTAGGTGTATGGGAATGCATCCTTTCTCATACATTTAATTGAATTAGCAATCCTTTGAAAAAATTCATCCTAAGATCACATCTTACATCTTAGGGTTTACAAGTTCATTTACCCAAATCAAACCAATCAAAACCAAACCCTAAGTCTAGCATTAATCCAAAGTCCCTAAATGTTCAACACTCTTTTCATTCACCCCTTTCATCCTTCATCTTGTCATTAGTCCTAAGAACCTTAGAGGTCACTTTTGCAACAAGGTCAAAACACAAGGAGAAAATGGAATACAAATTTGATCCATACATCATGAGTAATCCAAATCAATTGAACTTTCAAAACCTTACAATGTCGATTGATTACCAAAACTCACACTTATACAATCCATACATGGGATCATTACCTTCTACAAATGTCAATGGCACAACAAGTGTGAGTATGCCCAAATCAAATATTGGAACACATTTCCCGATGGTAGATCTAAATCCAAACCTGCAAGTTTTCCAACTGAACAATCAATGCATGAACCTTCAAATGAACAACGAGAATGTACCAAGTACAAGTTTTCAAAACATGAATCCAGAAAACTTTTGGATAAATATGGTTGCAAATCATACAAATATTGTTCAAAATCCAAACAAGATGTTAACAAATCCAATTCAAGGTAACACCATGCAAGATCGGAGTTACCTAAAACAAGGCAATGTGATTCCCAACATCAACAATGTTCAATTTCAACCCATAATGTCAAATTTAAACATCATCCCAACTCAAAACAATGTCCAAAATCAATTTGTCCATGATCCCATTCAAAAAACACAAGTATGCATCCAAAATCTGCTTAAACAAAAGCCAAATCAACTATATCAAGGGAGTCAAGATCGAAATCAAGATAAAATATGGCGAGATAAAATTGCTGCACTTACCAAAATAGTTGAGTCATTACGCCAAGAGACATCTCCACCACCATTACCTGTATCAACATCATTCCTTGGTTTAGGTCTTCCCCCTTCACCTAACACTAATCACTCCATCCAAATCAATCCACTTAACACCAATCAAGCCATCACATCAAATTCTTTGAATATACCATCAACATCACACCAACAAATTATATCTAATCAAATGATAACATCAATCCTGAAAAATCAAAACATGGTCTCCCAAGGACCTATCACCTTGCTCATTCCAACCATTCCTATCACCTCGATCACTCCATCCACCCCTATCACACCCATCAAATCTCAAACCATCACGGTCACTCCAAACATATCTCAACAACTTGTTACTACATCCAACACAATTCCAAATCCACCACCACTACCACCAAAAGCAAATGCAGCAAGACAATATAACATTGTGCTAGAAGCACACCAGGCCTACCAAAAGGCCATCCAACAATATCTATCTACACAACAAGAAAGAAAAGCTCAAAAAGTGCAACAAGCCTCTCAATTTTTCCAAGCCACTCAAGCTACCCAACAAACACAAGCACAAACACAAAAAATGACAACTGTTGAGAACAAGGATAAAGATCAATCCATCATTGAGCACCTTGAAGTTGTGTCTACTCCATCCAGTAATAAAATTAACATAGTGGTTCAGGAGCACCAAAACCTTGTGATTTCAATAATAGGATTTCAGAAGGTTTATAAGGTCCTTTTAAGGTTATTTCATCTTTGTTCTATGAAGACATTACAAAATGTGTGAAAACTTGAAAAATTGTCAAAGATGTCAAATTGGGTAAATGAAGGGATTTTGTTTTTTTGAGTCTAGAAGCATTAATAAGGGTTAAATAAGGTCTAAATTACCATATTTAAGGTTTCTAAAGGTATTTGGAGTCTTAAAAGTTCAATAATTCCAAAAATGAAAAATGTTGCAAATGTTGTCAATGATAATTTTGCTGATTTTTGCTGATTTGCACAATTAGAGTAATTAGTTGTGAAGATGGTTGGTTGGGGGTGGTTATTTGTTTAATATACTTTATAAGGCCTTCCAAGGCTTGAATTAAGGGTTGTTGAAGGTTGTAATAACTCATATTCAATAAAATACCACATTTTTGGAGCAAATTTTGTATTTTTCATAGTTTTTTAGAACTTGTTTACTGTTGTACAGATTTGTACGGCCTCCTAATGCCTTAAAATATTCAAGGGTTGAGGGTATATGTGTTTAATTTCATCTTCTTTTGATTTGGAGTTCAAATTCATTGTTTTGTGAGAGATATTCAAAAATTACTACAAGTATCCTATTTTTTTTCCTTGTGAAGGGTTTGAAGGCAAAAATATGAGATTTTGACCAATCCACCCACTGTATAATGCTGTAACTCAATGTTTTGGTAGGAAATATATTATATTAGATGTATTAATGCATTTTATATTATAATAAGGCGTTTTTGTGGTGAATGTGTGATGCCTTAGGGCTTAAAATGCAATTTTTCCCTTGAAAAGTGATGGCTTTGAAGTGCTTTTAAATGAATTATTGATGGAGTTAAGTTTGTAAGCATTTAAAATGTAAAGGAAGACCCTATGAAAGGTTTTTGGACCATTTATTTTTTTATTGAAGTCTGGGAATGAATATTTTGACAAAACCCTTGTTTTTACATTAGAAAAGGAGGTTTTTTGAGTTTGGAGTGTTTCTAGCTATATAGGTGTAAAAAAATTGTGGATTCTATGGTTTTAGTCCATTTAATTTTCTTTCCCAAGGTTTCAAGGTTATTGGATAATTTTGAAGGGTACTTCCTTTGTTAAATTGACCTTTTTTCCTTGTTTTTCCCATGGTGAGTGTATTGGAAGTCTAAACTGGTACAAAGGATTTATATCTGATATTGAAGTATGTTCTATAATTACTTAATGAGTGTCTAAATCCATTATTTATTTGGAAATTATTTTGGTAAAGTTGGGTGAAAAGTCTCTTGAAGCTGTTTGGTTGTGTTGGTGGACAAAATGCATCTAACAAGTGGATTTGTGAAGTTCTTTTGATTTGATTTTGAATTTGGGTTGACCATATATTATTTGCATTTCAAGTTGATTTCCACCTTGGTTCTACATCACATAGGTCAAGAGTCACTTTTGAATCACGATCAAAATCCACCAACAATACTCAACAGTGATCCAATTTAAGAAATATCAACATCACTTGACTCTATGGTTGAAGACATTCACAATCTCTCCACCAAATTTTTTGAAAACAATGGTCAAGATCTATCCATCAAATATCACATTGAAGATGTTTCCTCCTCATCCAACGACCAAATTAACATGCATCAAGAATCACTTCTCAATCATGATCAAAATCCACCAACAATACCCAACAATGATCCAATTCAAGAAATGCCAACATCACTTGAATCTATGGTTGAAGACATTCACAATCTCTTTTCCACTACAATTGTTGAAAACAATGATCAAGATCTCTCCATCGATGAGCACTTTGAAGATGTTTCCATCCCATCCGATGATTAACTCACCATACATCAAGAGCCACTTTTTAGTGATATATTTCAAGGAGTGTTAGGATTATTTAATCCTATTGACATTTAATGCCCAATCCATCCACCTATGATCATGTTGAAAATGTTTCTACATTGCCTAATGAGTTAGAGGACATATCTCAAATATTTATTCAAAAGCATGATCAACATCTTTCACCAAAGTCTAGCAATGGTCCTATCCAAGACATGCTGACCCCCTTCAACTTCATGGTTACAAATACTGAAGGAACCCTGAACTTGACACTTGAGGATATTGAACCACTTACCATGTCTAATGATGACATCCAAGAACCCTTTGTAAGCAATTCATCCTTTGAAATTGACCCATGTCAAGAACTTGATCCAAGGCATGTTGAAAGAAATTCTGAAGTCATTCAAGATCAAGAATTTGTATCTTCAAGATACTACAATGATCTAATGGACACTCTTCTCTCAATACAATAGGATCGTATCCATGTAGCACACACTCCTCCATCTACCCATGAGATGCTTTCTACGGATGGACACGAAGATGATCTTCATTTAGAACAGGATTCCATTACTCCTAATATTATAACACAAAAGGATCCGATTCTTAACTCCTACAGCCAAACTAAGTTATCAATATTAGGATCAGATATATCCTGAATTCAGACTAAGGACATCAGGTATGCAGATATCCAAAAATTTCCACTAAAGGAAACAAGTCAGACAAAATAGTATAATTCAGACTTAGCAGAACAACAAATTGAAACATCATCTATAGTGGTCATTTGTCAGAGGATGTTTACTAAAAAAGATATCTCAAAACAAGAAAAATCAAGGAACTAAGGTGATACTACCACCATATTGGGGGGCAACTTTATCTAATGAAAGCATCAACATAGGAAGCACAAAGAATCCTTATGATGAAACTGATGTCAAAACTACAACCATCCACATCATGAATCTTCATCCACCCATCACCCCATCCATGAATTGGGACCAACATCAAATGAAAGATGTGAATCAAAGCACAAAGAATTATCAAAGCAAAAGAAGCTAAGAAGCATAATAGACAAATCAAATACAAATCAAAGATCATCCCTATCAAACTCCATCAGTCAAAGAAACTATGGGGAAAAATTAAAAAGGGAAAAGTATCCATCAAAGATGTCTACAAAAGAAAAAGTAGGCTTTTCAAGCAACGTACAAAGTGTATCAAGCAATTGGTCCTAATTCCATGCACACTTTTGTATCCACCCATCATTGCTCATCTTCCCAAGTTTGGAGAGTCGAAGCTTCCAAACTATCAACCAATCCATCTCTTATCCCTAAACACACTCCATCCATGCCTCCACGTATGATATCCAATTTTAAAATTGACCATGTATTGGAAACAACCCTTCATCATAAGGATTCAGAAGGCACTCTATCATGATGTATGCACAAAGACAGAGTTAACCCTGGTATCAATAAAGCAAATCAGGAATCCCAAAAGTAGTATTCAAGTGCACGTATCTTAGCAAAGCAAATTCTTCAAGCAAGATATCAATGGCATATTATGGCAAGAGCATCTATATTGACACCACTAGGTGGGTCAACTTAAAATCTTTTGAAAAATAAAAAAAATAATAAAATCCAACATTTCATCCCATCCATAATAAAATCCATCATTCCATTAGTCTTAGCCATAATAAATCCATCCATCCATAAACCATTGATCCAATCCATTCACATATAGCTACATCCATCATCTCAGTTATCTTGATCTTGATGAAGTTTGGGGCACACTTACAATTGTTATGGTAAACATCTTGACATGGGTCATTTTTATTGATCCTATCCTACCCAGCATTATCCAATAAGCATTCTTTATTTGAACACCTCATTTTATCACAAGATAATCCATATCCATCCATCCATGAGCTTATCTAAGCATCCACCCATCGTATTCCATACATTGCTAGACACTGGGGGCAGATATTTACATCTTGCTTAGAGAATAAATCTTGATCTATATCCTCCAACTTATGTGGCAATCCAAACATAGGCAAACATGAAATCAAATTGGTCAAAGTATTTGTGATCCAAAATCCAAATCACTAGCTCATGACATATTTTGGTGAGAAGGAATTCCTTATCAATCTTCATCTTTCATCGAACATCAATCCAAATAATCACTATCAGTCACATCTAGTTTGCACATTAATGTCACATCAATAATTCAAACATCTTTCTTTTCAAACCAAGCTTCATCAATCATAATCAATCAAATCCAATCAAGAAATCATCAGGATATCATTGTGTTGCTTAACACTATCCTTGCATTGTTGTGCATCGTCAACAATGTTATCATCATCAGTCTTGATCAAATCATCATCAATCCATCATCATCTTGGGGATATCTTTCGCAATCCTTGTGTTGCTTAACACTATCCTTGCATTGTTTTGCACCCTCAACAATGTTATCATCATCAATCCTAATCAATCCTAATCAATCCAATCCTTGCATTGTTCTGTATCCTCAATAATGTTATCATCATCATCAATCCATCGCTTCGATTAGTTAACCTTAGCTTGGTCTTCAACAAAATCCCAAACAGAAGACAGATATCATCATGCATATCCATATCCAAATCATCAAAATCATGTGAAAAATCCAAGAACATCCAAAACATCAAAATCCAAAAATAAATCAAAATTTGAAAAATGTCAAAAACATTGGAATCCGAACTATGTTGTCTCTGAGCTTAAATGTAGGCAAGGCTAATCTTTGATCAGCCCTTGAGACATCAAAATCACAAAAACATTAAAAAAACACAAAATCTAAAAACATTCAAAAAACATCAAAATCACAAAACATTCAAAAACATCAAAATCCAAAAACATTCAAAAAACATCAAAATCCAAAAACATTCAAAAGGCACAAAACCCCAAACATTCAAAAAAATAAAAAATCCAAACATTTGTAAAACCTCAAAAAAATACCAAAAATAGACTCAAAACATTGCAAAACTCCAAAAACATCCAAATATTTCAAAAAGTCCATCCATCTCATCTTGCTTTCACTCGCAATAATCAATCATCCATAATAAACTAATTGTCACCTTCATCCTTAGGAAAAAAAAATAGAAACAATCATAGCAATCAACAAAAGCAAGCTTCAATCATAAAATCAAAATAAAAACAATAAATCTTTAAAACAAAATCAAACTATTGATCAATCGCAAACATGACAATCAACTTTATATCAACAGCCTATCAATCAACTTATCAACCCATCATCATCCTATACAATGCATGTCCTAGGATATATCGTTCTGACAATGGACATCATTTTAGATAGCACTTTGGATTCTTATCCTATCAAAACCAAATCCCTTTGGCTAGAGATATGAAGAACATTGGCTTGTTTGTGTACTTGATCTTTTCTTTTGATTTATCTTATTGCGCTCATTCCAAGGACCTCTCGATGATATCCAAATGAAGGATTTAGAGAGATAGGAATGGGGCAACGATCATTATCCTTTTTTCTGCTGTGCTTGTTGGATGCTCTTGTGAAACAACTTGGCGAATACTTGCTTTGTTAGGTACATCGTAGCAAGGTTTTTGTATGTCAAGTGTGAACAAGAATACTCCTATCTGTTTGTTGAGTCAAAGTCCATCACACTAGGTACAATGCCATCCTGGTTCTTTATACCTTGATGTATCATATATGTGAGAACCTCTCAAATCTACAAACATTCTAAACTCCATAAAGATGGTGAGTGCATACAAATTTGCTAAATACTCCTATGAAATAATGCAAAATGTTTCCTACATATGATAGCAAATCCAACTAAATTGAAAGCATGAGAGATACATAATGCACACATTATCTCATATTGGATTGGTGCTATTGTATAAAATATCCCTTTCCCAATCCTTGTTTAAGCTCCATGATATGAAAATGATATGTTGATGATCAAGATGATGAATGGGAAAAATTAGTTCTCTTGAAGAGAGTGACTTTACATGCAAGATTGGGGATTTGTGGAGATGAAATGATAGAATTGTGGAGGATTTGATTATGAATGAAGCCTCTATTTTATAGATTTTCAAATGTTGAGTGTTGAAAAAGGACCAATGTGGGACTAAAAAATAGGCCAATGAAAAGAGGCCACTTATCTTCATGTGAGTGGTTGATGCATGTGCAAGATTTGGGAAATGTGCTCAAGAGGGGGAAATTTAAAATTCAAAATTGATAGTTAATGTTGAGTTTGACTTGTGCAAAGGACATGTAAGAGCTCATAAATGACTTGTTGGATGTACATGTCCACTTGTTTTTTATTTCAAACTTGAGGGAATATTCCCCAAAGATGCCATGTTGATGGAAAATGTTGGATTTAATAAATCAATAAATTGATTTATTTGTGCAAGTGGGATTATGTAGAGGATGTGACATGCATTAGATTATATTTAATCATGATTAATTAGCTAGGATGATGATTAGGGTCTTTGACCCATTTGACTTAAAGATATTTTGATTTATTTAATTCAAAAAAGGATGGAATATGCATTATGATTTAATTAAATGAATGTTTGATTTATTTGATTAAAAGCTTGATGATAATGTTTATTTAATTTTAAATTAATGACCTTAGGAGATGGAAATTAATGAGATTACCTGATGAATGGATGAAGGTGAACTTGATTAATTGATGAATGGACCTAATGCATGATGATAATTTTGCATGTCTACATTTTGCCCCTCTTTGAAGCAATGTACTTGTTGCGTTGGTTCAAAGAATAAATTTTCTGCGATCAAAATTAAACCCAGTGGAAAGAAGTACACTGGTACATTTCCCCCTCGAGAGATCGAGTGAAAAGATTCACTTTGAGGGTCGATCTCACGATAAAGAGGTGAAAAATGGATGGTTATGGATGAGATGATTTTAAGATGCTTAGAATAACAAATTTATATTATCCTAAACAACTTAAATGATGATATGATGTGAGATGGATGAGATGGAGGATCTGATATGCCATGATTATGCAATGGATTTTTTATGAGATGCTTAGACTAACAGATCTATATTATAATGATGATTATGCATGTGAGATTATATGTAGAATACTGATGGTTTGTGGTTGCAAGATGAATGTAGGATGGATGCATGATGGATGCATTGGTGATGATGATGTTAGTGCGGAAATGAGATGATGACAAGAGGATTCAACAAGTCCATGATTTGACGAGACTTTATTAGTGATGATGATGATAGATAGATAGATGATGATGATTTGCTTATCAAGGATTGGGATTTTAAAAAGGCTACTTACCTTATGTTCGATAACACACGTAGATACGATGCATCAAGGTATAAAGAACCAGGATGGCATTGTACCTAGTGCGATGGACTTTGACTCAACAAATAAATAGGAGTATCCTTGTTCACACTTGACATACAGAAACCTTGTTAGGATGGACCTAACAAAGCAAGTATTTGCCAAGTTATTTTACAAGAATGTCCAACAAGCACAACAGACAAAAGATAATGATCGTTGCCCCATTCCTATCTCTCTAAATCCTTCGTTCGGATATCATCGAGAGGACCTTGGAATGAGCGCAATAAGATAAATCAAAAGAAAAAGACCAAGTACACAAACAAGTCAATGTTCTTCATATCTCTAGCCAAAGGCATTTGTTTTGATAGGATAAGAATCCAAGGTGATATCCAAAATGATGCCCCATTGTCGAAACAATATATCCTAGGACATGCATTGTATAGGATGATGATGGTTTGATAAGTTGATTGATAGATTGTTGATATGAGGTTGATTGACATGTTTGCGACTGATCAAGAGTTTTATTTTGTTTTAAATGTTTGTTGGTTCAATTTTGATTTTATGATTGAAGCTTGCTTTTGCTTACTGTTATCATTGTTTATGTTTGTGTTGCCAAAGGATGAAGGTGATGATCGGTTTATTATGGATGATTGATTATTTTGAGTGAAAGTAAAATGGGATGGATGGATTTTTTTCAAATATTTGGATGTTTTTGACGTTTTGAAATGTTTTGAGGCTGTTTTTGGTGTTTTCAAGATTTTACAAATGTTTTGATTTTTTGATTTTGTAATGTTTTTGGATTTTTTATGTTTTTGGAATGTTTTTGGATTTTGTGTCTCAGGAGCTGATCAAAGATTATCCTTTCCTAAATTTAAGCTCAAAGACGACATAGTTCAGATATCATGTTTTTGATGTTTTCTATTTTCAATTTGTTTTTGGATTTTCTGATTTTTTGAAGTTTTTCAATTTTTGCATGATTTTGATGATTGTGTGTGATGGAATTAGTGTTTTGTTTTGTATTTTTGCTAAAAACCAAGCTAAGGTTGATTGATCAGATTGATGGCTTGATGATGATGATGATAACATTCTTGAGGATACACAACAATTCAAGGATTTGATTGATCAAGATTGATGATGACAACATTGTTGAGGATGCACAACAATGCAAGGATTGATTGACGAGGATTTGATGATGATAACATTATTGAGGAGGCACAAAAATGCAAGGATAGATTGACCAGGATCTGATGATGATACCATTGTTGAGGATGCACAACAATGCAAGGATAGTGTTAAGCAATACAATGGATAGGGAAATATATCCCGAGATGATGGATTGATGATGATAACATTATCGAGGATGCACAAAAATGCAAGGATTGATTGATTAGGATGATAATGGAGTGATTGGGCCTGATTGATCAAGATTGAAGAAGCTGAATTTGGAAAAAAAATTGTTCAAATGGTTTGATGTGATGTTTGAAGGGTGTGTTAGATGCGACTGATATTGATTATTTAGATTGATGTTCGATGAATGATGAAGATTGATAAGGAATGTCATCTCATGAAAATATGCCATGGGCTAGTGCTTTGGATTTAGGATCACAAATTCTTTGACCAATTTGATTTCATGTTTTCCAATGTTCAAATCGCCACATAAGTTGGAGGGTATAGATCAAGATTTGTTCTCGAAGCAAGATGCGAGTTATCTGCCCCCAATGTCTAGCAATGTATGGAATTCCATGGATGGATGGTTATGGTAAGTATTCCAAGGATGCCAAGGATTATCTTGCTATAAGATAAGGTGTTGGGATAAAGAATGTTGATTTGGATAATGCTTCATAGCTCAGATAATGTTGCATAGGATAGGATCAATGAAAACGACCCATGTCAAGATGTTTACCATAAGTAAGCATAAAGTGCGCCCCAAACTTCATCAAGATCAAGATAACTTGGCTGACAGATGCAAATGGATGAAAATGGATTGGATAAATGGTTCATGGATAGATATATTTTAGCTGAGATGGATGGAATGCTAGATTTATTATGGATGGGATGAGATGCTTCCACCTGAAATGGTGCACGTAGATGCTTGATTCTACTCATGATGCCTGTTTTCCAAGTTTTTGTCATAGTCTTGCCCAAAGCACCACCATAGTGGTTTTCACTAGAGGACAATTTTTATCTTTACTATTTTCAATCCTTTTTCTATTTTTTTTGGATTTTCATATTTTTTTATTTTTTTGATAGATTTTAGGCTTATGCTAAAGCTTAAGGAGTCGTTGATGTAGATGCCCCTGTCATAATGTTCCATCGATATCCTGCTTGAAGAAGGTTCTTCACTAAGATACATACACTTGAATGCAACTTTTGGGATTCTTGATCTGCTTTGTTGATACAGGAGTTGACTTTGTCTTTGTGCGCACATCGCAATACATTGCCTTCTGAATCCTTATGATGAAGGGTTGTTGCCAATACATGGTCAATTTGACAATTGGATATCATGTATAGAGGCATGGATGGAGTGTGTTTAGGGATAAAAGATGGATTGGTTGATAGTTTGGAATCTTTGGCTCTCCAAACATGGGAAGATAAGCAATGATGGGTAGATACGAAAGTGTGCATGGAATTAGGACCAACTACTTGATATACTTTTTACATTGCTTGAAAAGCTTTCTTTTGCTTTTGTAGACATCCTTGATGGATACTTTTCCCTCTTTTATTTTTCCCAACAGTCTCTTTGACTGATGGAGTTCGATAGGGATGATCTTTCTTTGTATTCTTTGGTATCCATTTGTATTTGATTTGTCCATTATGCTTCTCAACTTCTTTTTCTTCGATAACGTTCTTCGTACTTTGATTCAAATCTTCCTTTTGACGTTGGTCCCAATTTGTGGATGGGGTGATGGCGTGGATGAAGATTCATGGCATGGCTAGTTGTATTATTGACACTACTTTCATCATAAGGACTCTTCATGCTCCCTATGTTGACGTTTGGTTGAGACGAAGTTGCCCCCAATATTGTGCAAGTAGTACCTTCATGCTTTGATTTTTCCTGTTCCGAGAGCTATTTCTTAGAATGCATTCTCTGATAAATGACCATCATAGATGATGTTATTTCAATTGGATGCTCTGCTAACTCTACACTATATTGTTTTGTCTAACTTGTTTCCTTGAGTGGATAATATTGCATATCCGCATACCTGATGTCTTCACCCTAGATTTTGGATATATTTGATCTTGATGTTGATAACTCGGTTTGACTATAGGAATGAATACTCTGCTCTTTTTGCATAATAATATCAAGAGGAAAGGAATCTTTTTTTGAATGAAGATCATCTACGTGTCCATCCACAGAAAGCATCTCATGGGTAGATGGAGGAGTATGTCCTACATGGATATGATCATCTTGCATAGATAGGAGAGTGTCCATTAGATTATTGTAGTATCTTGAAGATACAAATTCTCGATCTTGAAAGATTTCAAGGTTGCTTTCGACATGCTTTGGATCAAGTTTTTGACATGAGTTAGTTTCAAAGGATGGATTGCTTACAAAGGGTTCTTGGACATCATCATTAGGCATGGTAAGTGGTTCAATATCCTCTTGATATTTAAGTGAATTTGGATCAAGTGTCAAGTTGAGGATTCTCTTAGTGTCTGTAACCATGAGGTCAAAGGGGGTCAATATGTCTTGGAAAGGACCATTGCTAGACTTTGGTGAAAGACATTGATCATGCTTTGGAATAAATTCTTGAGATATGTCCTCTATCTCATAAGGCAATGTAGAGACATTTTCAACATGTTCATAGGTCAACGGATCATGCATTATGTCAATAGGATCAAATAATCCTAACGCTCCTTGAAATAGATCACTAAAAAGTGGCTCTTGATGTACGATGAGTTGATCATCGGATGGGGTGGAAACATCTTCAAGGTGCTCACCGATGGAGAGATATTGATCATTGTTTTCAACAACTATGCGGAGGGATTTCCAATGTCTTCAACCATAGGGTCAAACAATGTTGACATTTCTTGAATTGGATAATTTTTGGTTTGTGTTGTTGGTGTTTTTTGATCATGATTGAGAAGTGATTCTTGATATACATTGATTTGATCATTGGATGAAGTAGACATAGCTTCAAGGTGCTCAGTGATGGATTGATCTTGATCCTTGTTCTCAACAATTGTCATTTTTTGTGTTTTTGCTTGTATTTGTTGGGTAGCTTGAGAGGCTTGGGCAGCTTGGGTAGCTTGAGTGGCTTGGGTACCTTGAGTGGTGTGGGTAGCTTGAGTGGCTTGTGAAGCTACCTGATATTGCTGAAGTGCTTGTTGGTAGGCTTGATGTTCTTTTATTGTGATGTTACAATATTGACTTATTGCACTTGGTTTTGGTGGTAGTGATCGTTTATTTGGAATCGTGTTGGATGTAGTGAAAAGTGGCTGAGATATGCTTGGAGTGATCATGGTAGTGATGGGTTGAGATATGATGGGTGTGCTAGGGGTGGTTGGAGTGATCAAGGTGATAGGAATGGTCAGAACAACCAAGGTGATAGGTCTTTGAGAGACCATGTTTTTATTTTTCAGGATTGATGTTGTCATTTGATTAGATACCATTTGTTGGTGTGATGTCGATGGTATATCCAAAGGATTTGATGTGATGACTTTATTGGTGTTAGGTGGATTGATTTGGATGGAGTGATTGGTGCTAGGTAAAGGGGGAAGCCCTAAACCAATGAATGATGTTGATATGGGTAATGGTGGTGGAGATGTCTCTTGGCACAATGACTCAACTATTTTGGTAAGTGTAGCAATTTGATCTCACCAAATTTGTTCTTGATTTTGATATTGACTCCCTTGATATAGTTGATGTGGTTTTTGCATAAGCAGATTTGGAGTGTGTACTTGTGTTTGATTTTGGACAATGTTTCGATTTGCGATGATACTCAAATTTTGCATGATAGGTTGAAAATGACCATTGTTCATGTTTGGAATATTCGTATGATTTGAAAATGTATACATCCCAAAGTTTTCTAGATTCATGTTTGGAAAACTTCTACTTGGTACTTTCTCATTTGGCATGTAGGGATTTGGTGGGAGGACGTTGTTTGTTTGAAGGCTCATGCATTGATTGTTTGGTTGGCAAACTTGTAGGTTTGGATTTAGATCTACCATCAGGAAATGTGTTCCAATATTTGATTTGGGCATACTAAAACTTGTTGTACCATTAAAATTTGTAGGAGGTAATGATGACATGTACAATTTGTATAGATGTGAGTGTTGATAATCAATTGGCATTGCAAGTCTTTGATAGCTTAGTTGACTCGGATTACTCATGATGTATGGATCAAGTTTGTATTCCATGTTATCCTTGTGTTTTGACCTTGTTTCAAAAGTGACCTCTAAGGTTCTTAGGACCAATGACAAGATGAAGGATGAAAGGTGTAAATGATATGAGTGATGAACATTTAGGGACTTTGGATCAATGGTAGACTTAGGGTTTGATTTTGATTGTTTTGATTTGGATAATGAACTTGTAAACCCTAAGATGTTGGATGTGATCTTAGGATGAACTTGTTCAAAGGATTTCTAATTAAATGTATGAGAAAGGATGCATTCTCATAGATCTAACTAAACGAGGTGATTTTGATTTTGATGACTTACCTAGGTCTAGAATGATGTTTCCAAAAGCTCTAAAGTTGTTAGGTGGGATGGATTTTGATAAATGTTTGAAATTGGATGAAGTGTTTGATTTGATCCTAAATGAACCTAGGAAGGACTTGTTTACTAGGTCAAGATAGTGAAGAACATGCCTTTCTCTAAAAGTAATTCAAAATCAAAATACCAATGTTTTGCATGAAAACCATATGACCAAAAGATGCCAAGCACATATGTGGGGTCCAATTGATTTAATCTTTACTTTAATGGATTATTTTTACCACAAACATGCTCTTGATTAGATTTTGTATCTAGATGTCTAATGTCTCAACTTTCCCCTTATCCCACAAAGTGTATTATGCGGAAACGAATGAAATTTGAGGGAAAAGTTACCTATTTTTGACCTTAGTAGGAGAAAATTGAGATGAAATCCAAATGCTTAGAAGCCTCTAAGGATACGAATCCCAAGGGAAAGCAATAACATGTGAATTTTTTCAAGGATATTTGCCTCTCCTAAAGGGTTTGCAATTTTGATGATTTGTTGAATGTTGGTTTTCCAATGTTTTCAATTAAAGCACTATGTTTTCAAACCACAAGCAATATGACATCCTAGCTCAATTGGTACAATTTTCTTGGTGGGCTTTCCTCATGCCCTTCATAGAAGAGATGATTTTACATACAACCAAGGAAAAAATATAAAGGTATGTTAAGAATGATGTCTTAACCTCTATATTTCAACCAAGATCGAACATGGCAAGTAACTTCTTGGAATCTAAGTTCCAATGCACCACTTTGATAAACTCACTCAATGGATCAATTGGTCACTACAAAACAAGGGTTCTATTTCAGACTTTCCATTCGTGGAGATTGACCCATATGCCAAGAGTCCCCTTTCAGATCCATCTTGTTGGAATCAACTGTACAATACTAGCATTTCTTCCAATACCCACATTTATATCTTGGCTAGAAATACTCTTGGCTTTAGAGTGTTATCGGTTGAGTCATTCCCTTGGGTGAGTATTTTTTCCCCAAGGAAAGCCCTCTAGGATGAACAAAAGAAATCAAAGACAACATCCATAACTCGATCAAATTTTGATGACTCAAAGAAAGAGAATATAAACGATGATGCTCTACTCACACTCACACAAGATGTTCAATTTTAAACCCAAACGGAAGTGTGGATGGGAAATTATTTATGCAACTTAATGTCACCAAAATCCTTTTGATTCTCAAGATCTCCATGAGGTGCGAGAGAAGCACATACATCTTTTGATAATATTACTTTGTGTAAATAATTACAAAATAATAAAGGAACACATTCATTTTATCCTTCAAAGAAATGATTTGATTCATTTTAAAACACCAATGTCAAGTGTGAAGTTTGTTTGTTCAATTTTATCCCAAATTGAAATCTAGCAGGTGTCTAAGTTTCAATTTTAACCCTTTACAATGAAAAATCAAAGTGTTCTTTTTAAACCCAAATGAAAATTAGTGTCCTAAAACCAAAAGATAAACAATTTCGTGAAAAGTGTTTAAAACAAATACTAAAGTGTTAAAAAACACTTTAATCTCCCCCAAAATGTCATCTTCATTCTCCTCCTTTTGTTTTTCTTCTTTGTTTCACCTTTGGTTTCTTTCATTTGTACCTCCTTCATTAGTCTTTGTACCTTCTTTGCTTTCCTTGTTTTTGTTGTATCTAGTTTTCCTTTTGCTTTTCCTTTGTTTGTACCTATCAAACAAAATACACTTATGTGAGGATCAAATTATGGGATGATAAAATGAATTCAAGTCAAGTAGGTAAAAATATCCACACAATGGCATAATCTTAAATAAAAAAATTTAGATGATAAAAGGATGGCTTATAAGTGGATCACACTTGCTAGATTCATTTTCTCTCTTACCATGATCCACATCACTAAAGGCATAAATCAGTCACCAAGCAACATCATAAATTTCAAATTTTAACTATGACCATAATGGTGAAGATGATTTGTAAAGCTAATAAATTGCATTCCTATGTCAACTTTGAAAAACAAATGTTTCAAAAAGCCTTATCATCAATTTCAAATTTTAAACTAGGACCATGACAATGATTCACCAAGCCAATGAATTTCATTCCTAAGTCAACTTCAAAGAATAAATGTTTCAAAAAGCCTTTGAATTATTTAAGATTTTGAATTTCAGGCAATAAATGAGTGTGCTACCTTGTAGGTTCCTTTTCTAAATATGGTATGAGCCTGCTCTAAGCACTAAGGATCTGATAATTCAAATGTGTTTGGTAGCTGTAAGGGAAAGTTCTCAACCTTTGCGCATTCTTGATATGCATTAGAGATTCATAGAAAGGGTTAGTGTCAAAATATTGTCATAAGAGAGTATTCTAAAATTGACTTCCATTCGCATAAAAAGTAATATGTCAGACAAAAGTAAGTAACCATAGAATTTTGCATTTATGAGGCACAGTCAAATTGGAAGTCTAGGCATGGCACTTAGCACAACACATCTGCCATTAATGTGAGCTTCAAGGTGATACCAAATGACAATAATCTTGTATTTATGAGGCGTAGCTTCAGATCATGCTCCATACGACTCAACTTTCACTTATGTCAACACCTAATGTCGACGCTTTATGAGGATGTCTTCCAAAGAAATTAGAAATAAGGTGAAAGTCATTGAATTCTATCCATCGCCTGCCAAATTGAATTACCCTTTAAAGATTCTAACAAATATCTACAAAGTTAGCTCCCGAAAGCATTTGCTATAGAAATAATGCTAAAGACTTTAAAAGACAAACACCCCCCCTTCATACACCGTAGCATACTGAAATAACAGTCATAAAAGTCCCCCTTTTGAAGACACTACACCATTGACATCTCTGATCATGTCAGCATTTATCTAACACACGATGTAGACTCAATCAAGGAGATTCATAAATAAAGGACTCTTCACAAAATGTTGAATGCCTCTAAGACTTCATTGATACTCCACAACTTGTGTTCTAATCATTTTGCTTTGAAAAATTGCCTCAGGTGAAAACACAGACAAGGTGTTTGAACTGTATTGACAAATCGCTTCGAAGAAATGATAAAAATGCCATCAATAAAAGCAGCAAAGGGTTAGCAATAGTTGATCAATGATGAAAGGATTCCCATTGCAATTAATAGCACCTGCCTATATGCAGAACGCACAAGTATAGAGAAGGCATGTGATCTTTTTTGACAGAATGAATATAAAGGGCCAGCGACTCCCTTAAGTGTTTCAAAGAATTGTGATCTCATGCAATGATGGTGTGGTATGTACAAAATGAATTCATTGAGAAGGCTCAAGTAAATTTAAATAAAGTAAATGTTAGTAGGCGTAAAAGCTGAATTCCCAACCTTTCTCATGCCCTACCTTCCTACGTGCTAAAATTCCATGACAAAAATATCCATGAGCAATAGTTAATAACAGAAACTGTCTAGAATCCAAAGGAATTGGATAACGCCTATGCTACTGAGTGCATACACAGTGATTCTTTAAAACTATAGCATAGCCTACTTTATTTATTTTTTTGAACAAAGTGCATGGTGTGGGTATTTAAGAACAAGAAAATAATCAGCGAACATGATACAAAGGTCATGATCATCAATGAGCCACTAGATTTTTTTATGCAAGCTAGTAAGAATGACGCATCCTTGTTGATGAGCAAGTAAAAAAGGTAGCGGCTAAAGTGACTAGTGACTTATAACTATGGAAGATATGTACTCCATGTTTGTAGCTTTCCTTAAAGACTAACAACTCAGGTTCAAAAATTTAAACTTTGCAATATTGAAGAGCTCGTTGCTATGAAAGGCTCCAGTAATGATTCTTAATGAAAGGAATGGGTTGTGTTTGTATTGCTGAGAGAATAATGATAATCAATGGCAGATATTAGCAACATTGATGAGCAAGATGACCATGTTTAAGTAGTTTGTACCTATATTGCTGAGGGGATGACAATATTTAATGACAGGTATTGACAACTTCACTTGATATTTTGTCCACATAAACAAAATCATATTTCCTCCTTAAGACTTGTTAAGAAAACAAAAACACCAAAACAACTTACTGGATTAAAGAGATGGTGTAAGAGTTCCAAAACTAAAAAGAAGAAATAAGAAGTGATAGCAGCAATGTTCTCAACTTTAGATACTTGCAATCATAGGACATTTTAGCATAGACATACAGCTGCATATTACTAATGATGTTTCAGATTTCTGTAAGAAAGAAAAAAAAACATTCATTGAAGAATATCCATATTTCTAGGATTTCTAATTGAATTTACCATAGGAAGCCTATGTTAGACATATGAAAATAAATTAAAGAAGCTTTGATAGCCATTAACATTAGACAAAATGCATGAAAATACAAGACCAATTGAAACAATATGCACAAACCCAAGCAAATATTTTATAAATCAACTTCTATAAAATTTGTAACGCTATAGCAATCATATTCCTTAGCAGAATATATAGTAAAGTGGTAAATGATGACAGAAATGCCCTCCTTATAGTGCCATATGTGAGCACCTCTCAAATTTGTAGACATTCTAAACTCCATAAAGAAGGTGAGTGCACACAAATTTGTTAAATACTCCTATGAAATAATGCAAAATATTTCCTACACATGATAGCAAATCCAACTAAATTGAAAGCATGAAAGATACATAATGCACACTTTATCTCATATTGGATTGGTGCTATTGCAGAAAATAGCCCTTTCCCAATCCTTGTTTAAGCTCCATGATATGAAAATGATATGTTGATGATCAAGATGATGAATGGAAAAAATTATTTCTCTTGAAGAGACTGACTTTACATGCAAGATTGTGGATTTGTGGAGATGAAATGATAGAATTGTGGAGGATTTGATTAAGAATGAAGCCTCTATTTTATAGATTTTCAAATGTTGATTGTTGAAAAGGGACCAATGTGGGACTAAAAAATAGGCCAATGAAAAGAGGCCACTTGTCATCATGTGAGTGGTTGATGCATGTGCAAGATTTGGGAAATGTGCCCAAGAGGGGGAAATTTCAAATTCAAAATTGATAGTTAATGTTGAGTTTGACTTGTGCAAAGGACATGTAAGAGCTCATAAATGACTTATTGGATATACATGTCCACTTTTTTTTGACTTCAAACTTGAGGGAATATTCCCCAAAGATGCCATGTTGATGGAAAATGTTGGATTTAATAAATCAATAAATTGATTTATTTGTGCAAGTGGGATTATCTAGAGGATGTGACATGCATTAGATTAGATTTAATCAGGATTAATTAGCTAGGATGATGATTAGGGTCTTTGACCCATTTGACTTAGATATTTTGATTTATTTAGTTCAAAAAAGGATGGAATATGCATTATGATTTAATTAAATGAATGTTTGATTTATTTGATTAAAAGCTTGATGATAATGTTTATTTAATTTTAAATTAATGACCTTAGGAGATGGAAATTAATGAGATTACTTGATGAATGGATGAAGGTGAACTTGATTAATTGATGAATGTACCTAATGCATGATGCTAATTTTGCATGTCTACAGTATCTATGTGTGTTATCAAACATAAGGTAATTAGCCCTTTTAAAATCCCAATCCTTGATAAGCAAATCATCATCTATCTATCTATCTATCATCATCATCATTACCTCTAATAAAATCTCATCAGATCATGGACTTGTTGGATCCTCTTGTCATCATATCATTTCTTACTTCTACACTAACATCACGTCAAGAGTAGTTTATCGTCATCACCAATGCATCCATCATGCATCCATCTTGCATCCATTTTGCATCCACAAACCATCAGTATTTTTCATATCATCCCACATGCATTGCATTTGCATCATCATCATAATATAGATCTGTTAGTCTAAGCATCTTCATAAATCATCCATTGCATAATCACAACATATCACATCATCAATCTCATCCATCTCACATCATATCATCATTTAAGTTATTTAAGATAGTATAGATTTGTTATTCTAAGCATCTTAAGAACATCTCATTTGCATCATCATCCATAACCATCCATTTTCAACCTCTTTATCATTATATCAATCCTCAAATTGAATTTTTTCGCTCGATCTCTCGAGGGGGCAATGTACCAGTGTATTTATTTTTGCTGGGGCATCTGAAAAATTAGAAATTTTTTGAATTTTGATCACAGAAAGTTTATTCTTTGAACCAACGCAACAAGTACATTGCTTCAAAGAGGGAAAACATGTAGACACATGAAATTAACATTGTGCACCCAATTCATGTTCATCCATTCATTAAATAAATCAAATGCAATAAATCCATTCACTAGGTAAATCAGGTCTTTTGTCCTAAGGTTATTCATTTAAATAAATCAAAGGCTCACATCATCCTTTAATTAAATAAATCAAACTTTATTTAATTAAAATCTCAAAGGTCATTTCCCATCCCTTTTGATTTAAATAAATAAAATATTTTAAGTCAAAAAGGTCAAATCATCCTAATTAGCCTAACCTAACTACCCATCACATCCTCTAGATTTTCCCACTTGCACAAATAAATCAATTTATTGATTTATAAAATCAACATTTTCCATCAACATGGCATCCTTGAGGAATATTCCCTCAAGTTTGAATTCAAAAACAAGTGGACATGTACATCCAACAAGTCATTTATGAGCTCTTACATGGCTCTTACATGTCCCTTGCAAAGGTTAAACTAAACATTAACTCTCAAATTCAAATTTGAATTTCGCCCTCTTGGGCACATTTCCAAAATCTTGCACACTCCTCAACCACTCACAAGTTGAAAAGTGGCCTCTTTTCATTGGCTTATCTTTAATCCCACATCCTCCATGTTTTGCATTCTTTTATCACTTTTGGCCATAAATAGAGGTATCCACTATTGTTCAAATCCTCCACACAACTCCACAATTTCATCCACAAATCCTATGCAAAGTTATTCTCTTCATTGGAGAACTGATTTTGTCCACACCATCTTCATATCATATTCATATCAATTTCATCATTGAGCTTAGCAAAGGATTGGGAAAGGGCTATTTTCCACAATAGAACCAATCCACCATGACATAGATTATTTACTATGCTCCTTACGATTTCAACTAGTTTGTTTTGTTATGTTTGTAGAGCATAAGTGATTATTTCATAAAGAATACCCTTTTTTTTGCTTTCTTTTAGCTAACTTCATGATGATATGCATGGAATAGAGATAAAAGTTTGCAGAGATTTGGTGTTACAATTTGCAACACATATAATGTTATCCTATTTTCTTAATTTACTTTAACAATGTTGAATAATAGGCCTACTCCAACTAGTAGAAAAATGGTAATTTGTTTATTGTTTGCAATTTGAAAATGAAACAATAGCAATAGTGACCTATTCCTTCACTTCAAATGTCTATTATTGCTGAAGTGTTAATTTTCTTATTCGCGAACCTTGCGAAATTTTAATGCGATGTTCAAATTGTTGCAAAAAACTATCATGTCTACCTTTTTTTGGAAATTTTCATCATATATTTTTATGTTTCATGTCTATGGATAGAATATTACATGTCATGAACTATGCTCATTTGCCGATTTTTTCTTTCTAACAGGGACAACTATTTGCGATTGGAGGAAGGCATAAAGATTTTTAATGCTGTAAATATTTTCTGTTGTCAAACAAGGAACTCAGAGGTTAGATTATTGTATCATTATTCCCTCTTTTTTGCAATGAATTTTAAGGCTTCCAATATTCCTAAAAATTATTCCTTGCAAGAATTGTAAACAATAAGAGAGAAACTTGGTTCAAGAATCTGACTTGCCAAATAGACAAATGAGCATAGTGAATGGCATGCTATGTAATTCATCAACATGAAACTATTTTTTGTATAGTTACAAGTTACAATTGTAATTATGCAATTCATTTTTTTAATTATTGATTGGCAAGTCAAAATGTATTGTTTATAATTGTTTTATGTTCTTTCTATAATTGTGATTTAAGTACAAATTTTTCATGTTTGAAAATTATGTTTTATATTGCTTGGAATAGGACTACTATTCATTTTTCTTTAAGTGAATTAATGAAATGGGAGGGAATTATAAATACTAAAAAAAATTTAAGCCTGGAGTAGTCAATAAATGTTTAATCCATTAAATGCAAAATGTCTGCAATATGCTAGATAGCTTGTGGACATGGAACCAATAAATGCATCATTGATTCAAGAAATCTTAGGGATAGTCTAGGCTTTATTTTTCCTCATACTTTTCTGTCTATTCTTTATTTAAAAACTAGTTTGTTTTAAGCTTTCCATGTTCTCCATTTTACAAAAAATGCACTACTGGCAAGTGGATTGTATGCTTTTTTGTGATACTTTATAACTACAAGTTTTTCTTTCTATTACAGGCACTACGAGGAAATGTAATTGCAGAAAATAACATATTCTATATCACCAATAGACATGTATCAGTTGAGGTTAGCAAGTAGGTAGCTCGTAAAGAATTGGTGCCCATATGAAATTGGTTGAAAAGTTTTCTAGTACAAGAGATAACAGCGTATTTAGCAACAAATGACAAAGTCTTGGTAAGTTTTTGAAATTGACTTGCAAAATATTGTTCACATGGCTCACAAATTCAAGTCAATACTATCACATGTTCACATGTAATAGTTGTGCCATTCTCGCTTTCATATAAACTAGCCCATCAGTTCAATATGTGTAGGACCTCACAGAAAATGCAACAAATGCTAAATTAAACATGTGTTTTGTTTAGTTCCTTTTTTAATCAAGTGAATTATCTAGAAAACATTTAATCATTGAATACATGTAGTACGAGTTTTGGTAGTTGAATGGTTGGGACTACAAGAGTGAACACATGTTTAATGCATTAAATGCAAAACTTGTGATATGTGTTGGACAGTTGGTGTGAACATACAAAAAGAATGGCCTTCGATATTCTGTACAATGCTACCATTGTGGAAGTTGTAAGTATCTTGTCTACTTGTTTTTCATACTTGACAACTAAATGCATTATAAGGAAAACTGAGTAGTTGGACCAATGTCTTGTGGACTGTGGGTGCACATGCAGTAAATGCACATTTTCTTATTGTTTATTAACTATTTCTTTGGAAGCTTGGGTGTTCTTGGTTGTGAGTTTCTCTCTTCAATGTTTGTCATTCTCTATGTTGCTTGGTTGAGGGTTGAGCTATAGGAACATTGTTCAACTACTCAATAGCTCATCTATTTGTTTTGTATACTTGATGGCTAAAAGTATTACAAGGAAAACTAAATGTTTTGAGCAATGTCTTGTGGACCATGGGCACACATGTAGTAAACAGATAGCTAATTCATAGAATCCTAGTCAAGTGCTATGTTTTGTTTGTGCTTGTTCTCATTTCATTATCATTTGTTCAAAAGCTTGTGGGGTTTTTCACTGTTCATTATGTTTTTCTATGTGGGTGCAAGTGTAATGAATGCATAGCTAATTTATGAAATCTTAGGTGAATTTTGCATTTTATTTGTGCTTATTCTCATTTGTGCATCATTTTTTAAGAAGATTCTAGGATTTTAAGCTTTTGAATGTACTTTTTCATGTTCGTTGTTGCATAAAATTGGATTACTTATCAATGGTTGGGTTGTGTGTTTATGATACTTCATAACTTTGTGGGTACACATGCAATGAATGCAAAAAAAATCATAAAATCTTAGGTGAGTGAACTAGATTTTGTTTATGTTTATTTTCATTTTCTTGTAGGCTGTTAAAAATCTAGAAGGTTTTGTAGCTCTTCATTGTGCTTCCACATGTGGTACATATGCAGAAAATGCATGGTTAATTCATAAATTGTTAGGTGAGTGCTAGGTTTTGTTTGTGCTTATTCTCATTTGTTTATCATTTGTTCAAAAGCTTGTGGGTTTTTTAGCTATTTGTTGCAGTGTTGCATGTTCAAATTATATCATTGAAAAATTGTGCCTACAATAATAAGCTCAAGCTAGTGGTATACAACAATCGCAATACCTTTTATTATGTTAATAGTGAACAAGTATAAATGGGAATGTTTTTCTATGCCTTTGTGCAATGCATACATTCCGCATATTGACTAAGTGTATAGATAGTGAGAATTGTAAGAATGCTACATGTAAACGTGTGAGAGTATAGACTGCAAAGACATTTGTCCTTTGATTAATGTGTAAGAATATGACTTGAAAATTCTATGTACAACATTGAGATAGACAAAAATGTTTTATTGTAACATTTTGAAAACAAATGACATTTGCAAAAGAAAGATTGATTTAGTACTAACATCAATAGTTTAGTAATCCAATGATTAAATGTTTGCAAAATATATAATGCCCCCCTATTCTCCAAATTTACTTTAACAAGCATGAATAATAGACCTAGTCCAACCAATAGAAAATTAAACAAATAGTTTATTATTTTTCTATTGCAAATGAAACTTTTGCAATAGCAAGCTACTTTTTTTCTTGAACTACTTCATGTCATGTCATTCTATATTTCCAATATACAAATGTCTATGTTTCTGAGATTACATGTAAACAACATTCATATTTTTAATAGGTTGTATATTAAATATGATATTGAACATTGATCTCAACATTGATTATAGTGCTAGACAATTATGTTATTGCTCTTATATGTTGAGACAACACTATCCATTTTTTTAATCTTTGACAAAAAAACTTAATGTGGACAAGTATCTATGTCAAATTACTTAAAAATTTTAATATGTGGACATGTATCTATGTCAAATTACTTACAAAAAACATTGAAAGAAAAGAAACTAGTTCAATTGAAATGCATATATGGATTTGAGCTTAGAGCATATTCATGCTTACCTAAAATTCTATTAGTATCTGAAAAAATGTGTAACAACAATTTGTACACTTGAACTAGTTTCTTCATTTGTATTGGGTTCTTCATTTGTATTTAATGTCTTTAATGTTTTCAAAAAATTGTCACTTTTGTCTTTTTTTTTGCAAATTTTATCATATGTTTCTATGTTTATTTTTTATGAATAATGTACTATATGTTAGTTTTGTGAACCATGCACACCTATAATGCATTAACTATGTATTTATTGCTTGGGTAGTCATCACTCTGCAAAATTTATATTGCATTACTCTTTTTTTGTTTACATATTTTTTCATGTGCTTCTATGTTTTGTGTTAATGAATAACATATTATGTGCCATGCAGTATGCTCATTTGTTTAATTTTTCCCATTCATAGGCACCATTTCTTTTAACTAAAGCCAAATACAAAGATCTATTGCATTGGGAATATTCTCACTTTTGAAAACCAAACTAGAAGGTCAAATTCTTGTATCATTCTTTTATTTTCTTTCCAATGAATTTTAAAGCTTGCAATGTGTGCATAACACAAAACTATCTTTTTGGCAAACACTAGTTACTTTTGTAATCAAAATAATGCATAATTGTAAACATGTCATATGCAATCCATATCCAATGTTTTACCATGAACACTCACTACATTGTATAATTTCAAATATATTTGTTACTGTCTATTTCGCCATTTATTGTAGTAGCTTTAATATTTATTTGCAAGCATTATGTTTTGTGTTTGTTTTCTTGCATTCTACTTGTCATAGGAGTTGTCTCTTACAATTGAAGTGTAGGAAACAGATATTCTCCGTGGAAAATCAACTTGGGTCTTTAACAATAGGCTTTAAGGTTAGATTCTTGTACTATTCTCCCACTTTGTTTATAATGAAATTTAATTCTTCCATTGTATCTCAAAATTATGTATTGAAATAATTGTGAAAAATAAAGGAGAATGATTGTTCAAGAATCTGACTTCCCATAGAGATAGATAATTATGATGTATGGCATATCATGTGATTCGTAAACATGAAACTATTTTTTGTTTTCTACCAAGTTACTTTTAGGTAACATAATGTACCGATATTAGTGATAGGAACCAATCCCAATATCTAGTAGACTATAGTTGCTACAAAAATCAAAACTCTTTTGCATCATTGACCATGCACTTGTCCATTGTACAAAATTAGAATCCATTCATTCTAGATTTATTGTTACAATAGGCACTAGCATGCAAGCAAAGCCTGTGAAATTTTGATTCTAACTCTAAATGATTCTAAAAATTTATTTCAATGGTCTATTTGGCTTATTTTCTTTCAAGAAAATGACTTCATAGGCATTCAATGCATCGACCACATGTTCATTGCCTATGCCATGGACTCTGCTCATTTTTCTATTTTCTACTTTTAACAAGAACTATTGTCTACAATTACAATTGAGAGCAACTATCTATATGGCTAGATATATACTTGATTGTTCAACAAACAATTTGAACACTAGATGAACTTGTATCATTGTTTCCTTTTCTTTGGAATAAATTTCATACATTCCAATTTTCCTAGAAATTATGTATTTGTAGACTTATAAAAATAAAGAAAAAGCACCTTACAAGAGCTTAACTCACCAAATGAATAGATTAGCATACTAAATGAATACCATGCTATCTAATCCATAAACATGGGACTATTTTTTTCCAACAAGCAACATATTGTTGCAGTTGCTTGATTTTCTTTTCAAAATATGTGCTAATAGGTTACTGGTCACTCAAGCAATGAACACATGATCAATGCATTCAATGCTACTCACTTGCCTCAAGTTTCCCCCTTCCCCCTTGTAACAACAACAAAAACTTTTAGTCACAAAATATCATAAACCAATAGCAAAGCCACTTATCAGTAACATAGTTCTACAAAATTACGAACATGCATAAGCAAAAATGATCAGCCAAAAATGCATAAGCTTTACAACAAACATTATTGATTCACTGCTTGTGTACCCACAAGTCCTCCAATACATCTTGCACAAATTTCTCTACAATATTTGGTGGAAAACCAATAGCCACTCAAACAATTAACATACAATTAATTCTTTCAATCCATAAATAGTCCACAAGACCCTATTCTACTTAATGGCTATTGAACCTCCTCTACATATGCACATGTATTTGGACAATGATATCAGAAAGAATGTAGTAGCACTTTAACAAACTAGCCAAATTCCTATTATACTTTATACTATTTCATCATGCAAACCCTACGAAAATGCATTACTATAAACAAACATAAGCATGTATGACCAACACATAGTCCAATGCACTCTCTAATGCTATATAATTGCTTTGCAGAAAAATGATGGAACAAACAAAAAGACTAGAACAACAAATGCAACACATGGAAAAAGAAACAAGTAAATAGTAAACAAATCATTTGATAAACCTATCATATTCATTCTTCCATCATCTACATATAAGATTTGAATTTTCCTCTGTTGTTTCAAAACAAAAGTGAACAAGTCAATATCAATCAAAGACTTAAACATGAACAAAGTTGGCAACACATTCAAAGGTGAAATTCTTGTCATATACAAGAAAACATTTGACAAAGACAATGAAACAAACAAGGTATTGCATGCAGATCTCACATACCTCATAGCATAAATGACAATTACACTAAATATTAGTGGAAACCTTGTGTAGTAACATCAGCACAAGATAATTCCAGGAATAGGAGTCTCAATATCAGGCTTCCAAATTCCACATAAAACACTTGATGACAAAGAGGATTGTGGTTGCATATTAATATTGACATACACTAGCACAGTTGAAAGCATGCCTTGATTTTTTGAAGACTATTACTTAGCTTTAGATACAACTATAAGCCAAATACTAGCAATCACAGATCAAAATCCAACTAGAATAGTAGGTTTTTTAGTTGTTGGTGCTAATAGAGTTGGTAGCCAATATGCTATTGATATCAAAGATGGCAGAGCGGAATCTGTCAAAGCACAGGTGCTAATATCTAGATACCATATGCCACTAATCCATTTTAACCCATTTCTATACCATCTTGGCCTCTATTAAAATATTTTTGTGACAATAACTAAGTTTCGCTTTACCATGCAGCTATGACTATATTCATCTCATGAACAACAATACTTGCAGATAACACAACAGCTTTTCAGGAACAAAAATCTAGCAATTATTTTCAAAAATATCCTAAAAATCATAGATGAAAATAACATGTTCCATATGGGCCATTCAACATTTATTTTCAAATTAAACAACAAAGGAACAATGGAAAAGTGAACTGCATTGATGCAATCAACATTTATGGTAACTCATGAAATATCTTGTTGCTTTCTAAAAAAATATTTCATATTCATGCTTGTAACGACATACGTTTACATGTTTCAGGTTTTGGTAACATTAAGGGTAGAAAACACACTTTCAAATCCATTTGAAGCTTTATGCCCGATATGCAATTATAGATTCTACAATTATGGAATGTTGCAAGAGAACGATGCTCACTGCAACCAATGTGACATACAAGTCAGTTACATATACTTACTCCATCCTCAAACTATCATCATAACAAATGACAAGAAAAAAAACCATTGTTTAGTTGAAAATTATGTAATGTAGCAACTCTTGCCCGCCTTCCAAAACATGAAATACAAAAACTATGTCAACAACAAATCAGCAGTTGTGTTTGCACTATGAGACTTTGTTGTCAAAGGTCATTTCAAGCTCAACCAAAACAATGTCATCACAAAAGCTATTTTCTTGACTGAATGAACATAGAACTGCTACTAATGGGGTAAGTGGATACAATAAATTGTATATGCTTTGAACAAGCTCATCTGGACTCTGGGGGCGGTAGATGCATTAATTATGTGTTGAATGTGTAATAGATATGAATAGTGTATTAGTTAACTATTGATATTTTTGTTATTTGATTTGGGAAGTTAAAAGTGGAGTCATTTGATTGCCTTCACTATTTGATTCATTTATTCAAATGATATTATGTTAAATTCTTGCTTCTTAAAAAGCATACAAGTTTTTAGCTTTATGTTCCATTCTTGGATGTCTCTTATTCTTGGGTGGCGCACTATTCAAAAATGACTAGTTTATATGTTTATCATGCTTAGTTGTTGGTACAAGCATTGACGGGGAACACTTGCAAAAATTTATCATGTTCATCTATTTTTTTCCAAATTTTAAAGTTGTTTCCACTTTCATAGCAGAAGTCACTTGTGTTTCATCAAAATTCCATGCACATGAAGTGCATGATGGCAAGATGATACAATTTATAGCATTTTCATTTGTAATAATTGCTTCGCCAATGAAATTTGATTTTCTTGCAACAAGTCTACTATTTTTTTTACTTTCGGTAAATTAGAAAAATATCAAAGGATTATATGCGTGGCATTTATGAACTTATTTTTTTATTTGAAAATCATTATTTATCTTTTTTGCTAGTGGTATGGAGCAATGTCAATATCTTGTAATGTATGAATATTGAGCAACTGCTTTTGTATGCTTTGTTGTGCTACACACATTGTGAATGTGAACTGAGTCCACCAATGATGACAATGGCAAATGTGTTACATGTGAACATGTAAGAATATGGCCTTCAAAAAAATGTGTCCCTTGATTGATGCATTACAATAGTAGTATATTGTTGCCATATAAACCAATATTGTTTTAGATCTTGTTCACTATGAAAGCTTACAATGTATTAAGTGTGGCTTGATTGCTTTCATAAGCATTAGCCTAATAGCAAAGTCTCTAATATTTGGATTTTGTGACTAGATACTTACAAAAATTCATTGCATTGCTCTATTTCACTTTGGTAGATCAATCATTTTGCTAAGAAAATGCTTCTCTATTCTTTACTATGCTTCACACCTCTTACACATTAACTACAAAAATTTCTTATTGTATCTCATTGATGTCCTAGGAAAAACATTCAATATGAATTGCATATCACATAATTGCAACTATGTGCATGTCTTACATATCTTCTCATATACAAGATAACATTTGACAAAGACAATGAAACAAATGAGGTGTTGTGTGCGATTTGTAGTTGTTCCTACTCCCATTAGAATTACTAGCAACAATTATAGTTTCTAGTGTATCCTAATAGTGACTCTAAGGCTTCCTCTCATCAAGCTTTCATGTTTCAATCCTTCATAGATATTTTAACAATATCATCAATACTCATATAATCACTAACACCTACCTTGTAAGACATTTAAGATGATATTGTATGTGTAGCTAATTCATTATGTCTTATTGTAGGTGAGATGCCTAGTACAACTACTATCCAGCCCCAAAAATGCACCAGGGCATGGATATGCCCTATCATGCCAATACATTATAATAGTTATAGAAAAATACAAATGGAAGCCCTCCTTAATTTTTTTATTATCATTGTCAATCCCTTTTGTAAATATTTAAATGTAGTCATGGTCGTATAGTGCAAAATAACTTTTTCTTGACTTATGAATAGTAAAAAAATTATTGTCTTCTTTAAATTTATCTTTTACATTTTTTTTAAAAGTGTTTTAGAGTTTAAATTAAGTATAATTTGTTAACTATTTAACACATTCTATTATAAATACTATTAAATATAAATTAAAAGATTAAAATTATAATTTGTTTACATTTTTACTGTTTACAATTAAAATTTACTTGAATATATTTATACAATATTAAATTTTAAGTATTAGGTTTAAACTATATTTAAATATAAATATCAATAATAGTATATTAAATGTTTAAATATAGAATTATATTGTTTATGTCCTTAAATTATATTTAGTGGTTTTTTTATAAATTATTTATACATTTATTAAAATATCACATTCTTATATAATTGTTTGTATGTTTAGTCATTATTTAAGATTTGTTTAAAATCGGTACTTATAATTTTTTTAATTTAACATTTAGTGATTATTGGTCTTTGTTTAACTCTTGTAAAATATATAAATATAAATATATATATATATATATATATTTAAAAAATGATATTAAATTCACTCTTATAAAAAAATTTAATTTAGTTTACACTCTTATAATAATTTAATTTGTTAACTATTTAACACTTTCTATTATAAATACTATTAGATATAAATTAAAAGATTTAAAATTATAATTTGTTTACATTTTTATTGTTTATAATTCAAATTTACTTAATATATTTATTCAATATTAAATTTTAAGTATTAAATTTAAACTATATTTAAATAAAAATATATAATTATAAATATCGCTCTTATAAAAAACTTAATTTATTTTACTCTTATAATAATTTAATTTGTTAACTATTTAACACATTCTATTATAAATACTATTAGATATAAATTAAAAGAATTAAAATTATAATTTGTTTACATTTCCATTGTTTACAATTAAAATTGACTTGAATATATTTATACAATATTAAATTTTAAGTATTAATTTTAAATTATATTTAAATAAAAAAATAAAATATAAATATCCATAATAGTATATTAAATGTTTAAATATATAAAAAAAATTAAGTTTAGAGTGTAAAGAATTATATTTTTAAGTCCTTAAATTATATTTACTATTTTTTTTAATAAATTATTTATACCTTTATTAAAATATCACATACTTATATAATTGTTTGTATGTTTAGTCATATTAGTTCTTGTCCATAGGCAGGTTTACTATTGCAATCGATGCATTTGCTTTTGAATTAGCTACTTGGCCAATGAGATTGTTTTGTTTAAAATATTTTTGGCTTTTCCCTATAGTCACAATTTAAGCGCATATTTTTTGTGCTAGAAAATTACTATTTATCTATTTTTTCTATTGGTTTGAGTAGGTTGAGTTTTCATTTTTCTTTAAGTAAAATAGGAAAATAGGGGAACTTTATATATGGTGGGGAACATTATATATTGTGGAAAATATTTATTCGGGGATGCATGTAGTACGATTTTTGGTGGTGGGTTGGTTGGTACTGAAGCAGTAAATGCACATTTAATGCATTAAATGCAAACCTCACAATATGTGTTGGACAACTAGTGCAAAGATAAGTAGAGAATACTTGGTTAATTTTCATGTTGTTTATTTACCATTTGTTGAGAAGCTTACATGTTTGTGGTTGTGGGTTGTCGTGTTTGACGTTTGTCATTATCTGCAGTGGTAACAATCTGTAGCTGGTGAGTGGCCTGGTTGTTTGTTTTTGATACTTAATAACTAGAAGTGTTACAAGGAAAACTAGACACTTTTGGAAATGTCTTGTGTAATGTGGGTGCACATGTAGTGAGAATATAGCTAATTCAGGAAATGTTAGTCAGGTTCTGGGTTTCACTTGTGCTTATTCTTGTTTGACTATCATTTGTTGGAAAGCTTGTGGGTATTTTAGCTCTTTATTGCATTTTTGCATGTGGGTACATGTGCAACAAATGCATAGTTAATATGTGAATTCTTAGGCAAGTGCTAGGTTTTTTTTGTGCTTATTGTAAGTTGTGTGTCATTTTTTTAAAAGCTTGTGGGTTTTTTAGCTATGTTCATTATTTTATGTTTTTATTCTTGTGGGTTTTTTTAGCTATTGGGTGCATTTTTGCATGCTCGTTATTCTTAAAAAGTGCATTGGTGGTGAAAGGCTTGGCTATGTGTTTTTGAAACTTGATGACTAGAAGTATTGCTTGTGGTTACAAGGTGTAACGGTGCAAATGGGTACAGTGGATTGCATGTGCATGACAAGGGATATCGGATGAGTGAATGGATTAATTATGTGTTTATTGCTTGTGTGGGTAGCATGGTATCAACAAGGCTTGGAAAGAAAAGTTTGTGAGATGTGGTGAAGGCCTGGTGAGTACAAAAGTAGTGAGTGCATAGTTAATTTATGAAATCTGACGCAAGTACTAGGTTTTATTTGTGCTTATTGTTGTTTGTTTAAAAGCTTGTTTGTTTCTAACTTTTGGTTCTAGTTTTGCATGTTTGTTATTTTGTGGCAATGCACCACTGATGCATTCCTTGTCCCTGTGTTTATGATACCTAGTTGCTATTACAACGGCTAACAAGGAATGCTCACAAAAAATTATCGTCTTGGTCTATAATTTTACAAATTTTATTGATCTTTCTATGGTTCATGTTTATGAATAGTGTATTATATGTCATGGACTGTGTTCATTTGTCTAATTTTTCCTCATAATAGGAACCATTATTTTCAATTGGAGTTGGAGGAAAACATCTAGATGAGCAAAACATACTTGGTTGTTGAAGAAGGAACTGGAAGGTCGGATTCTTGTAATGTTCTTCCCCTTTGTTTCCAATGAATTTTAAGTCTTCCAATGTGCATAAAATTTATTCTTTGGAAGGGTTCTAGACAATAAAGGAGAAACTTGGTTCAGTAATTTGACTTAGTGAATAGAAAAATGTGCATAGTGAATGGCATGTCATGTAATTCATAAGTATGAAACCTTTTTTTGTTGAAAAGCATATCACTATTTTAATTGTCAGTTTATGTTGGTAGGCGGGTTTACAATTGCATTTTTTGAATTTTCTTTTGAAATAATCACTTGTTGTTCCAAAATTTTTTGTGGTGAATCAAATTGTATTGTTTCAGGCATTTTTTGTGTTTTTTCCATAAATGGTTGGAGTGGGCCAATTATTGGTTCATGTTGATAGGCAGGTTTACTATTGCATCTATTGCATTTGCTTTTGAATTAGTCACTTGGCCAATGAAATTATGTTGTTTAAAATATTTTTTCTGTTCTCCTATAGTCAGGATTTAAGCAGATATTTTTTGTGCTTGAAAATTATGGTTTATTCTTTTTTGTTTAACTAAATTGGCAATATAAGGGAACATTAGTTATTGTGGGAAATATTTGATCATGAAGCAATCAATACATGTTTATTCCATTGGATGAAAATTGTGCGAGATGTGTTGGACAGCTGGTGGGTACTTATTCATGGAATCTTAGGCGAGTGTTAGGTTTTATTTCTGCTAAGTTTTCTTTGTAACAGTGAGCAATACATATAGCTATCAAGTAAGACAACCAGATAGATTAGTCGGTCATCAATAGTACATTGTTCCTATACATATGCTTATGTGTTTCATGTTTAATAGGGAAAAATAATATGCCTACATGAAGAAATAGAGAGACAAAATAAATATTTATTATCACTCAATTGAAAATGAGACTATTGCAATTGTATCATGCTTGTTGGCTTCATGTGTTTCATGTCCTTTGTTATCTATTGTACCTATTTGTACAATTGGGACTTATAACAATGAATAATATATCTAGTTGTAGCGGCATAGAAGTAGTTGTCAATAGATTTCTATTTAATGTCTAAATGCTTGGGAAAAGTTATGTTGTAGAATTTGTATTTAATAAACTATTTTTTTTTATCCAATAGTTATATCATTTAGTGAATTCTTGACATGCATTGACTACTTCTATAGCCACTACCTTGTGGCTATGGGTGGCATAATTTGCATGCAATGTTTGACTATTTGCAAAAAATATAATGGGTTCCTAATTTGTTGATATACTTTTACAAAAATGAATGATACAGTACCCTTGGAAGTGTATCGGATTGTATAATGTAAACATTTGTGCTTTTATTGTTTCATATTGAATGACAAATTTAATATTGCATTGATTGCATGTGCTCTTCAAATAGTCACTTCACTAGTGAAATTGTATTGTTTAAAATATTTTGGCCTTTTCCCTATAGTCGGGATTTAATGAGAATAAGAAATATAACAAGGAATACTTGTAGTTGTCAACTATCATAGAGACATAGTGAAGCCATTCACCTGCAGTTGACTTTTACATAATAAAAAAGATGCAAAAGGCTAAAGTATTGACAAGCTTTCCAATAAACGATAAATATATGAGAATAAGCAAAAACAAAATTCAGCCCTAAGATTTCATGGGTTAAACAATAATAAGTACAAACCAAACTTAGCAGTCACCTAACATTTCATGAATTAACTATATGTTCACTACATGTTGGAGTAGGTCAACTTTGCAATTGTATCGTATGCATTGGATATGGCACGCTTGTCTATCAATATATAGCTATTGCATTAGATGGTACTACATCCACTATTCAATTTTGTTTAAGTAAATTGGGAGAATACAACATTATATGTTTTTGGAAATTTCATGGGTTCACATGCAGTGAACACATAACTAGTTCATCAATTCATCAGGGAGTGTTAGGTTTTGTTTGTGCTTATTCCTATTTTATTATCATTTGTTGGAAAGATTGTGGGTTTTGTAGCTCTTCATTGTGCTTTTCCATGTGGGTATATGTGCAATGAATGTGTAGTTAATTTATGAAATCTTAGGTAGGTGTTGGGCTTTTTTTGTGTTTATTTTTGTTTGTTTATCATTTGTTGAAAAGCTTGTGGGTTTTTTAGCTATTGGTTGCACTTTTGCATGTTTGTTGTACTACAAAGGTGCATTGGTGGTGAATGCCTTGGCTATGTGTTTTTTACACTTGATAACTACAAGTATTCATTCTTTGATGTTTGTTATTTTCTTGTAGTGTACTATTGGTGAGTGGCTTGTTTCTATGTTTATGATGCGTGGATGCTGTTACAAGGGCTAATGGGAAATGCTTGGGAAAATTTACCATGCTCATCTATTTTTTTTGCATGCAAATTAGCCAAGCATTCTCTACAAATTAAACATGCATTTATTGATTGAGCATCGACCATCCCACTACCAAAACTCACACTATATGCATCCCCTAATTAAATATTTTCCACAATATATAATGTTACCGAAAATCTAGATAATGTTCCCCTATTTTCCTATTTTACTTAAAGAAAAATGAAAATTTGACCTACTCAAACCATTAGGAAAAGAGGTAAACCATTATTTTCCAACACAAAAAATATGTGCTTAAATCCTTACTATAGGAAAAAGACAAATATTTTAAACAAAACAATCTCATACTTCAACAATGAACTACATATCCAATGATTGTAATTATGCATATTCTTGGTTGCAAAATTAACATGTTTTTGTGCAACTAGGGAGGGATACAAAGATATATTTAGCTATAAATATAGTTAATTGTTGAACAAGGAAGTGGAAGATCATATTCTTGTATTATTCTTTCACTTTGACTACAATGAATTCATGACAAGACCTTCCACAAAGCATATGTAATTTAGTGTACTTAGTTGTCTCGTTAGCCCTTGTAATAGCAAGCAATACCTCTAGTTATCAAGTATCATAAACACATGGCCAAGACACTGACAACCACTACACTTTTCCAAAAGAACATACAAAAGCGCAATCAAGATATAAAAGAAACAAAAACCATTCAATTTGGGCTTAAAATGTTCAGTTTCACCTCTAGCACTTCTACTGCCCAAGTATCAAAAAGAAATAGATGGCCCACTCATCAATTGCACATCATTCCTTCAGCTTCTCCCTCATTCAATAATTGTCCAGAATAACAAACGTTGCAAACAACAACCCACATCCAAAGACACGAAAGCTTCTCAAAAAATAAAATAAAAAATAAGGACAAATCACCACTTGGCTCATATTTCATTAATTAACTACGAATTCTCTACTTGCATATGCTTGAGTTGTCCAATAGATATCACAAAGTTTGCATTTAGTGCATTAAACATGTATTCATTGTTTTAGTACACATCATTCCACTGTGAAAGCTCTCACTATATGCATCCCCCAATTAAATATTTTCCACGATATATAATGTGGCCTTTTTTGCTTGATTTACTCAAAGGAAAATGAAAAATTGACCTACTAAAATCAATAGAAGAATACATAAACTATAAGTGTTGAGCACAAAAAACTAAGTTATTCAAATAATAACTTTGTAGCTCCTTCAATGTTCAAGAAGCTCAAAGACTTGAGAAACACAAACAAATCAGTATAGTCAATGACATGGTATATAATTCATAAACATGAAACTATTTTATAGCCAAAAGCAAGTTACTTTTCCAATGAGAGTTATGCATAGTTACAGGCATGTGGTATGGATTCCATGTGCAATTTTTTGCATTGTATGTTCACCAGAATGTATAATATAGGTATATTTGTTTTCATTTTCTTGTAAGAAAATCTCACTGATATGCTATTTGAAGCAGTGCATATGAATTGCATATTGCATGGTTGCACTTATGGATATCTCTGGCTACACTATTAGTGTAATCAAACAATTGCAACGATCATTTGCTTATTGGCACAGATTGGACAGTTTCAAACACTTGGCATAATTCTTACACATATTCAACGAATCAAGTATATTTGTACATAAAAAGTTAATTGAAGGCCTAGTGGGTACACTAGTAGTGAATACATAGTTAATTCATGAAATGTTAGGCATGTGATTGGGCTTTTTCCTACTTATTCTCATTCATTTATTGTTTCTTGAAAAGCTTGTATGTTTGTCTTGTTGGTATATAGAGCATGTTCACTATGGAAGCATTGAGTGTATTAACCATATGTTGATTGCTTGAATGCTTCCTACATTGTTAGAAAAGTTGACATAATATTGATTTAATTTCTAAATACTTAGTAAAAATTATTGTGTTTGACTATTTTTTTCTAAATTTTATCATGTGCTTGTGTGTTTCATGTTTATGAATAACATTTAATATTATATATCATGAACTGTGTTCATTTTTCTAAAATATCTTTCTAATAGGTACCATTGGATGGGAATGGAGATGGGGGAAAAGATCTAAATGGTTTCATGTATACTTTGTTATTGAACAAACAACTAAAATGTTTGATTCTTGTATCATTTTTCCCTTTTTTTTACAATGAATTTAAAGTCTTTCAATGTCCCTAAATATTGTTCCTTGGAAGAATTGTGAACAACAAGGGAGAAGCTTGGTTCAAGAATCTGACAAGTGTTGAATAGACAGATGAGCATAGTGAATGGCATTGCATGCAATTCGTAAACATGGGAAGGGTTGTATGACCGATGTGCTATTGGTAACTGCCTTGTCTTTCTATTTCTGATACTTGATAACTAGAAGTGTTGCTCACTCTTACAAAGAAAGATGAATGATTTGAGAAAGGTCTTATCAACTATAAGTGCATTAAAAGCATAAACTATCTATTTATTGCTTGAATAACCATTAGTCTAATAGCAAAGCTCAAAAAGAAAATTGTGTGACATATGTTGGAGAACTGATAACTGCACAGGCAGTGAATGCATAGTTGATTCATTAAATGTGAAGTGAGTGCTAGATTTTATTTATGCCTATTCCTGTTTAACAATTGTTTGTTCAAAGGCTTCTCTATTTCAAGTTCTTCATTTCACTCTTCCATGTTTGTTATTTTCTAAAAGTGCACCACTCATGAGTGGGTTGGTTGTGTGCTTATGATACTTGATAACTATAGTGCTTGAGAACATATTTCTTTTGTTTGAAAATTATTATTTATATCTTTTCCTATTTTTTCAAGTAGGCCTATTGTTCATTTTCCTTTGAGCAAATAGGCCAAATTGATCGATGCAAATCTTTTGTTTCAAATATCTGCTCATTAGATCCAAATTTACAAGTTTTGCTGGTAGGCCAATTCCCATTAAAGCAATCAATGCATAGTGAATGCATTCTATGCTTGCATAGTGAACAAGGTGTTGCTCAAAGATCTAAAACGATGTTTCTTTATGTAGAAACAACATACTATTCTTTTGATGCATCAAGCAACACATCAATTGGGATTGCTTGATACCAATACTCTCATCATATTTTGTTTCTTAAAGCATCTTTAAGGTGCTTTGTAATCTTAATAGTAAAAAAAACCTACACAACTATGTATAAGAATTTCCAATTAGGCTAGGTAGCTATTAGTAACAATGGAAGTTATATTTGAGGCACAATGAAAGTAATTTGTACATGTACACATTTCACATAGATAGACATGAAAAATTCATCATTTTTACCTTCAAAAAGTAAACATGTCTAATTAGCTATTGTAGTGGATGCATGTTTAATGCATGAAATGCAAACTTTATGATATCTGTTGGATAGTTGGTGCGTACTCAAGCAGACAATGCATATTTAATCCATGAACTATGAAGCAAGTGCTTATTTTCTTCTTTTTGTTTGTTTACTATTTATTGAAAAGCTCTTGTGTTTTTTGGCTATGAGTTTTCATTTCTAACACTTGTGATTCTATGTGGTGCTTGAATGAGGGAAGAGCTAAATGAACGATGTTCAATTGGTGAGTGGGTCATCTGTTTGTTTTTTATACTTAATCATTAGAAGTGCTAGAGGGGAAATTAGATAGTTTGAGCAAGGTCTTTTGGATTGTGGGTGCGAGGTGTGTTGAAGGGCTGGAAAGCACATATGCAGTGAATGTATAGATGACTCATGAAATCTTAGGTGAGTGTCACAATTTTTTTGTGCTTATTATTCTTTGTTTAATGTTTTTGAAGAGATTGTGGGGTTTTTGGCTGTTGGTTGCAGTGGCTTTCAATGGCTTTGTTGTGTTCTTATGGCACTTGATAACTAGAAAAATTGCTTGTTGTACAAATGACCCTGGAAATAATACTTAGATATTATAGGGTAGAAATTTTTAGTCACATTAGAGCTCATAGCATTGAGGAGAATTCTTTTTGAGAAGAGCATTAAAGTATTAAAATATTTATCATTATACTTGAAAAAATACCAGTATCTGCAACATGGTTTAACACTAAAATTGCTTTGCTGAAAAGAAGTCTTGTCAATGCGTAGTATTATTATTAGTTTATGTTGATAGGTAGGTTCAATATTGCAATCAATGCATTTGATTTTGAATTATCTGCTTGTCCAATGAGATTGTTTTGTTTAAAATATTTTCATCTTTTTCCTATAGTCAAGATTTAAGCGCATATTTTTGGTGTTGGAAAATTACTATTTATCTCTTTTTCTATTGGTTCTAGTAGGTCAATATTTTCATTTTTCTTTAAGTAAAATAGGAAAATAGGGGAACTTTATATATGGTAGGGAACATTATATGCTGTTGAAAATATTTAATTGGGGATCCATGTTGTGCGAGTTATCATGGCAGGCTAGTTGGTACTAAAGCAGTGAATGCATGTTTAATGCATTAAATGCAAACCATGTGATATGTGCTAGATAGCTAGTGCAAAGATAAGTAAATAATGCTTGGTTAATTTGCATGTTGTTTGTTTATTATTTTTTGAGAACAACTGTACAACACATCTCGCATGCACAGTCCAATGATCCTTTCTCAAACTATTGTGTTTTCCCTATAACACTTGTTCTTATCAAGTATGGGAAACAAATAGATGACCCAAAAAGTTTTTACAAAAATAGTACATTGAGGTTACTAGTTCGAAGCATTTTCAATACCTTGTAATGTGTCAATAATCAATAGTTGTAAATGGCAATGGTTTTCTATGCCTCGATGCAGTCGATAGCTTCCAAGCATTAGATATGTGCATGTATAGTGAGAATGGAAAAGGTGTTACATGCATACATGTAGGGGTTTAGATGGGGGAGAATTTTGGCCTTTGGTGAATGCCTAAGATTATGGTTTCATTTCATGACAAACGTTTAGGCAGAAAGACATGTTTTGTTGTTCGAAAAGAAAAAGACATTTTCTTAATAAGAATTGAGTTTTGGAAAATGTGATATCTAGGTGAGTTGTTATTGGATTGTGATGTATTAAAAATTGAATGGAGAAGAACTTAGATTATTTGGTAAAAGCTAATTCGAATGCTTATAGAAACAGACAACATGTGTAAACTAATTGACGTGGCCATGATCTTGTTAAGTGTACATGCATTGATTGCATTTTGTTAACATTGTCCTTGTAATAGGAACCATTTTTTGCGATTGGAGTAGAGACAAAGATCTGTAGAGATACAAATACATATGGTTCTTGAAGTAGAGAGTCAAAGGTCAAAGTATGAGATGTTTTTGGAGATTTGTTTGCAAGGAAGTTTGATTGTTGAAATGTGCGTTAAAGTTGTGCAAATTGTTTCATTTTGTCTAATTTTTTCAATTTTGTCTAATTTTGGCCCGTTGCAAAAATGCCATGGTCAAACTGCACATGGACGCATATGTAAAAACACAATAAATAGGTAAAAAAACTCACAAGCTTTTCAACAAACTATAATGAAACAAGAATAAGCACAAAAAAAACCCAATAGTTGCCTAAGGTTTCACGAATTAGCTATGCTTTCATTGAATATGTAGACAGAAATATATCAAGTTTTATAAATAGGCAGCCAAGCCATTGACCACTAGTTTAGTTTTTCAAAATAAAAAATATGTAAAAGCACAACCAAGAGCTAAAAAATCCATAATTTTTTTACCAAATGAGATTAGGTACAAACAAAACCCAACACTCATCTAAGATTTCATGAATTAAGTATGCCTGAATCAACATGTGATACAGTGGTACAAACAAGACTAAATCAAGTATGCAACTAATGAGTGGCATGTTTGTTTTTTTTTTATACTTAATAACTAGAAGTGTTGTAGGGAAAACTGAGCAGTATGAGCAATGTATTCTAGACCATTGGTGCATATGCAATCAACACATATTTTCTTATTGTTTGTTTAGAAGCTTGTGTGTTTTTTAATATGGCCTACTGTTATTAACGCTTTCCTTTCTGTAAAGTGTTTAATTCATGGTGGAGTGGTGGAAACGATGTGCAACTAGCGAGTGGATTGTCTATTTGTTTTTTTGTAGTTGACAACTAGAGGCCCATTACAGGGGAAACTGAACGCTTTTGGCAATGTGGTGGAGGAACACCCATAGATCACCATAGGTTGTTTAGAAGGTTTGTCTAGGACAGTCTTGTCTAGGACAACTAAGCAAGTGATCAAATTTGGTTCATTTGGATTTAAGCCTTAATGGAATTTTTGGTTGGGTTTTGATTAGATGAAGGTCATGTTGACCATTGAATAAGTATCATTAGGTTCTAGCTCAAAATAAGGTTTTGGACTTTTAGGAATTCTTGCAAAAGATTTACAATTATTGCTCAATTGAAGCTACAAGCGGCCAAGGAGATCCCAAGGGAGAGATAACTAATTTAGGGGACCTATTTATGGGATGCCTCAGCATCGGAGTAGGGTTAGAGGCATTTTGATATTGTTGAAGTTTTTGTATTCAAGAAAATAGTTGTGATGGAGTGTGAATTTACTATTTTTTCTTTGAAGTGCTACTTTAATGAATTGAACATGGCACTATAGTTTGCATAAGATGTAGAGTAGTTAATCTTCAAGCTTTTTGTGGCATTTAGATAGTTTTCTAATTCATTTTCTACCATTGATTGTAAATAGTTTTATTTTCTAAATGTTGCTAGTTTTAACCAGGTAGTTTGTGAAGAATGGGGTATTAGTTCACTTTCCCACCATACAAATTGTAAATCCCTTTGGGAATAGTGACTAGACTCCATGGCTGTAAATATAGTAGGGTTTAGTTTCTTTGGAAGCACAAGATTTAGTGTGGATTTCTTGCCCTAGGTGAGCCAAGGAAGTGCCCAGCTAGGAATACTTTAGTGCAGAGCACTTAATTTGTAGGGGTGTCAAATTCTTGACAAATTCCTTTTTGGGGAAGGTAGGTATGAGTCTTACCAAGACCTAGTACACATGAAGAAACTCCATCAATCCATCTGGTGAGGAAATAACTTGACACATTAAAGAGAAGTCAAGAAAGGGCTTGAAAACCCTAGTATTGCTCATTTTCAAGTTAGGGCTTTGTATAGCTAGTTGTGACCCAAGACCCCAAAAATCCTTGAGCGGTGGGCTTATGAACCTGGAATCCCAAGAAAATATTGGGGGTTCTTTGGAAAGTTTTAGGAAATAAGCCTAATTTCTTAAAGAAGGAGGCCTAATTGGGGCTCCTAGGGCTAGTAGCCTTTTAGGTCTAAAAGAGGGTTTCGTGAAAGCAACCTATAGATGGAGCTAGGTGGACCCCTAATACACTTAATAGGATGGTTTGATGATGATAGAAGCATCTCCACACCCTTGTAAAGCTAAATTCAATATTTGGAGGATTTGTAGCCTTTAGGGTGGATTAAGGGCTAAAGCAAGGATTTCAAGATTGCACCAAGTCTTGACTTGGTAGGAGGTTCTTTATTGGTAGTTGGGGTTGGCAAGGCAAAACCAGGGGATCCTAAGTAGAGAAAGGTCTTATAGGTTGAAGTGGTGGAGAGAGACACCTTAGAAGTCTTCCAACAAGGCTTAGAGCATGAAATTGTGATTGTTTCATCCAACCTCCCGATCAGATTGGTATCAGAGCAGCAAAAGATTTGGGATAGAATAATATATGTCAGAGATTGAGTCTAGTGGTTCTACTGACATGGTGACAAATGCAGAATTGGCCAAGAAGGTTGAAGAATAGGAGAAAGACAATAGGATATTGAGGGAAAAAATAAACCAACTTGAGCAAGCAATGAGTAATGTGCAGTTGGGAGGTAGGGTACGAAAGAGAGAAGAGGCTGCAGAGGAAGACAAGATCCCTGAACTTGACCCTGTTTTGCAAGAAGAGCCTTTCTTGAAGGAATTGAAGGCTTTGAGTGGAAAAGCACTTGAAGGCATACCACTATTTAGTGGGAAAATGGAAGTTGATTTAGTCATGGATTGGATAGAGGGAATGGAAAACCATTTTGAGTGTGATGGTATCACTAAAGCACAGAAGGTGAAGGTGGCAAAATCAAGATTGAGAGGTTCTGCCTTGACATGGCAGAAGTTCATTCAGACAGAGAGGGAAAAGGAAGAAAAGAAGCCTATTTCTACTTGGAATGAAATGGTTACCAAAGTGAGAGAAGCATACATTCTAGATTATTATGAAATTTAGTTGCACAAGAAAAGACAGAGCTTGATAAAAAGAGACCAAGATGTGAATTCCTATATGGAGGAGTTTCAAAAACTTTGCATGAGGTCTAATGTTTCTGAGGATGAAAGTTTTAAGTTGTGGCTAGGTACCTTAACAGTTTGAAGTGGAACATTCAAGAGGAGATGACTCTTCTAAGTCCCAAAATAGTGCACCAATGCTATCAATTGGCTATAAATATTGAAGAGAGGAGTAAGAGGAAACAAGATAAGGCTTCTAAAAGCAGAGGTAATGGTAGAGATCAAAGAGGACATAGAGGTGGATACCAAAGTAGAGGGACTGAACAAAGAAGTCAGGGAGAGTCTAAATTCATAGAGCATGGAAGTGAAATAACTTCTAGAGGAGGCTATGGAAGAGGTAGAGGACCTCAAGGAGGTCCAAATAGAGGAAGAGGATAGACAGAAGTAACTCATACTTTGCTAGTATGAAGTGTTATAACTATGGTTAAGTAGGTCATCCAGCTTATAGGTTCCCAGAGAAAGCATCTTCATCAAATACAAAAAGGAGAGTAGCATATTCTCAAGAGGACACCATGAGTGTCAAGTCACTAGAGGTTATCACATAGAATCAAAAATGGGCAAGAACCTGATGTTTAGCAGGGTTCTAATCAGACAACCAGTCAAAGAAGAGCCAAAGCAAAGGAGAGCCTTATTCAGGGAAAGATACAAAATACTTGGAAAGGTGTGAAAGGTTATAGTGGATTCAGGGTCTACTAATAACATTATCTCTGAGGAGGCAATAAGGAAGTTAAAATTGGAGAAGATACCCCACACTAGTCCTTACAAGGTGACATGGTTAAAAAAAGGGCAGAGTGTTCTTGTAAATGAGCAGACAATGGTGGAGTTCTCCATTGGAGGCTACAAGGAAAAGTTGATTTGTGATGTGTTGCCCATGGATGTATGCCATATGCTATTGGATAGACCATGGTAGTATGACAGAGGAGCAATCTTTGATGGAAAGTAGAACACTATCTCATTCAAGAAGGATGGAAATACATTCAAACTCCAGTCACTGTCAGATGAGGAAGAAGGACAATCAAAGACCCCTAGTGTCTTGTTAAGTAGTGGCAAGGAGTTAATCAACACTCTACAACAAGGAGGGGAAGGATATGTGGTCATGGTGCAACCCAATGAGGAAGATAAGACTAAGAAAATAGTCATACCAGGAGCAATCCAGAAGTTGCTTGAACAGTTCAAGGATATAGTTGGTGATGGATCACCAGCAACCTTACCTCCAAAGAGAGCCATCAGTCATCAGATTGACTTCATACCAGGGGCTTCATTGCCAAACAAAGAAGCTTACAAGCTTACACCAGATCAGAACTTAGAAGTAGCTAGACAAGTGCAGGACTTGTTAGACCGAGGACTAATTAGGAAGAGCATCAGTCCATGTGTAGTACCAATGGTCTTAGCAACCAAGAAAGGTGGTAAGTGGAGGTTATGCACTAATTCTAGGGCTATAAATAGGATTACAATCAGATATAGGTTCCGTATTCCTAGGATTGAGGATTTGATGGATTGTCTTGCAGGATCTTAGTATTTTACCAAGATGGATCTCAAGAGTGGATACCATCATATTAGAATCAAAGATGGGGATGAGTGGAAGATAGACAATTGATAGGTTATATGAGTGGAGAGTTATTCCATTTGGCCTCTCAAATTCCCCTAGCATATTCATGAGGCTCATGAATGAAGTGCTTAAGGATTTCACAAGTATATTTGTGGTGGTATATCTAGATGATATACTCATTTTTAGCAAGACATCAGAAGAACATCTAAAGCATGTGGAGTTGGTTCTTAAAAGATTGCAAGAGGAGAGGTTAGCCATCAACCTAGAAAAGTGTGAGCTCTTCAAACAAGAGCTTGTGTATTTGGGGTTTGTAGTATCCCAAGGATCATTGAAGATGGACCCAAGCAAAGTGGAAGCTATCCTAAATTGGCCTACACCAACCACAGGGACAAAGGTAAGGAGTTTTCATGGGTTAGCTTAGATTTATAGGAAGTTTATAAGGAACTTTAGTGGAATAGGTGCACCAGTACTTGATACAATCAAAGGTGGCCTAAAAACTAAGTTCAAATGGACTCTTGAAGCTGAGAAGGGTTTTGATAAACTGAAACAAGAAGTGGCAACTCAACCCATCCTTTTGTTACCTAGTTTTCATAAGCTATTCACTGTGGAATGTGATGCTAGTGGAATTGCAGTAGGAGGAGTACTAAGCTAGGAAGGCAGGCCTATAGCTTTCTTTAGTGAAAAGCTCAATGAAGCTAAGAAAAAGTATTCTACCTATGACCTAGAATGTATGCTCTAGTATAGTCACTTAGAAAGTGGAGGAATTATCTCCTACCTAAAGATTTTGTAGTGTTTACTGATAACCAGGCACTTCAACACATGAGAGAAGTTGAGCAATAGACATTTGAAATGGATGGAATACCTCCAAGCTTTCACATTTACTATCAAACACAAGAAGGGATAGCTGAACAAGGTGGCAGATGCACTAAGTAGGAGGTTGCTAACAGTGCAAGAGATACAAATAAAGAGCATTGGGATAGAGAGTTTCAAGATCTCTATGGAGAAGATGAAGACTTCTCGGAGGCATATAAGGTATGTTCTAATTTTGAGAATCACTTTCATCATCAATTCTCAGAGTATACATTGCAGAGTGGACTTTTATTCAAGTGGAATCAGTTATGCGTTCCAAAAGGCTCAATGAGAGAGAATCTTATCCAAGAGAAGCACAATGGTAGTCTTAGTGGTCATTTTGGTATCAACAAGACAATAGAATTAGTACAAAGGTTCTATTATTGGCCAAAGTTGCCAAGGGATGTCAGAAGGTATGTGGAGAATTGTGTAGTTTGTATGAAAGCCAAGGGGGCAGGTAGCAATGCAGCTTTGTATCAACCTCTACCCATTCCAAATAGACCATGGGAATGTGTTAGCATGGACTTTGTGGTAAGACTCCCTAAAAGTAAGATAGGGTTTGATAGTGTCTATGTGGTGGTGGATAGGTTTACCAAAATGAGTCATTTTATTCCTTTCAAGACCACCCATGATGCTAGCTATATTGCTCATCTTTTCTTCAAAGAGATTGTGAGGATCCATGGATTGCCATTGAACATTGTCTCAGATAGGGATGTGAAGTTCATGAGTCATTTTTGGAAGACTCTATGGAGTAGATTAGGAACTAACTTGTCTTTTGGATCAGCCTACCATCCTTCGAAAGTTGGAAAAAATGAGGTAATAAATAGAGTGTTAGGTAACCTTCTAAGGTGCCTCACCAAGGAGTATGGATAGACAGGGGACTTGGTCATATCATAGGTTGAATATGCCTACAATGACAATGTGAATTGGACCACAGGTAGAAGTCCTTTTGAAATAGTGTATGGAATGCACCCAAGAGGTGTGTGTGAACTTAGAGATTTAGGAGGTATGGAGCATAGGAGTGGCCATGCTAAGGATTTCTCTTAGACCATGAAGGAGATTCAGGAGCAGGTGAAAAAGACAATCACAGAGGCTACTCACAAGCTAAAAGCTAAGGTGGATATGTCTAGGAAGGATCTCCAATTTGCAATAGGTGACTATGTCATGGTCCATCTCAACAAATCTAGGTTGCAGATGAAGAGAGTGGGACCATGTTAGGTGTTAGCAAAATATGGGAAGAATTCCTACAAGGTGGAGCTACCTACAGACTTAGGCATTTCTCTACTGTTTAATGTGGCTGATTTGATTAGGTATAAAGGACCAGTCACTGACTTGGATCAAAAAAGTGTGGATGTCTTGAAGGATGTGAGTAACATAGCCTTACCTCCTAAAGACAAGCTACAAGTAGAGAGGATCTTAGAATCAAGGGTGAAGAAGTCTACCCAGCATAAGGAATACATGGAGCATCTCATCAAATGGAAGGACAAACTATAATCTGAGGCTACATGGGTGGATGAAGCTTAGTTCAAGAAGCAGGGTATTGATTTACCTCTAATCTCTCTCCACAATCCTTAGTGTTTGGGCTAAGGGGGAGAATGGTGCAGGAGCACCCATAGATCACCATAGGTTGTTTAGAAGGTCTATCTAGGATAGTCTTGTCTAGGACAACTAAGCAAGCAATCAAATTTGGTTCATTTGGATGTAAGCCTTAATGGCATTTTTGGATGGGTTTTAATTAGATGAAGGTCATGTTGACCATTGAATAAGTATCATTAGGTTCTATCTCAAAATAAGGTTTTGGACTTTTAGGAATTCTTGCAAAATATTTGCAATTATTGCTCAATTGAAGCTACAAGCGGCCAAGGAGAGCCCAAGGGAGAGATAACTAATTTAGGGGACCTATTTATGGGATGCATTGGCATTGGAGTAGGGTTAGAGGCATTTTGATAATGTTGAAGTTTTTGTATTCAAGAAAACAGTTGTGATTGAGTGTGAATTCCCTATTTTGCTTTGAAGTACTGCTTTAATGAATTAAACATGGCACTATAGTTTGCATAGGATGTAGAGTAGTTAATCTTCAAGCCTTTTGTGGCATTTAGATAGTTTTCTAATTCATTTTCTAGCATTGATTGTAAATAGTTTTGTTTTCTGAATGTTGTTGGTCTAAACCAGATAGTTTGTGAAGAATGGGTATTAGTTCACTTTCCCACCGTACAAATTGTATGACCCTTTGGGAATAGTGACTAGAATCCATGGCTGTAAATATAGTAGGGTTTAGTTTCTTTGGAAGCACAATAGTTACTATGGATGTCTTGCCCTAGGCAAACTAGGGAAGTGCCCGACTAGGAAGACTTTAGTGCAGAGCACTTAATTTGTAGGGGTGTCAAATTATTGAAAAATTCATTTTTGGGGAAGGTAGGTATGAGTCTTACCAAGACCTGGTATGTAGGAAGAAACTCCATCAATCCATTTGTTGAGGAAAGAACTTGAAAAATTGCAGAGAAGTCAGGAAAGGGCTTAAAAACCCTAGTATTGCTCATTTTTAAGTTAGGGCTTTGTACAACTAGTTGTGACCCAAGACCCCAAAAATCCTTGAGGGGTGGGCTTATGAACCACGAATCCCAAGAAAAGATTGGGGGTTCTTTGGAAAGTTTTAGGAAATAAGCCTGATTTCTCGAAGGAGGCCTAATTGGGATTCCTAGGGCTATTAGCCTTTTAGGTCTAAAAGAGGGTTTGGTGAAAGTGACCTGCAGATGGAGCTAGGTGGACCCCTAATACACTTAATAGGATGGTTTGATCATGTTAGAAGCATCTCCACACCCCTGCAAAGATAAATTCAATATTTGGAGGATTTGTAGCCTTTAGGGTGGATCAAGGGCTAAAGCAAGGGTTTCAAGATTGCACCAAGTCTTGACTTGGTAGGAGGTTCTTTATTGGTAGTTGGGGTTGGCAAGGCAAAACCAAGGGATCCTAAGTAAAGAAAGGTCCTATAGGTTGAAGTGGTGGAGAAACAAAGTTTAGAAGTCTTCCAACAAGGTTTAGAGCATGAAAATGTGATTGTTTCATCTAACCTCCCTATCGCAATGCCTTTTGTAATGTGGGTGCATATGTAGTGAACACATAGCTAGTTCATGAAATCTTAGTGAAGCTCTAGGTTTTGAATCCTGAAGACACCAAAAATAGGAACAAATAGTTGAAAACACAAAATCTTTGGAACAACCAATAAATGAACAAGAATAAGCACTAATAAAATCCAATGAACTATGCATTCATTGCTTGTCTTCCCACGAGCTGTCCACCATACTTTGCAATGCTTGTATTTAATACATTGTACATGTATTCATTGCTCTATGCATATAGTAGTTTAATGTTTATGAAATGCATGGAATTCCATTCACTATGGGCATTTCACTTTGTGGAAGGTCATATTCTTCAACCAATGCCCTTTTTTGTTCACAAGTCTTCCAATGCATAGTTCTTTGATACATGGGAAAGTCATGTTTTTGTATAAGAAAATAAGTGAAATAGAAATACATAATAAAATTTGTCAAATAAATTTCTTTGGCTAGGTAAGTATGTCAAATTGAAATGCAATATATGAAATAGCAACTTGTCCTTTAAAAACATATATGTTTTTTGTTGCTAATATATTGCATACGAAAAAGTCGCAACACTAAAATCTAATTCATTCAAACAAAAACATAAGAAAATAATTTATTTCTTAGCATATAAAGGGAAAATATGTCAGCTGCAAAATAAAAACAGCAAAAAAATTTAAGTTAGAGAACATAACATACAATTATATAGACAAAATAGCTTGTAACAAAAGCACAACAAAAAGATAAAAGCAGATTGACACAAATATTTAATGTCTAAATGTAAACTATGCCAGCTTTTCCAGCAAAATGATAGATACTGAAGCGGAACAAAACAACGCAATGAATTTTTGCAAACAACAAATAAAACTCCAACAAAATGATAGATACTAAAGCTGAACAAAACAACGCCATGAATTTTTGCAAACAACAAATAAAACTAATTGGTCCTCTAGAATTTCATGCTTCACCTATTCATTGCTTGAGCTTACGTATCCACAAAATCAGACTCTTGAACCAACGCTTTCCTTTATTGTTCATAACTCTTCCAATACATAGTTCTTTGTCACATTAGAAATTCATGTTCCTCATGCACCTCCAATGTTCTTTCTCTACTAAAAATGTTTACTACATTTCCTATGTTTTATTACAAAGTAGATGCTAACGCTTGGTGATTTCATCACAAAAAACTAAGGTATTCAAATAGTTGTTCAAACAAAACTCTGTAGCTTTTCAAGCATTGAAGGGCTTTAAAGATGTAGGAAACATGGAATAGGAAAACCTGGAACTAGGAAAAAATAATACACTTGGACTAGTAGTATGCAACAATTCAAATACCTTGTAGTATGTCAATGGTGACCAGGTGTAAACAAAAATGCTTATATATGTTTCCTATTATTGGTTAATTAATTAGCCATGTGTTCATTGATTCAGTATACAACATTTCCCTATCAAAGCTGGCACAATTTTTATCTAGTAATTGCATATTTGCAACATATATAATGTATCCTATTTTCTTGATTTACAGTAGCAAAGTTGAATAATAGGCCTACTCCAACCAGTAGAAAAAAGGATAGTTTGTTTATTGTTTGTGAGTTTCAAATGAAACAATATCAATAGTGACCTACTCCTTCACTTCAAATGCCTATGAATCCTTAGGTGGTCATTTTCTTATCAACAAACCTTGCAAAATTTTAATCTATTGCTCAAATTGTTGCAAAAAATTATCATGTATGCGTTTTTTTTGGGAATGTCTATCATATGTTTTTGTGTTTCATGGCTATGAATAGAATATTCCATGTCATGAGCTATGCTCATCTATCAATTCTGACTTTCTAATAGGGATGACTATTTGCGATTGGAGAATGGCGCAAAGATTTTTCATGCTACAAATATTTTTGGCTATTGAACAAGGAACTCAGAGGTCAGATTCTTGTATCATTCTTCCCTCTTGTTTGCAATGAACTTTAAGTTTTCCAATGTGCCTAACCGTTATTCCTTAGAAGAATTGTAAACAATAAGGGACAAAGTTGGTTTAAGAATCTAACTTGCCAAATAGACAAATGAGCATAGTGAATGACATGCTATATAATTCATCAACATGAAAATATTTTTTGCACAGTCACAAGTTATAATTGCAATTATTCTATTCATTTTTTTGATTGTTTATTGGTGAGTGAAATTGTATTATTTATAATTATTTTTTGTTCTTTCTATAATTGTGATTTAAGTAAAAAAATTTCATGTTTGAAAATTATGTAAATTCTTTGTTTTTCTATTGCTACGAACATGACTGCTATTCCTTTTTTAAAGTGAATTAAGGAAATGGGGACATATTGTAAATACTGCAAAATATTTAATCCTCAAGCTATTGACATTTTGTACAATGCTTCCAATGTGGAACTTGTAATCGGCTTGTCTGTTTGTTTTTCATACTTAATAACTAAATGCATTAAAAGGAAAATTGAGTAGTTAGACCAATGTCTTATGGACTATGGGTGCACATGCAGTAAACACACATTTTCTTATTGTTTTTAAATTGTTTGTTTGAAAGCTTGCGTGTTTTCAGCTGTAAGTTGCTCTCTTCGATGTTTGCATTTTTTTGTAGTGCTTGCTTGAGATTGGAGTCATGGGAACAATGTTCAATTGCTCAATAGCTCATTTGTTTGTTCTATATACTTGATGACTATAAGCGTTATAGGGAAAACTAAATTTTTTGAGCAATGTCTTATGGATCATGGGCACACATGCAACAAACTGTTAGCTAATTCATAGAATCTCAGTCAATTGCTAAGTTTTTTTTGTGCTTGTTCTCATTTCATTATCATTTGTCCAAAATATTGAATGAGTAGAATCCATGGCAAATAATACACTATTCGTAAACTTGAACCATAGAAGCAACAATAAAATTTGCACAACAATACACAAACATTATAAATTTTTGCAAGCATTTCCCATTATCCCTTCTAACAACAACCAACCATCATGCTTACTAATAGGGTAATAGCCACTCAAGCAATAAACACACAATTAATTCTTTCACTGCTCCCATAACCTACAAGACCTTGCTCAAATCATATGTAGTTTAATGTGCCCACTTGCCCTATTAGCCCATTTAATAACAACCAATACTTCTAGTTATCAAGTATTGTAAAGAAACATCCAAGCCATTAATGGCCACTACACTTTTCACAATGCATGAAAAACAATACACTATTCATAAACCTGAACTAGAGAAACAACAATAAAATTTGCAAAACAATACACAAACATTATAGATTTTTGCAAGAATTTCCAATTTGGCCTTATAATAGCAACCAACGATCAGGTTCTTGTGGGTTTTTTGGCTCTTAGTTGCGCTTTTGCATGTTCGTTATTCTGCAAAATTTGAATGCATTGACTATGCGTTTACTACACTCGTAGCCGATGAGCAAAGGTCAGAAAGCAAATTGTGTGATGTGTATTGGAGGGTTGGTTTTCACTTATTGGTTTTTAATTGTTTCTTGAAAAAATTTCACTATTGGTTGTCGTCTTTGACATTTGTCATTTTTTGCATTGCTTACTTGATGAACAAGCTGCACAAAAAGTGTGCAACTGGTGAGTGTCTTGTCTATTTTTTTTATGATACTTGATAAGTAGAAGCATTAGAGGGAAAAGTGAACAATTTGAGCAAGGTTTTCTAGACTATGTGTACACATGTAGTGAACATATAGTTAATTCATGAAATGTTAGGCGATTGGTGGATTTTGTTTCTAGTTATTGTTGTTTGACTCATGAAAAGCTTATGGGTTTTTTAGCCTTTTGCATGTTTGCCCCCATAGCCTACAAGACCTTTCTCAAAGCCTTTCTCCCATAGCAAGGTTTCTAGTTATTGTCATTTGACTCTTGAAAAGTTCCCCTAATGAGAAGTGACAAGTTTGGAAAGAGGGTAGGGTTTGAACTTAAAGCTTCTATATATTGGAAGACGAGGAAAGGGGTGAGATGTTACCCATTTCTCCTCTTGGAAAATTTTGGTGGAGAAAGTATGAGAAGCGGAGAGGAGCTTCACTTTTGGGGAAGATGGTACTCAAGATGGCTAGATTTTGGGAAGGAAAGAAAGAGGAAGAGTTCAAACCCCTCACCTAAAGAAAAGAAATAAGTTTTCCATAATTTTTCATTTTCTTTTTTTCTTGTTGTAGAATTTGAGCATGTTTGTATGAAGCATTGTAGAATATGGTGAGCGGAGGGTCAAAGGCATGTAATTTGATGTTATGACATTTTATCCTTTTGTAAATTTTGGGAAAGACTCCATTCATCACCTTAGGGTTGACACATTATCTTGCTTAGGGGTATGGCTAAAGCCCACGAGGCTCTATGATGCCATTACTGTAGTGGAGAGCAAGCCTGGAGAAGTTGTATGTCATTCTTTGTATTTCTTTAAGTTAGTTGTAATGTGGAAAAACTAGTGATTTTTGTGACACGAAAGAAAATGGGGGAAAGACCAAGTCTTAGCCTTATTCCTTTGTGTATTGACCATTGTGTTTCTAAATACTAAATATAGTTTAGAAGTCCTTTATTTTGCTAGCATAAAGAACATATATATACCTTGTGAGTTGTGGCGAAATACATTATTCAAGATCCATTAGGGATTTACAGTAGAATTTCTTATATAATGGAATGGTTATATGATGTAACACTAAAGTAGAATGGAAAATAAATTTTGTCTTAGATTTAATGATGGTAGAATGAAAAAAAGAAAAGAAGTAATTAACTGATGTATCTTATAAGTTATGTGAATGAAAAACTATGTGTAAAGACTGTCATATTTGAAATGTGGACTATATCTAACTGTTTAATCTAGCTTCTTTTAGGTAACTCAAAAATAGCACTTAGCAAGTAATAAAGTATAGAAGAATAATGTAACCAACTGGTGGTTTCGAATATAAGAATGGATGGTACCAATCTTTAGAGCAAAGCTATTACCTTAGCAATCCTTTTATATGATGCACCAAATATATGCATATTCATATTTTGTCAAAAGATATATCTGTACATGTATCCAAATCCTATATGAGATATGTACACCCTCACAATTTAATATATATTTCACAAATATACTCTGTATTTCGTACACTCATATGTATATATATATATGTTGTCAATATGTAAGCAAATTTTATAATACATAGTAAATTTGGAATGAGTCATATAGAAAGAAAGATAAATAAACTCCAAGTTTCGAACTTAAATAAAAAAAATATAGTAGCACTACTCATGTAAGTTAAGTTTTCCAATGTATATTTGAACTCAGAGTTATAGTATATGCCTGTGTAATGCATAGTGAGGCAGGTCTCAGAGAGATTAAGGTAAATAACTTAAAAATAAAAGAATAAAAGAAAAAATCAATCATTATCACCCCTTCCTTGTGAGGCGTGGGCTCCTATGGAACCAGTCGCTCCCCGTGAGGTAGAAAATCACCCTTCCTCCTTCTATTCACTCTGTATTCCCAACATGAAACTATTAAATCAAACTAAAATGAATGATAGAATAAATAATGCAATATGGTTTCCAGCACCAACATCCAAGCTCAATGAACACAATGCAACGGATTTCAAACCAGATCGAGTCTTATGGTCACTTCTTCCAAGTACTCCATTAAGGAATGGCAGTTACAATGTGAGTGGGTGTGCCACTATTTCCCAATGGTTGTCAACAAAAAAAATTCACCTTTTCTATCACACATCAAATCCTTCGATCTTCTTGCAAATCTCATGAGTAGATTTTTGTTGTGAGTCATTAATTCTCCCACAAGTAAACGTTTTTACCATCCCCATCTATAAAATTCTGACCATAAATGAAAATCTATCTTCAACTTTGCATTGGAAACTATCCAAGGCAAGTTGATCTGTGATTGAAAAAAGTAGGCTAGTACCTCCCATAGTTATGAAGAGGTAAGGTAAAATGTGAGTCTTCTATTCAAATGGTGTACAAGTAATTAATGTAAAAGTAGATGGTCTAGGAGTAATTAATGCAGGAGTAAGTTGTGTAGTGTGCACAACCTTTCAGCCTTATTCCAATCTATTTCCTTCCAATTTAATTTTGATCGTTGCATTATTAGAGATCCTGGAGAGTGTCATGCAAATTAATCTTATTAATAGTGGTGAATATAAGTAGTGTAATCTCTTCCTTCATTAAAAGATGATTGTTGTCTTTGACAGGCATTCATTGTTGCCTCCTTGTATGTTTCATTCTCAAAATCTATGCTTAGAGCATAATATTCTTGGTAAATATTCACTATCCTAAGCATGATCTTCCCTACTATCTAGGTAAGGTTGAGTACCCTAGATGTCTCTAGGTCACTCCTTTACCATAGCCAACTATCCAGTGGCAGGAGTCACCCTTACCGTGTTGTACATCGCCCAACAAAGGAAGTAAACCATGAATGTTACACTTTTCCATTTGAAACAACCTCGTACACAACATCAAAAGAGATGTCTACCATATTGTCTAGTCAAAAAAATAAAATAAAAATAGAATAGCTAGTCTATGTGCCAAATAATTCCAAAAGTGTGTTCTATAATGTTTTTACAAAGAAATTATGGAGGGGATTCATAGTGCCTACCTTCTCAATTTAATTTATTTTACAAGAAATGAAATATGACCTGTTCTTGAAAAAATAAAAAGAAACAAAACAAAGATCATCTTTGATGCAAAAATCCATCTTACTCGTTTATGGTGAAAAATGCATGTAACTGGAAATTTGGGTTGTATTTTGCAATTTATTTATTTTTATATACATGTTGCTAGTCATTGTTGATCTTCAGGTTTACAATTCTTTTTTCTCCCATCATAACCAAATGGTGAGAGTATGGTAATATTGATGCTCCCAAGTATTACTCTTTCGAGCAGGAGCCTAGGTTTTCTTTTATTAGCCACAAATTCATATATTTGGCATCTAATAATCATTAGTAGCATGAAACTTAAAAAAATTTCTCCTTATAAACAAAGAAAACGTGGTCATTTAAATCATGTCATAAGAATATGCCAAACTATAGAGTCATTCATTTAAGTTAATACTAACAAAGAAAACGAGAGGACATGTATCATTGAAGGCTATCATATAAAGGTGCTCTAGATAAATTTAAAATGGACTCCAATATTCTTATAATATAATTAAATCCTCCCACACTTAAATTAAAGGACAACGCATTAATTTAGATTGACTGGAGTAATATATTGTGATCACTTTAGTAGGAACCTAGCCTATGCGTTTTATTAAACATGGAATATAGGGGAGAGGGCCCTATAGTCGTGTAGGGTCCAATAGTCATGCACCCAATCGTGAATATAACACCCAATAGTAATTTATATAATGTCCAATAGTTGTGATTTGACTACCCATAATTAAACACAAAGTATGCTTTTGATCTAAAAAGCAACCAATCATGTGATACCACATCAGTGCTCAACTACTCATGATGTAATGCACGAGAATTGGTCGCACTATTTTTTGGGGCCTTTTTGGACACCTTGACAAAAATGCATGCTGATGTGGCATCATATTTGATGATGTGGCCTTGAAACCTTAGTTATAAGCAGAGAACTTGCTAAGTAAGCTGCTGTAAAAAATTGGAAGTGATTTGAAATTTCGATGTAGGATAATTAGAAGCGTGAAGTTAGGGTGCACGACTACTAGACCCTCTCCCCTAGTATGTTGTTGCACTTTAGAAATAAATATATGGTTATCATTGACTTTCGTATAGGAAGGATGGTGAACATTAATATAGGATGAAGTTGGGAATAAAGTGCATTAATATCCACCCCATGAGAAGGCACTATAATATTTAAAAGGCATCATAGTATTTTCTAGGCTATAATACTCCTCCAAATAAAGAGAGGTAAATATGTTCCCATTCCCCTTAGAAAATATTCTATTACATTAAATAAGGATATATTAGAGGTATAAATAACTTATTATTAGGAACTCCTTAAAAGATATTATCTCTTTATTTAAATTCCTCTCTCTTCCCCATTAAGGAAATTAATGATATGTAATGAAAGGAAAATTAATAATATTCATTGGTATAAGAATTTTTTTGAATTTATAACATTTAAATATATTCTTAGAGAGTATATATATATGATAGAAATTAATAATAAAATAATAATAATAATAATAACATTAATAATTATTATAATTATTATTAAACAAATAAAAAGAAGTTAATAATTAGTTAATAAATTATAAATAATTTATGCACTTTCATATTTTGAAGTGCAAAGTAAAATGTCAAATATGAATTTCATCGCTATCTTCAAGATGGCTATAAGGGGCAGGACTATCAAGTCAAATATTGTTTCATCAATTAATCTTTATGGTTTCTAGTAAATCAAATTGATATCATTTATAGGTTTCCCATGTGAACCCATACTATGGAGGTCTAACAAAGACATTAAATTTTATGCAAAAGTGAGCATCAAATTTTGGTTGGTAATTAAGAGTGTTGTAAACCCTATGTTTGGAGACAATCCAAAATTGTTTTCATTTCCTTACCCAAAATCTCGAGTGACATGTCGGTGCCAATGTTGCACAAGCAACATCACCCAATGTGCATTGCATGTACCATGCACATGAATGGTTGTTAAATGTTAGTATGTTGTAGTATTCTTCAAAAGAAAAAAATTGTTGCATTTCTAGTTGATTTTTTTTGGGCATGACATTTTCAATGACAAAAGTTTCATGTTTATGAATCACAGGACATGCCATCCACTATGCTCTTATGTCTATTCAATAAGCTAGATTTGTGAACCAAGCTTCCCCTTTATCATTCAAAATTCTTCCAAAGCATAAATTTTATGCACATTAGAAGACTTAAAATTCATTGGAAACAAAGGGGAAGAATGATACAAGAATCTAACCTTCTAGTCCCTCGTTCAATAGCTAAGTATATTTGTGTTCATATACATTTCTTCCTTCAACTACAATTGTAATAAATCATTCTTGTTATAGGGAAAAATTAAGCAAATGACCACAGACCATGAGAAATAATACTCTATTCATAAACCTCAACCACACAAACAATGATTTTATTGTAGAAAAATAGACCAACATGATAAAAGTTTCCAGGCATCTCATGTTAGCCCTTTTAACAACAACCAAGCATCATAAACATATAATCAACACATTTACTGTTCCCATGGTCCACAAGATCCTATTCAAAGTGCATGTAATTTAATGTACCCACTTGGCCCGTTACCCCTTGTAACAACAACCAATACTTCTAGTTAACAAGTATCTTAAACACACAAAAAAGCCATTGATGGACACTACAGTTTTACAAAATAATGAACATGCAAAATCACAATCAACAGCTAAAAAACCCACAATATTTTCAACGAATGATAAACAAATGACAATAAATTTCACAAAAAATCGACCAAGTGAAAAACACACAAGCTTTTTAACAAACAACAAACAAACAAGAACAAGCACAAATAAAACCCATCTCTCACCTCACATTTCATAAATTAACTATGTACTCACTGCTTCTACACCCACTAGCCCTCCAACACATCTCACATATCTTGCATTATGAGGTTTCCACATACCGTATTAACCATTCGAGCAATAAAGAAATAATTAACGCATTCACTACCCCCACAGTCCACTAAACCTTGTTCAAAGCATATGTAATTTAATGTACCCACTTCCCCCACTAGCCCTTCTAACAACAAGCAATACTATTTATCAAGTATCATAAACACACAACAAAGCCATTGATGGCCAATGCACTTTTACAGAATAATGAACATGCAAAACTATAACCAACAGCAAAAAACCCACAAGATTTTCAATGAATGATAAACAAACGACAATAAATATTACAAAAAAATTCACCAACATCATAAATTTAACCAAGCATTCCCTGTTAACCATTGCAACACCAACCAAGCATCATAAACATAGAAAAAAGCCTCTCACGAATAGTACACTACCATAGAATAACAAACATCAAAGAATGGAACTAAGCAGAACTAAAACCTAACCCTCACCTCACATTTCATGAATTAAATATACATTTACTACTTCTCTACCCATCAGCCCTCAAAAACATCTCAAACATTCTGCTTTATGAGCTTTCTTGAATGCCTACTAGCAACTCAAGCAAAAAACACATAATTAATGCATTCTTTGCCTCCACAATCCAACAGACCTTGCTCAAAGCACATGTAATATAATTTCCCACTTGCCCCATTAGCCCTTCCATCAACCAGCAATTCTTCTAGCTATCAAGTATCATAAACACACAACAAAGCCATTCATGACCACTGCACTATTACAGAATAACAAACATGCAAAACCACAACCAACAACTAGAAAACCCATAAGGTTTTTAGTGAACAATAAGCAAATGATAATAAATAGAAACAAAACCTAGAACTCACCTAATATTTCAAGTATGAAAGACAAAGAGACAACCCACTCACCAATTGCACACCATTCCTTCAGCTCCTCCCTTGTTCAAGCATTCCAGAGAATCACTAGCATTGGAAACGAAAACAAAAGCTTCTTAACAAACAATAAACAAACAATAAGCAAAAGAAAGCACGTGCCTCATATTTCGTAGATTAACTATGCATCATCTGCTTGTGTGCGCACTAGTTGTCCAACACATATTGTGAAGTTTGCATTTAATGCATGTGGGTGTATGTGCAATGAATGCATAGCTAATTCATGAAATCTTAGGCAAATGTTGCATTTTGTTTATGCTTTTTCTTGTTTGTGTATCATTTGTTAGGAAGCTTGTAAGCTTTTAAGCTTCTCGATATGCTTCTACATGATCGTTGTTGCATAAATGTGCACTTCTCATGAATGGTTGGGTTGTGTGCTTATGATACTTCATAACTTTGTGGGTACATATGCAGTGAACACAAAACTAATTCATAAGACCTTAGGCGAGTGCTCAATTTTGTTTATGCTTATTCTTGTTCTACTGTCACTTGTTAAAAAACTTGAAGGTTTTCTAGCTCTTTGTTGTGCTTTCACATATGGTACATGTGCAGCAAATGCATAGTTAACTCATAAATTGTTAGGAGAGTGCTAGGTTTTGTTTGTGCTTGTTCTCATTTGTTTATCATTTGTTCAGAAGCTTGTCATTTTTTTGTTACAGTGTTGCATGTTTGACTTATACCATTGAAAATTTGTGCCTAGAACAATAGGCTTAAGCTGATGGTATGTAGCAATCGCAATGCCTTGTCATATGTTGATAGTAAATAGGTATAAATGGGGATGCTTTTGTATGCTTCTACGCAATGCATACATTTCACATGTTGGCTGACAACATAGATGGTAAGAATGGCAATAATGTCACATGTAAACGTGTAACAAATTTTTTCACTTGAACTAGTTTCTTCATTTGTATTAGTTACAAAATTTGTATTCAATGTCTTTAACATTTTCAAAAATTATCATTTTTGTCTTTTTTTTGCAAATTTTATCATATGTTTTTGTCTTAACTTTTAATGAATAATCTACTATATGTTAGTTTTGTGAAATTTGCATGCCTATAATGCATTAACTATGTATTCCTTGCTTGGGAAGCAATCACTACGTAAAATTTATAACATTACTCTATTTTTCTTTTACAAATTTTTTCACCCGCTTCTATGTTTTTTGTTTATGAATAGCATATTATGTGTCATGCAGTATGCATATTTTTTTAATTTCTCCCATTCACAGGCACCATTTCTTTTAGCTGGATCTAGATACAAAGATCTATTGCACTATATGAATATTTATCACTTTTGAACATCAAAGTAGAAGGTCAAATTCTTGTATCATTCTTTTCTTCTCTTTCCAATGAATTTTAAAGCTTGCAATGTGTGTATAACACAAAACTATTTTTTTCACAAACGCAAGTTACTTTTGCAATCAGAATAATGCATAATTGCAAACATGTCATATGCAATCCATATCCAATGTTTCACCATGAACACTTACTACACTATATAATTTGAAATATATTTTATACTGCCCATTTTCCTATTTATTGCAGTGGCTTTAATATTTATCTCCTTATAAGCAAATTAGCGCAATTGAAACACATAATAAATTTTTGAAAATAGTTGTAACTAACTACAAAGAAACATCATGTTTTGTGCTGATTTTCTACTTGTCACAGGAGTTATCTCTTACAATCGAAGTGTAGGACATAGATCTTTTCCAAAGAAAATCAACTTGGGTCTTTAACAAGAGGCTTTTAGGTCAGATTCTTGTACTATCCTACCACCTTGTTTATAATGAAATTTAATTCTTCCAATGTATTTCAGAATTATATATTGGAAGAGTTGTAAACAGTGAAGGAGAATACTTTTTCAAGTATCTGACTTCCCATGGAGATGAATGAGCATAATGTATGACATGTCATGTGATTCATAAACATGAAACTATTTTTTCTTTCTACCAAGTTACTTTTAGGTAACATAATATACTAGTATTAGTGATAGGAACCAGTCCCAATATCTAATAGACTGTATTTGCTACTAAAATCAAAACTCTTTTAGATCATTGACCACGCACTTTCCTATTGTAGAGAATTAGAATTCTTTCATTCTGGATTTATTATTTCAATAGGCACTAGCATACAAGTAAAGCTTATGAAATTTGAATTCTATCTCTAAATGATTCCAAAATTTTATTGCACTGGTCTATTTGGCTTATTTTATTTCATGAAAACAACTTCACGAGAACTTTATGCATTAACCATATGCAATAGTCAGGATAAAAGTGCATATTTTTTGTGCTAGAAAATTATAGTTTGTCTTTTTCCAATGGTTTGAGTAGGTCAATTTTTCATTTTTCTTTAAGTAAAATAGGAAAATAGGGGAAGATTATATATTGTGGGTAACATTATATATTGTGGCAAATATTTAATCGGGGGATGCATGTATTGTGAGTTTTGGTGATGGGTTGGTCAGTGCTCAACAAATTAGCGCATGTTTAACGCATTAAATGTAAACCTCACAATATGTGTTGCATAGCGAGTGTGAAGATAAGCAAAGAATGATTTGTTAATTTGTATGCAAAAAAATAGACGAACATGGTAAATTTTCCAAGCATTTCCCATTAGCCCTTGTAATAGCAACCAAGCATCATAAACACAAAAACAAGACACTCACCAATAATACACTACGACAGAATAGAAAACATCAAAGAATGAATACTTTTAGTTATCAAGTGTCAAAACCACACAGCCAAGCCATTCACCACCAATGCACCTTTGTAGTATAATGAACATGCAAAAGCACAACCAATAGTTAAAAAACCCACAATCTTTTCAACAAGCAAGAATAAAAACAAACAAAACCTAGCAACCACCTAAGATTTCATAAATTAACTATGCATTCACTACACATATACCCACATGAAAAAGCACAACGAAGAGTTACAAGACCCACAATCTTTCCAACAAATGATAATAAAATAGGAATAAGCACCAGCTAAATCTAGCACTCCCCAAAAAATTCATGAACTAGTTAAGTGTTCACTGCATGTGAATCCATGAAATTTCCAAAAGTATATAATGTTGTATTCTCCCAATTTACTTAAACAAAATTGAATAGTAGACATAGTAGCATTTAATGCAATAGCTATACATTGATAGACATGCATGCCACATCCAACGCATATGATACAATTGCAAAGTTGACCTACTTCAACATGCAGTGAAGATATAGTTAACTCATGAAATGTTAGGCTAGTGATGGGTTTCATTTTTGCTTATTGGGTAAATGCAAGAAGATGAGTCCATGAAACATGGATTTTTTTTACCTTAGGCAAAAAAATGAAATTGGCTTGCAAAAAATGGGATCCCGGTTTTAAAAAGTGGGATCTTGTTTTTTAAAAAAGGGATCCCGTTTAGCTTCGAGATCTTGAACCTAAATTTTAAAATGGGAACCCATTCTAAAAATTTATTTTTGGAAAATTTTCAAAATAGGATCACATTTTGCAAATTTTCCAAACATGGAAATTTCCAAATATGGCAAGTTTTCAAAATGGGATCCTGTTTTGAAAACTTTCTGAAATGAAAACTTTCCATTTTTAGCAATTTTCAAAACAAGATCCTATTTTGTAGAACCATAAAAAAATATTTTTTTATGAAACAAGATCCCATTTTTTAAAATATGAATTTTCCGTTGGGTTTATGCCTTGTATATTGGTTTGGGAAGAGCATTGGCAATCCAAACCAAGGTCTTCAACATAGTTTGACCTGCAAGTTGAAGGTCCTAACAATGTCAAAAAAAATGTCAAGTTTGGACATATGGCTGACGAATTTTTTTGCATAATTTTTTGACAAAATTAAAACACATTTTAGATGAGACAATGCAGATTCCAAATACGTAAAAAAATTTACAATTGGATTATTTTTTCTATTTTTCAATTAATTTATGATGAAATTGGTCCATAAACATTAAATAGTAGGGATTTTTACTATTTTAATAACTTTTGATCAACATAACATTTTGATGAATGGATTGCACAAGAACAAACTTCAGAAAATTCTTTTCAATTTAAAAAAAATAAAAAAATGATCTAAGTTTAGCTCATCTTATGCCTGTCGTACACGACGATTTTTCAAAATGACAAATATGCCTAATAAAAATTTAGCAAAAAAATATTCAATAAAAAATTACAAAAAAATATCAAAAACAAGCTTCATTGAGTCACAAATCTTTTCCCAAAAGGATTTAGAAAAATACAATAATTTAGGTCAAAATATGGATGTTGTACACATGCATGCTATGGTAAAAAAAAAATTGACTTTTAAACAATGGTTTTTAGAAATTCCTATTGAAACTCAATTTATACAATCTGGGTATTGAAATAAATTACATATTTGGAAACTAAATCCAAGCACTACATTTTATGATTAGTGACTTTTTTGAAAATTCCATCTCTAAGTGCTTCAAATTTTAAGATTAAATGTGTCAAATTCTAAAAATCAGGGAAAACACCCACTTTTTGGCCAAAAAGTGTACTCAACTTTTTGCTAGCACCCTATTGTCATTTAACCCATGAAATCTTAGGGTTGGGTTTTGTTTTTTCTTATTCTTGTATATTTATTGTTTTTTGGAAAGCTTGTGAATACTTTAGCCTTTTTCATATTTGTCATTCTGTAAAAGTTGACTGCAAGTAAATGGCTTCACTATGTCTTTATGATAGTTGACAACTAGAATTATTCCTTGTTATATTGATTGTTCAAGTTAAATTATGAATATAGGAAAAAGGAAAAAATATTTTAAACAATACAATCTCATTGGCCAAGTGGCTAATTCAAAAGAAAATGCATCGATTGCCATAGTAGACCTGCTATTCAGCAAGAACCAATAAAAGCACAAATGTTTACATTATACAATTCGATACATTGCCAAGGGTACTGTATTATTCATTTTTGTTAAAGTAAATCAAAAAATGAGGAACCCATTATATTTTTTGCAAATAGTCCATACTGAAAGAATTCCATGTTATCTAATCCACAAACATGGAACTATTTTTTACCGAGAAGTAACCTACTGCCACAACTGCTAGATTTTCTTTTCAAAATAACTACTAATAGGTTACTGATTGCTAAAGCAATAAACACATGGTCAATCCATTTAATTCTACTCACTTGCCTCAAGTTTCCCCCTCCCCCTTGTAACAATAACAAACACTTTTAGTTACAAAATATCATAAACCAAAAGCAAACCCACTTCGCAACAACAGAGTTCTACATAATTAGAAATGTGCAAAAGCATAACCATCAGCTAAAACCACATAAGTTGTTCAACAAAGACTATCAATTCACTGTGTGTGTACCCACAAGCCCTCCAATACATCTTGGGCAAATTCCTTTAGAAGCTTTGATGGAAAACCAATGGTTACTCAAGCAATTAGCATGCAATTAATACTTTCAATGCATGCACAGACCAGAAGACCCTATTCAAGCCATTCACTTTTTCCTATAATGTTTCCACTTACGAAGTATCAAAAATAGAAAAACAAGAAACTCACCAGTTGCACATCGTACCAATTGTTCCTATCTTATTTAAGCATTCCAAAGTATGTTAGCTACTGAAAATAACAACACATGGAAAAAAAAAGAAATCTTTTGAGCAAAGAATAAACAAACAATAAGCAAAAATCAGCACTTGATTCATATTTCATGAATCAACTATGTATTTTGTACTTGTATTCATGCCAGCTTCCCAATCCATACCACAAGGTTTGCATTTAATTCATTGCCAGGTTTACTATTGCAATCATTGCATTGTTTCCATTTATGATGCTTGTGATTCTGTGTACTGCTTGAACAAGGGAGGAGTTGAAGGAACAATGTGCAACTAGTGAGTGGTTCATCTATTTTTTTTACATACTTTGAAACATTAGGTGAGTGTTGAGTTTTGTTTTTTTTTATTATCATTTGCTTATAATTCATTTGAAACCTTGTAGGTTTTCTAGTTGTTTGTTGTGGTTTTGCATATTCATTTTATTTTGTAGTGGTGTAGTGGTCGTCAATAGCTTTGTTGTGTGTTTATGATACTTGATAACTAGAAGAATTAGTTGTTGTTGGAAAGGTTAACATGGCAACTGGGTGCATTAAATTACCTATGCTTTGAACAAGATCTATTGGACTATGGGGGCAGATAATACGTTAATTATGTTTTTTTTGCTTGAGTGGCTAGTACATTGTACAGAAAGCTTGGGAAGCACAATATGTGAGATGTGTTGGAGGTTGGTGGGTATAGAAGTAGTAAATGCATAGTTAATTCATGAAATATGAGGTGAGAGTTGGTTTTTATTTGTGCCTATTCTTGTTTATTTGTTGTTTGTCAAAAAGCTTGTGTGTTTTTAGATTTTAGTTTCATTCTTTGATGTTTGCTATTCTGTGGCAGTGTACTATTGGTGACTAGTTTCTTTCTATTTTTATGATCCTTGGTTGGTGTCGCAATGGTTAGTAGTGAATGCTTGGTAAAATTTATGATGTTGGTCTATTTTTTTGCAATATTTATTATCCTTTGTTTATCATTCTTTGAAAATCTTGTCATTTTTTTTACCTATTCGTTGTGGTTTTGTATGTTCGCTATTATGTAAAAGTGTAGTGGTCATCAATGGATTCACTATGTGTTTATGATACTTGATAACTAGAAGTATTGCTTGTTGTTAGAAGGGCTAGGGGGTGAGGTGGGCACATTAAGTTACATGTGCTTTGAGCAAGGTCTTATGGACTGTGGGGTAGTGAATGCATTAATTATATGTTTATTGCTTGACTGGTCAGTACGATATGTGGAAATCCCACAAAGAAGAATGTGTGAGATGTGTTGGAGGGCTAGTGGGTGTAGAAGCAGTGAGTACATATTGTTTATCTCCTTCTCTAATTTGGATGTCGTAATATTTTATTGCTTCATGGCTAACTAGCCTGCTACCAAAAAAGATCACGCTCCATGCAACCCTCGATTAAGTACTTGCCACTATATATTATGTCCCCCTATTTTCCTAATTTACTTAAAGAGAAATGAAAAATCAAGTATACTCTTATGCATTAGTAAATGAGAAAATTAGTTTCAAGTCCATATTTGTTACAATATTCTTATGAGCATTAATTACTTTATGTGTATGAATTGCATTTAGCATGTCAACCACTATGCTTATATGTCTAAAATGTCTCCATAACAAGACCATTGTTTATAATTTCACTGGGAGGAAAATATTTGCGTTCATGCAGATATAGCCAACTATTGAACAAGAAAATTGCATATCAAATTCTTTGATCATTGTCCTTCTCTTTCTCCAATGAAACATTTTGACAACTATGCAAAGTATCAAGTCCACTCTACTATACATATGTGCAAAGTACTAAATATTTCATACTCAAAATGAAAACAAGATACAAGAATATAGAAATAATAGACATTTATAACTATGAATATTTGCATCGTAGAAAAAGTACCTCTTGCTTGACATGGGAATAATTCATGATAAATTGGACTTAATGAGGCCTTGATTCAGGTGTTGTGAGGTATTTTAGGCATCCACACTAGGTCTTGGACTTTTGTAAATCAAATAACATGCTTTTAATGGTGTCTTGTAAAGGTGTTGTAAAGTGTTGTAAGATACTTTCACGCTTTTCTAGACTTAATAAACCCATTTCTCCCTAATTCAACATTATAAAATATATTTAAATACATCCTCACATCAATATAGAAGGCTTATAACTTAAACCTAATGTTAAACTAGAGTTGTAATGTGTCTTGCACATTCACATAGGTTCTTGTGCCTTTCTAGGCTTAGTAGACCTCATTTTAGTGTTGTAAAGTGTATGTAATTACACTTTCACATTGAATTTTGTGTCCCAAGCCCTATTTTACATTCACGTCATCATTAATAGGCCCCTATTAACCCATATTGTGCATCCCAAGGCTTAAATTGATCACATACTAGACAAAGTTGCAATTTAAACCTTATTTACCTTATCTACTAGCATCCTAGCTATCAAAATGGCCCCTATGGGACCCATTTTCCATGCATGTTGAATTAGTCCCATCCAGGTGGGACCCATTCACCATGTGTGGTGAATGAGTCCCATTTGGCTAATTTTTTACCTTTGAGCGGGAAAAAGCGAAATTTTAGTTTAATCTTACTTCATGTCAGCCTCTGATGAGGTATTAAAGGGTGAAATAGGTGAATTTCCTATAAATATAAGTATTTTAACCCTAATTCACATCTCTTATCATTATTCTTCCATCTCAAGTCAAGCAACTTAGGGTTTTATCATTTCAAGGCATTAAGACATAAATTTTCAAACATTCAAGGGTAGATTCTTCATGTTTTGTAGTAGAATTTAAAGATCAAACATCATGGCAAGGTAATAAACTCCATTATTGCATGTTTCATTCCATTCTTTCATCATTTTGGTTTAATTACCTAAAAGGGGTTTGACCAAGGCAAACCCCCATGCCCTAACATTCAACATTTCTTCTTCTCTTCTTGTGTGTTTACATATTTAGGACTCTTGGAAGCTTGCAAATCATTGAAGATCAGGTTTCAAGGCTATTCAAGTCTTATCCTCATTGATCAAGTCAAAATATCAACAAAAACTCACTTTTAGGTTCAGAAATTAAAATTTTAGAAGTGGACACAAGTCTGTGGAGAATCAAAGTACAAACCGAAAGCTCTAAAATCCACCTTTGAATATTAAAAAATTCAAAAGTGGACTCATTCTCCATGAGTGGCCAATGATTCGCACTTCTAGGTCAATTTTGAGTTTTCTACATGTTTAGATTCCCTTTTGTTAGAAACAGGGTCCAACACAATTTTGTAGAACTGGGACTAATTCACCTAGAATGGTGAATGAGTCCCTCCAAGCCTAAAAAATCAACATCAACAGCATTTCAAATGTCATTTCTAGTCTTCATCCACATTCCAGGTGCACACTTTTAGTTTGATTCTTTTTTTTTAGTTTCGCATTCATTTATAGGTATTTTTACATTACACAACGTGTTTTCAAAAATCACTTGTTTCGTAGGTTTTGCATTCATAATCAATCAATTTCTTAGGTTATTTGCATTTAGATCATCTCATTTATCCTTAGTAACATTATACACATATCTTAATTTGATTGAACCACCTAGTTTCCTTTGAATAGGGTTTATCTCTCTCCTTTTAGGTGAAACATCCTAAGAGTGCACGAGTAGTCTATAAGCCTACCCAAAAATCTATGGTTCATTTTGGTGAACCTTCTTTCTAGAACACTTTATTGTCTAACTTTGGAGTCCTTCATCATAGATCTATCCTTGCATTGACCTTGCATTGATCTTGCATTAGGGTTTGCATGATTTCCTTTGCATGCTAGGTTTCAAATTTTGCATTCATAAAAAGTGCATTTAGGTTGCATTTTTGGCATCTAAATTCATGTATTTTTGAAATTATTCATTTTTAACTTAGTTCTTCATCATAGCACCTATAAATCATAACAATCACTCAACATTTTATGAAAAATTTGAAAAAAGTCCAACTAGGACTCATTCGCCACCCTGGGAGAATTAGTCCCTTTTGACCCCTTAAACTACCTTTTATAGAGTTGAAAACACTATTTTTATGCTTCTATTTGCTGCCATTAGTTATCTATATCAGTTGGTTTTGTTTCTATATCATGCATTTCATTAGATTTAGCTTACATTAGCTCATTTCATGCATGGTTAAAATTCACATTTGCATTTTGAATCCTTCATCTTTCAGATTATTGCATATCATCATCAGTAAATTACTTTGTTTGAAATATGAAAAGCTGCATTTGATTCTATGTCTTTACATTGCATTTTACATTTGCATAGCTTCTCTTACATTTAAATCATTAGCAATAAACATTGTTTACATTCATTTAAATCATTAGCAATAAACATTATTTACATTTGCATAGCTGGTGCCTCAGGCGGGGTTGCGACTTTTTGGAACTGCAAGGTCATAAGAGGTGATCCTCTTTTTTCTCATCTTAATCATGTTTCCACTAGATTTACTCATATAAGGGACAACTTCAACTAGATCCAGTCTAATATTTATGCTCCTAACTGTAAAAAAGCTCAGAAGGATTTTTGGAAAGAGCTAGCTGCTTTTTGGAATATATTTCAAAATGACCCCTAAGTTGTCATGGGAGATTTTAACTCACCTCTCCTTCAATTTGAGAAGTTTGGCAGCTCTCAGATCAATGAAGAAAGCAAAGAAGACCTCTTGGACTTCATCAATAATTAGGCCTTGATCAACCTAGACTTGCAAGAGAGCTCTTACACATGGTCGAATCGAAGAGTTTTGTCTGATCTGATCCAGGTGAGACTTGATAGAACCCTTGTTTCTAATATTTGGATCTTAAATTATTGTTGCTCTTTGGAAACCCTCCCTAGGATTGGATCTAACCATTTCCCTATTAGTTTTGTTGCTGACCCTTTAAAAATTAAGAGGAATACTCCCTTTCGCTTTGAGAAGATGTTGCTTTCCCATCCTCTCCCCCGAGAGGAAATAAGGAAATGGTGGAATATTAAAATTAAGGGTACTGCCTTATTTAGAATTGCCAAAAAACTAAGAGAAGTTAAAATGAATCTCAGAAAGTGGAAAAAAGAGTCTTTTGGCAATATCTTTCAAGTCAAATCTGATCTTTAGTTTAGGCTGTATAAAATCAAAAACAAGATTAAGAAGGAAGGCTACTCGAATGAAACTAAGGAAAAGGAAAATGAGATTCTCTCAAAACTTCACGAGAAAATTACTAGAGAAGAGGAATTTTGGAGACAAAGATCTAGAGCTCTCTGGCTAAAGGCTGGAGACAAAAATACCATATATTTTCATCTTTCAGCATCTAAACACAGGGTAGCTAACAAAATCTTTGCGATAGTCGTTGATGGAAAAACTTATGAGGAGGAAGAGGACATTAGAAGAGCAGCTATCCTATTCTTTAAGAACCTCCTATCTGAGAAAGAGGGTATTAATCTGGAGGATCAAAATTAGTTACTGGAGGCTATCCCTAGGATTGTTAACTCTAGAGACAATGAAATGTTGATAGATATACCCACCAGTGAGGAAATTAAAAAAGTTGTTTTCTCTTTTGAAGGAAGCAAAGCACCTGGCCTTGATGGCTTCCCTTTACTTTTCTTCCATTGGTTCTGGGACATTGTTGGGGAGGATGTTGAGAAGGCGGTGAAAGAGTTCTTCCACTCTAGAAATCTTTTGAAGGAGTTAAATGCCAATTTCTTGATTCTTATCCCCAAAAAACCTAGAGTGCAGGATTTTAAAGGCTTTAGACCCATCAGCCTCTGTAATTCCTTCTATAAAATTATTTTGAAGGTGCTTACCTCTAGGCTGCTTCTCATTCTACCCTCTATTATTGCTCCTCAACAGAATGGTTTTGTGCCTGGAAGACAAATTCTTGACTCTATTATCCATGCTCATGAGAATTTTCATTCCCTCTCGGTCTCCAAATCGGAAGGATTTTTTCTTAAGCTTGACATTTCGAAGGCTTATGACAGGGTGGACTGGAACTTTCTATTTAAGATCTTAAAGTCTTTTGGTTTCACAAAAGGCTTTTGCAACTTATCAAACAACTCATTACTTCTACTTCTGTGGCAATTCTTATTAATGGATCCCCTTCCACTTTTTTCCATAGTTCTAGAGGACTAGGACAAGGAGATCCCATTTCTCCTATCCTCTTCACGATTATGGCTAAGAGTTTTGGTAGGAATATGAGTAAATTGGTTGCTAAAAGATCTATTATGGGGCTTAAACTGTCATTGAACAATTTGATATGCTCTCATCAATAGTTCGTGGATGACACTTTGCTGATGGGAAGATCTACTATTTCAGAAGCTAAAGAGATGACAAAACTTTTGGACACCTATGGTAGAGCTTCTGGTCAGGTGATAAATAAGCAAAAAAGCTCGTTGTATTTCTTTAACACACCTTTGCATAAATAGAGAAAGATAGTTGGAATTCTTGGGTGCAAGATAGAGTCCCTTCCTACTACTTACCTGGGACTGCCTCTATGTTTAAAACCTCTAGATACTTTTTGGATCTCTCTGGTTGATAGGTTTCGGAAAAAAATCTCTAGTTGGAAAGGAGCTCGCCTAAGCCAAGCCAGAAAACTCTAGCTTCTTAAAGCTTCTCTGCAAAACCTCCCTATCTATGCTCTTAGTCTTTTCAAAATCCCATCTAAATATGTTGAAACCATTGAGAAGATTCAAAAGAGATTCCTTTGGTTTGGAGTTGAAGAAAGAAAAAGAATGCCTCTTGTTGGATGGGATTTGGTTTGTAGATCTAAAAAGGATGGAAGCCTTGGGCTAAGAAAAATCAGACTGCTGAACAAGTCGCTCCTAGCGAAACAGATATGGAGACTTTTCTTTTCCTCTAGGGAATGGAGTGAAATAATTAAAAGTAAGTATTTGTAGAATAACAATTCCCTCAAAGACCTTATTGAGAATCCCAACCTCTTGAAAGGATCAAGTTGTTGGAACTATATGATTGATGGAATAAAGGTGGTGAAATTGGAATTGAAATGGCAGGTTCGCAATGGTAATCAGATTATATTTTGGGATGACTGTTGGCTGCATAATGAACCTCTGTCTTAGGATGGGAATCTCAGTAGATGGGCTGAGTTTTACAAAGATACTTTTGGCCTTTTTGTTAAAGACTACTGGCAGGATGGTAAGTGGATCAATCTTCCCTTGATAAACCCTGTTTTAGTCCCTGTTTACTCCTTGAATGTTGTCAGACTATGCTTAAATCAGGAGGATAGTCTTATTTGGAAGTATGAGCCTTCTAGGTGCTTTTCTGTCTCATCTGCCTTTGCTTGGATTTCACATGCTCCTAACCCTCCCCCTTTGTGGTCGCAAGCCTAGACTAAGCATCTCTTACCTAAGGTTAACATTTTTTTCTGGTCTCTACTTCAAAATAAAGTTCTAACTGTGGATAACCTTAGCAAAAGAGGTGTTCTACTCCCCAATAGATGCTACCTTTGTAAAAGCAATGCTAAATCAGTTAACCACCTCTTTATCCACTGTCCTTTCTCCTCCTTGGTTTGGGACAAGCTTCTGAAATGCTGGAATTTTTCTTGGGTCCCCCCGAAGTCAGTTGAGGATTTTTTTGTTCAATGGAAAGCCCCTTCTTTCAACCCCTTTATTAAAAAATAGTGGGCTTTCTCATTCCCCCATGTGACTTGAGGAATTTGGAAAGAGAGAAACAACTAGATCTTTAGGGATAAGGAGTTGTTAGAGGAAATTTTGTTTGAAAAAATTCTAAGGATGATTAAAGAAAACTTCTCTATTGTTCCCTTCAGGGAGGACAAGGTTGAGACTATGGTTTGCTCTCCTTTTGATAGCATGATTGCTAGGGAATGGAGAATTAAATGGGATATTTACAATGCTCCTAATACTACCAAAAAATCTAGGGATGGTGTTTGCTAGAGTTTTCCTATAGAAGGTTGGGCTAAAGCCAACTTCGATGGCACGACCAAGGGAAATCTGGTGAAGGCAGGGTGTGGTGGGGTCCTAAGGGATTCAATAGGTAACTTTATGGGAGTTGTTTCCACTCCTCTTGGGGTCCAAACTAATCACATGGTAGAAGCGGCAGGGGCTTATTACATAATCAACCTTGCTGTGGGAATTAAATGTAAAAATTTATGGCTTGAAGGTGATTCACAAAATATAATTGATAGCCTTTGTGGTAGGTCCCAGCCCACATGGTAAATTAAAAATTGGATAGAAGAAGCTAAGGTTCTACTTGGTAAGTTCAATAGAATAAAAATTACTCATGCTTATCATGAGGCAAACGTAGTTGCGGATATTTTTGCCAATGAGGGAGTTAAGAGTGACAAAATCCTCACTTGGCACAACAAGACTGACCTCCACTTTGAGGTTCAAGCTTTACTGGAGCTCAACATGGTGAATGGAAAAGAGGCGGCGTCTTGTAATAATGAGGAAGGTACAAGTCATGAATAAAAAAATTAGAAGATATAATGGGGCCAAGAGGATCTGGCAGATAAATTATTTACTTTGGCATGCTTTGTGGGTCCTGCGAAGCAAAGGAACTATCTGGAACAAGTTTTCTTTCTACAACAGTACTCGAACTAAGATCTCAAAAATGGGCAGGGAATGGAAGAGGGTTGAACCTACCAGCTTTGAGTCACTTACCAAGAACACTAAAGCTTGGAGTAAAATAAGAAGGGGTGGTTTACTTCCATTCATCGAGAAACTCCATGGCCCTAAGGAGGAGATTACAGATTTCTTTGTGAAAAATTGGAATAATGGGGAGGTTCTCCTCTTTGGGAGGAAAGTTCAAATTGATGAAGCTTTGATTGCGGAGGTGACTGGCATTCTGATGGAAGAGCATAAATTTTTTAGATACAAGAAATTCTCTGACGAAGTTGTGTTTAGGTTCCCTAAGTCTGAAACAGAGAAGCAAAAACTTGTCAAGATGACGAACAGTTACTATGAAGCGAATACTATAAAATCTTTATGGAGAAAAGTGCTAAGGGTTATGATGGAGTACATCACTCTTGACGGCCGCTTCACTAGGGTTTATAGATACCACTTTGTGCTGCTCAATCACTTTCGACATAAGGTGTGTGTTTCTATCCCTTTCTTCTTGCTCTATTCCCTAAGAAATAGATTTTCTGACCATAGTAGAAGCCCTAAAAGATACCACAGGTCTTTTAAGGCTCACTTATGAGCACTTTCAGAATATTCTTGCCCTTCCAAACCCTATAGCCCCTTTGGAGCTTGATGAGGATGATATTGAGCCTAGCATATCTGATACTAAAGTTTTCCCTGGTCGTGTCAAGAGCTCTTGGCCTCCTCTGCCCCCCTTCTACCTCTGGATATTCCCCCCAGCCTTTTGGTGCCTGCTCTATTCTTGCTTTTGGCCGTACTAACCTTAATGCTAAAGTTGCGGGCTCTAGCTCTTCGGTTAATAAGTTAGTCTCCTACCCTGATGACTCCCTTGTTGTTTGTGCTAAAGTAGCTGGGATTAGTCTTGAGGACCCCCACATCCCTCAGAATATTCAATAGGAGAACTATAGCCCTCCTAGAGGTGCGGAGTCAGTGATTTTTGGGGTCAATTCTAAAAGTGACCCCCCTTTTGACTTCGTTGGTACTTCCAAGAGGTGTTCTGTGGACCAGTTTAATTTTTCCAAATGGTTATTCCATGAAGTCAGTGAGTTGAAAACAAAAAGTTTATCTCTTCATAGTAAATTGGGCAAAATTAAAGCCAAAGTTGCGGGGCTAATTCAGCTCGAAGTGGAGAAGAATACCAATGTAAAGGATAACACTCAAAAGGATAGCTCTGTTGAAAATGACATTGAAAAAATGAAAGGAACCTTGAAAAAAATTGCTAATCAAAACTATAGAATTGCTAGACATAACCTTGTTATCATCAAAACCATGTTTGAAAGACTGGAGAAAACCCAGAAGAGAGCTCTGATTGTCAACCTTGATCAGGAGAAAGACTGGGATGAGGAAGCAGGGATCTCTAAATGAACCAGATCAAGCATGAAAAGAAAAGCCCCGACCACCCCAAATATGACTCAGATCTTTATGGAGGGGTTCTAGGATATGGTGGACCTGGAAGAGGTTGTGGATGAGCTTCTAAAATCTATGGATTAGTCGTGGCTAGGCCCAACTTTATCTGTTTGCTAGCTGTCTAATGGTTTTTTTTGTGGCTTTTTGTGGCTGTCTACTTTTGCTAGTTTTTTTCTTTTTGGTAGCCTTTTTATCTTTTGGACCTCTATTTTGGTCTTAGCTTGTAATTTTACTTTATGGTTTTGGGTCCTTGTAAAACTCGTTTATCCCCCTTTTATCAAAAACATTGTTTACATTCATGGCACTTAGACTTTCGCAATTTTCATTTTCAGCCTTAGTTCCTAGTTCATTTAGTTCATATTCATTAGCAAATGAAAACAAAAAATATATATATATCAAACAATCCAATTACACAAATGATTCAATTTCAAACAAATCTCTCATCTGAGCCTCTTAGTAGTGGTGATGTAGACAAGTTAGATGAAGTGCTTCAAGACTTTATCTCACTCACTTCATCCTCTAAAGCTTGTCATGAGAAGCCTAAACAAATTGACGATAACTTATACCCCAAACCTTTTTGTAGTGATGACTTAGGCATGTTAGATGAAGCTCTTAAAGACTTCATCTCTCCTTGCTCATCCACTAAAGGTTTGACACAAGAGGATGCAAGCATTGATAATCATGCTAATCATACTTGTTGTTCTCCTGATATCTCTCCCATTGATGATGCAGGTATCTTGATGAAAGAAGACACAATTATTGAATATCATGCAATTCTTTCTAGCCTTCGTCCTCCTCCCCCTTGAAATGACATTATGGCAGACGAAGCTGAAATCATTTCTCTTGCCTTACCTAGTATCAACAATCATGACAATCCACCCTTTTCTTCTCCTACTATCTTCTCTACACATGAAGAAGATAGTTTAGTTTTAGAAGATATTGTGATGGAAGATCTCTTTGAACAAAAAGGTCCAATCATTAGTAACCATGAAACTCCTATTTATCATTCTCTTGATGCCTCTCCTATGAGTGATGAAGCTATCTTTCCAAATCCAATTATGACATGTGATGAACATATTAGCTCTTCTCCTAGGGTTGATATTATGGCACATAAGAATGATACCTTAGAGAAATCAGACAACCAAATAGAGCCTTATTCTCATATCACCACTATTGATACTCAAAAAAATCTAGCCATTAATCATCCCCATATGTGTGCTAAATTTATTTTGGACACACCTAATAATCCTATCATTACTCACCATTACACAAGAAAAAAGCTCACAATACACCCATCCTCATTCTTCCAAATCATGGTCTTCGTGATTTTCCTTTCATAGAAATTCACCCATCCAAAAAACCTTCACTCAAAATCCATACTATCACTCAAGATTCTTCCAAGAAAACTCTACCCTTGGTACATCCTAAATCAATAGATATCTCATTAAACATGTATCAAGAAGAAAATTTGTTTCCTTATCCACATAAATAGCATTAGTTGTTGCTCCTTTCCATGCAATATTTGTAGAATCATCACATACTCACTATTGCATGTTTTGCATCTATTGCAATGGGCATCATACCATTATCCATTCCAGGCTCACCCTTTTCCTGCACTTAGTGGGGGTAAGGGGTTAGAAAGCCTTATCCCCATATGTCACTTGTCATTGTCTCTTTTGACTAATCGTTAACCTTTCATGAACGTATAAGAGCAAGCTTGGGATGTGGAAAACATGTCTTAAGATTGACTCGCATGTGACATACAACCTTTCTTCATGACACAACTTATCGAAAACATATGACTTGGCATAGGGATTTCTGAGTAAGCTCTCATGTTCTCCTTCTTCTAAGTCTTTAAAGAAATTTCTCATAGAACGGTGTGTAGCAACCACTTTAAAGTGGGGGCATACATAGACAACATCTTTGTGCAAATTTCATGGTGTGATTTACTTTTTCTTGTGACATGTCCTCTCCACAGTGCTTTCATTGGGTTTGATGCCTTCCAAGAGTGTATGATCAATTGAAGTGGCTTGATACAAACAAAGCATCCCATATATAATGATCTGACTCAAGGGAATAATGATCAACTGAAGTGGCCTAATGCAAACAAGGCATCCCATGGATAACGATCTAACACCCTAACTTGTCCTCTCTTCGAGACATTAGGCATAGTTCTCCCTAAGAATAAGACCTTACATGAACAAAGAAAAATCCCCTTTAACAAAATTTCTACATGACATTCAAAAACACTTACAAAAGCATTACATTGTGGTGACTTATCAAATTTATCAGGAAGATAACTTTGGAATGGTTTGTATAATGGGAATCTGACACACTGGCATGAATTTCTCATTATACAGTGGGAAGCTGACACACTGGCATGACTTTCTTGCTAAACCACTTCTTTGGAACAACTCACCCCCAAACGACCTGATGTTTTGTGGCCCTAGAATGAGCGCATTTTTTCCACCCCATTTTTTGTTCTTTCCATTCCATGATAGTGTATCTTGATGGTTTGACTTAGGATCTGGCATCCTGGAGGATTGAATACCTTCTTTGATCTTTGTCACTCTTTGTAATCTGTAACTATACACTTGAATCTCTCTTGAATGTCTACTTTAGTGTGAGTTTGAAGCAAGTTCATCCTCTCACTAAAGTGGGGGCTAAATGCACCACAGAAAAAAGTACCTCTTTCTTGACATGGGAATAATTCATGATAAATTGGACTTAATGAAGCCTTGATTCAGGTATTGTGAGGTATTTTATGCATCCATACTAGGTCTTGGACCCTTACAAATCAAATAACACACTTTTAAGAGTGTCATGTAAAGGTGTTGTAAAGTGTTGTAAGATACTTTCATGCTTTTCTAGACTTAATAAACCCATTTCTCACTAATTCAACATTATAAAATATATTTAAATACATCCTCACATCAATATAGAAGGCTTATAACTTAAACTTAATGTTAAACTAGTGTTGTAATGTGTCTTGTACATTCACTTTGGTTCTTATGCCTTTCTAGGCTAAGTGGACCTCATTTTAGTACTGTAAAGTGTATTTAATTACACTTTCACATTGAACTTTGTGTCCCAAGCCCTATTTGACATTCACATCATCATTAATAGGCCCCTATTCACCTATATTGTGTATGTTGAGGCTTAAATTTCTCACATACCTGATAAAGTTGTAATTTAAACCTTATTTCCTTATCTACTGGCATCCTAGCTATCAAAATGGCCCATCTGGGACCCATTTTCCATGCATGGTGAATCAATACCATCCAAGTGGGACCCATTCACCATGTGTGGTGAATGAGTCCCATTTGGCTCATTTTTTCACCCTTGAGTAGGAAAAAAGTGAAATTTAAGTTTAATCTTACTTCATGTTGGCCTATGATGATGTATTAATAGGTGAAATAGGTTAATTTCCTATAAATATAAGTCTTTTAACCATAATTCACATATCATATCATTATTCATCCATTATTCTTCCATCTCAAGTCAAGCAACTTAGGGTTTTATCATTTAAGGGCATTAAGACATCAATTTTTAGACATTCAAGGGAAAATTCTTCATGTTTTGAAGCATACTTTCAAGATCAACATCATGGAAAGGTAATTGACTCCATTATTGCATGTTTCATTCCATTATTTCATCATTTTGGTTTAATTACCTAGAAGGGGTTTGACCAAGGCAAACCTCATACCCTAACATTCAACATTTCTCCTTCTCTTGTGTGTTTGCAAATTTAGGACTTTTGGAAGCTTAGAAATCATTGAAGATCAATTTTCAATGCTATTCAATTTTTCTTCTCATTGATCAAGTCAAAATATCATCAAAAACTCACTTTCAGGTTTAGAAATCAGAATTTTGAAAGTGGACACCTATGGAGAATCAAAGTACAGACTAAAAGATCTGGAATCCACCTTTGAATATTTAGAAATTCAAAAGTGGATCCATTTTCCATGAGTGGTGAATGAGTCCCACTTCTAGGTCAATTTTGATTTTTATGCATTTTTAGATACCCTTTTGTCAGAAATAGGTTCTAACACAATTTTGCAAATCTGGGAAAAATTCTCCCAGAATGGCGAATGAGTCCCTCCAAGCCTGAAAATCAGCATCAACAACATTTCAAATGTCATTTCTAGTCTTCATCCACATTCCAGGTGCACACTTTTAGTTTGATTCATTTCTGTTTAGTTTTACATTCATTTCTAGGTATTGTTGCATTACATAATGTGTTTTCAAACATCAATTTTTTCTTAGGTTTGCATTCATAATCAATAAATTTCTTAGCTTATTTGCATTTAGATCATCTCATTTAGCCTTAGTAACATTATACACATCTTAATTGGAGTGAACCACCTAGATTCCTTTGAGTTGGGTTTATCTCTCTCCTTTTAGGTGAAACATCATAAGAGTGCATGAGTAGCCTATAAGCCCTACCCAAAAATATACGGTTCAATATGCAATAGGAACATTCAAATTAAATGTTCTAAACTATATTATTTGATTCTTGAGAACCACTGCTGGGCAATCAGTTATAGGTTCTTATACACATAATTTTCTATTAGTATATATATATTGTGGAATATGTATATGCATATATATGTATAAAAGTATAAATGTCCATTATGTCTATATAATAATTCCCTTCTTTCAGGGAAGTGTTGTGTGCAACTATTTGGGATAGGTGTCAAGAAAACAAGGACTATTGTGGCAAGGCATTGAGAATGCTATTAAAGAAAAGTAATGCACTAAGCCTGAATGAGCTGAACTAAACCAAAAATAGGAATTCATATTGGTTTCTACACTTAGATTAAAACCCTTCATTGTATTCAATATTTTTGTTTGGTTTCCACTCATTCAAACTGGTGTATTTGGCTTTTGGAAAAACATGTTTTCTACTCAATGTCTATTGAACCTTCTCTACATACACATATGTACTTGGACAATGATATTAGAAAGAAAGTAGTTGCACTTTGGAAAACTAACCAAATTCCTATTATACTTTATACTGTTTCATCATGAAAACCCTAGGAAGATGCATTACTATAGACAAACATAAGCATATATGACAAACACATAGTCCAATGTACTCTCTAATGCTATATAATTGCTTTGCAAACAAATAATGGAACAAACAAAAAGACCAGCATTACAAATGCAACACATGGAAAAAGACACAAGCAAATGGTAAACAACATATTTTATTAACCTATCATATGCATGCCTCCATCATCTACATATAATATTTACATTTTTCTTCATTGTTTCATGACAAAAGTGAACAAGTCAATATCAATTGAAGACTTAAACCATAAAAAAGTTGGCCACACACTTGAAGGTGACATTCTTGTTGTCTACAAGACAACATTTGACAAAGACAATGAAACAAACAAGGTATTGCATGCCAATCTCACAAATGTGAAAGTAGAGATGACAATTACACTAAATATCAGTGGAAATCTTGTCTAGCAACATGATCACAAGATAGTTCCAAGAATAGAGGTCTCAATATCAAGTTTCCAAATTGAACGTAAAACACTTGATGACAAAGGGAACTATTGTTGCATATTAATATTGACAGACACTAGCACAATTGAAAGCATGCCTCAATTTTCTAAAGACTATTACTTCATTCCAGATATGACTATAAGCCAATTAGTAGGAACCACCTATCAAAATCCAACTAGAATAATAGGTGCATTAGTTGTTGGTGCTAATAGAGTTGGTAGCCAATATGCTATTGATATCAAAGATGCCAAAAAGGAATCTGACAAAGCACAGGTACTAATCTCTAGATACCATATGCCGCTAATCCATTTTAACCCATTTCTATACCATTTTGGCCTGTACTAAATTTTTTGTGACAATAACTAAGTTTCTTTTTTCCATGTAGCTGTGACTGCATTAATCTCATGAACAATAGTACTTGCAAATAATGTAACAACTTTTCAAGAACAAAACTCCAACAATTCTTTCCAAAAATATCATAAAAGCCATAGATGAAAAGAATGTGTTCCACATAGGCCAATCAACATTTATTTGCAAATTGAACAACAAAAGAAGAATGGAAAAGTGAACTACATTGATGCAATCAACATTTACGGTAACTTTTGAAATATCTTGTTGCTTTCTCAAACAATTTCTATCGTATTCATGCTTGTAACAATATACGTTTACATGTTTTAGTTTCGGGGACATTAAGGGCAGAAAATGCACTTTCAAATCCATTTGAAGCTTTCTGCCCGATATGCAATTATAGGTTCTCCAGTTATGGAATGCTACAAGAGAACGGTGCTTACTGCAACCAATGTGACATAAAAGTCAGTTACATATACTTACTCCATCCTCAAACTATCATCATAAAAAAGACAAGCAAAAAATCCACTATTCAGTTGAAAACCATGTCATGTAATGACTCTTGCCCGCCTTCCAAAACATGAAATATGAAGACTATGTCAATGACAAGTCAAAATTTGTGTTTGCACTATGAGACTTTGTTGTCAAGGGCCATTTCAAGTTCAACCAAAACAATATCATTACAAAAGCCATTTTCCTTACTGAATGACTATCATATGCTACAACAAGGTACAAAATAATACTAATACAAATACTTGTTTTTGTCCTCAATTTACAAAAAATGTTTAAAATTACCTATAATAACAATGGCTGCCATACTAATTTTATCAATTGTATTGCAGATGAGGAACAAACACAGGCACCTACAAACCTACCTGATATTGCACCAAGTAGCACATCCCTTTTATGTTATGCTTAAGTTCCTTGGTGTTTAGCCTATATGACAATATTTTATGTTATATGGATTAAAACTTTTACCATCTGTCACTTTACAGTCAACTATGTTTTGTCTTATACATTACACAATGCTTAATTTTCTCCTTTGTCACTTCACAAACCTTAAAATCTAGTAATATAGTTTCTAAATATAAATGTAATATTTAATTTACTATTGCAATTATTGTATCTCAATTTCAAATACTTCATTACCGAATCGAATTCGATTGCTTTCTATTATAGCAAAAACTAAATCATTCATTTGTTAAACTAAATTAAGAAAATAGGAGGTCATTATGTATTCTACAAAATACTTAATCAGTACATGCAAATTATGGGGACTTTGATGGTGGGGTTATGGGTACTAAAACAGTTAACACATGTTAAATCCATTAAATGCAAATTGTGTGAGATGTGTTAGAGAGCTACTTTGGTATGCAAGCAGTGAAAGCATATTTAATTCATGAAATCTTAGGCAATTGTTGGGTTTTCTTTGTGCTTATTATCATATGTTTTTTGTTTTTTGGAAAGCTTGTGCATTTTTAAAATCTTAGTTACACTTTTGTAGTGCCCATGACTAGCTCAATTGTCTTCTTATGATACTTGATAACTAGAAATATTGCTTGTTGCTAGAAGTGCTAATGGCACAAGTGGGTACAGTAAATTTCATATGCTTCTAAGAATGGGGTTTAGACTCTGGGAGCGGTACATGTGTACAGAACCAATGAATGCATAATCAATTCATGAAATGTGAAGTGAGTACTGAGTTTTATTTGTGCTTATTCTTGTGTGTTTCTTGCTTCTTAAAAAGCTTATATGTTTTTACATTTACATTTCCTTCTTGAATCTCTATTATTCTGTGGTAGTGCACTATTGGAAAATGACTAGTTTCTATGTTTATCATGTTTAGTTGTTGGTACAAACATTGACGGAGAATGCTTAAAAAAATTTATCATGTTCATCTATCTTTTCCTAAATTTTAAAGTTGTTTCCATGATTTAGGTTTATGTAGAACATATTATATTAATGGTGTACTATTTGTCATGGACTATACTCATTTGTTCAATTCTATCATCTACCCTTACAATTCATATGCTTATGACCAAAGTAGAAAAAATATAAGTAGATGATAAATTTTGTAGATAGATATGATGCATCCTACAATAGTCAATGCATAGTTCATGCATTGAATACTATGTCAGCAATAGCACAATTGTTATGTTTTATAAGCCTAGAGTTATGTTGCACAATTTTTATTGCTCAGCATAGTCTGTTAGCTACTAAATACTTCCAAAAATACATAAAGTACACCTAGTGCAATTTAATGCATTAGTTGTGGATTAGTTGAGAAGCCTATCATTTCCAAACTACTTTATAAACTAGCAATAGTAGACTGCTTTCATGATAGCAGTCACTTTCCTTTCATCAAAATTCCATGCACATGAAGTGCATGATGGCAAGTTGATACAATTTATAGAATTATCATTTTTAATACTTGCTTGGCCAATGAAATTTGATTAACTTGGAACAAGTCTACTATTGATTTTACTTTCAGTAAATTCAAAAAATATCAGAGCATTATATACTTTGCATTTATGAACATTTTTTAATATTTGAAAATCATTATTTATCTATTTTGCTAGCTGTATAAAGCAATCCCAATACCTTGTAGTGTATGAATACTAGACAACTACTTCTCTATGCTTTGTTATGCTCCACACATTGTCAATGTGAACTGATTCCACCGCTCATGACAATGAAAAATGTGTTGCATGTGTCCCTTGATTGATGGATTACGGTACTTGTAGACACGCAAAATATGCATACAAGTCAATCTAATGGTTTAATCAAATAATACCATTTCATCTCTCATAAATCATTCAACTTTTATCTTGTATCATCCATTTAATTAAATAAATTAGGACTTCATTTAATTGAAATCCAATTCATATTTCTCCTTTTTTAATTTAAATAAATCAAATATCTAAGTCAAAGAGGTTAAACTCATCCTAATCATCATCCTAGCTAATTAATCCTGATTAAATGCTAATCGTCACCACTTGCATTCTCTAGATTTAGCCACTTGCACCAATAAATCAATTTATTGATTTATTAAAATCAACATTTTCACTCAACATGGAATATTCCCTAGAATTTGAAATCAAAAACTAGTGGTCATGTACATCCAACAAGTCATTTATGAGCTCTTACATGGCTCTTACATGTCCCCTTCCAAAGGTCAAACTCAGCATTCATCGCACAAATTTGAATTCAATTTTCCCCCCTCTTGGGTACATTTCCCAAATCTTGCACATGCATCAACCACTCACCACTTGACAAGTGTCTTCCTCTCATTTTTCCGATCTTAGTCCCACATCCTCCATTTTTTGCACTCTTAGCATTTGAAAATCTTTAAATAAAGGCTTCATCCTCAAGCCAAATCCTCGACAATTTGATCCTCAAATCATATGCAAAGTCACTCTCCTTGAGAACTAATTTTGCTCATCCATATCATTCTTCATAGCAATTTCATCACTAGCTTATCTTGAGCAAGGATTGGGAAAGGGCTATTTTCTAAAATAGCACCAATCCACTATGGAATAGATTATTCACCATGTTTCTTAGGATTTTAACTAGTTTGTTTTGTTATATTTGAAGAGCATAGGTGATTATTTCATAAAGAATACCTCTTGGTTTGCTTTTTTTTAACTAACTTCATGCTGATATTCCATGAAATAGGATAAAAGATGCAAATATGTGGTGTTACATTTGGCACTAGAAGGAGGGTTGCCTCTGCCAGTTGCATTAGTTCTAAAAAGTTTCTAAATAGAAAATAAAATAAAATCTCTTATTCACCTTTGTTATCTTAACGTCTTTTGTAGGCTTTTGATAAGGAATGGATCATTGTAGCCAGCCATTGTTTTGCATACTACCTTCCAATGCAACCAAGCGCACTTTGCAGTTAAGGGAAGTATATTTTCTTTAAGATTATTTCCTGGTCAACGCTCTCCAAAATGCATCTAATATTGGGGAAATCAATAAAATCCTGCTCACTAGTAAAGTTAAGATTTTTTCTCTCACATCTTTGTTTGTTTGGTCTTTCTTTCTACTGTTATTCCATCAAATTTCAATAATGCAGAGCTATTGCAGTCTACTTTTTGTACTTTTTGTTCTTTTGCGCTTCCAGGCAATATCCATGATATAGCACTATTTGGGTATGCACATACAGATTTCTTTGAGCACGAATAATTTCAAAATCCTCCGTGTAAGCCAGACCCACCCAATAAATGAGAAAGGATGACGCTATTTTTTAGTTGTTATTATTAGTTGAAGGCGTTTGGGCACTGCTATATTCGCAATTACTCTGGAAAAAAAAAATTCAAATGGCTTTTGGCGTGTCCTCACACCTGCCAATAACATCCACTTAGAAGCCTATTACGCCTTTTCAAATAGCATTGTGGTGCAACTGTATATCTCCTGATTGCATTTTCCTTGAACGATTTGAAGACTTTTATCCATTTTATCTGATGTTCATCTGCCATTGCATGTCTTTTTAAACGTCTTATGCTCCTGGTCTACACTTCCACACATGGCATGTATATTTACTAGGTTGTTTTTAACTATAGGGAAGATTTCCTTTCTAATTGCAATCTTTGTGTATAAAAGTTGGAGTTGTTATTTCTAGATCTGCACCTTGCCAGTTGCATTTTCCATCAGACCACATCTTGCATCCTGTTAACCAGTTCGCGTACTCTCAAGCAAACGTAGACCTCACCAGTCGTAAGGTCTTATCACTGGTCCAATTGGTACTGTACATTGTCGGAGTCCTAAGGCGGGTTCTTAAGAGGCATTCTATCACGCAATTCACATGTCTTGTCTATGTTTCCAAGGCTTGCAGTTGCCATAAAATTTCTAAACGCCTAGATCCATTTTGTGCATATCCTGCAATCAGCATACTCCATTGATAGCCCAGACGTAATTATGTACTTTGGATGATGTTTTTAAAGCTTCTTTGCAATGGACAATGTCTCAAGCATGTTTGATCAGAGAAGTAAGCACCCTGTCCACGCATCCATCCACGCAATGAAATTTCTTGAGGAACTAGGCCATAATGATGGCGTGCTTTGAACATCAGCTGTCAGACGATGCAAGTAAGATGTTACAGAATTTTCCTTTTACACCTGCCATTTGCATTTAATACTATTTGTGGCGCGGCTCCTAACAAGTCTATTTTTTTTAGTGCATATCCTGTAATCATTGTGCTTCCTCTAATTGTAATTTCTGGGACACTTTGTGAATAGTTCCCATTCCTTGTTGATGCGTCCACATTCTGTGCACATATCTACCAAAATCCATTTCCAACTATAGCATTTTCGTGACTGCATTGGACAGAAGATTTCTTGAAAGTTCCTTTGGAGACACTGAAGACAAAAGAGTTGCAGCCCTGCAATCATTGCATTCTGACTGCAAAATTTATTTGCTTGCTATTGTGAATGTCCGCTACTATTCTAATAGACTATTTTCTGTGCTTCAAATGTGTGATTGCTGCTTTCTAACGCCTCTCAAGACTTTTCATTAATATTGTCATTCGTGGTATTCATTTTGTTGTTCACCTTAATGAATGGTGGTGCAGGGTGGATATGTAGAGGAAATCAGCATTGATTATGGACGGATCATGTCTTTAATCTGTGCGTAAAATAACAGAAGGAGCTGACAGAAGATGAGATATAGAGCCATGGCGTACACAGAAATGAGACCCATATTCAAACTTGTAGGAAGTACTATTAGTGTAAAGGAGAATTTAGCTGGACACCTGACAACGCATTTGCTTCTTTCTAAATTGCCCATTCTACAAAAGACAAGCTCTCCGTTTGCTTTTTATCCTGAGTGCCAACGCTGTCTTGAGCTAAACTTACTGGAAATAACGATGCGTTGATTTCCTTGTATGTTGTTGACAGTGGTAGAGTCGAATTCATTAAATGCATGAGGCAGCTGTGAAAGGTCCTTCTACTAGTTTGATATCATTAATACATCAAATGTGCTTATTTTGACTACATTCAATGCTCTGTATTTCTTGGGGTGCTTGCTGTGCTGTACGTTGATTAAGTGCATCTGCATAGAAATATATTTGACTACAGGATTCGGCCTTACGCCTGTCAATCATATTTTCTTGAAAATTTCTTTTTTCTCCCGACATAAGGTAGGGAGTTCTGTCATACACTGCCATTTGCATTTAATTTGAAAGCCTTTCAATTTGTCTGCCCTTTTCAACTGTTGGCAATCAATGCATTTTATGGATAATATTTCTTTAAAGCCCAAATGATGAAGGCTACTGAATTTGAATGTAGGATTTAAATAAAGCAATTGCTTTGTTATAACATAGGGGTGACTTTCGAGGAAGTTACAGATGGTATTCACATTTGGTGGGGAATTGAAAGCTTTATGATGGGTAGATATTTGGAAGGAATTATCATATAGGGGTTTTCAAATTTTTTGAAATCCTTCAAATTTATCTTCGATGTTTACATTTAATGCTATATGAAAAGATAAAGTCTCAAATCATTTTTAGCATCATATGTTTTCATCACTTGAGCAATCTTGATTGTTATTTTTGTCTATTAGAGGTCAATAATCTTGCATGATAAACTCATGAGCCTTGTCTAAGATTTTCTCAAATATTTGGCATGTCTTCTGTTTCTTTTATCATTTTGCAATACATGCATAACTCATATCGGTGATGTTTATAGGTATAAAGGAGAACAAAGGAAGAAGGAAAACGAAGGAGGGGGGAGATTCATTTATTGATAACCCATCTATTGATGATTCACTAATTAGCCATGTCATTTAAAATCATTCTATTACTCGAAATTAATGCTTACAATAATTTTAATTAAGTAACTTGATTTTCTTTCTTAATAGGAAATGAAAGGAGGAATCTTAGATAATCAGACATTGAAACATAAATTCATTAAGCATTTTTTAATGCTTGGAGCCTTCATTCACTGCCTTAATTTTCTATTTTAGGCTAACTATATCATTATTTTCTTTCAAAATAGGGTTAAAATTGAAACTTAGATACCTACTAGATTTCAATTTAGGCTAAAATTGAACAAGGCAATCTTCATATTTCCTTTGGTGCTTAAAACGAACTCAACACTACTTTGAAGTTAAAATAAACAAGTGCTTTCATGTTTTTTTAATCTTTTTTACAAAGATAATCTCATCTAAAAGGAATATGCACTTCTCTCACGCTTCACAGTGATATTGAGAACCAAAAGTCTCTTTGATGACATTAAGGTGCATAAAATATTGCCTCCACACTTCATTTCGGCTTAAAAATTGAAAAAAATCCTGTGCGAGTGTGAGTTATGCATATCGCGTGTGTTCTCCCTTTGTTTCTAAACAAAGGTCAATCAAACTACAGATGTGCTTGCTCGCTATTGTTTACCTTTAGAGGGGCCTACCTAAGAGACACATCTAAAAGGAGAACTCAAAGGCAACTCCAACTGGTTTTTCATTTAGGTCGGTATACAAATAGATAAGACTAAACTATCAAGTCCTCATGGTATGTAGGCCTTAGCCGTACAGTGTCATTTAGAATGGGGTACTACCGTAAAATGTATAAGAGCCTCTAGTAGGATTGATTAAAGCCTTTAGTGGCTTGCTGGATGCTCACGAGATGCCATGTCCTCAATGCTGTCATTAAGAACCTTGTTTGTAGTTGCCATCTAGTCCATCCAACAAGTTTATCAAAGTGGTGCATTGGAACTTAGATTCCAAGAAGTTACTTGCCATGTCTGATCTTGGTTGAAATATAGAGGTTAAGAATTCATTCTTAACATACCTTTATATTTTGTCATTGGTTTCATATAAAATCATCTCTTCAACTACGAAGGGCATGAGGCAAGCCCACTAAGAAAAACATACCAATCAAGCTAGGACATCATATTACTTGTGGTTTGAAAACATAGTGCTTTATTCAAAAACATTTGCAAACTAACATTCAACGAATCATCAAAATTGCAAACCCTTTAGGAGAGGCAAATATCCTTGAACAAATTCACATGTTATTGCTTGCCCTTGGGATTCCTATCTTTAGAGGCTTCCAAAAATTTGGATTTCATCTCAATTTGCTCCTACTAAGGTCAACATTAGGAAACCTTTGCCTTGATTTCCTCGATTTCTGCATAATGCATTTTGTGGGATGAAAGGGAATTAGGACATTGGACATTCAGTTGAAAATCTAACCAAGAGTGTTTGTGGTAAAAAGAATCCATTAAGCAAAGATTAAATCAATTCGACCACACATGTGCTTGGCATCTTTAGGTCATATGGTTTTCATGCAAACATTGGTCTTTTTATTTTGAATTACTCTTAGAGGAAAGGAATGTTCTTCACTATCTTGGTCTTGTAAACAAGTCCTTCCTAGGTTCATTTAGGAGCAACTCAAACACTTCATCCATCAAAACATTTATCATCCCATCCCACTAAACAACTTTAGAGCTTTGGAAACATCATTCTAGACTTGGGTAAATCATAAAAATCAAAAAGCACCTTGTTTAGTTCGGTGTATGGGAATGCATCCTTTCTCATACGTTTAATTGAATTAGCAATCCTTTGAACAAGCTCATCCTAAAGATCAAATCTAACATCTTAGGGTTTACAAGTTCATTATCCAAATCAAACAATCAAAATCAAACCCTAAGTCTAGCATTGATACAAGGTCCCTAAACATTCAACACTCATATCATTTACACCTTTCATCCTTCATATCATCATTAGTCCTAAGAACCTTAGAGGTCACTTTTTTAACAAGGTCAAAACACAAGAGGAACATGGAATATAAACTTCATCCATACATCATGAGTAACCCAAATCAATTTAACTTTCAAAGCCTTACAACATTGATTGATTATCAACACTCACACTTATACAATCCATACATGGGATCATCGTCTTCTACAAATGTCAAAGGCACAACAAGCATGAGTATGCCCAAATCAAAGATTGGAACACATTTCCCGATGGTAGATCTAAATCCAAACCTACAATTTTCCAACCAAACAATCAATGCATGAGCCTTCAAACGAACAACAAGCATGTACCAAGTACAAGTTTTGAAACATGAATCTGGAAAACTTTGGGATAAATATGGTTGCAAATCATATGAATATTGCTCAAAATCCAAACAAGATGTTAATGACTCCAAGTCAAGGCAATGTGATGCCCAACATCAACAATGTTCAATTTCAGCCTATCATACCAAATCTAAATTTCATCCCAAATTAGAACATTGTCCAAAATCAAACACAAGTACACACTCCAAATCTGCTTAAACACAAGCCAAATCAACTATATCAAGGGAGTCAAGATCGAAATCAAGAAAAAAATTGGCTAGATCAAATTTCTACACTTACCAAAATAGTTGAGTCATTGTGCCAAGATACATCTCCACCACCATTACCCATATCAACATCATTCCTTGGTTTAGGGACTCCCCCTTTACCTAGCACCAATCACTCCATCCAAATCAATCCACCTAACACCAATCAAATGATCACATTAAATCCTTTGAATATACCATTGACATTGAATCAACATATGGTATCTAATCAAATGACAACATCAATCATGACAAATCAAAACATGGTCTCCCAAGGACCCATAACCTGAGTCATTCCGACCATTCCAATCACCCCTATCACACCCATCATATCTCAATCCCTCACTACCATGATCGCTCCAAACATATCTCAATGGCTTGTCACTACATCTAACATGATTCTGAATCTGCCACCACTACCACCAAAACCAAACATAGCAAGACAAAATTAGATTGCCCTAAAATCTCACCATGCCTACCAAAAGGCCATCCAACAATATCTAGCCACGCAACAAGCAAGACAAGCTCAACAAGTGCAACAAGCCTCTCAAGCTTTCCAACATATGCAAGCACAAACACAAAAAATAAAAACTATTGAGAACAAGGATTGAGATCAATCCATCATTGAGCACCTTGAAGCTATGTCTACTTCATCCAATGATCAAATCAATATATGTCAAGAGTCACTTTTCAATCATGATCAAAATCCACCAACCAACAATGATCCAATTCAAGAAATGTCAACATCATTTGACCCTTTGGTTGAAGACATTGGAAATCCCTCCATCCAAATTGTTGAAAACAATGATCAAGATCTCTCCATCGACAAGCACCTTGAAGATGCTTCCACCCCATTTGATGATCAACTCACCATAAATCAAGATCCACTTTTTAGTGATCTATTTCAAGGAGTGTTAAGATTATTTGATCCCATTGACATAATGTATGATCCATTGACAAATGATCATGTTGAAAATGTCTCTACATTGCCTTATGAGTTAGAGGACATATCTCAAGAATTTATTCCAAAGCATGATCAAAATCTTTCTCCAATGTCTAGCAATGGTCCTTTTCAAAACATGTTGATCCCCTTTGACTGCATGGTTACAAATACTGAAGGAACCCTGAACTTGACACTTAAGGATATTGAATCACTTACCATGTCTAATGATGACATCCAAGAACCCTTTGTAAGCAATCCGCCCTTTGAAACTGACCCATGTCAAGAATTTGACCCAAAGCATGTCGAAAGCAACTCTGAAATCATTCAAGATCAATAATTTGTATCTTCAAGATACTACAATAATCTAATGGATACTCTCTTATCTATGCGAGATGATCATATCCATGTAGCACATACTCCTCCATCTACCAATGAGCTGCTTTCTACATATGGACACGTAGATGATCTTCATCTAGAATAAAATTTTGTTATGCAAAAAGAGAAAATTATTAAATCCTACAATCAAACTAAGCTATCAACATCAAGATCATATATATACTGAATTCAGACTGAGGACATCAGGTATGCGGATATCCAAAAAAAATTGCTCAAGAAAACAAGTCAGATAGAACAACAAATGGAAACAACGTCATCTACAGTGGTCATTTATCAAAGTATGCACTCTAAACAAGAACTCTCAAAACAAGCAGAATCAAAGCATGAAGGTACTACTTCCACAATACTGGGGGAAACTTTGTCTCAAGCAAACATCAACATAGGGAGCACAAAGATTCCTTATGATGAAACTATTGTCAATAATACAACCAGCCATGTCATGAATGTTCATCCACCCATCACCCTATCCATAAATTGGGACCAAAGTCTAAAAAAAGAATTGAATCAAAGTACGAAGAATGTTATCAAAGAAAAAGAAGCTGGAAAGCATAATGGACAAATCAAATACACATGGATACCAAAAAATACAGAGAAATATTATCCCTATCAAACTCCATTAGTCAAAGAAACTATGGGGAAAAATAAAAAAGGGAAAAATATCCATCAAAGATGTCCACAAAAGAAAAAGCAAGCTTTTCAAGTGACATACAAAGTGTATCAACCAACTGGTCCTAATTCCACACACACTTTCGTATCCACCCATCATTGCTCATCTTCCCAAGTTTGGATAGTCAAAGGTTCCAAACTATCAACCAATCCATCTCTTATCCCTAAACGCACTCCATCCACGCCTCCACGAATGATATCCATTTCTCACATTGACCATGTATTGGCAACAACCCTTCATCATAAAGATTCTAAAGGCACTCTATCATGATGTACACACAGAGATAGAGTTAACCTCGGTATCAACGAGCAAAATCAGGAATCCCAAAAGCTGTATTCAAGTGCACGTATCTTAGCAAAACAACTTCTTCAAGTAGGATACCGATGGAAAATTATGATAGGGGCATCTACATTGACACTACTAGGTGGGTCAGCATGAACCTTTCAAAAAAAAAAATCAAAAAACTATGAAAATCCAAAAAAATTTAGAAAAAGGATTGAAAACAGTAAAGAGAAAAATCATCCTCTAGTGAAAACTGCATGGGCGGCGCTTTGGGCAAGACTATGATGAAAACCTGAAAAACACGAATCATGAGTACAATCAAGCATCTACATGTGCCTGTTCAGTTGAAAGCATCTCATCCCATCCATAATAAATCTAGCATTCCATCCATCTTAGCCATAATAAATCCATTCAACCATAAACCATTGATCTAATCCGTTTTCATCTATCTGCATCCATCATCCAAGTTATGTTGACCTTAATCAAAGTTTGGGGCACGCTTTACACATGCTTATGGTAAACATCTTGACAAGGGTTTTATTCATTGATCCTATCCTATGCAGCATTATCTGATCCATGAAGCATTATCCAAATGAGCATGTTCTTTATCCGAACACCTTATCTTCTTGCAAGATAATCCTTGGCATCCTTCGTGTATCCATCCATCCATACACCTATCCGAGCATCCACACATCACATTCCCCTGCATTGGTAGACACTAG
>VDFB02000017.1:188617140-188632140 GCA_007258455.2 Sequoia sempervirens
AAGATGGATCTGAAAGGGGACTCTTGGCATATGGGTCAATCTCCACGAATGGAAAGTCTGAAATAGAACCCTTGTTTTGTAGTGACCAATTGATCCATTGAGTGAGTTTATCAAAGTGGTGCATTGGAACTTAGATTCCAAGAAGTTACTTGCCATGTTCGATCTTGGTTGAAATATAGAGGTTAAGACATCATTCTTAACATACCTTTATATTTTTTCCTTGGTTGTATGTAAAATCATCTCTTCTATGAAGGGCATGAGGAAAGCCCACCAAGAAAATTGTACCAATTGAGCTAGGATGTCATATTGCTTGTGGTTTGAAAACATAGTGCTTTAATTGAAAACATTGGAAAACCAACATTCAACAAATCATCAAAATTGCAAACCCTTTAGGAGAGGCAAATATCCTTGAAAAAATTCACATGTTATTGCTTTCCCTTGGGATTCGTATCCTTAGAGGCTTCTAAGCATTTGGATTTCATCTCAATTTTCTCCTACTAAGGTCAAAAATAGGTAACTTTTCCCTCAAATTTCATTCGTTTCCGCATAATACACTTTGTGGGATAAGGGGAAAGTTGAGACATTAGACATCTAGATACAAAATCTAATCAAGAGCATGTTTGTGGTAAAAATAATCCATTAAAGTAAAGATTAAATCAATTGGACCCCACATATGTGCTTGGCATCTTTTGGTCATATGGTTTTCATGCAAAACATTGGTATTTTGATTTTGAATTACTTTTAGAGAAAGGCATGTTCTTCACTATCTTGACCTAGTAAACAAGTCCTTCCTAGGTTCATTTAGGATCAAATCAAACACTTCATCCAATTTCAAACATTTATCAAAATCCATCCCACCTAACAACTTTAGAGCTTTTGGAAACATCATTCTAGACCTAGGTAAGTCATCAAAATCAAAATCACCTCGTTTAGTTAGATCTATGAGAATGCATCCTTTCTCATACATTTAATTAGAAATCCTTTGAACAAGTTCATCCTAAGATCACATCCAACATCTTAGGGTTTACAAGTTCATTATCCAAATCAAAACAATCAAAATCAAACCCTAAGTCTACCATTGATCCAAAGTCCCTAAATGTTCATCACTCATATCATTTACACCTTTCATCCTTCATCTTGTCATTGGTCCTAAGAACCTTAGAGGTCACTTTTGAAACAAGGTCAAAACACAAGGATAACATGGAATACAAACTTGATCCATACATCATGAGTAATCCGAGTCAACTAAGCTATCAAAGACTTGCAATGCCAATTGATTATCAACACTCACATCTATACAAATTGTACATGTCATCATTACCTCCTACAAATTTTAATGGTACAACAAGTTTTAGTATGCCCAAATCAAATATTGGAACACATTTCCTGATGGTAGATCTAAATCCAAACCTACAAGTTTGCCAACCAAACAATCAATGCATGAGCCTTCAAACAAACAACGTCCTCCCACCAAATCCCTACATGCCAAATGAGAAAGTACCAAGTAGAAGTTTTCCAAACATGAATCTAGAAAACTTTGGGATGTATACATTTTCAAATCATACGAATATTCCAAACATGAACAATGGTCATTTTCAACCTATCATGCAAAATTTGAGTATCATCGCAAATCGAAACATTGTCCAAAATCAAACACAAGTACACACTCCAAATCTGCTTATGCAAAAACCACATCAACTATATCAAGGGAGTCAATATCAAAATCAAGAACAAATTTGGTGAGATCAAATTGCTACACTTACCAAAATAGTTGAGTCATTGTGCCAAGAGACATCTCCACCACCATTACCCATATCAACATCATTCATTGGTTTAGGGCTTCCCCCTTTACCTAGCACCAATCACTCCATCCAAATCAATCCACCTAACACCAATAAAGTCATCACATCAAATCCTTTGGATATACCATCGACATCACACCAACAAATGGTATCTAATCAAATGACAACATCAATCCTGAAAAATAAAAACATGGTCTCTCAAAGACCTATCACCTTGGTTGTTCTGACCATTCCTATCACCTTGATCACTCCAACCACCCCTAGCACACCCATCATATCTCAACCCATCACTACCATGATCACTCCAAGCATATCTCAGCCACTTTTCACTACATCCAACACGATTCCAAATAAACGATCACTACCACCAAAACCAAGTGCAATAAGTCAATATTGTAACATCACAATAAAAGAACATCAAGCCTACCAACAAGCACTTCAGCAATATCAGGTAGCTTCACAAGCCACTCAAGCTACCCACACCACTCAAGGTACCCAAGCCACTCAAGCTACCCAAGCTGCCCAAGCCTCTCAAGCTACCCAACAAATACAAGCAAAAACACAAAAAATGACAATTGTTGAGAACAAGGATCAAGATCAATCCATCACTGAGCACCTTGAAGCTATGTCTACTTCATCCAATGATCAAATCAATGTATATCAAGAATCACTTCTCAATCATGATCAAAAAACACCAACAACACAAACCAAAAATTATCCAATTCAAGAAATGTCAACATTGTTTGACCCTATGGTTGAAGACATTGGAAATCCCTCCGCATAGTTGTTGAAAACAATGATCAATATCTCTCCATCGGTGAGCACCTTGAAGATGTTTCCACCCCATCCGATGATCAACTCATCGTACATCAAGAGCCACTTTTTAGTGATCTATTTCAAGGAGCGTTAGGATTATTTGATCCTATTGACATAATGCATGATCCGTTGACCTATGAACATGTTGAAAATGTCTCTACATTGCCTTATGAGATAGAGGACATATCTCAAGAATTTATTCCAAAGCATGATCAATGTCTTTCACCAAAGTCTAGCAATGGTCCTTTCCAAGACATATTGACCCCCTTTGACCTCATGGTTACAGACACTAAGAGAATCCTCAACTTGACACTTGATCCAAATTCACTTAAATATCAAGAGGATATTGAACCACTTACCATGCCTAATGATGATGTCCAAGAACCCTTTGTAAGCAATCCATCCTTTGAAACTAACTCATGTCAAAAACTTGATCCAAAGCATGTCGAAAGCAACCTTGAAATCTTTCAAGATCGAGAATTTGTATCTTCAAGATACTACAATAATCTAATGGACACTCTCCTATCTATGCAAGATGATCATATCCATGTAGGACATACTCCTCCATCTACCCATGAGATGCTTTATGTGGATGGACACGTAGATGATCTTCATTCAAAAATATTCCTTTCCTCTTGATATTATTATGCAAAAAGAGCAAAGTATTGATTCCTATAGTCAAACTGAGTTATCAACATCAAGATCAAATATATCCAAAATTTAGGGTGAAGACATCAGGTATGCGGATATGCAATATTATCCACTCAAGGAAACAAGTTAGACAAAACAATATAGTTTAGAGTTAGCAGAGCATCCAATTGAAATAACATCATCTACGATGGTCATTTATCAGAGAATGCATTCTAAGAAATAGCTCTCAGAACAGGAAAAATCAAAGCATGAAGGTACTACTTGCACAATATTGGGGGCAACTTCGTCTCAACCAAATGTCAAAAGAGGGAGCATGAAGAGTCCTTATGATGAAAGTAGTGTCAATAATACAACTAGCAATGCCATGAATCTTCATCCATGCCATCACCCCATCCACAAATTGGGACCAACGTCAAAAGGAAGATTTGAATCAAAGTACGAAGAACGTTATCAAAGCAAAAGAAGTTGAGAAGCATAATGGCTAAAATCAAATACAAATGGATACCAAAGAATACAAAGAAAGATCATCCCTATCGAACTCCATCAGTCAAAGAGACTATTGGGAAAAATAAAAGAGGGAAAAGTATCCATCAAGGATGTCTACAAAAGCAAAAGCAAGCTTTTCAAGCAATGTAAAACGTATATCAAGTAGTTGGTCCTAATTCCATGCACACTTTCGTATCTACCCATCATTGCTTATTTTCCCAAGTTTGGAGAGCCAAAGATTCCAAGCTATCAACCAATCCAACTTTTATCCCTAAACACACTCCATCCATGCCTCTATACATGATATCCAATTGTCAAATTGACCATGTATTGGCAACAACCCTTCATCATAAGGATTCAGAAGGTAATGTATTGCGATGTGCGCACAAAGACAAAGTCAACTCCTGTATCAACAAAGCAGATTAAGAATCCCAAAAGTTGCATTCAAGTGCATGTATCTTAGTGAAGAACCTTCTTCAAGTAGGATATCAATGGCACATTATGACAGGGGCATCTACATCAATGACTCCTTAAGCTTTAGCATAAGCCTAAAATCTATCAAAAAAATAAAAAAATAAAAAAATTAGAAAATCCAAAAAAATTAGAAAAAGGATTGAAAATAGTAAAGATAAAAATTGTCCTCTAGTGAAAACCACTATGGTGGTGCTTTGGGCAAGACAATGACAAAAACTTGGAAAACAGGCATCATGAGTAGAATCAAGCATCTACGTGCACCATTTCAAGTGGAAGCATCTCATCCCATCCATAATAAATCTAGCATTCCATCCATCTCAGCTAAAATATATCTATCCATGAACCATTTATCCAATCCATTTTCATCCATTTGCATCCGTCAGCCAAGTTATCTTGATCTTGATGAAGTTTGGGGCACACTTTATGCTTACTTATGGTAAACATCTTGACATGGGTCGTTTTCATTGATCCTATCCTATGCAGCATTATCTGAGCTATGAAGCATTATCCAAATCAGCATTCTTTATCCCAACACCTTATCTTATAGCAAGATAATCCTTGGTATCCTTGGAATACTTACCATAACCATCCATCCGTACACTTATCTGAGCATCCATCCATGGCATTCCATACATTGCTAGACATTGGGGGCAGATAACTCGCATCTTGCTTTGAGAATAAATCTTGATCTATACCCTCCAACTTATGTGGCGATTTGAACATTGGAAAACATGAAATCAAATTGGTCAAAGAATTTGTGATCCTAAATCCAAAGCACTAGCCCATGGCATATTTTCACAAGATGACATTCCTTATCAATCTTCATCATTCATCGAACATCAATCTAAATAATCAATATCAGTCGCATCTAACGCACCCTTCAAACATCACATCAAACCATTTGAACAATTTTTTTTCCAAATTGAGCTTCTTCAATCTTGATCAATTAGGCCCAATCACTCCATTATCATCCTAATCAATCAATCCTTGCATTGTTGTGCATCCTCGATAATGTTATCATCATCAATCCATCATCTCGGGATATCTTTCCCTATCCATTGTATTGCTTAACACTATCCTTGCATTGTTGTGCATCTTTAACAATGGTATCATCATCAGATCCTGGTCAATCTATCCTTGCATTTTTGTGCATCCTCAATAATGTTATCATCATCAAATCTTGGTCAATCAATCCTTGCATTATTGTGCATCCTCAACAATGTTGTCGTCATCAATCTTGATCAATCAAATCCTTGAATTGTTGTGTATCCTCAAGAATGTTATCATCATCATCATCAAGCCATCAATCTGATCAATCAACCTTAGCTTGGTTTTTAGAAAAAATACAAAACACAACACTAATTCCATCACACACAATCGTCAAAATCATGCAAAAATTGAAAAACATCAGAAAATCAGAAAATCCAAAAACAAATTGAAAATAGAAAACATCAAAAACATGATATCTGAACTACATCGTCTTTGAGCTTAAATGTAGGAAAGGATAATCTTTGATCAGCCCCTGAGACACAAAATCCAAAAACATTCCAAAAACATAAAAAATCCAAAAAAATTAAAAAATCAAAAAATCAAAACATTTGTAACATCTTGAAAACACCAAAAATAGCCTCAAAACATTTCAAAACGTCAAAAACATCCAAATATTTGAAAAAAATCCATCCATCCCATTTTTCTTTCACTCAAAATAATCAATAATCCATAATAAACTGATCATCACCTTCATCCTTTGGCAACACAAACATAAACAATCATAACAGTAAGCAAAAGCAAGCTTCAATTGTAAACTCAAAATCAAACCAAAAAACATTTAAAACAAAATAAAACTCTTGATCAGTCGCAAACATGTCAATCAACCTCATATCAACAATCTATCAATCAACTTATCAAACCATCATCATCCTATACAATGCAAGTCCTAAGATATATTGTTTCGACAATGGGGCATCATTTTGGATATCACCTTGGATTCTTATCCTATCAAAACAAATCCCTTTGGCTAGAGATATGAAGAACATTGACTTGTTTGTGTACTTGGTCTTTTTCTTTTGATTTATCTTATTGCGCTCATTCCAAGGACCTCTTGATGATATCTGAACGAAGGATTTAGAGAGATAGGAATGGGGCAACGATCATTATCTTTTGTCTGTTGTGCTTGTTGGACATTCTTGTAAAATAACTTGGCGAATACTTGCTTTGTTAGGTCCATCCTAACAAGGTTTCTATATGTCAAGTGTGAACAAGGATACTCCTATTTATTTGTTGAGTCAAAGTCCATCGCACTAGGTACAACGCCATCCTGGTTCTTTATACCTTGATGCATCGTATCTACGTGTGTTATCGAACAAAACAAGTCAATTAAACTACAACAAAAACAGATCAAAATCAAAGAATCAGAACTTTCGAAGAATGAGTGATTTGTTTGTCATCATCTAGCATCTTCTCCTTGAGAGGAATCCTCAAAGACAACTATCTACATCCCTAGTTTACATATTTTAAAAAAAAGGGTCATTCAAAACTAAGAGAGAAGGTGTGGATTGAAAATCCCTTTTATTGCCCAAAGCAATAGAAATCACAGGACTAATCAAATCCTCCCTCTTTGGAGGATCTGAAATATTATTCTCATCATTTATTTTGTTGTTCTACCCCATTGTGCTTTGCTCTCATAACAACTTCAGGCTCTTCCTCTAAAGGGCTTTGCTGTTCTTCCTTATTATGCATTCCTTTCACTTTGACTTCAAAAATTGTGCAAATCCTCTTCTGAAGGACTGAAAAATTTCTCCTAATATTTGAAATCTGTTTGAAACAGCAGTAGTTTAACCTGAATTGATGGCTTGATTTCGTTGACCATTCTTTTATTGGACATACTTATTTGCTTTGGCTATGATGAAAGTGTGCTGGGAGTTTTGGGGTTCATGAAGTATATTTTATTCTTTTTTGCAGTCATTAGCAAAGTGACCATATTCATGACATTTATTACATTTGAAATGTAACTAATTGATCACAATCAAGTTCCTGCATATATGATGAACCATTCTAATTTAGCTCAATGATTTCAAAGAAACCTTTCTCCAAATCTACTTCCACACAGATTCAGGCACATGCAAAGCTACCTTTAGGCTTTGTCTTGTCAATAAAACAACTTAAAGCATTGCTAATGGTAGCCAAAAGTTTATAATCTAAAATATAAGAGATAGATGTTGAAGTTACACACAAATAGGAATTACATTAGGTGTTCTTTTTGCTAGATTAAAATCCATGAACCAATGATTCAAATAGGATTCTCTTACCCCCTAAAATATAGGCCAGTTTTAAAACTAAGATCTTTATCCTCCTTTAATACAAAGAAGAAAACATATAATTCTTTTCGACGAAACCAATTTTATCATCACAGCCCCATTGTATAGCTAATTACATGAAAGCCTCTTAGTCTGAATGTTTTACAGTTCCATGCAATAGGAAGCCGAGTTTCAATTAACGCTTTCCTATAATTGTGATGATAAATAGGAGGCCGAGTTGCAATAGGAGTCCGAGTTTCAATTAACTCTAACCTGGAGATTTTTTTTGTTTTCTTCCCAACCAACTAGTCCGACATATCATCATGGGAAGAGTACTCTAGAATGGTTTCAGGGGCTATGAGCAGAGTTTACATGACTAAGCATAAAGAATTTGCTGAGGCGATCAGCAGACCAAATCATCCCAAATTTTGCAGTCATTTTATCCAAGATCTTGCTTGCATAGAGAACACCACAACTGGCCTTGAAAATTTCTTTTCACCATTTTTTCTTTTGTAGAAAAATATTCTCGTCTGTATAAAGAAGCTTTCCACCATGTTGTCTCTTGTTCTTACCTTTAGTGGCCCTAAATTTGAATGCCAGTTTAAAAGGTTTTGCTAATGATTTGAAAACACTCTATTGCAGAATTTTTCAAATCAGCCAATTTTTTTCTTTCTTGAAGGCTATTGTTCAGTTGGATTTGAGTGAATATTATATCTCCTTTTGATTGCTGTTCTTCTGGCTAAAATTGTGATTTCTTCTTGCATGACGAGGCTCTTTGGATATCCTCATTGATGAAGGCTGCCCCTTTATTATTTACCGAGTGATCTCCTTTAGGGATGCTCCATTGGTCTCTACACAAACCTCTGTATCTATGGCCTGTCACAGAGGTTCATTATATTTTTAAGACGTGAAAAGGTGTTCTGCATGTCTGTCACATACTCTGTCATTATCTTCGTGACTTGTGTCTTTCAACCAATTCTTTATATTTTGAAGTAGTCACCACTTCTCATATTTTCAGTGTAGAATGATGATGCTTTAACATAACCTTCAAGTATTGTGCTCTAGTTATTCTGAAACTTTTCTAGGTCTGCACACTTGTCTTTGCCAGTGCCAGCAATTCACCACCATGGAAAATTAAATGCCAATGCAATTAATTTTTCGAGTGGTCAATTGTCATGGCCTTGAATTTTAATTTCCCTGTGGTGAATTATTGACTCCGTCAAATTGCTAGCGGTGAATTTGTTGTATGCCATTTTTAACCATAATAGCAAGCCTAAGAGTGACATTTCTAGTCTGTATTTAGAGAACAAGGGATGGAATTAGACATTGACCATTTCTTTAGTAATACTTTGGTCAAGCACATTGACCTAATAACATTGTAACATGTACAAATATAATTTTTAATAAAATAATTTATTGGAAGGGGCTAAAAACCCTTCTAAAGACCGAAGGGAATAGCCAGTGGCCATGGTTATTCCTTGAGGTTGTGTGTTTGTCCGACAGCTTAAAGAATGGTTGATAGGCCAAGACCATTCTTTAAGTTTTGTACCTCGTTTACTTTGCATTTTTGAATAATTTTGATTAATGTTTAATTTTTATTTAAGAATTTATTAATTCTAATCTCAACAGTAAAGTTACAAACCACAATTTTGAAAATAAATTTACCATTTAATAATCACAACACAAATCCCTTCCTAAATATTTTATGCATCATTTTAAAATATTTCACAAAGGATAATCATAAATTACCATTACAAAAACAAAATGTATTCACTTTATATTCACATTACATAACCATGCCACAAAAAATACAAAAAAAAAACATTTTAACTTGTCATAATAATACGAATTATTAAAATGTCTTACAAAAATATAATGTAAAAAAACATAATGAATTATAAAATGACATAAGCATGTCACTGCAATTATAAAATGATATTTTAATGTCTATAATTAATAAAAAAATGTGATTAAAATTTAATAAATATTTAGCTTCTCACATATTAACATCATTGCAAATGACTAAAATAATCACATGTAAAGCTATATAAATAATTTTTAATAAATAAAATAAAATGTATGTGTTGTGTTGTTTTGTATGATGTATTGTTTTGTGGTGTTGTGTTGTTTGGTGTGGTGTTGTGTTGTTTTGTGGTTGTCTTAGGTCAATTAGGGGAGGCCATGCAAGCTTCCACCTTCACGTGGTTGGCCTTGTCAGTAGAGAATATTTGAATAAATATTCTTGAAGCTAAGAGAAGCTTATGTGTAAATATTTTCATTTGAAATATACAATGTTTTATAAACTTAAGGTAGTTCATATTACATGCATGGTGAAATTAAGAAAATTGTGATTGCAAAGGTGAATTAAAATAATTTTAATTATAGTTTTAATAATAATAATTTTACTTATGATTTGATATTTTGTTTAAAGTGTCACTAAGAGACAAAAAATATTTTAAACACTATATATTGTTGGTGTATTTAATCTTGATAATCTTAACAATAATGCTAATCCTTTGGATATTCATATTATAGTTTTTAATAATAATAATTTTCTTTATGATTTGATATTTTGTTTAAAGTGTCACTAAGAGACAAAAATTATTTTAAACACTATATATTGTTGGTGTATTTAATCTTGATAATAATCTTTTGGATCTAGTTCAACTTCTGCATGGTAAAATCTTATGAAATGGATAAAGGCATTGTTAAAAGATAATAAGCTCATCAAGGTTTCTTAATGATGTAATTCAAACTTTTGGAACCTAAAAGTTAGTCTTTTTGTTTTTTGCACCCTTGATAATCAAAACAATTTCATTAATAGAGAATCATGATGCGAATATACACTACTCAAGGACCAAAAGAAATGCACAATTAGTACTATTGTTTAAATGACTAGAAAATTTTAAAATAACTATAACACTGAAAAGATGGTAGAATATTGAATACCCTAAACCTAAAACCCTTAACCTAACCCAAAAGCCTAAAACCCTAAACCCTAAACCCTAAACCTTGAACCTTGAACCCTGGGCCCTAAACCTTAAACCCTAAACCTTGAACCTTCAACCCTAAACCCTAACCCTAAACCCTCAACCCTAAACCCTAAACCCTAAACCCCAAACCATAAACCTTGAACTCTCTAACCTTGAACCCTACCATGAACCCTGAACCCCTAAACCCTTGAACCCTAAGCCTTGCCCTAAACCCTAAACCCTTAAATTTATTGAACATACCTAAAAATAATAATTTAAAAGTCCTAAATGATTGAACAACCACTCAACAGATAGGAGATTATTAGAGTAAATGCTTCACAAAACTTAATGATACACCTAGATCCTCTAGAATCTCTTCTATTTTTCATTCCCCATGATACCTCGCCTATTTTGAACTTCAAACTCTCCTTATATTGCTTCCTTCTCGAAACCTTGAGAATTGCTACTTCTCATATTTGGCGTAAACCCAATGTTCTCTCTCATGCATCTCATACCATTATTCCCCCTCTAATGTTTTCCAGCCCATCATCCCTCATGTTCTCTTTAGTTTCCATTTTCATTAGCCATACCTCCACTATCAATACTATTATTAAGAGATATAATAAAATGTAAAGTAGGGTAAGTACCTTATTTCCAAGCACTAAATAACACATGGACTATTGGGATAAAACATAATTTTCTTATTATGAAATCTTAGCATATCATTTTGCTATAGCTTTTGTGGCATATCACTCTGTGTATGTGATGTGTATGAGCTAGTCAAATAGTGTATATGGGACATATGCATGATCTAGGTGTGTTCACCTATGATGTCAGTATGAGCTATCTACTAAAAAATGGTCCTAATATCCCATCTTTTTTTTTTTGGTTTAAATGTGGAACCGAAGACCTACACAAAAGAAAATTTATTCAAGAAAAAGTAAAGAGGAAATACGTAAATGAAAAGAAAAATGAAGAAGAAAAAAGAACAACTTTGTTGATAATAAAAAAATCCCTTTTGGCAAAAGAGCCCTTTGTAGATTTTGAAACCTATACCAATTTGGACCAACTTTTTCTAGTGGCATGAAGATAACAAATGTTAGGATACACCAAATCAAATTTTTAGTGAGTAGTTGAAATCTTAGGATACACTTTACTTTTATTGTTAACACAACTAACAAAATGACTTGGATGAAGAATTAGGTATCACAAACTATAGATGCATTAGTCAATCAACATATATATTATTAAATGCTAATATATGATCTATGGGTAAATGTGGGAGGAAAAAAAATTAGAAAGAAAGGGAAGAAAATGTGTTATTGAATAGGCAACCAATAATTAAAAATACATGTTGAAGATCTAAGGGGGCAATTCCTCCCTTAGAGAACAATGTAGATTGCCACATGGAATGTTAGAAGATTGAATATACCTAACAAAATGTGTATGAAAAAGTGTCAAATTGACAACTATTGATCAATATCTTTCTATTAGAAGAAAAAATTGAAGTCTTTAGTTTTTAACATCTTCTTAAACCATGCAAAGATTAGAAAGGATTTTGTTTGGATGCAATTGAGATAGCAGGGTTTTGGGAATATTATAAGAAATCTTTCGAGTATTTATGGATTTAATCCTCTTTTCATCAATTGGATGCTCCTTGAGGTAATAATTTTACTTTATGATATTTCATTTTGCTTAATTAATGTTTATGGTTTGACTAAATCTAAAGAAAAAATCTAGGTATAGAATGAGTTATAATCTCAAAGTTGAACAATAAATTTATACTTAAGGGATATTTCAATGCATTTCTCTCCATGAAGAAAAAAGTGGGGGCCTTTCTTGCATTTCACAATCTCAAATTGAATTTCAAATGTGGATCTCATGGATGTAGCTCCAAAACATAGGACCTACACTTGGACCAATAGGAATACGAGGTTTAAAAATATTGCTAAAACTCTTGATAAAATCTTATTTACTATCAATTGGTTACAATCCCCTCAAATTTTGGAATGCTCAATTTCAAGCTCTAATGATACTAACAACTTCAGAAGATAAACCCCCTCTCAAATACCAATTTAGATTTGAGAAGATGTGGGTCATAAAAGAAGATTTAGTGGATTTAATTTAGCAATAACATTTTAAGCCAATGAATCTAAAAGGAATAAAGATGTTCATCTTGTTTTTAAAATGTTTAACATTGAAACAAAGCTTAATGATTGGAACACAAATTATTTCAAAATAATTTTTAAGGATGAGATTATAATAGAAAAGGAACTAGAGGAGTTAAATCAAAAGGTCATTTCCTTAATTATGTTTTAAGTAGATCACCTAAAAGAAAAGGATTTGATGCCTCAGTATGCTTAAATATTAGTTAGAGAATCTAGATTAAATGGAAATCCAAATCTAAAGAACTTGGTTAGTTGAAAGAGGTTTAAACACACGAAAAATGTGTGATGCTTCAAATGTCAGCAAAGGCAACGAGACAGCGAAGCCCACAGGAAGAAATGAACATGCACCAAATCGCACACCTAGCAAAGAAGAACTAGGCAAAACCCCATAGGGTGAAAGTAGTAGCTAGACCTAAAACACAACTCCCCAGCAGGAAAATAATACCCAGAACCGAACCACGGCTTCCCAAAAGGATGAAAGCAAGAATTTATTCTCCTTTGGTCAAACCCCTATATGGACTAATTCAACAAAATGATCAAGCTAGTGGATAAAAATAGAGGGATGCCTAATATTATATATGCTAATGCATGCATTTATAATGTTGTTATGCATGTATCATGAATTTTCTATGTCAACGCTCTCCAATGGGTACTCTATCATGTGCAAATACATTATGGCTTATCCTTAAAAATAACAACATAACACAAAAATCTATGCACTAGCTTATCTTGCAATGGTTAGTACGAAGAAGCCAACAATATTCCTTTGGACCTTACCCTGAGATGAAGAAAAGATTGGCCTTGTCCTTTTCCCCCATTTTCTTGGCTTCAACCAATCCAAAAGTGTGTGCCCTTGTGTTTTCTTCTTTGGCCCTTTATTTTAATTATATATTCCTTGTATATAAGCTTAGATTCAAGTTCTACTTCACGAAAAACTATTATTTTGTGTTTATACTTTTGTATAAAATATCCATACCTTATGATCTAATTGGTCATTGACTTGATGTAGCTCATCATGAGTAACTTATATTGTACTTTCCCTTTATTGAGGTGATCAACAACCCATAAGTTGCATGGAATGACTAGGTTGGGTGATTATTGCATGTGACCTTTGATCCACAAGTGTCCACTTACATAGGAATCATATAGTAGATAATGACACGCCTAGTAGCAGACCAACATTTTCACGATGTCATATATTCAAGTGTCACTCTCTAGTTTGTCGAGCTAGTATGTGCATTAGCATCGATGGGGCCATAACCCACAGTTCAATCATTTAAACTTTAAAAAATATAATGTTGTTTAAATACATTGGTTGAAATAAAATAATGTTTTATTATATGTGCAACCACATAAGTTCTCTTATGATGAAATGTAAGGGACATGTTGAATTTTGTAGGGGGGAGGCAACTATTTTTTTTTAAAAATTATTTTTTGAGAAAATCTTCATTCCTATATTGAAATTGAAGTTCAATTACCTTAGTTACTTAAACAAAATAAAGATTAGAACTAGTAGTTCTTATGGAGTACTTTTTGGGTGGTCATAGTTTATTGTTGTTTTCTTAAATTGCTTAACATACTTAATATAATTTTTTTTGTAACATCTTTATTGTATTGTACTTTGATATTGGATTTGATCAGCACAATAACCTTGTAGATATGTGTTATCGTATAGGACTACGATCCTTGAAATGTCATATCTTGTTGATTACTTATGGGTATTTGATGTTATGTTAAAATTATGTTTGACCAAGTTAGGTATTATAAACACCTTGGGAATAGTAATAAACTGTTTTACTAGCAATATAAAAATTTAAATTACATCCTTGATGGATTCAAACTTGCCCAAAAACTTTGTTTCGATGACTAGATGAATGATATGAACTTTGTTAAAGGGTAATTATATGCTTGTTTCTATTCAATTGTGTTTGGTATACAAAAGAGGGTTCTCATGTAGTTTGGATGCATGATTACCATCTTGAGTATATAAATTACATGGTGGTCATAATAATGGGTGACCAACTCAAGATGAAGTAAAAAGATAAGATATTTAACATATAAAACTTGTATTTTCCCTACAACTATAAAAGATACATAATGCTTATTTATGTGAGTTTCCTTAAAAATGCACCTACTATTCTAATCATTTTGTTGAGTAGCCACCTATTTTTGTTTAATCTAATTGTGATTAAAGTTAAAATATAAAGAATTATTAGAAACTATCTAAAATTTGTAAAATAAAACCACAGATGAAGTGAAATCGATTAACTACTATATCGATAGTGCTACATCCACACATAGCTAACTAATTTATGTGTTGTGTGTGTTGAGCAAT
>VDFB02000017.1:188637140-188683271 GCA_007258455.2 Sequoia sempervirens
TTCAAGCTTTGATTACCAAACGGGTTTTGACCAAGGAATACCCCCATTCTCCAAAAAATAAATCCCTCTCTTTATATGTGAAGATTTACAGGTGATGAAGGATTGAAGATTGATCAAAAGTGTAATCTTGTAAAGTTGTCAAAGTTGTCATCAAAGTTTTCAAGACATGGAATCTTGGAGAATTTAATTATGACTTTCCAACAACAAGATCTCAAGTAATCAAGAGTGCAGATCCAGGAGCATAGGATTGTGAAATCATATTTTGGATCCCTATAGCAAGACCCATTCACCCTAGGATGAATCTGTCCTAGGAGGACACTCAACAACAACTTTTGGTGACTGGTACACATCAACTTACCCTTCTCAGATCTACCAAAATTCTATTGTTTCTAATTGTTTTATGCTTTAAATTGATTATTCAAGTTTCACATTACATAATTGAGCTCATTTGCTATTTTTCATTTTTCTTCCCAAAGTGTTGTTCAGGTAGATTTTATCCTATCTTGTCATTAGGAAAACAACAAGATCTCCATTAAGGTTGACTCACCTAAGGGTCAAAATTAAATCTTACCTTCAGGGATCTCTTTTCCCTAATGAAATAAGAAAGATAGGTGAATCACATATTCAAAACACGTAATGGTTTTGCTTTCCCTACAATAGGTTTGATCAATCTTCCTTAAAAAGTTGGACTGATACAATTGAATATATCATTCTCCATCATCCTATCGTTAGACCAATTCCATGTGAAGCTTGGTTATCCATGGATACACTCCATGGATTTCATCCCATCGATAGTGCATGTAAATGCTTAAAGTTTTCATTCGGAAATGACATCTTTACTGTGCATCATAGTGGCTTTAATCATGTGTCTTCCCGTAGGAATTTCTCATTGGATTTATTTTGGACCAAACCCATGGAACCTATTAAGCCTTGTGAGAATTTATTTTTCAAATCTTATCAAAGTTCTCAAGGCAAAGCACATAGTATAATTATCCCTTAGCAACATTTCTCAACCCATGATTGAGCCTCTTATCATTGATGAAGCCATGATTAAACCAAAAGCCCTTCCAAGTAACCAAGACTGACCCATGACAAATCCTTCGCCTATTTCCTATAAGAGACCAAGAGATAACCATACAAGTCCCATTGTGCTTCTTAAGATAAAATAAGTTTATAAAGCTAAAGAGAAAGTGGTTGAACAATCTTCCATGGTTCCTTATGTTTCTCCTTTGTAGGAAGAAAAGAAACCAATGGTTGATAAACCCGCTCCTACACAATCACAACTTGAAAATCATGTAAGAAGAAAAAAATGCCAAAGAGCATAGGCATAGACACCGTGCTATTGCTCGTAAGTTAAGAGAAGAGAATAAAATAGAAAGTTAAGATCAAAATTTAACTCAAGCAAAGCATGATGATTCTCCACCTTCGCCATGACAAAAAACACATGAAACTTCTATGGACATTATCATTAGGCCTCTTGTTATGATTAACTTGGATGATGATGATGGTGAGATTGCTAAGACTGATGAGGAAGTGCATATTGAGCTAAATTTATTATTTTCCTCTTCCATGATCTTAGATGATAACAACCGTGATGATCCTCCTAACAAGAGTGAGTCACCATGTGTTGAACCTAGTGATTCTCCTAGTACGACACTTGTCATTGTCCCTTTGGCTAGTTTTCTGCCTTCTACATATGATGAACAAGATTGGGATGTCGATGACCTGCTATAGGTTCACTCACATGTGCCATACCAGTCTTTTCTTTATTTTATTGTCATGTTCTTTGTGATTTCATATGCATAATTTCATCCCTCATGCTATGTTTCTTGGCATGTCTTTATATGTTTGTGAGCCTAGTTTAGATGACCCTTGTCACTCCATTGGTGCAAGGATACAAAGGAAGTGAATATGTCATGACATTGTTCTATTTGTATCCACATTATTCTATCTCTCATATCCATTTATCTTTTCTCTTGTCTTGTGTTTTCCTTTTGGGATGATGCAAGGCGTCAAGACATTTAGGTCTCTTGCATGTTGACCCAAAAAAAATTCTTTATTTTTTATCTCTATGTGTCATTATTCCTTTGTGCTTGTTATTATGTGAGTCATTTGGGGAATGATGATGATTCTGAGCTCAATTATATCCCTGTAGAAAAGACATATGTTGACCCCAAATCCATGGATCCCATACATGTTATATTAAGATTGCATATGGGGGGAATCCTTTCATGACAACTCTATTTTGGAAACATATGTTACATAGGGCTTTCCAAATAAAGATCTTATGTATTGGGATTTATTGTGTTCTACTTTAAAGTAATTGCTCACAGCATGGTGTTTAGTAATTTCATTAAAGAGGGGGCATACACATCCCCACTCATTTTTTGCTTCAAAGTGTGGTCTTCTTACTTCACATGATGTGTCTTCTTGGTGGCAACATTGGGTGTTATGTTCCTTAAGAGCATGGCCTTTCTGAGCATATGGCATTCCTCTTAGTGGTGATGCTACAACTTGCATTCCCTAAGTTATGAATCTTTTATCCTCGACTAGTCCTCTCATGGTGACATTAAGCATGATGTTCCCTAAGGTGAAACCTTTCATGAACTAAGAAAAACCCCTTTGACTATCCTATCCTATTGTATTTAAATGGCCACATGGATGCATAATACAACTTGCTTGCTAGTGGAGCCTTTTTTTGTTTTTCATGAGCACCTAGCATAATGCAACTTGCTAGCCTTGTGACCTTTTTGTGTAGCACATTATCAAAGTTATCAAGAGGTATAACTTTAGGTATGATTGACATATGGGATCCTGTAGACCTAGCATTACTTTCCCATCAACCACCTTTTTGGGGCTCACCTAGTTGACAACAGATTTCACTAGCCTATGTGAGTATATTTTGTTTGCATAGTGGAAAACGAATTTCCACTTGTGAACATTTTTTGGAAAAATAGCTAAGGCTTGATCCTTACATATTGGAGAAATAGTCAAGGCTTTATTCACCCTTTTCTCTTCTTTTCAATTCTGGCATTATATGCGTGTGTATCTTGTCTTGCTGATGTATATCATATGTATATGTACATTCCTTTGTTCTTATGTTGGTTTTCCATAGGATCTTGATCCTAGGGGCTTGGCCACCTCCTTGATCTTTGTCATCCTATCTCACTAATATTTATACACTTGGACCCCTCTTGACGTTTATTTGTCTACTTTATTATGAGCTTGAGTGTAGAGCTCATCCTCTCACTAAAGTGGGAGCTAAATGCAGTTTAGAAAAATGTACATTTTACATTTTCACTCTATGTTTGGGTCCCTTAATTTAATTGGACTTAATTAATCCTCTAATATGCCCAATTATGCATTTAAAATCATAGTTAATCCTGTTTTCTGACAGGGAAACTTGTATTAAACAATTGCAAACATTAATTAAATTGCCTTGGAAGTTGAGTGTCCCGGATTTAGGTCTTAGGACCCATTGGACCAAGGGTGAATGGGTCCTCCTTAAGTTGAGTATCTCAAATTTTAATATGTTTTTGGCATCATTTTTATGATTCAAATTCAAATTGTGATTGTTGGTCTTTGATCTTTAATTTTTAGGAAATTAGAAAATTACCTATAAATACAAGGTCTTTTTATCAATTCAATATATAGAAAAAAGAAAGCAACTTTCACAAGAGAAAAAATATTGTCTAAGGTGTTCAAGAGAAGATTTTTTAGTCTTCTACATCAACATTTAGGATCTCAAGTAGGTATGTGCAGGATCATGTTGGGCCAAAAGGTGGTGATATGATGGGCGTGTGTAGGGTATGTGGCTGATGATTTTTTTTTACCCAAAATTGATGAAACAAAAAAGGGTTTTTAAAGGAGATTCTCAGCTTTCCGCCAATATAAATTATACTTTACTTATAATTTAATAAATAATTATTAATCATTTTCTATTTGAATTACAACTAAAGTCCTGATTGATAGGTTGATTGAAAAACATATATAGCTTTCAAACAATATCACATTTTTTGAATTTGAAACATGTGTCACATTCTATGCTTCACATACTATAGGATTAAAAAAATAAAATTAATTTCATAAATTTTTTACCAAGTTAAGGTGGTCGACATATGATTTTTATATTTTTTTAAGTTGTAATAAAAAAATCATAATTAATTATTTACTTGGAAAAAATTACAAAAAAATATGCATCACATCGGAATATGAGTCCTCTACTTATATCTAAAATCTTATTAAAAATATTGTCATTTTATTGTGGTTAGGGTGGTCCAGACACCTACTTCTTATTTTTTCCCTAAAATTTAAGTGTTATTGCATTGAAATTTCAAATTTTGACCAAATAGATTTAAAAAAAAACCTGCTAGTTTAAAAACTGCATTTAATTTTTTGTAGATTCTATTCTTACATATTTTTGAAATAATATAGATAACTTATTCAAATTTTTACGTCAAGTTTCCTAACTCTTTTTTTTTTGAATTTTATCGCCACTTAAGGGCCTATTTTTTCCATGATGATCCTACACATACCCAAGCATCATGTCAAATTTATTTGCATCTATACATTTTTTTGAGCTAACATTGTGATGTAGGTTTCAAGCATTCAAGCATTAATTCAAGTATCAAGATCAACATCCAATCAATCCATTTCATGCAAGATCAAGACCTTTGAGAGATGTGTTAGACTTTAGTCCTCTAAGGATCTCCATTTAATGGGCTTGGTGAGTTGCAACATATCATTGTCCATTCATCATTCCTTCCATTCATGTTTCATTTCGTTTCATTTCAAGGTTTAATTACCAAAATGGGGTTTGACCAAGGCAAACCCACATTCACCAAAAACAAACAACTTTTTCTCTCTTTATATGTGCAGATTTACAGGTGATGAAGGATTGAAGATTGATCAAAAGTGAAATTTTGCAAAGTTGTCAAAGTTGTCATCAAAGTTTTCAAGACATGGAATCTTACTAATAGAATTTAATTTTGACTTTCCAATAGTGAGATCCAAAGCAATCAAGAGTGTAGATCTAGGAGCAGAGGATTGTGGAATCATATTTTGCATCCCTGTTGCAAGATCCATTCAGCCTAGGGTGAATCTGTCCCAGGAGGACACTCAACAACAACTTTTGGTGATTGGCACACATCAACTTAACCTTCTCAAATCTTCCATAATTTTGTTGTTTCTAATTGTTTTATGCTTTAAATTGATGATTCAAGTTTCACATTGCATAATTGATCTCATTTACTATTTTTAGTTTTTCTCCCCAAAGTGTTGTTTAGAAATATTTTACCCCATCTTGTCATATGGAAAACAAAAAGATCTCTATTAAGGTTGACTCACCTAAGGGTTAAAAGTCAATCTTACCTTTGGGGATCTCTTTTTACTAGTGAAATGAGAAATATATGTACATCACATACTCAATCACCCCATTTTAATGTCCTCCCTATTTTTCTATGTTTCAAGATGTATTTTGGAAGATGACCTTCAAGTAAGAATATTTTATCTTAAATGTATATGATCATGGTATAGAAACTTAATGATGGAAAAATGGTTAATCAACACTTTTGAGTAGTGTCAAGAAATTTTGGATTTGGACAAAGAAATTATATGTTAATCAAACTAATTAAGTTCTAGATAATGTGGAAGGAAAAAATTATGAGCATTGGATATTAAGGACATTGGAATTACTAAATGTGGGTAGTCAAATAAAATGACCTACAAAAATTGTTTCTTTATAGAATAAATTATATTTGTTATTCAAATGAACCTCTTAAAAAGAAGTCAAGCAAGTATTAAGATAGAGCTATGATAGTAATGGAAATATTAGACTTTTTTTTTTCAATATTTTGACATTTGAGTTGAAAACTTGGTGAATTCTTGTGTAGTTGGTGCTTTTGGGTAAGATTTAAGAATATACAAATAGCAATAAAATATTTGTTGAACTTCAATGTTAAATGAAAACATGGATGGGACTCCATGGGATTGAAAATGATAATTAACTCAAGAATGGTCACTCGATTGGATTAGATGATATTTAATTTCTTGGTTGGTTCCAGATAGGATTCTAAGAATCTAAATTGCTTTATAATGGATTCATAAATTTATAATTTTATTGGAGTGGCATAATGAAAGTCAATAAGCCTCTTCTCTTTTTTGTATGATGTGTTATCTCAACCCTCCTTCTCATGAATTATTATTTATGTCAAATGATTGGTTTAACTATAATTAATATTTAATGGTTGAATGTGTTAAGCTATCTTTACTTGTGAATTAAATTTTATCCTCATATAATCTTGATTCATAAAAGTTTCCTAGTGTGTAACATGTGTGTATTCACAATTCTAAATATATTGAGTATCAATAGAGTCTTGTAAAATGTGTTGCTTGGTCTTTCCTAAGCATATTCTCTAACTCATTATGTACTTTAGAAAATCTAGGTGTAGCTTAGCATTCTTTTTTATTCGTAAGGGAAGCAAGGTTGCATTATATATTATCAAAAAGAGGTTGTTACATATCAATTCCATGTTGGCACACACATATTAACAATGATATCATAGTAAAAATGAGCATACATATGTATATCTATGAAATATTTACCTAGCATAGAGAACATAAAACCTTTCAAACCCCCACCCCAAGTGCTTCACCAAACTCCTTGATCCACTCAAAGTCCTCAATTGGCTCTAGATTGTTCAATTTCTTTAAGTATTGACTCCCTTTTTATAAAACTTCCCTATGCTACATTAGGGTCTTGGTGTGAAATTTCCTAGGAAGGGAAGTCATTCCACCATAGCTCCTTCCTCAAGCACCTTTCCAATATCCTTTATTCTCATAACACCGATACCATAGTGTGCAACCCTCAACACCTCCTCCAGTCCCAAAAAATTGTGCTTGTTAAAGATGGTGTAGGCCATCTTACATTTCATCTCCTTGAGCTCACCGAGATTTGAGAGGGTGGAAACAAAACAAGACGTGTTGTATTTGTTAACCCTATTTCTTTCATCCTCCATGAGAAATTTTGCATCCAAGATCATCTTCATGACCTTCAATGACCTACCACTAAAGTCCTTCATCGCCACCTTCAACTGTTGGTCAAAAATATCACTGAAGAATTCCATCTACCTCCATGATCTATTGATTCAAATGGGAGTATCCATATTCATCGATCAACACATGCAACAACTAGCCAAACCAATGGTTAGTTTTGATCTCATCTGCAAAGATATAGCCCACAATTGCATCATCCCACAGTCCATGTGAGGAGAAAATATTTGTCAAATCTTGCTTCCCTCTTCAATGGTCCTTCCCATGCATTCAAATTTATTCGTAATGAGTGCACTAAATGTGCTAACTCACCCATGTAGTACTACATCACCAATTTTTCATGCATTATGTACAAGGATTGCACTTGTCACTCCAAAAGGATGTGGGAGATGTCAACTCCTCCCATTTGGTCACCTTGAGCTTAGAGAATGATGACATCAAGAGCTAAGGTGATTTCATTGATCACCTCGTTGGTTAAGGCATTGGCCTCTTTATTCCCTCTCAATAGATATACTTATGTTTGAAATCATCAAAGCAACTAAGGATCTTGAGATAATCCACAAGAGCTTTATTAAGTTTCCAATTCATTGTTCTTCATTTCGCTAAGGCATTGATTATTATTTGGGAGTCCCTTTCAATGGACAACTTGTTTATTTTCTCCTTAATTGCCAATTCTAAACCAAAGTGAAGGGCATGCAACTCTATGAACTTTGAGTTCCCTCAACATCTCTCCTCTACAATTTCTCATACTACAATCCACACCAGAGGGGCCAAGGATTCCTCTAGAGGCACCATCAAAATTTAGTTTGATCCATCCTTCTTCTAGAATATGCCACACCATACTCGCTCTCACTACCACCTTAGCTTGAATGTTAGAGACCCCATTAATAGGTGGTGTAGCTTAGCACTTTAATCCCTTGCTTGTTACTAGAATTAGTCACATAGTGCATGCAAAGTGTACCTTTTAGATTTTGATAGTTATTTTGATTATTGATGAATTATTTAAATCTCTAATTGGGTCAAAATTTATTTACTATCTTTATCTTTTCAACTTAACAAGGGAAACATCATGTTTATCTTTGTTTAATTTTGTGCATGCTTACTTTCTTGTTTCTATGAATAATAATTTTATCTTGCATCTGTATTGATTCTTGTAACCTACCTACCACAAATGTATGATGGTATTCAATATCATGGTGCTATATGGTATAGGGTTTCTTGTTACTTTCTCTTATACATGAGACACATTGTTACCATAGTATTTTATACCTTGGTGCATAATTTCCTCTACTATATCAAATAAAGAGTTATCAATCCAACACAACATAACCATCATTATAACACTAGATCTAACACAATCGATTGCATCCCCACCACCTCCACATCGTATCCAACCCATTCCTTCATAATCCATTATCTCTTCATCCTTTTATCACCTATCCATTAACCTCTTCTACCATTTCATCTCACATCCTCTCTCATTTATCTTGCATATTTTCATCCATTTTGAAAGCACATACATGTTCTCCAAACCCATCTATCTTCTTGAGGGGACATCATCATCCTTACTATCATTCCTCGTAGTCATTGATCCTTCAAATAATTGAGGCATTTTACCTAATCTAACCAATCTTCTCATCTAACCAAGTGCTATGTTTTATTCTTCTTTGAAATAATGCTACTTTGTAACACCATCTCAAAGAGAGGAAATATAAACACCTAGAAATTGTTGGTATACATGGTGTTGTATAACATTGCATAAATTGATTTATTAAACTATTGTAATTAAATAATTATTTAGTTGTGATACACCTTGGTTTCAAAATCTGCCAAGAAATGAAGAAGAAGAAGAAGAGGCACACCATTTTGCTGATGTATTTCCCAATTTGACCAGTTCTAAAACTTCCTCTAAAGAAAAATCTACCCAAAACCTAATTGAGAATCCATTTTCTTTAGAACTCCATCAAGCAGGTATGGCTGATGCAAATTGAAATAGACACAATTAGCCATATTTTCCATTTCCTATCACTCATCAAAATGAAGTTGATAATGTCAATAACATCCCTGCTTCAGTTCTTCCTAAGTTTTATGGGCTTGTCATAGAAGACCCTGACACTTTCTTGTTTGAGTTTGATATCCTCTGCAAAAGCTATCACTATACTAGTAATGGTCCTAGGCTTAAGTTATTTCCTACCACCTTGAAGAGAAAAATTTCTTGAGAAGCACAAAGAATATTGTAGGGGCAGTGATATTAGAGGAGATGATATTTTTCAGGATGCAGTAGAAGGAAGATGAGAGTTTGGAGGAATATATTTTCAAGGTTTTTATTTTTCTTGCAGAAATCTCCACATCATACATTTAATGAAGAGTCTCAAAAGTTGATCTTCCTTAGTGAGATCAATGAAAGCTACATTGCTTCATGCTCAGTGCTTATGTTAATTTATTTTTGACATTTTTTTTTCACTACTGTTTCTTTTCTAGTTTATGGATGATTACAATGGAGTCCTAGTGCACATTTAGTGCTCACCCATTTCAAGTTTACATCCATGGGTTGACAATAAATGCACCTTCATGATGAGTAAGATATATACTTAGTGCTAATGTTTAATCTCTAAGTTACAGCTCTTAGGGATTAGTTATTGAAACATTAGAGGAGGCCAACATTTTTGGCACCATTTTCAGGGATGGTGTCAAACTAGGAAGTTCTTTAGAGTCACATATAGTTTTTTTCTTGCTTTAGTATCTCTAAATTTTTTTCTTAGCATTCCATTCATTTAGAAAAGTAATGATATACTATCCTTTCACCAATTCTTTATGTGAGTTGGTTGATACTGAGTGAATACTGCATGCATAGAGGTAGGAGAAGAGATGCTTATGGGAGATTCCTTCCTAATGACCCTAATCCTAATAATCATCTTGTTGGGTTTCAAAATCTACCAAGAAATGAAGAAGAAGAAGAGGCACACCCTTTTGTTGATGTATTTCCCAATTTGACCAGTTCTAAAACTTCCTCTAAAGAAAAATCTACCCAAAACCTAATTGAGAATCCATTTTCTTTAGAACTCCATCAAGCAGGTATGGCTGATGCAAATCGAAATAGACACAATTAGCCATATTTTCCATTTCCTATCACTCATCAAAATGAAGTTGATAATCTCAATAACATCCTTGCTTCAGTTCTTCCTAAGTTCTATGGGCTTGTCATAGAAGACCCTAACACTTTCTTGTTTGAGTTTGATATCCTCTGCAAAAGCTATCACTATACTAGTAATGCTCCTAGGCTTAAGTTATTTCCTACCACCTTGAAGAGAAAAATTTCTTGAGAAGTACAAAGAATATTGTAGGGGCAGTGATATTAGAGGAGATGATATTTTTCAGGATGCAGTAGAAGGAAGATGAGAGTTTGGAGGAATATATTTTCAAGGTTTTTATTTTTCTTGCAGAAATCTCCACATCATACACTCAATGAAGAGTCTCAAAAGTTGATCTTCCTTAGCGAGATCAATGAAAGCTACATTGATGCTCTAGACCTGATGGGTGGAGGAGATATCACCCAAGTTCCCTGGGATGGTATTAGGAAGATATGTCAGAATTATTCCAGAGCAGCTCTAAAAAAAGGAAGAGGTTGCCAATCCTCTATGGGTAAATCCTCCACCAATGGAGTTTCAAGGATGGAGATTACTCACTTGGTATATTTCAAGCAAGACATCATAAAAAATTTGGCTACTCAGCTAGATACACTTCAAGAAAAGAAGAAGCACGAGGAGGAAGAGGTAATGTTGGCAGAATATTTCCCTCATTGCAGACAAAAGAAGTATTGCAGATCCAAAATGGTAGCCAACATTGACAACAAGCAGATCCCACCTGAGTTCAAGCCAATCTAGGTTGATGATGATCAAGACTACTACATTATACAAAGGATACCATAGGCCCCAAGACAAGGTATGCCACCAAATCTATTATCTTTTACTAGGCCCTATTTCAATTCTTATGCATCTGGTAATCAATGGAAACCCCCATACCCATCCAACTATGGAGGATATCCACCTCAGCCTTCGAACAACCCTCCAATCACCTGGACCAATCACCAAAACTCTCCACCCCAATGGAAACAATCCTAGGGGAATTGGCAGCCACCTCCAAGAAACTAGTAGCAAACATCACAATGGAGGGGAGGACAACAATGGCCAAACTAGGAAACTATTTATATGCAACCACCTCCATAGCCTCAACAACCTACCATAATGCCTCCTCCTACTAGATCAAGTTCTAGCACACCTAGACCTACTTAGTTACTAGCTCAACCCACACTTAACCCAAATAACAAACCACAACAGCAGCCAGCCTACTCTACAGATCCTAATCAATTCCCTGCATATGCTATGAGTGTGAGTGACATTCATCTATGTTCAAGAACCACTTTGCCATCTCCTTCCACTCTTATCATCATCGAGCTTCCTATGGAAGAATAGGAGCATCATAATGTCCCTATTCAGCCAAGTGTGCCTAAAAATCCTAAACCAATTCAGCAATCTGATCAAGACCCACCATTCCCTCAAAGGTTAGAAGTTGTTCAACAAAAGGAAGAGAAGGAGGAAACAACCTTTAAAATTCTAGATCAGTTGAAACACATATGTGTTAAGATACCTTTGTTTTAGTCCATAAAATATGTCCCCATATATAACAAAGCAATCAAGGAAGCATGTCTCAAAAATCCAGGGAGGAAAAAGAAAGACCTCACTACCATTCATGTGGTGGGAGAGTTGGCAGATATCATGCTTGGGAAAGTTACTGTTCCTAAATACATTGACCCAGGTAGTCCTATGGTAGGAGTTATTATAAATGGAATCCAAATAAAGAATGCTCTAATTGACTTGGGAGCAACAATAAATGTGATGACTAAGGATATCCTGTAGCAACTAAATACTACAAATATGATACCTACTCCTACTGTCCTGCAACTTGCTGATAGTTCCACTATCAAACCAAATGGTATAGTAGAAGACCTTGTTGTAACTCTGGACTCTTGGGAGTACCCAACAGATTTCATGATCCTCTCCCCTAAAGCTACATTGGGAGGGTATCCCATTATTCTATGTAGGTCATGGTTAGCCACAAGAGATGCTTACATTGGATGTCGGTTATGGGACATGACTATTTCTTATGGGAGAAGCACCAAAAATTTTGTTCTCTATCCTCTTACTCAACCATCCCATGATATGGATAACCCCATATGGCCACATGTCGAAGAAGAGGCAGAGGAATTCAATTTAGTGGCACAACTCATGATGATAGGCAAAAGTCCTTTTATGCGGCTTCAAAAAGAAGATGAAGTATTGTCCCACATAATTTAGAACCATTGTCAGGTGCATGAAGAATCATCCACTCATGAATCTAGTTTTGTAGGTCTAGTAAAGAAAATTTTGTTTGCTCCTCCTACAATTGAACTTCTTGCAGCAACATATATGCTTCATGCATTATTACCACATGAGTTAAAAATTCCAAGCATTAGTGAAACAACCATGATTAAGTTAACCACACAAGTGCCTTGTGTCAGAAGGGAAACATCTAAATATTAATAGCAAGTTGAGTCAAGAAAAATAGTTGTCCCTGAAAAACTTGGTGAAGACCCATCAGCATGCATTTGCATGGGATTACCATGACATGAAAGGATTGGATCCAAAGCTCTGTACTCATAAGATGTATATCAAAGATGACTGCACACTAGTAAGGCAGCCACAAAGGAGAATCAACCCTGCATTAAGGGAATTGTAAAAGGGGAACTACATAAATTATTGGATGCAGGATTTATCTACCCTATCTCAAATAGCCAATGGGTGTCCCCATTGGTAATTGTACCTAAAAGGGAGGTAAATGGATAGTTTTTGTTTACTATAGAGAACTAAAATCTACCACCAAGAAGGACCATTTTCCCCTTCCTTTCATAGACCAGGTATTAGATTCACTTGTAGGTAAGCAATATTTTTCTTTCCTAGATGGATTCAGTGGTTATAATCAGATACAGATTGCACTTGAAGATCAAAAGAAGACAACATTTACCTATCCTTGGGGGACTTATGCCTACTCAATACTCCCATTTGGTTTATGTAATGCACCTACAACCTTCCAAAGAGCAGTCATTAGTATATTTTCAGATATCTGACATGATTGTATGGAGATCTATATGGATGATTTTACTACCTATGGTGTTGATTTTATAGAAGCATTAGAAAATATAAGAAAAGTTTTACAAAGATGTGAAGACCATAATGTGTCCTTGAATAGTGAGAAATGCTTCATGATGATGTAGCAAGGAGTAGTCCTTGGCCACTACATCTCTCAAAAAGGAATTCAAGCGGACCCAACCAAGATTGAGGTAATTAACAATCTTCCTATTCATGCCAAGCAAAAATATGTTAGAAGTTTCCTGGGACATGCAGGATACTATAGGTGCTTCATCAAAGATTTCATTAAGATAGAAACACCACTGTATAATATTCTAATTAAATATGTTGAGTTCCATTGGATAGAGGAGTGTGACAAATCATTATATGATTTGAAAGAAACCTTAACCCATGCTCCTATACTTAACCCATGCTCCTATACTCAAAGGCCCTAATTGGGAACTCCCTATTCATATTCACATAGATGCATCTAATTATGCTATAGGAGTTGTCTTGGGAAAAAAAGAGGGATCAATTAAGAATGAAATCTACTTTGTCAGCAAGAACCTACAAGGAGTTGAGTTTAATTACACAGTGACAAAGAAGGAGATGTTGCTTCTCATTTATGCCCTTAACAAGTTCAGACATTATCTAATAGGATATCAGATCTTTTTCCATAGATTTCATGTGGCCATAAGATACCTCGTGAATAAGCCCTTGATTTTAGGAAGGTTAGCCATGTGGTTGTTATTGATGTAGGAATTTGATATCACCATTGTTGAAAAAATGGGTAAGGAAAATGTTGTAGTAGACTTTCTCTTTAGATTGATTACATTAGAGGACACTCAAGTCATTGATGACTCCTTCCCTAATGAATATTTGGTTTCCATCAGTGTGCACACACCCTGGCATGTAGACATAGCCAATTATTTGGTTACAGGGAGAGTTCCCCCTCATTTCTCTCCAAAAGAGAGAAAGGTGATTATTGAGGAAAAAATTTCCTTTCTCATGGATTACAGGATGTTTATTCTATACTGGAATAGATCATGTAATGAGGAGATGTGTAAGGGAAGATGAAACATATGATATACTACATGCATGTCATAATGAACCCTGTGGAGGAAATTTTGCAGGTAAGAACAACAATGAAAATTCTTAATACAAGATATTAATGGCTCACACTTCATAAGGATGCAATAAAGTATACTAGGAAGTGTGATAGATGTGAGAGGATGGGTCAACCAACTAAATTTGATGAGATGCCTCTATACCCTCAGGTAGTCATCACACCATTTGATAAATGGGGACTTGATTTTGTAGGTCTAATTGATCCACCATCAAATGAAAAATCCTACATCTTGGTTTGCACCGGCTATGTGACCAAGTGGGTTGAGGTCAAAGCTATGAAACATGCCAAAGATAATAAAGTTTCAGAAATAAATATTCACACATTATGGGGTTCCAAGAGAGATAGTGACAAATCAAGGGACTCAGTTTACATCAACCCTTGTCACAACATTGGTCAATGAATATAATGTAAGGAATAGGAAATCTACCCCCTATTACCCTCAGGTCAATGGCTACTCTGAGGTGGCCAATAGGGAAATAGAGGTTATCTTGAACAAAACAGTGGCTATTAATAGGACAGATTGGGCAAATAGGTTGCCAGAAGCTATCTGGGCTTATAGAACCACTTGGAAGATAACCATTGGTTTTACACCTTTTGAATTGTTGTATGGGAAAACAACCATGATGTTTATAGAGTTTGAGCATAAAACTCTTAGAACTACACTAGATCTTGGAATAGACATATCTGAGGCACAAAAGGATAGAATCATGTAGTTGAATGCCTTGGATGAGATGAGAAAGTCAGCCCTTCATCATACTGAGATAGTGTAAAATCAGAGGGTCAAATGGCATGGCAAATACATAAAGGAAAAGAAGTTTCAACCAGGTGGCTTGGCACTCCTTTATGACTCCAGGTATCAATATAATGCAAGAAAACTACAGACTAGGTGGTTGAGATCTTATGAACTTGCAGAAGTCTTCTCCAATGGTGCTACTAAACTCACAACCATTGACCCTGTCAAATTCAAGATCTTGGTCAACGGTCACCGTCTCAGGTTATATCATAACCCAACTTCCAAACAAGAATTCATGCAGCAATTTATTCAACACCAAACCTTTGAACTTCCTACAGCTGAAGGAAGTGGACCTAGTGTCCCTCCTTCTAACTAGTCAAGGTTTGCATGCAATCACACCATAATAAAGATTTCCACTTTTGTGGGAATCCACTTCTCCATCAATAAATCCATCTCCATCTTTTCTCTCTCTTCCATAACTCCACCATCACTTCACTTACCGTCACTTCATTCCATCACCACTTCATTCAATTGCTCAACTATAATTTTAAAGGTAATTGGTACTTTCCTCCACATTCCTTGCAAAAGATACTCCAAATTTTTAGGTATGTGTATAACAATCTATTATATCTTAATTATCTTAAGTGTATTTATTTAATTACTGTATATTAATGTTGATATCTCACATAGCATATATTTGTAGTTTTCCCTATCACATCATAATTACCACCCAACCTATGTGGACACATGCTCTAATTTAGGTTCGGGGAGTGTGAACCCATATGTCCACGTGTCATCATGTCAACAAATTTGAAATGAGCCAATTTGAATGAAATAGTTGAAATGACAGCTTGCATGTGTGATACGACACTAAATCGCCACCATTTTTCTTGATGATACCCTTCATTTATGTTTATTTATTGTCGTAGTCATAATCTTAGACATTTCCAAAAAGGTAAATTTCATATGACATTGGTGTTAGCACTACAAAAGAGTTGCAGGAAGAAGAAATTGGGTTTTCAGAGAAAGATTGCAGGAAAGAAAATTTTGCAGAAGTGTTTACTTGATTGTGGGTAGAAATAATGGGAGGTTAGTTGATTAGGAATGAACCTATAGTTCATGATGTGATACTACAAGATGCACTTTCTTTGGCTGAATTCAAGAACAATGGATGGTTGGACTACTTTTTGAAGCTAGACCATTTCAATGAGGACATTACTCTATGAATTATATTTGCATAATTATGTTGTTCCTAATGATCATGACTAGAACCCATTACTATACATTGGAGATATCCATTTGAAGGCTTTCATATCATGGATCTAGACTGAAATCAGCTAGGGACAACAGTTTAGAACTTATAGGGAAAGAGAACTTCATACCCCCTTGTCTCTCAAAGCTGAATCTAGCAACCCTTCATAAATTTATTATACATGGCATAAAAAATTTTATCGTCCAAGCTACAAAAATAGGATCATGCCTATTAGAGAAGAAGCATATTAGGAATATGAGCAGGTATTTGATACAACAGGGAAATCAGTAATGGGGTACTTATCACATAGGTGGAATAGTTTGATAGATCAGCTGAACCCCATTCTTTGCAAAATTATGCTACAATATGTAGATGATGTACTAGGTACATACATATTGGAAGGATGAGGCAGTAGTATTGGCTTCCATTAATATTTCAACCACCTACTCTATTGTGGCCTATACCAAATTATAGATATTATCAATATGAAATAGCTATAGAAAGGAAAAGATAGAGCAGATTGGAAAACAAGCAAGGATTCTCCTAGGATCCCAATTCAAATATTGCAGAGACTAATCTAGGACAGTTGGAAGTTGGTGACTTCAAAGCTTTGACTAGGAAAAGGAATAGAGCTCCCTCTATTGGAGGACCAACAGAACATTAGGTTGGGGGGAGAATGATGAGTCCAATTAATGGCTCAATTTTGATAGGGTTTATCATATTTTGTTGTTACTATAGACTTTGGCACCTAGCTGTTGACATTTTCCATGTTATTTCCTTAAATCCATAAACCTTGGGCATAAACTTATCCTTGTGACTTTTAATGACATTAACATGCTATGTGAATTATCTATGTTAATTTTACATGTGGTTGAATGGATGTTACTTTAAGGTAATTATGGATATGCAATTTTTTGTGTGTGCTAATGTCATTAGGCAGGTTCATATTGAGATGATGTAAATGAAGCTTGCAAAGTGAAAGAAAATCTTACCAGTTGGTCGGTTGCCAAGGAAGTCAAGCAAGATGGTCATTAAGAGGTCAAAGGAGGGAAAACTCTCAATGGAGGTGAACTTCCAATGGAGAGAAATTCCTAGCTTGAATGAAAGATTGTAACTACCTTTTAATGGTCATGTTTGTTAGTTGAGAAATATAGGGAGTGTGTTGTGCTGGATTCTCATTGGAGAAAGTTTACTTTGACCAAATCAAGCACATGAATAACTTCCTCTCTTTTCTATGCTTCCAATAAATGGCATCCTCCTATTTTGTTGGAGTCGAATGGCTAAGTAGTTAGGGTTAATTAATTTATTTTTCCTCTATAAATAATGGTCAGATGCCCCTTTTCATAAGGTTGGATGTTCTAAGATTGTACTTGCATTTCCAGTTAAGTAATATAGTCATATTGCTGATATATTGTAATCATATTTTCAAGGAATAAAATGGCATTCTAATTTGTTGCATCTAAGTTAGCCTAAGGAAGACTCACTTAAGGGGTCCAACTTGGTGAGAATTCCGCCCATTTAGTTTAACAGTTATTTCTATGTTCAGTGATTAGTTTCAGTTTCAGTAGTTGTTTGTTCCTGCAGGCACTGGAACTCTATTCTATGATTGTTCCTACAACCAAGGAAGAGAGAGGAGTTTTCTATCTATTTGCTAAGATTTCTATTTCTATTATCCATTTCCAATCCAATTATTGATGCTCAGTGTAGATGTTGATTCATGCTCAGTTTTTATGTTAATTTATTTCCAACATTTTATTTTTAGTACTCTTTCTTTTCTAGTTTATGGATGATTACAGTGGAGTCCTAGTGCACATACAGTGCTAACCCATCTTAAGTTTGCGTCCCTGAGTTGACAATGAAATGAACCTTTACGATGAGTAAGATAGCTACTTAGTGTAGATGTCTAATCTCTAAGTTACAACTCATAGGGCTTAGTTATTGAACCATTAGAGGAGGCCAACACTATTGTAATTAAATAATTATTTAGGGGTGATCCCATAAAATTGGTTTACAATTTCGTTGAGGAAGCAAAATTGCAAAAAATGCCCCCATGAAGAAAATTTTGTGTTTTGGGGGGTTCAAACGAACTTAGGGTCTGAACGAACCCAATAATGGTTCACTTGAACCCCCCTTCTAGAAAACCCCCATTCTTTCAAAAGGTCAAAGGGGGTTCGCTCGAATGGGGGTTCAAGTGAACCCCCTTTTTCCCCCTTCTCCCCCTTTTGCACCAAAATTTTGCAAAATTTTTCCCTTTGAAGCTCGAGTTGAGGATGAAAATAGAGGAGACTTAACAGGCCCAACTGGATGATGGTATTCCTTGGAACAAGCTATCCATCAAATATAATTTTAATATTTTTTGGTTTTATTATGTATTTTATTTTTAGTTTGATTAAACATAGGTTTTTCACTGAAAATCAAGCTCTTTGTTCTACACATGTGGAAAAATAGCAGATTATAAAAAAAAATAAAAAATAAGTGCACTAGATATTGATATCCTTGATCCATCAATTTTTTTTTTAAATTTTGATACATACAAAAAAAGTTATGCTTTAGCCAATGAGTCATATCTAAATTGTAAAAAGTTTGACTTTGAAACTTAATTAAGAAAAAAAATTCAATGAAATGCTATGAAACCAATTCCATGCACTAGATACCATAGTTACAAATCTAAATTCCAAAAAAATAGAATTTTATCCTTCATATAAAAAAATTTATGTGTTAGCCAGTGACGTCACTCTTTAAAAATGGTGTTTACTGTTAAAAACTAGTTTTTGAAGGAGATGGAAAAATAAGTACTATCTGATTCCAAAAAAAATTAAAATATATATATTTAGAATCTATAGAAAAAATGTCACACTAGTTTGCATAATTTTTGAATTCCTCACAGTTTAGTTGTTATAGGTGCTCGAAATTGAATATTTAGTTAAAAAAAATCAATTCAATGTCCAGTTTCGCCAAAAATTGTAAAAAAGTATTATGGGATCACCCTTAGTTGTGATAAACCTTGTTGGTGTTGTTAATCACACTAGGTAATTATTTGGGGGCCCACTTGAAGTTGTACTGTAACATTGTATTATTATTTAATGTGTGGGAGACATGTTATAATAATTTAATATGGGGAAATATTAAATAATGTAATGTCTTAGTACACAAAATTAAATAAGGGGTTAGTGGTTTTGTATTCACATAGTTTTGTGGTACATGGTTTCACCTTACCACTATTTGTATTTTGTGTGAGCTTGTGTCTATAAAATCAAACGCATGTGTAGTGGTTTAGTTTGGGATTGAGTGGTTTGGCTGTCATTATTGAGTCTTCTTGAGAGTGTATTTGTGAAGCATGGCATGGGATGTGTGGATTCATGCTTGGACACTGTTGGCAAGAGACACTGCAAATGTTTTCTGGTGTTGTCATTGATGGCAACCCTTGTCAATTATTTGATCCACACGTCATCATTTGATCATAACAGCAGACAAATTGAAGACGGACAAGCTAAAACAAAGCATCTGGAAAATTTGTGTTCATCGATTCATATGCGAGTAAAAGCACAAAGTTGTGTCACACTTTCAGCCAAATAAATAGTTATGAGTGAAATATTTTTGGTTGAAAAGGTTTCGCTTGGCTAGGTTTTGACCGAAACCATGTGGCCTATTACGTGGCACACAAGTTTCAACTGAATAAGTTTTGGCTGAATCCCAAAAAAATATTTTTTTTTCATTTTCCACTTTGAAATTGCATTTTTTAATGTGTGAGGTTTCCATAGAAAGGGTTTCAGTAGAAACAATTTCTATAGAAAGGGTTTCGTCCGAAACCCTTTTTATAGAAAGTATTTCTACCGAAACTGTCTATGTGGCATCCTAGTTGGTAGACAACTCGGCTTTTGTCATAATTTTCTAAAACTTTCAACTTTAGCTAGGTATTTTTTTAGTTAGAATGATTTTTAAAAAAAAAAAAAAAAAACCCTTTTGTAGAGCTTGGAGTTTAGAATCCAAATATATAATTTTTTTAATATTTTGATTAGTTTTAATATATTTTATTTTAAAAAAAATGCAAGTGGTTTTCAAAATGAAAAAAGGTTGATTACAAATAAAAAAAAAGATAGTAAAACTTATTAAAAACTTTTAAATATTATATGGGGCACAAGAGGAGAGAGTCTTCTTCAAAAGGGTATAATTTATTTTTTGAAAATGATTAAAAAAATTGAAAATAGTTGACAACCCATGAAAACTATCAAATTCTAACATGTTCAACTTTAAAATGTTATTACGACAAAAATATACATCAAAATTTGATTTTTTTTTTTCCATGCACAAGATATTGAAGTTACCTATTTGGAGAAAAAAAATTAGGGAGAAATGAAATTTTTTTCAATTTTTTTCTTGACGGCCCATTAAGTCACTCTTTTCTAAAATTTTCAGCATTCCAAAATGTGTCCTTAAATTGATAAAAATATAATCAAAACAATTTTTTTTTGAATTTTAAAAATCACAGCAATAAACTTCATCAAAATTTTTACATTTCATTAGTTTACACCATTTTGAAATTCAAAACATAAAGACCACTTTTATGTGGTCGAAGTTCAGAAAAAAATTTGTTGTTGGTTGATTCCTTTATAAAGTGTGACACATGTTTGTGCTTTTTCCGATCATGTGAATTTGTTGTTATCTTTTTGAGTTGTGGATCTTAGGGAAAATTGTTTGGTATATGATCTACATTATTTTTGAATCTCAGTACCTCGTATCAATCTATGTGCAAGTTAGAAGATTCAGTTGTTTAATTTCTTGTTCATTAGTACATGAAGGATGACTAAGTGAATATAGTCGTTGCGGATATTCGAGGAGTAATTGTTTAAGTGTTTTTGTGTTTTAGCATTTTGTTTTGGGTCCTCACTATGTTTTGGAAAACTTTGGTGGATGCACATTGAAAATTAATTATGATTTGAACCAATAGTTTAAATTCATTTTATATTTTTATTGAAGCTGACATGAAGCGATTAAATCCTTAGTAGCGGATATATATAAGCGATCTATTATATCACTTTGATGTATGTTCGATGTATGTTGATGTGTGTTGCAAATTTCAAAAGGATTGTAGAGCGATTATGCACAGTTTCACTTGTGCAATAAGGATTTTGTGATGTGAGTTACAGCAGAAGAGCAGAATTAGACAAAAGGTCAAGAAATCGATTGATGAGCCTAACTGGAACTATAATCAAGAATTTGTAGATACTAATTTATCAGTTCAAATCTTTGGATGTATTCCAAATCTTTTGTAAGGCAGTGATACTTTTTGTTTTTAAGCAGTGAGCTCTAGGTAGTGTGCCTAAATACAAGTGCATTCCCATTTTGTAAAATTTCATTTTGAGTATACTCGAATAATCTTGTGGATTGACCTCCACTGTGGTTTTTCCCCTAACAGAGTTTCCACATAAAAATCCTTGTGTTAAGGTGTTGTGGTTATTTTTCTTATGTTCATGCATCTTTCTTTTGGTTGAATGTTATCAATACTTTAAATACTAGATTAACAAATTTAAAAATTGTAGAACACTGATTTACCCCCCTCTCAGTGTTCTTTGATTCCAAAAAACACTTGAGAATGCATTGGAGGACTTGATGCTTCATAAGTGTTCATTGTAACTTGTATTTTCCTATTTCTAATTAATATGATGGAGTATGGATGCTTTTGGAGGTTGGGTTTTTCCCTCTAGAGGGTTTTCCCAGGGCATATCTTGTGTCATCTTTCATGGGTTTGTTGTTTATTCTCTTGCATGTGGATTATGAGTACTTATTTGCATGAATATATCTTTTGGGTTATGTGGAAATTTTCATTAGATGGCTGCAAGTTTCCTTACATAAATGACTTATTATCATTTTAGCTATGCATAATTAGGACATCACTCAAACATTTCCTTTATAATTGATTGAATAAGCCCTTGTTTATTTGATTAATTATCCAATTTTTAACTCATTATTAGTTGAATATTAGTTTGTTATAATTAATAAAATCATTATCCATCCAACATTGATCAATATTCACTCAACCATATTAATAAATTTAATCATTTATCATACCTCTTCTATAGTCCAACCTTATGTCTCTAGTCTCATAATTACGTTTGCTAAGACAATTCATATTATGTTTCTCATGTAGTGTGTTGATTATGCAACTCCTTGTAATGAACCATATTCTCAAGAATCACATGCAAATGATCAATAGTGAGAGTAGAATTTGGTGAAGGGTAGGTGAGGCATCTCCGAAGAAAATCTTGCATGGAACTGTCAATTGGTTCTTCCCTTCATTCTTGTTGGATTCATCAATTTGAGAGTGGATGCTATTTAATTTATTTCATTGAAATCCTAGAGTGCATGTTGATATAATGAGAATACTTTTTAGCTACTCAAAAAATTCTTGGAGTTTTATTAACTCCACTAAATGTGTCTCCATAGTCTTGTTTTGATAAAAAGAATCTTGCTTCTGCATAGAAAATGTAAGTCTATCCTACTACTTGAAATCGTAATCTAAAAATCCCTTAAATTATTACACTTATATCTTAATGTATTAAAAAAAGATTTCACAAAAATTTATACACAAATCTTTGGGAAAGGTCAGTTTTAGGCAAGAAGGGGAAGGTACATGTACAAAATTGGAGTATTCCTACCTATCTTTCATTGTTCTCTCCATTTTGAGGCTTTGTAGTTCTTCTTGCATCATTTTGGAGCCTTTTTTAATTCAATTGATAAATTTTCTTTGTATCATTGTACTGCTTGTGATATGTGGCCTAATTCCTTCTTTTGATATCTACATTCCCATTGTATTCTTGAAACTTGGGATCTTCCATTGGATTTGTCTATATAGGTGTTGGTTCAATAATTAGTAGTGGCCAAAATCTAATCCCAATCCAATCTACTTTGTATTTCTCCATGATCTAGAAAATTATCTTGGCTATTCTTCTTATCAACCTTAGATTCCCTAGGGAGACCTATTCTTCATCTTTTGATTGGTGTAAATTATAATCCACCTTCTCCTACATTCTATTATGGCCTTGGTGTAGGAGGCGTGTGCATACATATCAAATTCAAGAATAAATCAATTTATATTGCTCATATACAATGGTTGGAGGTTAAGGTTGTAAGAAAATTGAAGAAATTTTGATTTGAATTCCAAAGGTACTAGATTCTCATGCCAGAGGTATAAAAAAATAATTTATTTAATGTTCTTGTAGTCATCTTAACTCTATTGTCACATTTCTTGATTATACATAAAATGAATTCTCACAATTGGACTTCTCCAACAAATACATTAATACAAAAAGTGGTATACTCTGTTAGAATTGTGAAACAAGTACAAAACCATGATCCATGGGATCAAACACAAACAAAGACACCTTCAACGTAAGAGATCTGCAAACAAATATATGCAATTATCTTCAACAAGAAAAAGCTATGGAAGAGAGAAAAATTTCAAGAAGATATGAAAGCTATATATATTCTCCTGTTAATATTTGCAATGAGATCAATCCTTATAAAAGGAGATCAAGAAACCCTAAAGAGAGACCCTAGTGTGCACACTTAATAATTAATAAATAAATAATTATTAATGTGCCTAAGTTTAGCTTAAGTAACTAAAGTGATAAGTGGCTTAATTAATTAACCAATATGATTAAATTAATTAAGTGAAATAACTTATTACTCTAACATGCTCTCCCATAAATAATTTATGCAAAAATAATCCACATAATTTATTTTTTTTATTTTGGGGGATTCCATCTTAATATCTAAGAATAAATTAATTCCCATTGTTGATATCATATGTAGCTCTAGATATAATCTAGGATATCTTCTAGAGGGAAAATTGTTGTAAAAAAAATACTACATAACTCTTACCAGGATCTCTATATGACGAAGATTCTAAATCTAGAGTAGTTAGGTTTTAATGTTTTCTCCCTTGTAATGTGTAATGTACTAACCCATTCAATGAAGTAAAAATTTCTAACTTTACCCTAAATGAGTAAATAAACAAGTAACATGCCAATGCAAAAAAAAAAAAAATCTTTTCTTTATTGATAATTGCAAAACATAATCCAACATGATTTCCTTTTCATTTCATAAACAGATCAATGTAAGAAAGCATACAATTACAAACATAGCTCAAAAAGCTTTAGAACAAATTGCTATAAGATGGTCTAGGATCCTTCTTTTCAAATATTGGTTCTTGTGTCACTTGTTGTGGAGGAGAAGCATCACTCAGGTGCTTTTCCACCAACCATAGACAATTAATGCAGTCCCCCGCACATCTATCATTTGATAGATGGCCCTTCCCTTCGACGAAGAGATTGGTAGAGCAACTGATAATGACAACCATCTAAGCATAGTGTTGTGTCCTACATAACTAGAACATGTAATCATGCAATTTTTTTCTAGCATGTAATACTGGATCATGGTGAACTGACAGTGGAGCCAAAGGTCATCATAGTACTTTGGCCAAAGTGTTTCATTCAGTATGTTCTACTGATGGTCATCTATCACATACACTACTTAGGGCCGATTTGACTTAAGGCTATTTTACACTATGCATAGGTATTTCCTTCAATGGATAGTCCAACATCCTAGATAACCTACAAGCTTACAATAGTACTATGAATTAACCTACTTATCTAGTAAGTTCACAAGTTAGGTATTTCTTTTTTATGGATATTCCATCATTCCAAAGACAACCTATATACTTGGATAACCCTACTTACTTGTAAGTATATATATATATATAATTCTCTCCCATACTGGATGAGCTCTCCTAGGAGTAAAACAAAAGCTTTCCTAGTTAAATTAATAACTTAGCTAAATACACATATTTGCTTTTCATGTTCAATCATACTTAGTATATAATACCTATGATAAACACTCATCTCCTACTATAGAGTACATAAAAGTACATTATGAAAACAACATAATAACTTCACTTTCCTTTTCAAAGCAATCTAAACTTTCTAATGCATATACTGAAAAACATCTCAACCATGCATACAAAACATATCATTCTAAGTAAAATAAAGAAGAAGAGATCCTCATGCTTGTTATCGCTTTATCTAAACTAACGATAGCAACACAACCGTCTCCAATAGCAAGTGGATTGATAAATAGCTTCTCAATATTATCTCACTATCTCTATCTCACTTGCTGGTAGCTTACTTCTCTCAAAATATAATTTATTCTCAACTAAAGAATCTCACTCCAATCACTCTCACAAATATCTACAAAGTATGGCTAGAAATATGAAATGGAAAAGGCATGTTATCTCTTGAAGAATACGTCTCTCACAAGTGAATTGGAAGAATAAAAAGAATCATACAAATAATGATGCCTTTCAAGTGAAATGGTTCGACTATTTATAGAGCAACCCATCATTCAGAAAACCTACAATTTAGGAATGTCGAGTGACAAAAAACTTCACGCAAGGTAAGTCAGTATAAAGGTGGTGATGGGATAAACTCAGACTCAACAAACTCCTTACAAATCGACTTACTTCTCTTAAAACAATTCAAAGACCAGTTCAAAAGGAACATGGAGAATTCAAATGTTTTAATGAGCAGTTATCTACAACAATAAAAACTCAAAGGTATCGTCAACCTTTACTCTATCTCCTTTAAATTTGGCACTATCAAACTCAATCAATATCCAATTTATGACAACAGATTTAAATTGTTCCAATGGTGGATGAATCGACTGGAAATTCAATACGATAGACTAAGTCAAGCATGGTTTCATTTATCACATTGACTAAGTCAAGCTTAGTTTTAGCTAGCATTACCAAATGCAAAGCTACACTATGCATCACGTGCCATTCTCAATGCTAATTGATTTAAACTAGCAATCGATAGCTATTAAATTGGCTTTCAAAGACATAGTCAACATTGACCTTTAACTCAGTCTATATCAACTATTAGTCATCCTTTTAAATCGGCTCAAATAAATAAGAGATGGTCTATCTCAATTGACATAAGTAATATGCTTAATATATATATTTTATATATGTAATATATATTATATACATATATATATACTTAAATAATCAACACATATTTATATATATATATATATATATCGTAAATCTATAATGTATGAATACATTCGATATATATAAGAGAATAGGAAATATAGTATATAATAAACACATTATACCAAATTTGTGCACACACACACACAGATATATATATATACATATCTATGTATAAATGTATATACCTCTATATGTGTAGGTATATCTATAGCGATGCATTTGTATGAGCGTGTCCATTCACCAATGTACGTATGTATCGATATACATATACTTATGGATACATGTATATAATACACACACACACACACACACACACACATATATATATGTTCACATTTGTTTCACATAAAGCCACTCACGTTACCATCATATTGATAAGTGTGTACATGTGATATATCTATACATATGCATATACAAGCCATTAGATGCCATTGACACACATGTGCATACATATAAACATACTTCCACATACATCCCACTTATCCATATGATTGTGATAACACAAGAAAGATCTCAAAATCTCAAACAGATAAACATCACCCAATGCATGCAAAAGTAAACAAGACACTCAAATGCAGACATACAATTAGGGATGACTTACCTATTACCCACAAATTGACTCAACTCAATCTTCCTAATGTGGTATGTGTATATGCTCATATAGTTACTTTTACCAGTTACCTGACAAAAATATTCTCCCGAGTGATACTTCCCCTCCACCTGGAGGAATGGAACACATACCTACATCCACTAACACATGCACACGACAGTCAATTGTTCATAACAATATGCAGTATACATTAACATCTCCAAATTTAGAATAATGATAATTCAATAACCTTTTATTCCATTAAATGCAATATTTCACCATGAATAACATCAAATGAGGTAATATCAAATGAGACAATCATCAAATGAGATAACATAGATATTGATAACAAGGTACAAGCATATTTTATTCATCTCCATAATTCAAATTACATCCATATTTACCCTATTTAGTAATAGTAAGTAGTAACTATACTTTTTGGGTGTAACATACTCCTCCCCTTATGAATCATCATCCCCAATGACCTAGGGTATTATTCAAAACATAACATCTAATATTACTTTATTCAACATTCTCAAAAGCGTCAAGAATATGAGAAAAAATTTGCTGAATTTCCGCATAGTCCTCCCAAGTAGTTGTGTCTTCTACATACTGGTCCCACTGTAATTTGCACTGTAAGACCTCTCTGTTATGCAAGCGTAGCTTACATGTTCCTAGCACCTTGATGGGCTTGAGAGTTACTACTTTGGGGTCCTATACCTGTAAATCAGTCCAATCAATTACATGATTATCCCCTGGTATATACTTTTGAAGGTAGGACACATGGATGACATTACGCATTCTAGAAAGAGCTAGTGGCAATGTGATCCAATAGGCTACTATATTCACTTCATCTAGAATCTAAAAAGGTCCAACGTAATGTGGGGATAACTTATAAGACTTTCCAAATTTAATGGAGCTCTTGTGAGGTTTCACTCTCAACAATATTTTGTCACCTAAGGAAAAATTACGGGGTACTCTCTTAGCATCAATATAACTTTTCTATCGATCATTAGCATTAGCTAACCTTTTCTTAACTACCTTAACTTGTTCATCCATTTCTGCCAACATTTTTGGCCCAAGAATTACTCAATCCTCAAGTTTGTCCCAACTTATATGAGTTTGACACTTTCGGCCATACAAAGCTTCGAAAGGAGTCATCTTAATTGCAAAATGATATGAGTTAATGTAGGAAAATTCAACTAAGGGAAGGTAATCCTCCCACTTGTATTGTTAATCCATACAATACATCTTAACTAGATCTTCCAAAACTTGGTTTACCCTTTCCGTTCGCTCATCCATTTCTGAATGATATGTTGAGCTTATGTTCAACTAAGTCCCTAGTGTAGAAAACAAGGTTTTCCAAAACCTAGAATTGAATTGTGCATCCTTATCTGAAATTATCTTTTCAGGAATTCCATGCAATCTAAACACTTCCTACACAAATTTTCTTGCTATAATAGGTGCCCCATTAGTTAAGTTCCCTGGTATAAAATTTTCTACTTTTGTAAGCTTATCTAATACCACCGGTATGGTATTGTGCTTGTTCCTAGACATAGGCAATCCTTGCACAAAGTCCATACATATGACTTGCCATTTCCTTTCTGGTATGTTGTGTGGGTATAACAAGCCTGTAGGATGATGATGTTTGAGTTTCACCCTTTGACACTCAAGAAACCTAGCCACAAAACTAGTGACATTTCCTTTCATTCCCTTCCAAAAGTATAATGGTTTTACATCAGCCATCATTTTCTTCACTCCAAGATATTCGGAGTATGGTGCTTTGTGTATTCCCTTCCATACCATATTTCTTAATTCCTTTACATCAGGTACATACATTCTACCCTTGTATCTAAGTAGTCCATTAGGTTCAAATTGAAAACCTTATACCTAGAGTCTTGTGGATTATCCATGAGATCTTGCTTCACTTGTAAGTAATAATCATCTTCCTTGCACTTTTGGAGTACTTTCCCTTTGAAATCAATTTGAATTGCTACTATAGAAGCAATGTGATGTATTCGACTTAATGTGTCGAAAACCCAATTTTATTTTCCCTTAATATAACTGATATTAAAATCATAGTCAACTATTAACTCTAACCATCTTCTTTGTCATGCATTCAGATTAGGTTGAGTAAAAAGGTACTTTAACCCATTATGGTTAGTTTTCAACTCAACGGGTTTTCCTAGCAAATAGTGCCTCCACATTTTCAATGCATGAACTATAGCTGCCAACTCTAAATCATGCAATGTGTAATTCATCTCATATGGTTTCAAAATTTTTGGATTCATAGGCAATTACTTGCCCATCTTGCATCAACACGCCTCCTAACCCTTCTCTGCATGTATCTGTGATCACCATAAAGCTACCTTCAGGATCTAGTACTTCTAAGATTGGTGTGGTGGTTAATTTCTCCTTGAGTAGATCAAAAGCTTCTTGACACTTCTCATTCCATACAAATCTCTTTCCTTTCTTTTAAAAAGATGTAATTGGAAAAGCTATTTTAGAAAAGTTGGCAACAAACTTCCTATAATATCCTACCAAACCCATGAAACTTCTTACTTTTGATACATTCTTAAGTATAGGCCACTCAATTACTACTTTGATCTTATCTGGATCTATGACAATAACATTTGCTGAAATCACATGACCTAAATAATGTACTCTCTTTTGGAAGAATGTGCTCTTGGAAAGTATACCATACAACCTATTCTCTCTCAAACGTTGTAGGACCATTTCTAAATGTGATGTAGATTAGGGGTGGAAACCTCCTCAAAATGACACACAAATGAACATCAAATCAATTTCAAAACAAATTTCAAAGAACTCATCAAAATTCACCCTTTGAGCATGCTTCCCTTGTAGCATAGGCAACCCGGTTTAAGGGATTTTTAACTAATGTTTTCCAAAACACTTCACAAAAAAATAGAGAATTAGATACCCTTTTTAGGGTTATTCAACATATCTCAGACCCAAGGGTGACTCCTTTGGAACATAAGATTCAAAATTGTCTTTTTCACAGTTTTAGGCCTCCAAATAGGCCACTTTTACAAAGGACTTGTGTCTTAAACTCTCTCTTTCTCCAAAATTCCAAGTTGGAAGCACTAGGTAGGGTTCCAATCCACCAAATTCACAGTCAAACTTTCATGGTACAACCTCCAACCTATCAAACCCCAAAACCCTTGTTTTTGAGTCAAACCAAGAGGGTTTATTGAAAGTAGGGGTTTCAAGCCACTTAACACCCAACCAACTTGCTAGAAACCCTTTATAGGGCCTGAAAAAACTCAAATGACACTCACAAGTCCTCCACACTCATTAGTTTACCAAATCACCATCATGGTTGCTCACTTTTACATAAAAAATAGCATTACCCAACCTAGGGCATTACTCCACCACCAATTTCATGCTCTCCCAAACTCCTAAATGCATTTGACATATAACATAACATGATACACACCAATCCACTGAGATATAGATCCATTATAGTGGGTGGATTGGTGAAAATCATTACATTATGGTCCTCAAACCCTTACACAACCAAAACAAGGCAGTCTTGAAGAAATAAATGAAACCCTCTTCAAATGTGGAATTAAGACCAAACCAAGTTCAAATGGAGGTGAAAACATGTATCAACAACCACAGAAATATTCAGAGCATCATACACCTGTATGGGTCCGTATAGAGAAGAAAAACACAAGAAAACACAAAAAAATCACTAAAATCATGAAGATTCTTTATTAAATTTGATTCCAATCTCAGAGATGAACCTCCATTCGAGATTTTACAATTATATTTTTTCCATTCAAACTCAACTTCCCCAATGTATCTAACTGCCTTTTGGACTCCTTAACTAACTTTATTTCTTGACAACTTTTCCAAAAATGTATTTTTTGCAAATGTCAAGTCAAATCTACCCCCTAAACACCTAAAATGACTCAAAAGGAACTAAATGCATAATTAAATGGTCTCATTGACCTTATTTTAAGAAAAATTCATCAACAACCTACAATGTAGACCTTCAACCCATGAATGAACCAAACACTTTAAATGGTGCCCCTGCACCATACACCCCAGCTTGAAGCTTTTCCAAGTCTCTTGGAAAGATAAGGGTCACTTTTCCTCCTTTATATCCTCCATTCCTCTATCTTATTTGATTTCCTTTGTCAAGTTTCTTTGGATTTTTATTGTCTTCATCTTCCTTGACTTTGTCTGCATTTGATTTAGGTTTCTCTTTGTCCTGCTGCATTGTGGGGCATTTCACCATTCTTTCACCTTCAAACACTATTGTCTCCTCTGTCTTTTCCACTACATCTACTCTCACAACATTTGATATCAATTTCCCTTCAACTTTTTGTTCACTCCAATGTTCCTTATCCACTTGTTCTACACCTTTATCACTATCCTTTGTACCATCAGACTTTACTCCTTCTATCAAACCTGCAAGTACTTCTTTCTTTGTCCTTTTCATTTTCAAACCTATACCTTCCTCTTCTATGATCCTATAACCATCACAACCCTTCATCTTCTTGTGCTATGTCTTTTCAACCTTGCACTTTTCTATACCAATAGCCCTGTTACCCTCTATCTCATCAACATCATAGTGTCTTATCCTCCTATGCACTATACTGTTACTTTCACAAACCTTTGCCTTCTTTTTTGTTGTTTTACCAATACTATTTACTACTATCCCTTTACTCACTATCCAACTAATTACATTAGCCCTTGACTGTTTTTTGTTCTATTTTGTGTTATAGGGCATTCATCTACCCCAACCATGATACATTCATCTTTTTCATGCCTTTACAAAGGCTTTGCCATCTTACTCTGTATTTCATCAGTTTGAAACTTGTTACCATCAACTTTCTTCTGCCAAACAAAATCACTTTTATCCTTTCTTCCTAGTGACTGTAAGTCATATTCTCTTCTAACTTCTACTGTCCTATCATTGTTAACCTACTCCATGCCTGCAAACATTTTTTTTTCACTATCCTCAAGCCTTAAAGGCTTCTTCTTGCCAAAAATGACAATTTTAGTCTTACCCTTATCTCTTTCATTTCCCTTCAAAGGAGTTAGCTTAAATCTTTTTCCATCCTTCTCAATAGAATAAGTGTTTTCTCTACCATCATACATTGACCTCCTATCAATTTTTTATGGTCTCCCCAATAGCAAGTGGCAACAATCCATTGTTAACACATCACATAAAGCCCTGTCCTTGTACTCCCCAATTTGAAAATCTGCATATGATTGTTCATTCACTACAAGTGTTTGACTATCATTCACCCAAGAAGCTTGGTATGGTGCTACATGAGGTATCTTCTCTAGATTTAACTTCTCTACCATCTCCATAGATACCATATTACCTTGAGAACCTAAATCAATAACAACTTGACACACCTTACCTTTACATTTGCATGAAGTTTTGAATAGACTCCTTCTTTGGCTCATGCATTCCTCCTTAGGTGCTTGCAATAAAGTTCTTCTTATCATGAGAGCTTCTCCCACTTTTGGATATGCAAGTTTACTTGAACTGTCACACTCTTCCTCTTGGACCAATTGTGTTCTTTCACTCCTTCTATACCACTTGAAGTTGAACTTTGGTTTTGAGGACACTTGAAAGATGGGTGTCCAAATTCATTGCATCTATAAAACCTTCATGAGAATTCATTGTAATCTCTCCTTTGTTTGAAGTTAGTTCTTCCACCTCTCCATCTCCTCTTGCTTTAGGTGCTTGCTCCTTATTCTTATCGGCATCTTCATGGTCTTCCTTGGTCTGTGTTGATGTTGAAGTAGTGCCTCTACCCCTAGAAGTGTTGCCTCTTCCCCTTGTTGCCTTCTCTTGTCTCCTCTTAAGTTTTTCTTCTGCCCTCATTGTCATTTGAAAGCATTGTTCAACTAATTTTGGTGCTAACAAGCTGATTTCATCCTAAATGTTATGTCTTAGACCATTCAAATATCTAGCTGCCATTTATTCCTCATCTTCTTCATGCTTGGTTCTTATACTTAGCCTATAAAATTCCTCCATATATGATTGCACATCTAGTTCCTTTTGTCTAAGATTTTGTAACTTCTTCAGTAACTAAACATTATAATCACAAGGAATTTACCTTTCAGTTTTGTTTCCATTCTTTCCCAAGAAGCGATCTTTCTTTTCCCTTGCTTTTTCCTTTCATCTTGCACAAAATTCCACCATAACAAAGCATGTTCTTTCAGTTTTGTTTTAGCCTTCTTCACCTATGCTCTTCATCAATCTCTTCACTCTCAAAGTAGTTCTCCAAATCCCCTATCCAATCCAAGAGCTCTTCACTGTCAATTTTCCCTCCATACATAGGTACATCCATTTTTCCATGTCCATTCTTCTTCATCTTCACAACCTTCAAAAGATTCATCATTCTCACATCATTTGGATCCATTTCCTCTTCTTCACTAGAGGTCTCTTCCTCTTTAGAATCACTTTCTTCCAAAATAACCCTACCTTTAGCTTTCATCATAGCAATTTCTTGCTTAAGTGCTTCTATTTCTTTGTCATGGTTTTCAATCTTCCTTGCAACAACATTCCCCTTAGGAGGCATTTTAATTCCTCCAATTACCTTCTTCTTACACACAAAACTTCAATCTTCTTTCACAAGAGACCTACTCCCTTGCTCTAATACTACTCTGATGTAGAGTAGGGATGGAAACCTCCTCAAAATGATACATAAATGAACATTAGATCAATTTCAAAATAGATTTCAAAGAACTCATCAAAATTCACCCTTTGAGCATGCTTCCCTTATAACATAGGCAACCCAGTTTAAGGGATTTTTCACTAATTTTTCCAAAACAATTCACAAAAAAAATAGATAATTAGATACCCTTTTCAGGGTTATTCAACATATCTTAGACCCAAGGGTGAATCCTTTGGAACATGTGCTTCAAAATTGTCTTTTTCACAGTTTTAGGCCTCCAAATAGGCCACTTTTACCAAGGACTTGTGTCTTAAAATTTCTCTCCAAAATTTCAATTGAGAAGCGTTAGGCAGGGTTCTATTCACCAAATCCACAATAAAACTTTCATGGTATGACCTCCAACCTATCAAACCCCAAAACCCTTGTTTTTGAGTCAAACCAAGAGGGTTTATTGAAAGTAGGGGTTACAAGCCACTTAACACCAAACAAAATCAATAGAAACCCTTCATAGGGCCTACACAAACTCAAATAACACTCACAAGGCCTCCACGCTCATTATTATACCAAATCACCATCATGGTTGCTCACTTTTACATAAAAATTGACACTGCCCAGCCTAGGGCATTACTCCACCGACCAATTTCATGCTCTCCCAGACTCCTAAATGCATTTGAAATCTAACCTAACATGATACACACCAATCCACCAAGTTACAGATCCATTATAGTGGGTGGATTGGTGAAAATCATTACATTATGGTCCTCAAACCCTTACATAGCTAAAATAGGGCAGTCTTGAAGAAATGAATGAAACCCTCTTCAAATGTGGAATTAAGACACCAAACTAGATTCAAATGGAGGTGAACACATGTATGAACAACTAAAAAAATCTTCAGAGCATCATACACCTATACGGGTTCGTATAGAGAAGAAAAACACAGGAAAACATAGAAAAATACTAAAATCAAGAAGATTCTTTATTAAATTTGATTCCAATATTAGAGATCAACCTCCATTCAAGGTTTTACATCAAATTTATATTGTTTCCATTGAAACTCAACTTCCCCAACATATCTAACTACCTTTTGGACTCCTTAACTAACTTTATTTCTTGACAACTTTGCAAAAAATGCATTTTTTGCAAATGTCAAGCCAAATCTACCCCCTAAACACTTCAAATGACTAAAAAGGAACTAAATACATAATAAAATGGTCTCATAGACCTTAATTTAAACAAAATTCATGAACAACCTACAATCTAGACCTTAAACCCATGAATGAACCAAACACTTTAAATGGTGCCCTTGCACCAAAATGCTTGTAATGTTCTTCCTCATTTATAGAATAAATCAAGATATCATCTAGAAAAATTAGTACAAATTTGTCAAGGTAATCCGTAAACACACTATTCATTAGGTTCATGAATGTTGTAGGTGCATTTGTTAAACCAAAAGGTAAAACAATGAACTCATGGTGTCCATATCTGGTTCTAAATGCAATTTTAAAGATATCTTCATCTTTAACCTGTTGGCATAAAATCTAACACCTCTGGAGTGCAGGTTTGTATGGACAACTATGCACACTGCGTAATGAGTGCTCTTCAAATTAGGAGGGGAAGCTCCCTCATAGTGTTGGAATGCGTGGAAAAGAAAAGTAATCTAAATCCTATCTTTTTGTTCTCAGCTGGAAGAGGCACAAGGTTAAGAAAACCAAGAACATTGCAGCTAAGGATTTTCTGGTTTCACAGATCATTAACTACAACTAAGCTAACTACTTTAAATCTATCCAGTTTCCTCAAGAAAATAGAGCATGAGGAAATGGAGCAAGGTTTGACTATCTGACGATAAATGAGTTTAGATTCTCTACTTGAAGGAAAGGTGGCGCATGTATCAGCTCAATCTAGACAAGTTTATTGGGCACAAAACAGATTTAATAATTTACCATGACAATCTTATGAAACCCTATGTGGCATAACACTTGATCATAATAGTAAAGACTTCACAAAACTGATTTATCATCACAATCTCACGAAACCCTATGTGGCATAACACTTGATCATAATGATAAAGATTCACAAAATAGATTTACCTAAACTATGGGAATAATTTACCACGCCAATCTTATGAAACCCTATGTGGCATAACAATTGATCATAATAGTAAAAACTCACAAAACAGATTTATCATCCCAATCACATGAAACCCTATGTGGCATAACAATTGATCACAATGGTAAATATTCACAAAATAGAAAGAATTCACCATTACAATTGCATGAAACCCTATGTGGCATAACACTTAATTGTAATAGCGAAGACACATGAACAAATACCAAAAGAGCAATATTGAGGGCAAGGTAGGCGCAGCATATATTTCTCTCTAAAGCAAAAGTTATTTACAAATGAGCAAAAGCTCTTATTTATATACATCAAGGTGTAGGGAACCCTAAAATCACCTTGAGTCATCTACAGTTCTTGCAATGCATGCAAGATTTGCTGCCAAGCCCTAATGAAGTTAACTATACAGTTAACTAGAAAACTACCATCAGTTAACCGAAACATCTAATCTAAAAATGGACAATTGTGCGAGCATGCACGTCCTTATTGAAAGCGAGTTAACTGGAAGACTACCATCAGTTAACGTAAAACCCTAAAAGAAACTCCAAGTGTGTAAAGCTAATCTCAGAATAGATATGCATGTGATGAAACATCGAGTTAACTTGAAAGGGTAACACCAAGTTTAACTCCTGTGTATAATGTCTATCCTGAGAGGTGGGAACTGAAGTCTACTGATCGTGATCTCGAACAATCAACCCCTTAATGAGGCTGTCAACTACATCAGCATCTGAATGTCAGCAACTTGAGCAATCTTGGCAATCTTTGCACACTCAAACTAGCATTTCACTAACTGGTAACTTTAGCGGCTCCATAATTGAAGTGATGAACATTATCTCCTCTTCAGCTTGATACAAATCGGTCTCAACTTTTCTAACGAAATCATGAATTAAGACCGATTTGGTCTTGAATTCAGTCAGTGTGTATTGTACTCTGAAAAACTCACTTGTTGACTGTGAACATGGCTATATTCTGACAACTTTTATGGAAAACTAAAAATAGCCTGCTGAGGCTAAAAATAGCCTTTCGAAGAGTTTTTTTCGGCGAAAATATGAGATATGGGTTTTGTCTAGAAGAAGATTCTAAGACAACCCAAAATTTCAGATTTGTGAAAATTTGACTTCTACTCGACCATGCAAGGAATTTTCAGTTGAGAAAATTAGTAACTCGAGAACGAATGTTCTGAAGTTAAAAATTTGTGAAAAATCAAACGCACAATTTTAACTCGAGGAAGCTATATAGAAATGATCCAGATGCTGAGACTTGTTGAATTTTTCCAATTTCAGGAACATGCGAATTGAAAACTGAGAGAAATCTGAGAACCAAGGAGAAAAAAGATGCTTTTTGTATGCTCTTCTTCAATGAGAATCGCCCTTGAATTCTTCAAATTGCTGACAATCGTGAACTTTTAACCTGCAAAAGAATGTGATTGGAGAAATTGCCTTTGCAAATAGATGAGAAATCTGCCTTTGCTTTGAAAGAATTCACCCTTTGCTTGAAGAAAAATGAATTTTGACTTTGAAGATATGAATTTCCTTAAAAAAATACGAATCTCCCTTGAAAATACGCCTTGTGAATGAAGAAAAATGAATTTTGCTTGAAAATACGCCTTGTGAATGAAGAAAAACGAATTTTGCTTGAAAACACGCCTTTGCCTTGAAGAAAAACGAATTTTGCTTGAAAATATGAATTTCTCTTAAAAATACGAATTTCTCTGGAAGCTTGGTGAATAATATATGAAGGCGCCATGTTTAAACAAGAAGAAATTCGCACCAACTTGTGAACTGCAAGATTTCAAAACCCTGACTAAAATAGAAGCCTTCTTATTGGTTGCCTTTTAGTTGAACTGCCACTGACTGGAAGTTTGGATTTAAATAAATAATAAAATATTTATGATCATGCAATTAGCAAAGGCACCAAAAATAGAAAACCGCCATTTTTAATGCTAAAATTGCAAAATAAATATTAAATATTTTGAACTTCAGTTAAAAATTAGGATGAAGCTTTAGGATTCACCATTATACTTCACCAATTCCGTAAAGTCATCTTTTGAGCTCATAGGCATCCATTTACTCAAGATACTTCACTTTTTATTAACTTCCTATTTTATAGCTGACAACAAAGTCACGACTGGCCATCTTCGACACTGAATTCTGAGTGACTGGGTGATGTTGAGACCGAACTGAGATATTCATCAAAAATCCTACTGAACAAGGAAGAAATGTCTGCTGGGAGACACTACTGCAAAATCCATCATTTAACCCCCTGAAAAATTAGGCGCCTTTGATTAAATTGCTTTACGGGTTCCAGACTTAGCCATTTCTCAAATTGCCATCTGACACTTCAATCAACTGCTGACGGTGAACGGTGAACCCTACTGACAAGCAACGAAGCTTATTGTGTGCCTGGAGACATTCTGCATCCAATGACTATATGCACGACATCTGAAAGCTATGTTAAGGGCCCCAAAAGTAAAAGCGCCCCTAGCTCTTTGTTGCACTGATGTCATTTTGACAAAAATTGAACTTCATCCAAGTACCCTACTTTGACCTTTGATATCTGGAGCTGGGATGACCCGATTCAGGCACTATCTGTTTTAACGGACAACCAGAAGGGCCTACAAGAGAAGTCTCTGGAGGTGACGAGGTAAGAAAACTGCTTCTAAGACCTCAAAAACTCCAGTGCGTATTTTAATTAAAATTACCGCTCCAGACTTAGCCATTTTCCGGATATCTTCACTTTGCAGTATGACACCAAAGACCTCGCACGTACGAGCGTTTGCCAAATCCCAAAGGCTGGCGGCTAGGCTCGTTGGATAGATAAAATGATTACGCTCAATAGCCGTGAAGACTTCGAACGCGAACAGGCTCATCTGACAGGCCTAAAGGCTAGGCACCTCTAGACTGTAGAAATACACTAAAAAATTGTATGTTGTTTCGCCCGTGAAATTACGTGCTTAGTAGAACCTCTACCACGATCACCTGGAATGTCGGATCGACAAGCAGGATGATGCATTGCGGAGCTAGGCTAGAGTAGTACTGATGTCAGGAAGACTTCGTCTGCAGATTTTGGCATCTTAAGGGTCCTTTAAACCAGCGCCCCTGAGCTATACTTGCACTGGGAACAAACAGAGAAGCTCAAAAATGTGAAAACTCCATTTTAAGCTGATCTTCAGACGACTGCCGCCGAAATTCTGAAACTCGGATGACTACGCTTGATATCTCATTGGATAAGCAGACTAGTCGTGAACAAATTGATTGTATTCGCCATCGAAAATGCCAAGATTCACCCCCTCTTTAAGATGGGCGCCCTCAGGCTAGAGGCGCGCTTTTGCCTGAAAAAGACAAATTTCTCACATCTAGAAATTTAGGGATTTCAACTTCTGTCGTTATTTGCCGAAGCTGTGGGTCTCGAAAAGATTTGTTGGATAGCTCAACGAATAGCCAGACTAATTCTGAAGAGATTGACTAGATGCTTGAACATTTTAAACAAGATCTTAACCTTCAACAAGTTGGGCGCCCCTGGGCTATACTTGCACTTTCTGGCTTTTCCTTTGAAAAATCTTCATAAATTGATCACTGAAAACTCTGTTTTGATCATTGAAATGACTGTGTGCAATGTGAAACGCCATCGTGAGATGTTCCTTCATTGTGAAAATCTCCATTCTAAGCCTCTGCTTTAGGTTCTGATCAATAAAACTGACTTTGACTGACAAAATATTGACAAAAACTCCATGCTTGATATTGCCCAAAACTGTATTCTACATCATTTTAGCAAGGTTTAGACTCTTTTACGCAAAATGCCTTGATGAAGCAAAAAATTTGATTTGGGTACAACATAACCCTATGATATCCATATCTTAGATCAATTTTAGAGAATATGATGACACCTCTCATTTGATCAAAAGGGTTTTCAATGTGTGGCAATGGATGCTTGTTCTTAATCATAGTTTTGTTAAGCATACGATAGTCGATGCACAAACACAATAGACCATCCTTCTTCTTAACAAAGATGACTAGAGCTCCCCATGGTGAAACACTTGGTCTTATCAGTCCTTTTGACAACAATTCGTCCAATTGTGTCTTAAGTTCCATAAGTTCAATGCTTGTCATCTTATAGGGTACCTTAGAAATAGGTTTTGATCCTATAACTATATCAATAGAGAAATCAAATACTCTTTTCAGAGGCAACCCTAGTAGCTCATTTGGAAACACATCCAAAAATTTCCATAAAATTGGGTATTTCTCCATATCCGTTTTCCGAGTTTCATCTATTTCTCCATCCTCTAGTTCCTATAAATTTTGAAACTCCGAAACATCTCCATCCTTATCAAGTTCTTCATTTTTTATGGAAAATATTTTACACCCTTTCTTCTTAAGCTCTTATAATTTGCATTGTTGTGATTTGTCGAATCCTAACCTCTCTAGGTATTCCTTGGAATTTAACTTGATTTCCAAAATCATCTAGGCATTCTACAATCTTAGCATGGAAATCTAGTATAGCCCTATGTTTCCACAACCAATTCATTCCTAGGATAACATCATATGATCCTAGAGGTGTGACATAAAGGTTAACTTCTATAGTAAAACTAGGTAGTTCTATCCTACCCTCAAATAGACATTGATCCACCTTTGGCCATGTCTGGTTTGCATACTTTACATTCCAAGACATTGTCGTGTGTCCCGCCTTTCTAGATAACTGTTTAGCTATTCTAGGTGAAATGAAATTCTTAGTTGCACTAGTATCAATAAGAGCATAAACACATAAGCCAAACAAAATACCTGGTGGTTCGACTGGAGTTACTTGGTATTATGCATGCCGATCACCCATTGCTGCATGTATCTTATGTTGAAACATTACTTGTTGAGTGCCTAGTGGATTATCATATGGTCACAATCCAGAAGTTTTATTGGGACACTCACTTGCATAGTGATCCCCTTTGCATATAAAACATCCTATAGGCGGTCCTCTTTTCTCTATGGTTTCTCCAGACTTGTTGGTACTTTCACTAGCCTTATTGGTATTACCCATGCTAGAATCATTCCTTTTCCGCTCTCTCCTAATCTATTTTCCATTATTGAAGAATCTTTTCCCCTTTTTCCTTGGAATATTTTACACAGATTCCTCCTTCTTAGGAATTATCTTGTTAGGAACTTCCATGTCCTTCTTTTCCTCCCTTCTCTCTTGACGAGTGGAATTAGCCTTCAGCTTTTGATCCTGCTTAATTGCTTTCTCATATGCAAGATCCATTGTTGTTGAATCATGCATATCCACTTCTCCTCCAATATGACTATTGAGTCCCATTATAAATTTCCTAATACAAAAGTGCTCATCCTTATGATATATGGGAACATAGCGCAGAAGCCAGGTAAATTTCGTTAACTATCATGTTACCTTGCTTCAAACCCTAGAAATTTGAGAGTTTTTTTATCATAGTAAAGTTGTGGTAACCATCTTTTGCGAAAAATATCCACAAATTTCCCCCATGTCAGTTTCCATGAGTTGATGTTAAGTTCCAACTTCTTGTTCATCCACTAGTTAGAGGCTTCCCTTGCTAACGGATACACACCCCAATCGGCTTTAGTAACTTCATCATAGTTTTGTATTTGAAAATAATTTTCCATTTGCACAAGCCACACTTCAGCCTCATCACCTCCAACACTTTTGTTAAACTTAGGTGGAATAACCTTTTTCATGTCCCTGGAATGTTCATAAGCTACAAGCTTCTTATTCCTTTCCATAGATGGCGTACATGATTTTTTCTTCTGATGATTATAGTTTTCAACATGCCCATGGGAAGAATTTTCTCCCTCATGATCATTAATAGGCACTTCCTTTTCTACCCTATCCTTAATTCTTTCTTATTCAAGGTTAGTCAACCTTGCCAAGATTTGGTCAAGCCTACCCTCTACTCCAATGGTTCCTTGTCCAACCTCCTAACTTCCACTGGGATTAGTGCTTATGTATTTGAGCAAGGAATTTTGATACCACATGTAATGACCCACTTGGTCTAATAAAAAAATATTTTATCAAAATAAAAAACTAGAACAAAATATTAACAAACATCAAAAGTTAATGTGCATAGTCATTTAACTTAACTGAATATGAGGAAATGACAATAACCAGTTTGGGCTAACTTGTCTAATATAGGACATTCAAATTTATTAGCCAATCTGGGCTCTTGATGGAACATGTATTCTTTCTTAAAATGAATCCAAATGATTTCAAATCAAGACTTTAGGTGGCTAAATGTATCCATGTTTAACCCTTCCAAATTTAGAAGAAATCTCACTATTTTGTAGCCCTAGTAGCAAATTTGGTTGAAACCCTAATTTTGCAATAACTCTCTCAAATCTACTCAAGGAGGACCCATTTTCCAACTTAAGGAGGACCCATTTTCCCTTTGGCGAATGGGTCCTAGGACCTAAATCCAAGACACTCAACTTCCAATGATATTTAATTAATGTTTGCAATTGTTTAATACAAGCTTCCCTTTCGAAAAACAAGATCAATTAGGCTTTTAAATGCATAATTGGGCCAATTAGAGGCTTAATTAACTCCAGTTAAATTAAGGGACCCAAACATAGAGTGAAAATTTAAAGGGTGTACATTTTTCTACACTACACATCCCTTCTAATTTGTCCACTTTCAACATAACCAACACAATTTTTAGGTAAATGTCTTCCTCAAATTGGTCACCAAATATATATATGCATATGTGTGTGTGTGTATTGGCTAATATATATTGGTAATAATGTATTTTTCATTGTAATTTTTCAAAATCCACTTAAATTAATCATACATAAACTTAAAGGGTTTATTATAAGTTTAGATTAAGCATCCTCCTTCATAGGATGATTGTGAAATATTATACTTTCAAGGTTCACCTATTCCTTTCTACCATACAATAGCAACAAAAATCTGAAATTTGCATGAGTTGTAGCAAGCTCATAGGCCTAACTTCAAAATCTAGTGCTCACACCCTCAATTAATTATTTTCTAAATACTCATTATCCAATAACGATATTTTAAAACCTCATTTAATGCTACTCCAATGCATTGACCAAAAAATCAAGATGTCTTATTACCCTATCATGATCATTCATATTTAGGATCAGATACTTATAAGCGTAGGTCATTCTCCAACACTCATCCTTTGTCCTTCAAAAACTAGGATGATTATTTTTCATTCTCTTTCTAAATTTAGTTAACAATGATGATAATTTTTAAAATAAACTCACAATAATTTTATATCATGTGCTAGTTGTAGTTGGCTCCTAGGCCTAGTATTTGAGCCAAGCACTTTGATACCACATGTAATGACCCACTTGATCTAATAAAAAAATATTTTATCAAAATAAAAAACTAGAACAAAATATTAACGAACATCAAAAGTTAATGTGCATACTCATTTCACTTAACTGAATATGAGGAAATGACAATAGCCAGTTTGGGCTAACTTGTCCAATATAGGACATTCAAATTTATTAGCCAATCGGGGCTCTTGATGGAACATGTATTCTTTCTTAAAATGAATCCAAATGAGTTCAAATCAAGACTTTAGGCATCCATGTTTAACCCTTCCAAATTTAGAAGAAATCTCATTATTTTGTAGCCCTAGTAGCAAATTTGGTTGAAACCCTAATTTTGCAATAACTCTCTCAAATCTACTCCAAATGAGATCAACTCTATATTGTAGTAGCTTCAATATGTCCTTGACCGACCTAGAAATACAAGAAAATAAATTCCCAATTTGAGGGAGGTATATGCTTCACAACTTGAGTTCGAATTTGAGTTATAAGCCATGTGAAATCATCACGAGTATCCATAGAGTCAAGATGAGATGTAAAAGGACTAGATCAACACAGAGAATGCCATCATGATGTATAAGATGCATCACCAAATCAATATCCATAGACTCATCATAAGATGCATCAAAAGGATATGAGTCTTAGGGTATAGAAATAGAGTTATGATTCAACATGTAGAAAGAGCAACATTGCATGGTTGAACACCATCATGAGTAGCTAAGGTGTAATCTTATCATACAAAGTATCATTGCTAGATACAGTAAGAAGGTAGGGCTAGATATCGTTAGAAGGTAGGACCAAAGATCTTGATGACTTTAATGTGTGTTGTGTTGTGTTATATCTATAAGAAGAGTAAGTAATTCACCAAAAAAGTCCTCAACCATCAATTAACAACTATTATAGCAACAAAAGATCCTTGCCCAATAATGAGACCATCTCCCTTACTCATGAAAAGCAACTCAATCAGAAAAACCCACAACAAAAAGAAATTGTGGAAAAAAAGCCAAAAATAAATAATAATATAAATATGTCAGCCGGAGTAGTATAAAAAAAATTTGGACCATTTCTCGATTTATGCGTGTCATCCTTGCGCAGGGGCCATGCTAATCTTCTCTGTATCGTTCCAATTTTATCGGATGTCTCCGAAGAGACATCATACTCCGTACAATTGTGTATATGAAGTGCCAAAATTCGTCACGCATAGACGATGTGGGAACAAAGGCACGCCAGTCCGTCGCAAGTAGAGAGCAGAGGTGGGCTTCGCTCGTATTAAATGTTACAGAGATAACCAAAAAGATAGAAACACTTCAACCGACCATAGCAACAAACCACCCTTGCCTCCACGCAGGATCGAACTACGGACCTTCAGTTTACAAGACTGACGCTCTACCACTGAGCTATAGAGGCCGTTGTGAACAGCGAGGCCATTGTTTCTAGTTTCTACCCGATGACGATAAACCAGGAAACCTTAAATCTTGTAACCTAAGATTTCCAGAACGGCAAAATCGCTTTACATGTTTGGGGATGTAGCTCAAACGGTAGAGCGCTCGCTTTGCATGCGAGAGGCACGGGGTTCGATACCCCGCATCTCCATTTGCATTTCATTTTTTCTGTCATTTGTAATATTCGTTTTCCGTTTACATTCCTTCAAAATGATGTTTTACGCCCTTCACTAAAGTGGGCTCAATTTGCAGATCCCTTGCATTCCATAGAGACGAAATTTGCGCAAGTTTAGCTCATTCATTTTACGCCCTTTCTCTCTTGCCATTGGTTGCTTCACATGGATATTTGTTTGAGTGGTCCCCGTAAAAGAAATACAAGAGCAGAGGGCAATAGTTCTAAGTTTTTGCCAATTCCTACCAAGTCTTCCTCATGCTACTAGTTGGTGGGCGTCTCCTATATCTCACTCTTAGCCACCCTAATCATTCTTTCGATGCTTCTCATTGTGCATAAGACTTACAGAGGTCATTAGACAACAACAAACACATACTTCAATATAATCAAGCCATTGAAATTGAGTATATTTCTAGGGTTTTTAATCACCTTAAGGTATACACTAATTTAGATTAGACAAGTGATATTGATGATAGGATTTCCATCCCAAGATATATCAATCTCCTTCATTCTAGTTTTGCAAGAAGCAATCAATTACATCCTTATCCTCATCAGCGGCAAAGTATCACTAAACAATTCTTGCTAGTTTAGAAGCTTTTAAATACAATAGTTGTTGATAGAGTTTGGACTTCCTTAGGATGATCCCACTTTCTTTTAGTGCGATAATCAAAGTTTCACATACCTCTCACAATCTAGTGGAGCACCAATGAACCAAACATATAGAGATCCGTGCACACTTCATTTGACAACATATCCAAAATCGAATGATCGATCTTCATTATTACCATAGTGAGCATTAATTGCTGACATTCAACAAACCCTTGGCAATGATTGAGTATGTTCAACTTTAGTCAATGTTAGGAATAACATAAGTTTTCACTAATGGGGGATACTCTAACCTTCTTCTCTAGCTCCCCAAGTTGACCTTAATGGGGATGTTGGTGTATTCCATGCACCTTAGTTTATACTATACATCTTTCTTTGTAATATTTTTAGAATATTTCTAAATATTTAGATCTTAAATATCTTGGTCCTTTGGTTACTTTAGCTAACCAATTGAGACAAGTAGTTTTTCCATGTAACTCGATCTCAACTATTTTTCATTAGGAGTTGTTAATTGATTTACTAGATCGATTGACCAATTAGACTGAGTATCCCTTTGTTGAGCTATATAATAAACTTGGAGCTTTGCCTCACACCTCATCTAGCTTCTCTCAGTTATTTTCTTAGCACTTGCAATTGTTTATATAAAATGCACATATTTTCTAATTCTCTAATTTTATGTTGACACATATAGAGTCTCCCTTTTTAACTTATCTCTTTTGTCTTATGCTACCAAAGTGCATTCAAGATTCTACTTGACTTTGAGAGAAAATATTTGTGGGCAACGATTTTCATTATAATAACTCCAAATTATTTATATTTAATCATGCAGATATTTTAATAATAATAAGTTCAATAC
>VDFB02000017.1:188683371-188693563 GCA_007258455.2 Sequoia sempervirens
AAAAATTCTTCCTACTTTTTTGCATGATCACCAAAAAAGGGAAAATCAATGAAAAAGGAAAATTCCGATTTTGTAGAACCCTAAAATCTGGAAGCTTCTAAGCTTGGTAAAAAGTGGGTTCGGATGGGGTATTTCAGTATGATGATAAAAACGCGATTATTCGCGAGATTGTAAAAGGTTTTTCACTGGATAATAGAAGTATTGGATGGCTGCGGTTTGGTGGATGTAGCCCAGATTGGGTGAGCCACGTTAAATTCTGTGTTATAATTTATTCTGTGTATGTTTTAGTTTCTCTGTTTATTAATTAAAATCTACATTTAATTGTTAGATCTGCCATCTCTAATCCTAACAAATACAACTTTTGTAAACTTTTCTAATAGGCTGATAGCCATTGGAGCACTGAATACATAGTCAATGCATCAAATTCTTACATAGTTTAAATAACGTTGACCAATGTATTTAGTTTTAATGCTTATTGATTTAGCCACAAAAACTATGCTATTTGTGAAAGTCATTCAAAGAAAACTATGTTGCCTTTGCACAATTGTAGAGCCTGATAGACTTACAAAGCATGCAATAGGGCAATGTAGACCTAAAAACATTCAAGATTTTGCACTTGTTTTGAATCACTAGTCATACTGTTTAATGCATTAAACATGTTTGCATTCAGTGATTAAATAATTGCAGAATATATAATGTTCTCCTATTTTCATAATTTACTTTAACAAAAATGAATAGTAGACGTGCTCCAACTAATAGAAAAAAAAAAAACTATTGCAAGTGATGCATTTGCTTTTGAATTAGCCATTTGGCCAATGAGATTTTTTTGTTTAAAATATTTTTGTATTTTTCCTATATTCGAGATTTAAGCACATATTTTTATGCTGGGAAATTACGGTTTATCTCTTTTTCTATTGGTTTGACTAGGTCGATTTTTCATTTTCCTTTAAGTAAAATAGGAAAATAGGGGAACTTTATTTGGTTTGTCTATGTGTTTTTGATACTTGATAACCAATAATATTGCTTATTGTTACAAAAGACAACAAGGAAAATGGGAAAAGTATATGACATATGCTTTGAGCAGAGTCTAGTTGACCGTGGATATGTTCAATGCATTAATTATTTGTTTATTTCCTAGATGGCTAGTAGCCTATCAACAAAGCAGGGAAATTTTTTATTTGATATCTGAATCTTTGCAAAAATTTATGATGGTGGTCCATTTTTTTTGCAAATTTTATCATTGTCTTTGTGGTTCATGGTTCACAATTGCAATTGTTAGTTTCTGTCGAAAGGCCCAGGGTTACATTTACATTTGTTGAATTTTCTTTTGAAATAGTTGCTTATTGTGTTAGTTGGAATATGTATATTAGTCATTTTTCGTTTACATAAATTAGAAAACTAAGCATACACTATATGTTGTAGGAAATATTTAATCATGAACTAGTGAATAAATGTTTAATGCACTCAATGCAATTTATGCAAGCAGTGTTTAAGAAGTGATGAGTACACAAGAATTAAATACAAAGTTTATTCATGAAATCTCAGGTAACTGTTGCTTTTAATTTGTGCTAAATGGACAAGCTACTTAGCAGTTTCACATCATTTGTAGAGATCCTACCTTGTTCAAGCATTGTAGAGAGCAACAAACATCAAAGACAACAATTCACAGCTCAAAACACAAAATATTTTGAACAAACAATAAGCAAATAACAACACATTTGCCATATTCCATGAATTAATTATGCACAGTCTGCTTCTGTTCGTGCTAGCTATTTATCATGAATTTGCATTTAGTGCATTAAACATGCATTCTCAATTTCAGTACTTAGCAGAACGCTGCAAAAATTTGCACAATATGCATCCCCTGATTAAATATTTTCCACAGCATATAATTTCATCCTATCTTCATAATTTGGTTAAAGGAAAATGAAAAATGGACCTACTAATACTAATAGAAAATGAGAGAAGCCATTATTTTCAAGCATGCCTAACATTTCATGAATTAACTATATGTTCACTACATGTTGGAGTAGGTCAAATTTGCAATTGTATCATATGCATTGGATATGGCACACTTGTCTATCAATCTATAGCTATTGCATTAAATGCTATTATGTCTACTATTCAATTTTGTTTAAGTAAATTGGGAGAATATGACATATATTTTTACAAATTATGTGGGTTCACATGCACTATGCATTTAATTCTTAATTTTGTTATTTATAATTCTAATATTTTCTTGCTTAATCAAATTTAATTGTCTTGCGCAAGCCCTATCATACATTTTTATTTAACTAATTCAAGAGAATAGGATACTATATATTTTGGAAAACATTTAATCATTGAATGTAAATTGCATTAAATTTTCCAATGCACTACTTGGAACTACAACAACAAGTGCATCATTAATGTAGTAGGTCTATTATTAATAGTCATTTCAGAAAAATGGAAAAATAGCAAAACAACATAAATTGTGCAAAATATTTAATAAATAAATTCCATATCCCATGATTGCAATTATGCATATTTCTGATTGCAAAAGTAACTTGCTTTAGAGCAAAAGATAGTTTCATGTTTATGAATTGAATAACATGTCATATAATATGCCCATTTGTTTCTTTGGAAAATTAGATTCTTGAACTAGTGTTCTCCTTTATTGTTCATAGCTCTTCCAATTCATAATTGTCACACACATTGGAATAATTAAATTTCATTGCAAACAAAGTAGGAGCATGATACAAGAATATGGACTTGCAGATTGTTATTAAAGAACCAAGTCTAATAGCAACAATATAGATCTTTGTCATACACTTCAATTGCAACAGATGGTTCCTATGACAAGTACAATTCAGAAAGATAAACACACTGTATGACATAGAACATGCCATTGATAAACATGCAACAGGGAAGCACCCAATAAATTTTGCCAAATATTGAAGAATTAAATCTAAATTGTATGAGCTTTGCCACTCAATTACTCATTTGCATTTGTAATGTTCACTTGATTAACCAAATTTGATCATCTTGTAGTAAGTATAAATTAATAATCATAGTCTTAGAAAATTAGTAAAATATGGAAACATTGTGTACTTGGGGCTCATGGACATATTTTTCATGTTTAAGAACCATGATTTATCTATTTGGCTATTGGTTGTAGCACATATACTATTAATGTTTGATTATGTAAATTAGGAAACTAGAATATTGTATATGCTAACAAATGTTTAATCACTAATGTAAATTGTGTTAACTTTTCCAATGGACTCTTTCACACTTTAGCAATTAATGCATCATTAGCACACTATGTCTATTATTGGTTTTTGTTTAAAAAATTTATGACACCAGAAACAAATCATAGTTATTTGTAAATATTTAACCAATGGAATCCATATTCCATGATTACAATTATGCATATCCTCATTTGTAAAACCAACATGCTCGTCGAGGGAAAATAGTTTCATGTTTATGAGTTACATAAGATGTCACTAACTATTCCAATCTGTCTATTCTGCAAGTCAGTTTCTTGAACAAGCATTTTCCTTTATTGTTCACAACTCTCCTAATAGATAATACTTAGATGCATTGCAAATTTTAAAGTTCATTGCAAAGAGAGCAGGAAAATGATAATAGAATCTAACCTTGGAGCATGTTGAAAAATTAGGTCCACTCGCAACAATATGAATCTTTGATCCCCAATTCATTTGCAACCAATGGTACCTGTCATAGCTACAGTTTAGACAAATGAGCATAGTTCATCACATATAACATGCTATCCATAAACATGAAACCAAAAAGCACACAATAAATTTTTCCTTAAGCATTAAATGGAAACTGTGTGAGATTTCATGCATAAAATGTGGTCAATGTAGTTGATACGTAAAGCTTGCAAATGAATCAAATTCTATGATCTACATACACATGGTTTCATTTCTCTAGACAATACTTTAGTTCTTAATTTTTACACTTGCATTTCTAATATTTACTTGGCCAATCTAATTTCATTTTTTTTGCCACATGATTACTATTTATTTAAGCATACATAAATTAGAAAAACATGTGAACATTATATAGCTAGAAGTGATGAACACATTTTTTGGATCACCCGTGCTAAAGTAGATGATTACGCAACATGTTATGCACATAATCATTATGTCAAAAATTTGAGGCACATGCATCAAAACAATCTTGCCCTCCAGTGCATGCAGTAAGAAGTTCTATAAAATTCATGGCAAATAGCATGACTTGTAATTTCTTGACAAACTTCATGAATGTTAAAGTCATGAAAAATGCGAGAAATTTTATAGCACTTCCCTGCATTCTCTGCAAACCAAAATAGCTCCTATGTTTCCTCTTCCTTGCAATCTTAGAATTAATACATGATTCGTGAATATTTAATCAATGAACTGCACATCCCATGATTACAATTATATAGATTTCTCTCTACAAAAGCAATATGCTCATCAGGAAAAAATAGTTTCATGTTTATGAATCACATGGCATGTCATTTAGTTTTCTCACGCACCTATCCATAAAGCTAGTCTCTTGAGATAATTAAATTTCATTACAAACAAAGCAAGAGAATGTTACAAGACTCTAACCTTGCAACTTGTTGTTCAAGAACCAAGTCTATTTCCAGCAATATAAATCTTTGTCACCCTAGTTACAACCAATGGTCCCTATGACAATTACAAAGCTGGTAAGTATACAAGCAACAAAGGCATATTTAATTCTTGTTTGTTTATTGCTTGTTCAAAAGGTTGTATATTTTTAGATCTCCATGTTATTTGTTCGTATGTGAAACCTTTTAACAAAAGCTATTGCTTGTTGTTACAAGGTCCAAGGAAACAAATGCATGCAATCCATGACTTTACTATTGCATTTGTTGCATGTTCTTTCTAATTAGTCACTTGGCCAATGACATCATGTTGTTTAATTTTTTTTTCTCTTTTACCTATAGTTGGGATTTATGCTCATATTTTTTGTGCTTGAAAATTACGGTTTATTTGTTTTCGTTTAACTAAATTAGCAAAATAAGGGCACATTATATATTCTGGGAAATATTTGATCATGAAGCAGTGAATACATGTATAGTCCATTAAATGCAAATTGTACGACATGTATTGGAGAGTTGATGGGTACTAATTCATAAAATTTTATGCTAGTGTTGGGTTTTATTTCTGCTAAGTTTTCTTTGTAATAGTGAGTAATACATCTAGTTATCAAGTATGATAAACAAACACAGGAACCAGTCATCAATAGTACATTGTTCCTATACATATGACTAGGTGTTTCATGTCTATGGGTAACATATTATCTTGTACAATTTGCATTCAATAGATTGTTGTTTCTAATCTGTGAGCCATACTATTTAATGCATCAAACATGCATTAACTACTTGAGCATTTGCTATCTTGCTTCCAAAGGTCACATAATTTGCATTTAGGCATTGAATATTTGCAAAATATATAATACTCTCTTATTTTCACACTTTTCTTTAATAGGAAAAAGTAATATGCTTACATGAAGCAATAGAGAGATAAAATAAATATTTATTATCACTCAATTACAAATGAGATAGTTACAATTGTAACTTGCTTGTTGGATTCAAGTGTTTCATGTCCTTTGTTATCCATTGTACCTATTTGTACAATTGGGCCTTATAACAACAAATTATATTTCAAGTAGCAGTAGAATTGAACTAGCTATCAACCTATTGGCTAAGTTTGCATGATTTCTATTTAATGCCTAAATGTTTTAGAAAATATATCTTGCAGAACTTGCATTTAATATACTATTTTAATGCAATAGTTATACCATTCAATGCATTAAACATGGATTGACTGCTTCTATAGCTAGTACCTTGTTGGTAAGGGTGACATAATTTGCATGCAATAATTGACTATTTGCAAAAACTATAATAGGTCCTTAATTTTCTTATTTGCTTTAACAAAAATGAATGATACACAACCTTTGGCAATGTATCTGTGGACATCAAATCTGCAAACGGTTAACAATCTTAACATAATATCATCATGTTAGTCCTTTGAAAAAACATTAGATTTAATATCCCTATGAAATACTTGACTAAGTGATAAATAATATGTAAACTAGATAGAACAAAGATACGAAATGCTATAAGACATACATAACACCAAACTTTATTTCCTGGCGGATTGGCAGGGATATTGTTGAATGGCCCTTTTCCTGAATCCTTTGCTCGGAGATAAGAGTAGGTGATGAAATTCTATGAAGAATGATATGGGATGAGCAAACTGCCTCAGAGAGAAAGGATTTGGCTAAGATTTGAGAGGATCAAATTGGTGAGGATTTGCTTCGAGATGAAGCCTCCTATTTAAAGATTTCAACAAGAGCAAGGAAGAGGGACCAATGTTGACTAAGAAACAGGCCAATGATAGGAGGCCACTTTTCAAATGGTGGTAGGCCAATGGATGTGCAAGATTTGGGAAGTGTGCCCATGAGAGGGAGAATTTAAATTCAAATTTGAAAAATAAATTTTGAGAGGGGGACAAGAAAAATAGCAATAAATGCAATGTTGGAGGGACAAATCAACTTGTCATGTTTTTCAAACTTGAGGGCTATGTTGAGTGAAAATGAGGGTTTTAATAAATCAATAAATTTATTTATTTATGCAAGTGGCATAACCTAGAGAATGCAAGTGGGTAAGATTTAGCATTTAATCATGGTTAGATTAAACTGATGATGATTAGGATGTTTGACTTTCATGACTTAAATATTTGATTTATTTAATTAAAGGGATGATGTTTGGTTTATTTGATTAAAAGGATGATGATAGGATCAGATTTGATTTATTTGATTTAAGCTAATGACATTAGGATATTGATAAATAAACTTGATTTATTTGTTGAATGGAATATGCTTATGCATGATGCTAATTTTGTGTGTCTACAGTATCAAATTGTATAATGTAAACATTTCTTCTTTTATTAGCTCATATTGAATGACAAGTTTACTATTGCATTGATTGGACTTGCTTTTCAAATAGTCAATTCGCCATTAAAATTGTAGTGTTTAAAATTATTTTTTCTTTTTCCTATAGTCGAGATTTGAGGACAACAAGCAATACCTGTAGTTATCAGTATCATAAAGACACAATGAATCCATTCATGTCTGTAGTTGACTTTTATAGAGTAACGAACATGCAAAAGGCTAAAGTATCCACAAGCTTTTCAACATAAAATAAATAAATGAGAATAAACAAAAACAAAACCAAACACTCGGCTAAGATTTCATGAGTTAAATGAAAATAAGAGGAAACAAAACCCATCACTTGCCTAACATTTCATGAATTAACTATACGTTCACTGCATGTTGGAGTAGGTAAAATTTGCAATTGTATAATATGCATTGGATATGGGAAGATTTTCTATCAATCTACAACTATTGCATTAAATGCTACTATGTCTACTATTCAATTTTGTTTAAGTAAATTAGGAGAATATGACATTATATATTTTTTCAAGCATTTAATTTCTAAATGTAAATTGAGCAACTTTTGCCAGAGGGATTTTTGCAAATACTCAAGCAATGAATTGCATATCTGGTGATTGTAATTATGCATATTCTTGATTGCAAAAGTAACATGTTTTTGTGCAATTGAAGAGGAAGGAAAAGATCTATGTAACTGCAAATATAGTTAATTGTTGAACAAGGAAGTGGAAGATCATATACTTGTATCATTCTTTCCCTTTGTTTACAATGAATTCAGTGAAGAATAATGAAAATTAGAATGTTCATTGCCCCCATTGTCGACAAGACCTGGCTTATAGCATATGTAATTTACTCTACCCACTTGGCCTGTTAGCCCTTGTAATAATAAGCAATCAACTAAACATTTCTATAATTAAATTTTATAATGAAATTCTATAATCTAAACATTGCATGAAAGGGTATCATTTGGACATTTATAATAGACTCAATCTCAATGTTCTATATCTATTATATATTATTGTAGATAATAAATAATCTTTTAGATCTTTGACCTATGTATTCTTCCTTCCACAAGCATACATTGCATTTACTCTAAATTAAGGCCTAGTGCAACCAATAGAAAAAGAGGTAAATTATAATTTTCAAACACATAAAATATGTCCTTAAATCCCAACTCTAGGAAAGAGTCCAAAATATTTTGAACACTTCAATTTCATTGATCAAGCAACTATTTCAAAAGAAAATTCAGCAAATGCAATAGTAAACAAGTTGTTTGCATTCACTATTTTTTTTATGATGTGGATGCTACTACTTATTGACTTATCCACACAAACTAGGCAACTAGTAAATCAACTCAAACATAACTCAATCAAGTATCAACCTAATGTTTCATGTATTAAATATATTATCTATCTCTCTCTCTATTGCATACAATAACTCTGACATTTCTCTTTGTATAGTAAAATAAGCCAAATAGAAACTAAGTATAGGCCAACTAAGTATGATGAATTAAAATACAATATATACAGGCGTTGTGCCTTCAAAACACAGCAATACTCATATCACAATACACGCGCATTTCAAAACGCAACACCACTTAATCCACTAACCCAACAAGCGAACAGCTACTGGTTTCGGTTAATAACAGCGTAATACGTCAACCTGAAACAAACAAATCGTTCCAACACGATTGCGCCAGCACAATATACGTTATTTCAGCAACAAAAGCATAACAAAAAAGAGAAGACCAGATTGCTCCAAATATTTAATGTCTACATGCAAATTGTGCCAGCTTTGCAAGCAAAATGATACATATTGAAGTGAAATAGAACAATGCCATGGATTTTTGCAAACATTCAGTCATTAAATCCAAATTTTATAGGCTTTTCTATTAGGCTAGTTCCCATCGAAGCAATCAAGATGTAGTTAATGCATTGTAAGTTTGTAAATTGACAAAGATCTTAAACAATATTGCTCTATATAGAAACAACATACTACTATTCTAATGCATCAATCAATGGAAAAATGTGTTCCAAGTCTATTTTCTCACATGGTCACATGTAACACCTTTTCCATTCTCACCATTCATGCACTCGTTTGACATTCACAATGTGTGAAACAAAACAAAGCATACACGAGCATGACCGTTTACACTTGTTCACAATTCACATACTACAAGGTATTTTGACTGCCCTATATCACTAGCAAAATAGATAAATAATGCTTTTCAAACACCAAAAATATGTTCATAAATGACGAGTATCTAATGTTCCCATATTTTTATAATATACTAAAACTAAAATAAATAGTAGAACTATTGTAAGACAATCAAATTTCATTGGCCAAGCAAGTATTCCGCCATCATGCATTTAATGTAAATGGCATTTTGCTGAAAGGAAAGTCACTGCTGTGATCAAACCAGTTCACTATTGCAATTGTATAATGCACATTGCAAATGGTAGGCTTGTCAATCAATCTACAACTGATGCATTAAATGCTAACAAGTCTACTACTCATTTTTGTTTAAGTAAATTAGAAAAATAGAACTCCCATGCGCATTTTCTGACAAAATGTTCGATTACCCACTTAACCTCCACCAACAGCTTCGATGGAATAAATCAATGCATGCACCGTTCTCATGCGATTTATGTACATCATAGTCCACCTAACATAACAACTGTGCAATGTTACCCTAGACCTAGAAAACATAGTTCAATTGTGTCACTGTTGTCATAGTACTTAATGCATTGGCTATGCATTCATTGCTCTACAATGCATTACACTTATCTACAAAAATTTTCATCTACTTCTACTTTGCTATTTTTCTTACAAGCAAATAAATACTAGAGACACATGACAAAACTAAAGAAATGAGCAAAATGCATGACAAATAATACACTATTCATAAACTTGAACCAAAGAAACAACAATAAAATTTGCACAACAATACACAAACATTATAAATTTCTGTAAGCACTTCCCATTAGCCCTTCTAACAACAACCAACCATCATTCTTATTGCTAGGGTAATAGCCACTCAAGCAATAAACACATAATTAATGCATTGATTGCCCCCACAACCTATAAGACCTTGCTCAAAGCAGATGTAATTTAGTGTGCCCACTTGCCCCATTAGCCCTTTTAACAACAACCAATACTTCTAGTTATCAAGTATCATAAACAAATAGCCAAGCCATTCATGACCACTACACTTTTTACAATG
>VDFB02000017.1:188693663-188724226 GCA_007258455.2 Sequoia sempervirens
CAAAGACCTACATATTGCAACCAAGGGCTTTCGAGAGGAAGAACTTTTGGGTTCCGGAGGCTTCGGTAAGGTTTACAGGGGAGTGCTTCCCACAAACAGCCTCCAAGTAGCGGTGAAATATATCCGTAGAGAAACAGATGAAGGGGTGAAGGAATTCATAGCAGAAATCTCTAGTCTAGGTCGACTTCAATATCGAAATCTTGTGCAGATCAGAGGGTTCTGCAGGAGGGAAAAGCAGCTATTCATAGTTTATGACTACATGCCAAATGGGAGCCTGGACAAGATGATATTTGGAGAGCCAAAGAAGATTTTCGAGTGGGATCACAGGTACAGAGTCCTCAGAGATGTGGCTGCAGGTTTGCTGTATCTTCATGAAGAGTGGGAGCAATGCGTAGTGCACAGAGACATCAAGTCCAACAACGTTTTGCTGGACTCAGATCTGAATGGAAAGCTAGGGGATTTTGGGCTTGCCCGTCTATACGAGCATAACGAAAACTCGCATACTACTCGTGTGGTAGGAACGCTGGGGTACATCGCACCAGAGCTCGTACACACAGGAAAGGCTAGCCCCGCCACAGATGTGTTCAGCTTTGGTATTTTTATGTTGGAGGTTGCATGTGGAAGAAGACCTGTTGATATCTCCCTCCAATCTGAACAAATAGTTCTGGTGGACTGGGTGAGAGAGCTCCATGCTACGAGCAATCTCATGGATGCAGCCGACCCAAATCTTGGTGGGCAATATATTGAAGTTGAGATGGAGAGAGTGCTCAAACTGGGACTGATCTGTTCCAATCCCCACTCAGAAGGAAGGCTTGTCATGAGACAAGTTCTCCAAATACTCGAAGAAGAAGCTCCAATACCAGGTTTTGATGCTCCGTTTTCTTTGGAGATAAGTGCAGCCACCAATACTTTGAGATCCGCTCCACCTTACAGACGTAGCATAGATGCTTCCATTTCCAATTCTCTAGTGGGACGGTAGATTCTACGCAGTCAGGTCAAGCTCATTATCTGACGAATCCGGTGTGTATAAGATGGATCTTTGTGTCATTTCCTGTTGTAAGCTTCTTGTTTCTGTCTGTATACTCTTCTTGTTAGGGAACCACCTTGGCTCTTAGATTTATCGATGGAGGTATTTGTACTGTATTTGGATACAATACGTAACTATATTTTAGAATATCCTTTAGTGGCCAAACGCACTTAGTTGGAAATCGTTGGCTTTATTGTTAATATTACAAATTATTATCGTAATCCAAGCTTACACGTATGCCTGGTTATTTATAATTACTTAAAAATAAAATTTGTCTGTAAATTTAATAAATCAATATATAAAATTAAAATGAGAAAACCTAATAGAAATTTGATGCGTTTTAAGATGTATGATTGATGGTCCCTTAAATTTCTTGCAGCAAATTTATTTAACAAGGATGTAAAATGCTTACCTTGAGAGGAAATTTATTCACCGAACTTAAATATTTAATTTCTTAAAAAAAAAAATAATAAACGGATCATTTTTAATTTGAGTAAAAATATTCCTGTATATCATTTACATCATATCACATCACGCTAGTTGTAAGTATTAAAATCTCCTCCAAATTTTATACTCCTTTCTTTGTCGTATTCGACCTAATACCGTTTTATTTAGTAACAAAAAAAATATTCTTTATGCCTTCCCCTACATCCTACAAGGCCTTGCTCAAAGCGTATGCAATTTAATGTGCCCACTTGCCTCATTAGCCCTTTTAACGACAACCAATACTTCTAGTTATCAAGTATTGTAAATAAACAACCAAGCCATTAACGACCACTACACTTTAAAAAAATAACAAACATGTAGAAACGAAACGAAAAGTTAGAAATCCCACAAGCTTTTCAACAAATAATAAACAAATGATAATGAGCACAAACAAAACTCACCAGTCGCCTAAGTTTCCATGAATTAAATATGCATTCGCTGCTTCCATACCCACCAACCCTCCAACATATCGTGAGTTTTGCATTCAATGCATTAAACATGTGTTCAACACAACAAAGCATGGGGAAGCATTCTCGTTTACACCTATTTACCATTTACACATTACAAGTTATTGGGATTGCTCCATACCACTAGGCTTAGCGTATTGTTTTTGGTGCGACTTCTCATTAATGAAAGTGGATTAATATTTGCAAAACAATTAATTAATATTTAAACCTCCAATTTACCTACAAAGTTGTTATTCCTATGAACTTTACTTTTTATGGTCTATTTTTCATTAGCATATGTTCTTTTCTAAATTCACGGTAAATACAATTTTTTATAATTAGTTTATTTAACTAAATGAATTTAATTTGCAAAATAAAAAAAATAGACATGGTTAAAATATTCAAAAATATTACTATTAATTGAACATATGGTATTATTTTTTCTTATGGTTGGTTGCTCAGGGGAAGTGCCTCACTTGGGAAAATCTTCGCAAGCGTGGCTTTCAGGGACCCTCTATTTGCCTTCTTTGTTCTCATAGTGAGGAGTGTACCTCCCACTTTTTTTTTCTTTGCCCTTACTCTAGGGAGTTATGGCACAGATGGTGGGAGGCTTGGCATCATGGGTGTATTCATGCTACCTCCTTGATTGACTTTTGGGAAAGTTTGGCAGACCACCAACAAAGACTCCTTTCCTTCAGGTAGCCTGGTCTATTGGGCCTATTTTCATTCTTTGGAACCTTTGGTTGGAGAGGAACCATAGAGTTTTTTGTGGTTCCAATTTGGGAAATCTTCAACTGTGGAAGAAGATAATTAGCAGGCTTTAGGAGACTATTTTGGCTAAGTGTGACATGTCTGAAAATCTTGATCTTGGTGATCTTGATATTGTGCAGAATTTGAGCTTGGGGGATAGTAACCGGGGTTGTTTTGCTGGTAGAAGGCCCCGTCAGGTTGGGAAAAGAGTTTGTCGTGATGGGAAGTGGATGCCTCCCCCGGTGGGGGTCCTAAAGATTAATACTGATGGTTCTTCTCGTGGGAACCCTGGTCATGCTGGTGTGGGGGGTATTGGTAGAGGTAATGATGGTGGTGTGGTTTTTGTCTTCTCTAGTTACAAAGGGCAGTAGTCTAATAATCTGATGGAGGCCCTGGCTATTAAGATTGTTGTTGAGCATGGATGCTCTTTAGGCTGGACGAGGATCATCTGTGAGTCAGATTCTCAGATTGTTGTGGATTTGCTGAACAATCAAAGGTTGGATGATGTTAGTTGGCAATTAGCTTCCGTGGGCAGACAGATTTTGAGTCTTTGCAGCTCCTTGGATTCTATCTCCTTTTGTCATATTCCTAGATAGTGGAACAAAGTTGCCGACTGTCTTGCGAAGTGGGCCTCTGAGAATGTGGATGGCTGGGATATCAGTGGAAAGGATGAGCTTCCTTCTAATTATCTTGAGACCCTTGAGAGGTTATTAGTGGAGGACATGAATAGGTAGTGTTGTTGCTGGTTGGTCTGGTGGTGTTTTGATTTGGTGGGCCTTTGGCCTTTGCTTTGTACTATGGTTCTGATTGAATAAAAATTTTACCCCTTCTTTTAAAAAAAAAAAAAATGGTATTAAAAAAGATAAAATACTTGTCAATTTTTAACTTATTGCTAATATTAATATTTTATATGTCTTGTATATAAAATAAAATACTCTTATATTTTTAACATCTTCATTTTCTACAATTCTTTTAAATTTTCATTCTATTACTAATATATTTACTTTAAATGTCTTGCATATAAAATAATTTAAAATACTTTTATATTCTTAATATCTCCATTTTCTAGAATGCTTTTAAATTTTAAACTTATCACTAACAATCATATATCCAACCTAATCCAACACTAACAAATCCAACTAACACCAACACTAATAGGACTTTTCTTACAATATATCCAACCTAATCCATATCCACAATTCCTTTCAACATATTTTCCCTACTACATACATGGACTCCACACTAACACAAGTTAGTTGTAGGTTAGCTATAGGTGATCTATAACACCTCTATAGATTAGTTACAAAAATCCCAAAAATACATCTAAAGTCTCTTTATCATATTCCAATGATCATCATGTCTACCAAGAAGACATATACCTCGTAGGACTCCGATTACGAGCGTGATTTTTGGTCTACTGTTGACCATAATATCTAAAAGTACACCAATAACACTCACATAAATATGTGGATCATGTCATGAAAATAAGTTTTGAAGAATACACATAATGATCTACATAAATTCTCATTCTCTCATTGTGACTCTTCCTAGGTCTCACAATTTCTCATATGAAATAAAATCTAGGAAGCAACAATAGACTACAAAGAGAAAATATTCTAACTATACTAGATACCATGTCCTATTTCCTTAACAATATCCAATTATTCAAACCCAAGGTCAAATTGACAATAATAGATCAATAAATCAACAAGGATGTAAGCTTCTCAATTGAAGGAAGATCAAACTAATAACCATTATCACTATGGAATATTCCCAACACAATTCTCGCACTCCTCAAATCTATCCTCAAAATAAACTCATGCACATGACAAGGAAAAGGAAAAAGACACCATGTGATGCACTCCACAAATAAGCTCTCTAAAACTAACAATTGTAGCTTTAGATTCATTACCATGAAGAGACAAAGCACAAAAAATAGAATGCATACAGGAAAAATAGGTGAGCAATACCTATCAAATGATTCTTTTTTGAAAGGACCAAAAGTGAGGAATGAGATTGCTCCATCCATGAACAATTTTCTTATTAGGTCCATGTTAAAATTGTCTCCAACTCTAGGTGAAGGCTCCTTAATCTTTTTATTGAAGCCTCAACAAAGATCCATGTTCCAAAATTTGATTTCCAACCTCAACCAAGTCTCTAGTATCCATTAACACCTAATAGACCATCTCATGATTGAACTTTAACTATATAACTATAATCTCCAAAAGCTCCCAAATAAAAATGACTATTGTGCTCAATACTAAAATACTACCACAAATCAATGCCAAATCTCCTTTGCATAATGAATACAAAATCAAAGAACTCACCATGATGTGATTTGCATATCTCTCACAAAAAAGATATATATGTTTACAATCAATTGTTAGTGAAGTACACAAATTCAATAGACATTTTTCTCAAAAACTAAGACCCATCATGAAAATGAATACACTTAACTAAGATTCCCTAAAAATTATATAAATTATTAAGAATATTTTATCATTATTAATTAATTATCTTTTGGATAAAATGATTCTTAATATATATATTTCTTATTAAACTAAAATTTGAATTCAAGTAAAACTAGTATCTTGAAAATATAATTCGTCTTTCAATTTAAACTATAATAAAATAGCGATTTGGATCTCTTCTTATTAACTTAAAAATGGATTGATTTGAAATAAAACACAATTCTTTGCATCTAGTCATATCAGATACCTACATTCAAAACTAGGGAAAGGAACCTTAATTTAGAACAAATACTTTAATACTAAATTTTGTCTATACCTAATCTTTAAGTTCATTACGCATAAAACTTTAAGTTCACTTGTCACGTTGTAATTTCCCCGAGAGGCGAACTATAGTTGAAGCCAAATCTTTGTTAACATTTTTTCCTTTTAAAAAAAATTGACGGGTGCATGCTTGTCTGTTGTACTCGCAGTGGTGGGTTGTTGTGCTGATAGTGTAACACATGATATTAAAGAAATTCATTACTACATTAAGAGGTTCAGAATATTTACCTGGCAGAAGTTTTTGTGCAACATTTATTCATGTGTTACATTCTCATGCCCATAAATTGCTTCACTGTAAACCCTTTGGAGTCCATGCATGCACAACCCGCCATTACCAGATGCAATTCCACATTGTTTTTCATCGTCTATGGATGCCGGATTCCCAAAGCTTTCCTCAGATTCATCATCCAAAGCCCTCCGGTACTCCTCCTCCCAATTCTTCTCTGCAAACAAAATCTATCATTTTAGCATTTTTGTATCCAAACAAAAGTTTTTGTTTCTGGATTTTCTGTTGGGTGGGAGTCCAAATGATCCTTATTGTTTTTACCATTATTTGGGAAAATAAAGCACGTCTCTGCTCTTTTGGAAATGGGTCAATTAGTAGAGATTTTGTTGCACTTCCGGGGTCAACTAATACACACTATTCTGCATTTTTTGGTTTGATTTTTTTTTGCTTGATTTTGTGATCAATATAGATGCAGGTATGTTGGAATTGATGTCTCCGAAAGTGCGCTGAATGAGGCTAGAAGAAACCTGGCAGAGCTTGTGGAAGGACTGGAACCTAGTGTCGTAGAATTGGTACATGCAGATTTTATCAAGGGTTTGCACCAGGTGAAAATTTGTTATCCTGAACAACAACTCTGCCTTGTATGGCTTGGAAGCAGTGTAGGAAATTTGACAAAGGAAGATGCTGTAAGTTTTTTCAACGATGTTTTCAAAGCTGTGGGATTCACTTGTCAACTACTTGTCTGTATGGGTAAGACTCTAATGTTACCATATTCATTGGTTTTCACTTGCTGTTTATAAAACTTTGAATATGATTTCTAATTGTGCCCTTTGGTATCACTTTACTAATAGTATTGTTTCATGATTAAAAAGTAAAGTAGTGGATTCATTACTTATTATTATTATGGTTTACTATTATCGACCTTATATCGTCTGCAACATACCCATATCAAAAAGTTATGTTACTTTTGTTAATTGATATTCATTCCAATGCTTGAGCTCAACTGATCATAGTCTTTCTTGGCTCTGCATTGATGCTATAGGAATTATTGAGTGGTAATTGCTTATAATGATGATCTACTGTGGATGCTAAATCTGTGTTAACATTTACATTAGCTGCAGGAGTTATTAAAATCACAATTCTGAATTTAGTCGCTTGAATAAAACGGTTGCATGCGCTGCAAGAGTATTCGAATGAAATGGTTGCATGCTATTTTAGTTAATAAAGTAGCATGCAACTGTTTCATGGTCGAATAAAAAAATAGGGTTGATTCATATCCCAATTAAGGGGCCGGCTTAACTGGCACACTCTAAGGGTACGGTTCCATGGAGGGGGGCTTCCTTAAAAATATCAGTGTATGCTGCTTAGCCTTTTTAGGAATATTTTAAAGTTCTTGGTCCCATGGAATTATTCTTGCAATTCTGCTTAAAATTTAAAACTCCAAAATTTAAGGAATGAACTGTAGTACTTTGATAAAAAATAAAAAATAAATAAAAATTCTCTCATTTTTATTTTCTAATAGGAATTGAAAATTTTATATGATAGACAAGTGGCATAAAAAAGTCCTAAGCTGTAGGGGCAATTTCTAGTCCAACCCCAATTTCACCAGCTTAAATATTCATTCCTATACTGTAGGGACTCCTATTGGAAAAGATTCCAATTAATCCCGTACCCTGATTTTTTTTTTCCCATGGAACCTTCTCCATGAAAATAGAAGCCCAAGCCCCCCAAGCCCCCCTTTGGGACCATGTAGTAAGCCCTAACAGCTTAGGTGGCCTCGCCCATTCACCTGACATTTTCGTACCAATCAAATCCACGTTTCCGCTTTTCACAGATTCCGTTAAACTTTGTTCCTCCGTTTTCACATTTAAAGTTTTTTTAACTCCCAATACCATGCGGTAATAAATATGGTGGAATTTTATCTTATAAATACTCCGCTGAAGTAATAATAGGGGAATTTTATCTTATAACTAATTGTATAATGTTAAAACATATTTAATTTTTTCAATGCTAATAACTCCATATCAGATTTTGCGTCAAAAATCAACTTGTTGATTTTTTTGCTGGAAAGGTAGCCTTTTACTTATCGTACACGGTACTACTTCCTTTGAATGTGTGGACAGTTCACAATATCTGTACGATTTCCTTTGAATGTGTGGACAGTTCACAATATCTCGTTCTTTCGTTTTTGCTGTACTTTGGTCACCTTTTCTGCACTATGTTTATATTTGAATAACCAGAGAGCTTTCGGGATTCGAAAAACCAGAGAGAATTCTTATATTATGCTAGAGGCGTGAGAAGGGAGATACGCAAAAAACAATGGAAACTTTGCAATTCGCAAAAAGGTAAATCTGCACCATTTTGTAAGCTTGGTTTAATCTTAATTTATATTCCCATTCACAGGTGCATTTCTATTTCAATTTTGGCTTCTACGAAAAGAAATATTTCAATCTGTTGGCCATATGCTCTGAGTTTTTTACTTTTATTTCGCTGATTATGTCTTAAGTTCAAACAGAAAATCGAAGTCGAGCTGGAGCTCGACAGTGGAAGGCGTAAGCGTGGTCCTTGTACTTTTCCTCATCCCTACCTCGCTTATGGTCAAGGCCCAGACAAACTTTATCTACAACCAATTCAATGCGTCGAGCCTCGAATTGTTTGGTAATGCTTCAGTGGAGTCCACTGCCATCTCCCTTAATCAACGATCTCAATATAGTATGGGCCGTGCTTTCTATCAACATCCTGTTAGTATGAAAGATCGTGGCTCTCTGAATTCGACTTTCTCTTTCAGCACAACTTTTGTGTTTAGCATTGTTCCTTCTTCGGCTTCACAATCTGGGTTCGGAATGGCGTTTTTAATGACGCCCAGCAGATCTCTAGAGGGAATTTTACCAGGTCCGTACCTTGGCTTGATTAGTAATATTTCAAATATGGGACAGGCCTCTAATCATCTGTTTGCAGTTGAGTTCGACACATTAAAGAACTTGGAATTTAGGGATATCAACAACAATCATGTTGGTGTGGATCTCAACGACCTCTGGTCTGCAAACTCTACGCCTGCAGGCTACTGGATTAACAGCAGCCGATTCCAGGAATTGGATCTCGACAGCGGACATAATATTCAAGCTTGGATTGATTATGACCATTTTCTAAACGAGCTCAAAGTCACCATAGCGGAGGCTGGTCTTGATCGCCCACAAAACCCACTCTTATATATGAAAAATATATCCCTGTCCAGCATTCTAGAAGAAGAAATCTACGTTGGTTTCTCAGCAGCTACGGGAGTCATTTTTGAAGAGAATTACATCCTGGCCTGGAGCTTTACTACAAACGGAACGGCCCAGTCCCTGAATACATCTAATCTTCCATCCTTTATACACAGAAAATCCAAGCGCTCAAACTCCGGGCTGATAGCGGGTATTAGCACAGCTTGCATCTTCCTCATTCTCCTGGTGGTGGCTGCATCACTCGTGTTGTTGAAGAAACACCGGTACAGAGATCTTATCGAAGAATGGGAAATGGAGTATTGGCCTCACAGGTTTAAGTACAAAGACCTACATATTGCAACCAAGGGCTTTCGAGAGGAAGAACTTTTGGGTTCCGGAGGCTTCGGTAAGGTTTACAGGGGAGTGCTTCCCACAAACGGCCTCCAAGTAGCGGTGAAATATATCCGTAGAGAAACCGATGAAGGGGTGAAGGAATTCATAGCAGAAATCTCCAGTCTAGGTCGCCTTCAACATCGAAATCTTGTGCAGATCAGAGGGTTCTGCAGGAGGGAAAAGCAGCTATTCATAGTTTATGACTACATGCCAAATGGGAGCCTGGACAAGATGATATTTGGAGAGCCAAAGAAGATTTTCGAGTGGGATCACAGGTACAGAGTCCTCAGAGATGTGGCTGCAGGTTTGCTGTATCTTCATGAAGAGTGGGAGCAATGCGTAGTGCACAGAGACATCAAGTCCAGCAACGTTTTGCTGGACTCAGATCTGAATGGAAAGCTAGGGGATTTTGGGCTTCCCCGTCTATACGAGCATAACGAAAACTCGCATACTACTCGTGTGGTAGGAACGCTGGGGTACATCGCACCAGAGCTCGTACACACAGGAAAGGCTAGCCCCGCCACAGATGTGTTCAGCTTTGGTATTTTTATGTTGGAGGTTGCATGTGGAAGAAGACCTGTGGATATCTCCCTCCAATCTGAACAAATAGTTTTGGTGGACTGGGTGAGAGAGCTCCATGCTACGAGCAATCTCATGGATGCAGCCGACCCAAATCTTGGTGGGCAATATGTTGAAGTTGAGATGGAGAGAGTGCTCAAACTGGGACTGATCTGTTCCAATCCCCACTCAGAAGGAAGGCTTGTCATGAGACAAGTTCTCCAAATACTTGAAGAAGGAGCTCCAATACCAGGTTTTGATGCTCCGTTTTCCTTGGAGATAAGTGCAGCCACCAATACTTTGAGATCCGCTCCACCTTACAGTCGTAGCATAGATGCTTCCATATCCAATTCTCTAGAGGGACGGTAGATTCTACGCAGTCAGGTCAAGCTCATTATCTGACGAATCCGGTGTGTATAAGATGGATCTTTGTGTCATTTCCTGTTGTAAGCTTCTTGTTTCTGTCTGTATACTCTTCTTGTTAGGGAACCACCTTGGCTTTTAGATTATCGATGGGGGTAATTGTACTGTATTTGGATACAATACGTAACTATATTTTAGAATATCCTTTAGTGGCCGCACGCACTTAGTTGGAAATCGTTGGCTTTATTGTTAATATTACAAATTATTATCGTAATCCAAGCTTACGCGTATGCCTGGTTATTTATAATTAGTTAAAAAAAAATTTTGTCTGTAAATTTAATAAATCAATATATAAAATTAAAATGAGGAAACCTAATAGAAATTTGATGCGTTTTAAGATGTATGATTGATGGTCCCTTAAATTTCTTGCAGCAAATTTATTTAACAAGGATGTAAAATGCTTACCTTGAGAGGAAATTTATTCACCGAACTTAAATATTTAATTTCTTAAAAAAAATAATAAACGGATCATTTTTAATTTGAGTAAAAATATTCCTGTATATCATGTACATCAAATCACATCACGCTAGTTGTATGTATTAAAATCTCCTCCAAATTTTATAAATCACATCACGCTAGCTGTAAGTATTAAAATTTCCTCCAAATTTTATACTCCTTTCTTTGTCGTATTCGACCTAATACGGTTTTATTTGGTAACAAAAATAATATTCTTTATGCCTGCGACTTTAATCTAACTAAGACTACTTTGGGCCCCAAGCATGTGGACGAAAAATCTCTTGGTCTTCATTTGTAGAATATAATTATTGAGTCTTGCCTTGACTAATATAATTGAGACTATTGCGTGTCTACATATTCCATGTTTTATTCCATTCTCCTTAGACTAAAACTAATTGCATAAGTCCGCCTTTTAACATTGTTTGTCATACTTGGAATTTTGTTCATCTTTCCCTCATTATTATGGACTTAGGAATTCTTTCATAATATTTGAGTTTAAAATTGAAATTTTAATGTGTGTTTGTTTATTTATTTATTTAGATTTTAGATGATTTTTTAATTATTTAAAAAAAAAAAATTATTAAGTTTATAAATTAATAAATAATATATTTGATTTATTCATATTAATTAATTAGTGAAGTGGTCAAGACAAAAAATTGTCACTTTGAATTTTTTGAATTTTAAGGTTTAAATTACAATTTTAAATGTGGTTTTAATCAATTATATATTTACAAATTAAATTTAGAGAAATAAATAATCTATTTAGAGATTATGGTTTGTGTGTTTTCACACAAGTGTACATGGTATTAGACATTTCCACCATAATGTGTAATCCTCTACATACTGTTTTGCACCATGTGTGATTTATAGAACACTCTAAATTATGTCGTGCAACACCATGCTTTAATACCACTTGCATAGTGTTTGGGACCATGCCATGCATCTCGTAAACCACTCATCTCATATAGTCATATCTGGAATGAAGTAATAGTCTTTAGAAAATTGAGGCATGCTTTCAATTGTGCTAGTGTCTGCCAATATTAATATGCAACCATAGTTCCCTTTGTCATCAAGTGTTTTATGTGCGATTTGGAAACTTGATATTGAGACCCCTATTCCTAGAACTATCTTGTGCTCATGTTGTTGGACAAGGTTTCCACTAATATTTAGTGTAATTTCCATCTCTACTTTGAGGTCTGTGAGATCTGAACACAGTACCTCGTTTGTTTCATTGTCTTTGTCAAATTCTATCTTGAAGACAACAAGAATGTCACCTTCAAATGTGTTGCCAGCTTTTTAACGGTTTAAGTCTTCAATTGATATTGACTTGTTCACTTTTGTCATGAAACAATAAAGAAAAATGTAAATCTTATATGTAGACGATGGAGGCATGCATATGATAGGTTAATAAAATATGTTGTTTACCATTTGCTTGTGTCTTTTTCCATGTGTTGCATTTGCTATGTTGTTCTTTTTGTTTGTTCCATTATTTGTCTGCAAAGCAATTATATAGCATTAGAGAGTACATTGGACTATGTGTTTGTCATATATGCTTATGTTTGTCTATAGTAATGCATCTTCCTAGGGTTTGCATGATGAAACAGTATAAAGTATAATAGGAATTTGGCTAGTTTTCCAAAGTGCAACTAATTTCTTTCTAATATTGTTATCCAAGTATATGTGCGTATGTAGAGAAGGTTCAATAGCCATTGAGTAGAAAACATGTTTCTCCAAAAGCCAAATACACAAGTTTGAATGAGTGGAAACCAAACAAAAAGATTGAATAAAATGAAGGGTTTTAATCTGAGTGTAGAACCCAATATGAATTCCTATTTTTTGTTTGGTTCAGCTTATTTAGGCTCAGTGCATTACTTTTCTTTAATAGCGTTCTCAATGCCTTGCCACAATAGTCCTTGTTTTCTTGACACCTATCCTAAATAGTTGCACACAACACTTACCTAAAAGAAGGACATTATTATATAGATGTAATGGACATTTATACTTTTATACATATGTATGCATATACATATTCCACTATATATATGTACTAATAGAAAATTATGTGTATAAGAACCTATAACTGATTTCCCAATAGTGGTTCTCAAAAATCAAATAATATAGTTTAGAACATTTAATTTGAATGTTCCTATTACATATTGAACCGAATATTTTTGGGTAGGACTTATAGGCTACTCATGCACTCTTATGATGTTTCACCTAAAAGGAGAGAGATAAACCCTACTCAAAGGAATCTAGGTGGTTCACTCAAATTAAGATGTGTATAATGTTACTAAGGCTAAATGAGATAATCTAAATGCAAATAAGCTAAGAAATTGATTGATTATGAATGCAAAACCTAAGAAACAAGTGATGTTTGAAAACACATTATGTAATGCAACAATACCTAGAAATGAATGCAAGACTAAACAAAAATGAATCAAACTGAAAGTGTGCACCTGGAATGTGGATGAAGATTGGAAATTACATTTGAAATGCTGTTGATATTGATTTTCAGGCCTGGAGGGACTCATTCACCATTCTAGGAGAATTAGTCCCAGTTCTACAAAACTATACCAGAACCTGTTTATGACAAAAGGGTATCTAAAAATGTAGAAAACTCAAAATTGACCTAGAAGTGGGACTCATTCACCACTCATGGAAAATGGGTCCAATTTTGAATTTTTGAATATTCAAAGGTGGATTCCAGAGCTTTCAGTCTATACTTTGATTCTCCAAAGGTGTCCACTTTCAAAATTCTAATTTCCAAACCTGAAAGTGAGTTTTTGATGATATTTTGACTTCATCAATGAGCATAAGACTTGAATAGCCTTCCAACTTGATCTTCAATGATTTCCAAGCTTCCAAGAGTCCTAAATCTGCAAACACACAAGAGAAGGAGAAATGTTGAATGTTAGGGCATGGGGTTTGCCTTGGTCAAACCCCTTTTAGGTAAGTAAACCAAAATGATGAAACAATGGAATGAAACATGCAATAATGGAGTTGATTACCTTTCGATGATGTTGATCTTGAAAGTATGCTTCAAAACATGAAGAATTTTCACTTGAATGTCTAAAAATTGATGTCTTAATGCTTTGAAATGATAAAACCCTAAGTTACTTGACTTGAGATGGAAGAATAATGGATGAATAATGATATGATATGTGAATTAGGGTTAAAAGACTTATATTTATAGGAAATTCACCTATTTCACCTGTTAATGCCTCATCACAGGCCAACATGAAGTAAGATTAAACTTAAATTTCACTTTTTTCCTGCTCAAAGGTAAAAAATTGAGCCAAATGGTACTCATTCACCACATATGGTGCATGGGTCCCACCTAGATGAGATTGATTCACCATTCATGGAAAATGGATCCCACAGGGGCCATTTTCATAGCTAGGATGCCAGTAGATAAGGAAATAAGGTTTAAATTACAACTTTGTCAGGTATGTGATCAATTTAAGCCTTGACATGCATAATATAGGTGAATAGGGGCGTATTAATGATGATGAAAATTTCAAATAGGGCTTGGGACACAAAATTCAATGTGAAAGTGTGATTAAATACAATTTACAATACTAAAATGAGGTCCACTTAGCCTAGAAAGGCACAAGAACCAATGTGAATGTACAAAACACATTACAACACTAGTTTAACATTAAGTTTAAGTTATAAGCTTTCTAGATTGATGTGAGGATGTATTTAAATATATTCTATAATGTTGAATTAGCGAGAAATGGGTTTATTAAGTCTAGAAAAGCGTGAAAGTATCTTAAAACACTTTACAACACCTTTACAAGACACTTTTAAAAGCATGTTATTCAATTTGTAAGGGTCCAAGACCTAGTGTGGATGCATAAAATACCTCACAATACTTGAATCAAGGCCTCATTAAGTCTAATTTATCATGAATTATTCCCATGTCAAGAAAGATGTACTTTTTTCTATGGTACATTTAGCCCCCACTTTAAAGTGGTTGCTACACACCGTTATATGAGAAATTTCTATAAAGTAGAAGACGGAGAACATGAGAGCTTACTCATAAATCCCTATGCGAAGTCATATGTTTTTGATAAGTTGCATCATGAAGAAAGGTTGTATGTCACATGCGAGTCAATCTTAAGACATGTTGTCCACATCCCAAGATTGCTCTTAAACGTTCATGAAATGTTAATGATTAGTTAAAAGAGACAATGACAAGTGACATACGGGGATAAGGCTTTCTAACCACTTTCCCCCACTAAGTGCAGGACAAGGGTGAGCCTGGAATGGATGATGGTATGAAGCCCCTTGCAATAGATGCAAAACATGCAATAGTGAGTACGCGATGATCCTACAACTATTGCATGGAAAGAAGCAACAACTAATGCTATTTATGTGGATAAGGAAACAAAGTTTCTGCTTGATACATGTTTAATGAGATATCTATTGATACAAAGTTTCTAGGAAACAAAGTTTCTTAGAAGAATCTTGAGTGATAGTATGGATGTTGAGTGAAGGTTTTTTGGATGGGCGAATTTCTATGAAAGGACAATCATGAAGATCATGATTTGGAAGAATGAGGATGGGTGTATTGTGAGATTGTTTTTGATAAAGGGTAAAACGGGTTTTACAGGGACCCAAAACCATAGAATTTACAAAAATAAGGAAAAGAAACGAAAGTCCAACAGAAAACACCAGCTGCCAGAAAGGAAAAGGATGGAGCAAACCACAACCAACCATAACAGACCAAAAAGGTCAAGCAAAAAAGGCCAGCAGAGTAGACAACAAAAAACTGGGTGCAACTAACCCAAAGTCTTAAGGACAGACTCCGTCTCTGCCTCCAAATTCTAGATGTTATGGACACCCTTTTTAAAAATTTGAATCATCTTCAGAGTGGGGGAGGCCTTTCTCTTCAGATTGGCTCTGGTTCTATTTGATATGCCAGCCTCCATTTCCTGGCTTTCATCATTGGTCTCCTCCAACTCCACCACTAGAGACCCCTGTTGGGCTTTGTCTAACTTCTCAGTCATAGCATTAATAATAATGGCATTGTGTCTGGCCATTCAATTATTTTTCTCTGCAACAATTTTGATGGTGTTCCTCATATTCTCAACCTCAATTTCAATATTTTTTTATTGTCAGCGTGGTACCGAGTTTCTTTGTTGAGATCATGATCTCCATGATCCACATCTCTCTTCTCAATTGCAACAATCTTGGCTCCCAACTCTTCCAATTTTCTTTGAAGAGCCCAATTTTTTATCTTTAACTCATTAATTTCATTGAAATTCCATTCCAAAAATTTTAAATGGGAATCAACATTAGTTTTGGCTAAATTCAGATCATCCAAAGTGGGATTCCTTCCAGTGTTTAAACATGTTTTTTCAGGGTCAGGAGTAATAGGGGACCCATCTCCATCTCTAGTAGATCTTTCCAACAATGGCTCAACACTTGACTCAGTATTATTGGCAGCAGACACCTCAGATTCAGGGGAATCTTCAGAATAAGAAATAAGATTTTTAGCCCAAGGGTACTTATCAACAGTATTGGTCTTGAAGGAGGGGCTTTCCAGCTCAAACTTAGGGCAAGCCTTATCAGAAAAAGGGGTAGGGTTTTTTCTACCAAAAAGGACAGCATGTGGGCTAAGGATAGTTCTGGCCGGAATAAGATTGGGAAAATACTCCGAACAACTGGACCCAATGTTGTCTTCCTCAGAATTAGGAAGGGTTTCCAGATTAGCGGGGATGGGTAAATTTTGAAAATACTCAACAATAAGCCTAATCAACCCAGTATGAAGGATAGGGAATCTTCTAGGGTTTTTCTTATGATCATCCAAGCTTTTCCTAAGAGAACAAAAAAGATAATATGGGAGCAAAACCCTTACCTTGTAGTGGAAGTGATTGAGCAAAGCAAAGTGATAGCCATAGACCTTGGTGAAGCACCTGTCCACGATAATGTACTCCATGATGACCCGTAGGACCTTTCTCCAAAGGGATTTTATGGTGTCAACTTCAAAGTAGTTGTTAGCAATTTTCAACAGATTCATCCTTTCTTTTTCTTTGTAGGAAATCTAATAACGGCATTGTCAAAAAAAACCATGTCCCTCAAGAACTTCTTTCCATCAGTAGACAAACCCATCACTTCAACAATCAAATTTTCATTGAGCTCCACATTCCTACCAAATAGAGTAAGGTTTCCATTATTCCAGTTTTTCTCAAAAAGGTCTGTAGTCTCCTGATTAGAACCATGGAGCTTCTCTAGGAAAGGAAGTAACCCACCGCCTTTTACTTTATTCCAAACCTTTACATTTTTGGTGTGCATCTCATAGCTATCCGACTCGATTCTTTCCCTTTCTCCACCTATCTTGGCCAACACAGTGGGGCAGACACAGACGAAATCTTTACTAAAATTGGCCCTGCCAAATCTGAGAACCCATAAAACATGCGACATTTCCTTGCAGACTAAGCCTCTGAGCTTGGTCCCATACAATCTAATGATTGTGATGTGAAATATCCAACCTGTCCTCAATAAAGGGATGACACACCTCTTATCCATGTGATTTATCATAATTCAATAAAGCGTAGACATTAGAACTTAGATCACTAACATTAAGCTAGGTGGCGAATCATTACTCCTAACTCCATTAGCAAAAAAATCCACAATAGCATTAGCTTCTCTATAATCATGTGATATTTTAACTTTATCAAACTTAGCCAAGGTCAAGATGGCGTCATCGATCCAAGATTTTATAGTCCATGAGGGGGGAGACTTACCATAGAGGAAATCAATTATATTTTTGGGGTCACCTTCCAGCCAAAGATTCTGAAAGTTAAGACTTTGGGCTAAATTTATAATGTGATAAGTGCCAGCAGCCTCCGCAAATGATTGGTTTGGGAACCAAGAGGAGAGGCCATCACTCCAAGGAAATTTCCAAAGGAATCCCTTATGAAACCACCATAACCTGCCACCCCAGGATTACCTTTAGCCACACCATCAAATTTAGCTTTGACCCATCTGTTAGGTGGAAAAGACCAGCAAACACCCTCTTTGTCCTTTTTAGCTTTCTTAGGAGCATAGGGTGATTCTAGGCTAATATTCCAATCCTTAGCAACTATAAGGTCATAGGATGAATACACTGCTTTCTCAGAAAAAACAAACCTTCTATGAAATGACATTGACATTGTCCTTCAAGAATCTGACAATTTTATCAAAAACTATATCCACAGAAGCTTCTTTATCTTTGTAAATTCTATTGTTACGTTCTTTCCAAAGACCCCATGCAACATGAGGGAAAGAGAAATCCCATAAAATCCTGAGCAAATAATTTTTAGTTGGGGCTTTCCATTGAAGGAAGAAGTCTTTAATGGACGAAGGAAAAACACAAGAAAGATGCCACAAACTGATAATTTTTTCCCAAATAGCAGCAGCAAATGAGCAATGAAGGAACAAATGACACACTGATTTGGCCTCCATCTTACAAAGAAAACATTTATTAGGTATTTGAAATCCATGTTTACTAAGGTTGTCAATCATGAGCACCTTGTTTTGAAGAAGGATCTAGAAAAAATGTTGATTTTTGGGATCAAATGTTTAAACCAAGCCTTTGACCAGAAAGGAGGAGATTCCTGAGATGAAGTAATCCTGGAAAAAGAATATGAAACAGAATAATTGCCTGAGGGTTCATCAAACCAGACAAGATGATCATCCAACTAGTCAGAACAAAGTCTAATTGCCAACAAAGAAGACTGAATAGGAGCAAGAGCCTGACTGACAAGACACAGATCCACCCATTTACTGTTCACTCTATAGTCTTTCACATAAGAGCCATAACAGGCCTTGCAATTCTCAGCCCAAGCATTAAAGGAGTTGTTTTTTAAAATGGGCTCCTTAAAAAGCCATCTATCCTCCCAAAATCTTGTATGGTTTCCGCTTCTCACTTGCCAACCAGTCCCTGAGTCCACAATATTTTTACCATTGATTAGATTATTCCAGCAAGTAGAACCTCTAGGAAGAAGGTGGGAATATTTTAGGATAATAAAGGAACAGTTGTTTTCTAAATATTTGCTAGCCATGATATCTGTCCATTCCCCTGAAGATGAGAAAATTCTCTAAATTTTTTTTGCGAGAAGGATTTTGTTAACCGTTCTGATTCTTCTAAGACCTAATCCTTGAAGTCTTTTTGGTCTACAAACCAGATTCCAACCAATTAAAGGAAGTCTTTTTTTTTTCAACACCTGACCATAGAAATCTTTTTTGAATGTTTTCTATGGCATCAGCAAATTTAGCAGGAATCTTGAGAAGGCTCAGGGCGTAGATCGACAAATTCTGGAGCAAGGTTTGAGGAGTTGAAGTTTTTTGGCTTGACTTAATAGAGCTCCTTTCCATCCAACAAGCTTCTTACTGAATCTCTCAACCAATGAAAGCCAAAAAGAATAAGGAGGTTTAAGGCTTAAGGGTAAACCATGATAGGTGGCAGGTAAGGAGTCCACCCTGCAGCCAAGTATTCTGGCAATTTTGGTCTGTCTATGAACCAGCATGTTGAAGAAGAATAGAGAACTTTTTTGATTATTGATCAACTGTCTTGAAGCTCTCCCATACTTATCAAGCAACTGTTTTTAAGTTTTTCCTTCAGAGACCGAAGCTTTACCCATAAGCATAGTATCATCAATGAATTGTTGATGGGAACAAACCAGGTTACTAGATGAAGGTTTGAGACCAAGAAGAGATCTATAGTCAACCAACTTTTTTAGATTTCTGTCAAGACTTTCAGCCATAATAGTGAATAGAATAGGGGAGATAGGATCACCCTATCTTTGACCTCTAGTAGTATTGTGAGATTGTTTCTTGTATAATGGTGAGTAATGATAGGATTATTAGGTGTGTCCAAAATAACTTTAGCATACATAGGGGGATGATTAATGGTTGGAGTTTTTTTAGTATCAATAGTGGTGATATGAGAAGAAGGCTCTATTTGGTTGTTTGCTTTCTCTAAGGTATCATTCTTATGTGCCATAATATCAAACCTAGGAGGAGAGCTGATATGTTAATCACATGTCATAATTGGATTTGGAAAGATAGCTTCATCACTCATAGGAGAGGCATCAAGATAATGATAAATAGGAGTTTCATGGTTACTAATGATTGGACTTTTTTGTTCAAAGAGATCTTCCATCACAATATCTTCTAACACTAAACTATCTTCTTCATGTGTAAAGAAGATAGTAGGAGAAGAAAAGGGTGGATTGTCATGATTGTTGATACTAGGTAAGGGAGGAGAAATGATTTCAGCTTCGTGTGTCATAATGTCATTGCAAGGGGGAGGAGGAGAAAGGCAAGCAAGACTTGCATGATATTCAATAATTGTGTCTTCTTTCATCAAGATACCTACATCATCAATGGGAGAGATATCAGGAGAAGAACAAGTATGATTAGCATGATTATCAATGCTTGCATCCTCTTGTGTCAAACCTTTAGTGGATGAGCTAGGAGAGATGAAGTATTTAAGAGCTTCATCTAACATGCCTAAGTCATCACTACAAAAAGGCTTGGGGGATAAGATATTGTCAATTTGTTTAGGCTTCTCATGACAAGATTTAGAGGATGAAGTGAGTGAGATAAAGTTTTTAAGCACTTCATCTAATTTTTCTACATCACCACTACTAAGAGGCTTAGATGAGGGGGTTGTTCGAAATTGAATCATCTGTTTAATTGGATTGTTTGATATTTTTTGTTTTTTGTTTTCATTTGCTAATGAATATGAACTAAATAAACTAGGAACTAAGCTTGAAAATGAAAATTGCAAAAGTCTAAGTTCCATGAATGTAAACAATGCTTATTGCTAATGATTTAAATGTAAGAGAATCTATGCAAATGTAAAACACAATGTAAAGAAATAGAATGAAATGCAACTTTTCATATTTCAAACAAAGTAATTTACTAATGACGCTATGCAATAATATGAAAGATGAAAGATTGGAAATGCAAATGTAAATTTTAACCATGCATGAAATGAGCTAATGTAAGCTAAATCTAATGAAATGCATCATATAGAAACTCAACCAACTGATATAGATAACTAATGGCAGCAAATAGAAGCATAAAAATAGGGTTTTTAGCTCTATAAAAGGAAGTTTCAGGGGTCAAAAGGGACTGATTCGCCCAGGGTGGCGAATGTGTCCCAGTTGGACTTTTTTCAAAAATTTTAGAAAATGTTGAGTGATTGTTATGCTTTCTAAGAGCTATGATGTAGACCTAAGTTAAAAATGAAGAATTTTTAAAAGAATGACATGAATTTAGATGCCAAAAATGCAACCTAAATGCACTTTTTATGAATGCAAAATATTAAACCTAACATGCAAAGGAAATCATGCAAACCCTAATGATCATGCAAGATCAATGCAAGGCTAGATCTATGATGAAGGACTCCCAAATCAAACAAGAAAGTGTTCTAAAAAGAAGGTTCACCATAATGAACCGTAGATTTTTGGGTAGGCTTATAGGCTACTCTTGCACTCTTAGGATGTTTCACCTAAAAGGAGAGAGATAAACCCTACTCAAAGGAATCTAGGTGGTTCACTCAAATTAAGATATGTGTATAATGTTACTAAGGCTAAATTATATGATCTAAATGAAACTAAGCTAAGAAATTGATTGATTATGAATGCAAAACCTACGAAACAAGTGATTTTTGAAAACACATTGTGTAATGCAACAATACCTATAAATGAATGCAAAACTAAACATAAATGAATTAAACTGAAAATGTGTGCCTGGAATGTGGATGAAGACTAGAAATGACATTTGAAATGCTGTTGATGTTGATTTTCAGGCCTAAAGGGACTCATTCACCATTATGGGCGAATTAGTCGTAGTTCTCCATAACTCTGCCAGAACTTGTTTCTAACAAAAGGGAATCTAGAAATGTAGAAAACTCAAAATTGACCTAGAAGTGTGACTCATTTTCCACTCATGGAGAATGAGCCCATTTTTGAATATTCAAAGGTTGATTTTAGAGCTTTCGGTCTGTACTTTGATTCTCCACAGGTGTCCCCTTCTGAAATTCTGATTTCCAAACCTAAAAGTGATTTTTTGTTGATATTTTGACTTGATCAATGAGGAGAAGACTTGAATAGCCTTGAAACTTTATTTTCAATGATTTGCAAGCTTCCAAGAGTCCTAAATCTGTAAACACACAAGAAGAGAAGGATAAATGTTGAATGTTAGGGCATGGGTTTTGCCTTGGTCAAACTCCTTTTAGGCAGTTAAACCAAAATGATGAAATAATGGAATGAAACATGCAATAATGGAGTTGATTACCTTGCCATGATGTTTGATCTTGAAATTTTGCAACAAAACATGAAGAATCTACCCTTGAATGTCTAAAAATTGATTTCTTAATGCCTTGAAATGATAAAACCCAGGGTTGCTTGACTTAAAATGGAAGAATAATGATAAGAGATGTGAATTAGGGTTAAATACTTATATTTATAGGAAATTAATATATTTCACCCTTTAATACCTCATCATAGGCCGACATGAAGATTAAACTTAAATTTCACTTTTTCCCGCTCAAAGGTCAAAAACGAGCCAAATGGGACTCATTCGCCACACATGGAAAATGGGTCCAACTTGGATGGGACTAATTCACCATGCATGGAAAATGGGTCCCACAAGGGCCATTTTGATAGCTAGGATGCCAGTAGATAAGGAAATAAGGTTTAAATTACAACTTTGTCAAGTATGTGATCAATTTAAGCGTCGGGATGCACAATATGGGTTAATAGGGGCCTTTTAATGATGATGTGAATGTTAAATAGGGCTTGGGACACAAAATTTAATGTGAAAGTGTAATTAAATACACTTTACAACACTAAAATGAGGTCCACTTAGCCTAGAAAGGCACAAGAACCAATGTGAATGTGCAAGACACATTACAACACTAGTTTAAAATTAGGTTTAAGTTATAAGCCTTCTTTACTGGTGTGAGGATGTATTTAAATATATTTTATAATGTTAAATTAGGGATAAATGGGTTTAGTAAGTCTATAAAAGCGTGAAAGTATCTTACAACACTTTACAACACCTTTACAAGACACTGTTAAAAGCATGTTATTCAATTTGCAAAAGTCCAAGACCTAGTGTGGATGCATAAAATACCTCACAACACCTGAATCAAGGCTTCATTAAGTCCAATTTATCATGAATTATTCCCATGTCAAGCAAGAGGTACTTTTTGCTACGGTGCACATTTTCATAGTTATAAATGTCTATTATTTCTATATTCTTGTATCTTGTTCTCATTTTGAGTATGAAATATTTAGTACTTTACACATATGTATAGTAGAGCGGACTTGATACTTTGCATAGTTGTCAAAATGTTTCATTGGAGAAATAGAAGGACAATGATCAAAGAATCTGATCTGCAATTTTCTTGTTAAAAAATTGGCTATATCTACGTGAATGCAGATATTTTCCTCCTAGTAAAATTGTAAATAGTGGTCCTGTTATGGAGACATTTTAGACATATAAGCATAGTGGTTGACATGCTAAATGCAATTCACACATAAATTAATTAATGCTCATAAGAATATTGTAACAAATATGGACTTGAAACTAATCTGCTCATTTACTAATGCATAAGAGTATACTTGATTTTTCTTTTCTCTTTAAGTAAATTAGGAAAATAGGGGGACATAATATATAGTGGCAAGTACTTAATTGAGGGTTGCATGGAGCATGAGCTTTTTTGGCAGTGGGCTGGTCAGCCATGAAGCAATAAAATATTACTAGATCCAAATTAGAGAAGGAGATGCACAATATGTACTTGTTGTTTCTGCACCCACTAGCCATACGCTGGCATCTATCACATTTCCTTGTATAGGCCACAACATCCTTGTGAAATGTTGGCCAGTAATACCCTGTTGTAATAATCTTCATTGATATTCTTTTTGTTGCAAAATGGCCCCCACATGGTTCATCATGGCAAGCATGCAAGATATCATAAGTCTCATCTTTTCTTACACATCTTCGCATTACTTGATCAGGTCTAGTATAAAACAGACAATTTGTGATCCATGAAAAGTTAAAACTTTTCTCTATTAATAATTTCTTTTCTTTTAGAGAAAAACGAGCTGGTATTCTGTTTGCTGTTAGATAATTAGCAATGTCTTCATACCATGGTGTATGTGCAGCAATGGAAAACAAATGTTCATCTGGGAACCTATCATCAATGACCTCATGTTCAATAGGTGCAGCTGATTGAAGTCTTGATAAAAAGTTAGCTACAACATTAGCTCTTCCTGGTTTGTCAATGATTGTAATGTCAAATTCTTGTAACAACAGGAGCCATCGTGCCAATCTACCAGAGATGGAAGGTTTGTTCATCAGATACTTGATTGTTGCATGGTCAGTGTGTACGAATATCTGATAACTTATGACATAATGCCTAAATTTATTCAAAGCATACACTACTACAAGCAATTCCTTTTCTGTAAAAGTATAGTTGAGCTCAGGACCTTGAAGGTTCTTGCTGATAAAGTAGATAGCATGCTCAATTGAATTTTTTTTTTGACTTAAAACTGCTCCTATACCAAAATCAGAGGCATCAGCATGTATGTGAAAAGGTAAATTCCATTTGGGACCTTGAAGAACAGGGGCTTGAGTAAGCAAATCCTTTAGTTGCAGGAAAGATTTTTCACAGGCCTCTGTCCACTCAAATTGAGAATCCTTAGTTAATAAGGCATAAAGTGGACTAGCAATTTTACTGAAGTCTTTTATAAACCTTCTATAATACTCTGCATGGCCAAGGAAACTTCTGACATCCTTTTGTTTTGCAGGAGTTTGTAAATTTAGAATAACTTCAATTTTAGCATGGTCAACCTAAATTCCATTCTTTGAAATATGATGACCTAGAACAATACCTTCTTCCATCATTAGAAAACACTTTTCACTATTTAGAGACAAATTTTTCTCTTTGCACCTTTTCAATACCTTTTCTAAATTCACCAGTGCTTCTTCAAATGTGACTCCATAGGTAGTGAAATCATCCATATAAATCTCCATACAGTCATGAGATATATTAGCAAAGATACTAATTACTGCTCTCTGAAATGTTGTTGGCACATTGCATAGACCAAAAGGTAAGACTAAATAAGCAAATGTTCCCCATGGATAGGTAAAAGTGGTCTTATCTTGATCTTCAGGGGCAATTTTTATTTGATTGTACCCATTGTAACCATCCAAAAAGGAAAAATATCTTTTTTCAGACGGTGAGTCTAGTACTTGGTCTACAAAAGGTAGTGGAAAGTGATCTTTTTTAGTGGCATTTTTCAACTCTCTGTAATCTACACAAACTCTCCATTTTCTACCTTTCTTTGGGACAATGACTAATGGAAAAACCCATTGACTGTCAGAGATTGGATAAATAAAACCAGCATCAAGAACTTTTGAAGCTCACTTTTAACTATTTCTCTAAGTGCTGGATTTACACTTCTTTGAGGTTGTCTGACTGGTAAATAATCTTCTTTGATATATATCCTATGAGTAAAAACTCGAGGATCTATTCCTTACATGTCCCCATATTCCCATGCAAAAGCTTTATGCTGATCTTGTAGCATTTTTAATAAGTCAGCCTGTTGAGATTGTGACAACTTGCTATTTATATTCAAACAGTGGCCTAGAGACAATTCTATTTGCTTGGTGAGATTACTCATAGAATCTACAGGTGATGTTTGTACCTCTTGTGGAAGCAAGTTATGAAAAATTGCTGGAAGTTTAGGCAGTGAACTCTCAGAATTCAGTTGCTGCAGGAAACATTGTAGACGGCTGCCACTTGGATTAGATGAACTACCCGTATTAGAGTTGAACTGTAGAATTTGAAAAAGTAAAGCATCCTCACTCTAAAGTTGTGAGAATGGATCATTTTGAAGCATTATTAATTGAGCCAAGGAATCTTCTTCAGTTTCTTCCCCCACATCTAGCCAAATAGGTTGGGAAAAATATGGTTGAGGTCTAGCAAGTGGATATAAAGCCAATTTTTTTGTGGATTGTCCATTAGAATTGTCATATCTCTAGAATGACATCCTATAAAAGCATCAACAGTTGCTAACCATGGTCTAACAAGGATAACTGGATACCCTCCTAAAGTTTCCTTAACTGATAATATTGTGAAATCAACTAGATACTCCCAAGATTCAAGTGACAATCACATCTTCCACCATCCCATCAGGTTTAACTATGGAGCTATCTGCAAGCTGCAGAACTATGGGTGTAGACCTAATGTTTGAAATATTCAAGGAGTCCATAGTATGCTTTGTCATGACATTAATGGTAGCACCTAAGTCAATCAAAATATTTTTTACAATTTGGCCATTTATATGTATCTGCACTACAGGACTTCTAGGGTCAATATACTTTGGAATGACTGCATTTCCCAGCATTATATCAGCGAATTTCCCTAAGACATGAATTGTTTGAGGATCCTTTTTCTTTTGTCCAGGCTTCTTTAAATAGACCTCTTTAATAGCTTTTTAAAAAATGGGAACATCTTTAATAGCTTGAAATAAGGGGATTTGAATTTTTACAGTTTTGATTTGATCTAGAATGTCAAAAGTGGGTTCTTCCATGGATTTAAATGCAATACTTTACAACTTCTGAGGAAAAGGTGGTTTGTCTTGCCTTTGCAAAACAGGCTCCTTAAAAACTGTATCAGTTATAGGCATATGCTCAGTAGGCACAGCAAGTGCAGTAGATTCTTTAAGGGGAGAATATGGTATTTCAGTAATTAGAGGCATTTTTGGAGCAGGTAAAGTGGTTCCAGACCTCAAATGGATGTCATTAACGTTTAAGGCATAAGATTTATATTGGTTGGCTTCGGCAAGATACATAGGCTGTGGTGGCTGCTGCTGTTGTTTATTATTGGGATTTGGAAATGGCTGGGCAGGCATAGGTGTTTGCTTTGGAGGGCCAAGATTTGTGGCAGTTGCTATAGGAGGTGGCATGAGGGCTCGTAGTTGTGGCTGTGGAAGCTACAGAAATCCAGGGGACTAGTTTTGCCATTGTTGAGGACCTCTCCATTAAGGATTTTGCTGCCAATTATCTGAAGGTGGGGTCCATTGTCCTTGTGGCTACTACCAACCTCCTTGAGTAGATTGTCATTACAGGGTTTGATAATTAGGCCAACTTGGTTGAGATGGATTCTAGGGTGGTGGTGGTCTATATGCATGTTGCCATTGGTTATTATAGCCAGAATGAGGATTACCAAAAGTTAAAGGATCTTGAGGCATACCTTGTCTTTGGTCCCATGGTCTCCTTTGTGCAACAAAGAACACTTGATCATCATCACCTTCTACTGATTTGAAGTCAGTAGGTAGTTGCCAAGCTTCCAAATTAGCCACCATCTTGCATCTCCAGTCACGTTTCTTCTATCTGCAGTATGGACAGAACTCGGCCAAAACTGCCTCAGCTTCATCATGTTTCTTTTGAGCTTGTATGGTGTCTAGTTGTGTAGCCATATTATTAATGATGTCATGCTTGAAGTCAGATAGCAAATTTGTTATCTCCATCTGAGAAACTCCACCAGAAGAAGACTTCCCCACTGTAGTATGATGACCTCGATCTTTCTTAACTATTGCTTGAGAGTAGTTAAGACATATTTTCTTTATATCATCCCAAGGCAGTTGGGTTATATCACCTCCTCCCATTAGGTCGAGGGTGTATACAAGCATCACTGATTCCCATTAGAAAGAGTAGTTTTTGAGAGTCCTTGTTGAGAGTATGGTTTGAGTTTGTCTTTAGTGAAAACAAAAATATGGAAATATAATCTTCCAGACACTCATACTCCTTCTGTTGAATTCAAAATATGTCATCACCTTTGCTGGCACTCTTACAATCTTCCTTATACTTCTTAAGGAATTTAGTCTGCATTGCCGCCCAACTATCAACGATGCCTCTTCCTAGACTCATGAACCATCTGAGAGCTCCCTCCTTCAAGGTGGAAGGAAATAACTTCAGTTTATGAGCATCTGTGTTGTAGTCATAACTGCAACACAGGACATCAAACTCAAACAGAAAAATTGTAGGGTCCTCTATGACTAAGCCATAGAATTTTGGAAGTAGTGAAGAAGGTATATTCTTAAGATTGTCAGTATCTCGTTGGGGAACAATGGGAAACTCAAAAGCAGTAGGTGGATTATTAGGTGGGTTATTTTCCATGTTTGCTTGTTTGAATAATACAGCGAATGGGTTTTCCTCAGGTTCGTTGTCAGCTAGGTCAAATGGTAGTTCAACAAATAGGTTTTCAAGGAGGAACCTTCCTAGTGCATCTCTTCTTCTTCTATGCATGCAATATGATGAATAGTGGCTTGAAAGATTTTGAAATTTTTTGACTAACAAACTAAACTAAAAAAATGACTTGTAACAAATTCTTAGTTGGATGCCATCCCCGACAACGGCGCCAAAAATGGTTGCGCCCACAAAAGGATATGTAAATCACAGTAAAACCTTTCTTGGGAATTGGGCATTCCAACAGGTGACTAATATCTCTTTATGGACATTCATTTACTTGTCAAACCAAGGGACATATACTTTAAATGGCGCAAAAAAAAATATGCACTAAGAACTAGTTTCAGTCAAAACTTAGTAGAAATAAATACTAGAAAGGAATTCTTTCTACGCTACAGGAAGGTAATGCAAAGTTCTTTAACTCAACTATGATATGATTAAAACAAAAACTATAACAGCTACGACTGAAACACAAACCATGAACTAGCCTTATGCTATAGGAACAGGCATAGGGATGGATTCCCTATGCTGCAGGAGCAATACAAGACTGAGTTTATATAAAAACTTGAAAGATGAAAGCTAACTGAAGATCAATAGAAAAGAACAACTAACTAACTAGCTACAGATACTTACTAAGTGGGCCCCCTTAGGAACCATCTACTGATTACATAGGTGTTGAACTCAGAACTTCATCAAACTTTATTCATGAAAACAGAATGGTATACATTGCTTTGTTGATATAGAAACTAACAATAAACTCTGTCTCTTGTCAAACAGATTCTGCTTTTCATTATCATACTGATTCTTACATGATATCTGCTATCACTATGCTTCTATCTTATTCTAACTATCCTCTCTCTTTTTTTTCTCACTCGCGTAAGAGGAGTACTTTATTAAAAATTAGGAGAGCAACTAACTAACTAACCCTTTCAAAGAAAGACGTGGAAGTAAAGTGTATCCCAGAATCAAGGAACAAGCTTCATAAATGAATTTATCCATTCAACCCAATCCAAAGAGAATCTAGCACTCCACTCTTTCCAGATTGACTGTCATTAAAAACATTTCCCAATGGTTTCGGTCAGAGAGTCCTCACTAGAGCTTCCTCAAAGTCGTGCAAGAAATAGACTTTACTGCAAGGCCGAGATTGGCTACGCTTGACTCGATCATTCTTCAACAACCTGTGAAACATAAGGTAACATATGCGAAAGAAAAGGCGTATGGAACATACACAATATCTATTTATTAATCACACATTTAAATCTATTTCATCATTCAAAAAATGTATGCGATATACTAGTCATTTAGGGAGTCAACGGGATAATAAATGTAGTCAAGTCAACACAATAAGCTGCAGGAATATGAAAATATTTTGCTACAGGATATCCCAATAAAAGGTTTCAATAGATTTTAAACAACCACAAATAACAAAAGTAAAGATATTAAAAGTCGATCATAATATCCAACTATGAGCACATTTTGGGCTCATCAGCCACTATTTTTTTTAGAAACATATGATGAAAATGAGGAAGAAATATTTGAAGCCATTCCTTCGATTTCAATTGATTATGATCATATTTCAGGATTGGTTAGAAAATGTACATGTGTAAGTTTTCAATAATTTAAATATTATATAATTGTAGTTAATGATCTTTAAAGTCTAGAGACATTTCTAATCTTTTTAGATTTTTTTTGTGTAAATTTGGTGTATAGGAGATGTTTTTGTAGTCATAGTAGAGCTGGGAAACATCAAAGGTGTTAGCTTTTATTTATTGTGTTGCACAGAAGAGAGGAATAAGCTAACACAACCTGAAACAAGTGATGGAATGTTATTCCCACAGGTGAGTTTGAATTTAAAATTATATATACATTATGTTCACATGTGCACATTACATTATAAACATTAAATATATATTGTACAAACCTTGAGCACAAAAATGTTGTACACGTACATATTTCTTACCTTAGGTTCATGTTTACCATGCAGGTTCTTTTGTAGTGCAAGGGACATATCTAAAGCAAGTCAAAGTTGTTTATCATGGGATTCATTTTGTTGACTATCAACTTGATAACAAGGTATATCAATATAGTCACTTAATAATTGCTACCTCCCTACATATTCATGTAGTCCCACATGCATGTGGCCGAAGAAAATGGAGACTAGATAGTGATGATCATAAAAAAAAATTACATGTTATTGAAGAACAGGCTGAACTAGAGTGTTTGACTTAGGTTATATCCATGATTTTCAAGTTCAGTTGTAACCCTATACATTTTCAAGTGAGAACTTATAGTAACTTGTACATAGTTGTAAATCATTTTACATAAATTACAGTTATATGCACATATTTGTTCCATGGAGTTCTTAAGTTCAAGAATCTTTGATAGCATCATTTCTCACTTTTTTTGCTTGCATGTAAACCCATATATATGCTTTCAATACTATTTGAAACCTAGTGAAGTTTTTTAAAATCATTTTTCCTAAATTACAATTATATACAACTTATATTTGTCTCTACCCTCTTCCCTTTATCTCTCTCCCACTCC
>VDFB02000017.1:188724326-188783671 GCA_007258455.2 Sequoia sempervirens
TGCATCCATGAGATTGCTCATAGCATGGAGCTCTCTCACCCAGTCCACCAGAACTATTTGTTCAGATTGGAGGGAGATATCCACAGGTCTTCTTCCACATGCAACCTCCAACATAAAAATACCAAAGCTGAACACATCTGTGGTGGGGCTAGCCTTTCCTGTGTGTACGAGCTCTGGTGCGATGTACCCCAGCGTTCCTACCACCCGAGTAGTATGCGAGTTTTCGTTATGCTCGTATAGACGGGCAAGCCCAAAATCCCCTAGCTTTCCATTCAGATCTGAGTCCAGCAAAACGTTGCTGGACTTGATGTCTCTGTGCACTACGCATTGCTCCCTCTCTTCATGAAGATACAGCAAACCTGCAGCCACATCTCTGAGGACTCTGTACCTGTGATCCCACTCGAAAATCTTCTTTGGCTCTCCAAATATCATCTTGTCCAGGCTCCCATTTGGCATGTAGTCATAAACTATGAATAGCTGCTTTTCCCTCCTGCAGAACCCTCTGATCTGCACAAGATTTCGATGTTGAAGGCGACCTAGACTGGAGATTTCTGCTATGAATTCCTTCACCCCTTCATCGGTTTCTCTACGGATATATTTCACCGCTACTTGGAGGCCGTTTGTGGGAAGCACTCCCCTGTAAACCTTACCGAAGCCTCCGGAACCCAAAAGTTCTTCCTCTCGAAAGCCCTTGGTTGCAATATGTAGGTCTTTGTACTTAAACCTGTGAGGCCAATACTCCATTTCCCATTCTTCGATAAGATCTCTGTACCGGTGTTTCTTCAACAACACGAGTGATGCAGCCACCACCAGGAGAATGAGGAAGATGCAAGCTGTGCTAATACCCGCTATCAGCCCGGAGTTTGAGCGCTTGGATTTTCTGTGTATAAAGGATGGAAGATTAGATGTATTCAGGGACTGGGCCGTTCCGTTTGTAGTAAAGCTCCAGGCCAGGATGTAATTCTCTTCAAAAATGACTCCCGTAGCTGCTGAGAAACCAACGTAGATTTCTTCTTCTAGAATGCTGGACAGGGATATATTTTTCATATATAAGAGTGGTTTTTGTGGGCGATCAAGACCAGCCTCCGCTATGGTGACTTTGAGCTCGTTTAGAAAATGGTCATAATCAATCCAAGCTTGAATATTATGTCCGCTGTCGAGATCCAATTCCTGGAATCGGCTGCTGTTAATCCAGTAGCCCGCAGGCGTAGAGTTTGCAGACCAGAGGTCGTTGAGATCCACACCAACATGATTGTTGTTGATATCCCTAAATTCCAAGTTCTTTAATGTGTCGAACTCAACTGCAAACAGATGATTAGAGGCCTGTCCCATAGTTGAAATATTACTAATCAAGCCAAGGTACCGACCTGGTAAAATTCTCTCTAGAGATCTGCTGGGCGTCATTAAAAACGCCATTCCGAACCCAGATTGTGAAGCCGAAGAAGGAACAATGCTAAACACAAAAGTTGTGCTGAAAGAGAAAGTCGAATTCAGAGAGCCACGATCTTTCATACTAACAGGATGTTGATAGAAAGCACGGCCCATACTATATTGAGATCGTTGATTAAGGGAGATGGCAGTGGACTCCACTGAAGCATTACCAAACAATTCGAGGCTCGACGCATTGAATTGGTTGTAGATAAAGTTTGTCTGGGCCTTGACCATAAGCGAGGTAGGGATGAGGAAAAGTACAAGGACCACGCTTACGCCTTCCACTGTCGAGCTCCAGCTCGACTTCGATTTTCTGTTTGAACTTAAGACATAATCAGCGACATAAAAGTAAAAAACTCAGAGCATATGGCCAACAGATTGAAATATTTCTTTTCGTAGAAGCCAAAATTGAAATAGAAATGCACCTGTGAATGGGAATATAAATTAAGATTAAACCAAGCTTACAAAATGGTGCAGATTTACCTTTTTGCGAATTGCAAAGTTTCCATTGTTTTTTGCGTATCTCCCTTCTCACGCCTCTAGCATAATATAAGAATTCTCTCTGGTTTTTCGAATCCCGAAAGCTCTCTGGTTATTCAAATATAAACATAGTGCAGAAAAGGTGACCAAAGTACAGCAAAAACGAAAGAACGAGATATTGTGAACTGTCCACACATTCAAAGGAAATCGTACAGATATTGTGAACTGTCCACACATTCAAAGGAAGTAGTACCGTGTACGATAAGTAAAAGGTACCTTTCCAGCAAAAAAATCAACAAGTTGATTTTTGACGCAAAATCTGATATGGAGTTATTAGTATTGAAAAAATTAAATATGTTTTAACATTATACAATTAGTTATAAGATAAAATTCCCCTATTATTACTTCAGCGGAGTATTTATAAGATAAAATTCCACCATATTTATTACCGCATGGTATTGGGAGTTAAAAAAACTTTAAATGTGAAAACGGAGGAACAAAGTTTAACGGAATCTGTGAAAAGCGGAAACGTGGATTTGATTGGTACGAAAATGTCAGGTGAATGGGCGAGGCCACCTTCCCAAAGGGGGGCTTGGGGGGCTTGGGCTTCTATTTTCATGGAGAAGGTTCCATGGGAAAAAAAAAATCAGGGTACGGGATTAATTGGAATCTTTTCCAATAGGAGTCCCTACAGTATAGGAATGAATATTTAAGCTGGTGAAATTGGGGTTGGACTAGAAATTGCCCCTACAGCTTAGGACTTTTTTATGCCACTTGTCTATCATATAAAATTTTCAATTCCTATTAGAAAATAAAAATGAGAGAATTTTTATTTATTTTTTATTTTTTATCAAAGTACTACAGTTCATTCCTTAAATTTTGGAGTTTTAAATTTTAAGCAGAATTGCAAGAATAATTCCATGGGACCAAGAACTTTAAAATATTCCTAAAAAGGCTAAGCAGCATACACTGATATTTTTAAGGAAGCCCCCCTCCATGGAACCGTACCCTTAGAGTGTGCCAGTTAAGCCGGCCCCTTAATTGGGATATGAATCAACCCTATTTTTTTATTCGACCATGAAACAGTTGCATGCTACTTTATTAACTAAAATAGCATGCAACCATTTCATTCGAATACTCTTGCAGCGCATGCAACCGTTTTATTCAAGCGACTAAATTCAGAATTGTGATTTTAATAACTCCTGCAGCTAATGTAAATGTTAACACAGATTTAGCATCCACAGTAGATCGTCATTATAAGCAATTACCACTCAATAATTCCTATAGCATCAATGCAGAGCCAAGAAAGACTATGATCAGTTGAGCTCAAGCATTGGAATGAATATCAATTAACAAAAGTAACATAACTTTTTGATATGGGTATGTTGCAGACGATATAAGGTCGATAATAGTAAACCATAATAATAATAAGTAATGAATCCACTACTTTACTTTTTAATCATGAAACAATACTATTAGTAAAGTGATACCAAAGGGCACAATTAGAAATCATATTCAAAGTTTTATAAACAGCAAGTGAAAACCAATGAATATGGTAACATTAGAGTCTTACCCATGCAGACAAGTAGTTGACAAGTGAATCCCACAGCTTTGAAAACATCGTTGAAAAACTTACAGCATCTTCCTTTGTCAAATTTCCTACACTGCTTCCAAGCCACACAAGGCAGAGTTGTTGTTCAGGATAACAAATTTTCACCTGGTGCAAACCCTTGATAAAATCTGCATGTACCAATTCTACGACACTAGGTTCCAGTCCTTCCACAAGCTCTGCCAGGTTTCTTCTAGCCTCATTCAGCGCACTTTCGGAGACATCAATTCCAACATACCTGCATCTATATTGATCACAAAATCAAGAAAAAAAAAAAATCAAACCAAAAAATGCAGAATAGTGTGTATTAGTTGACCCCGGAAGTGCAACAACAATCTCTACTAATTGACCCATTTCCAAAAGAGCAGAGACGTGCTTTATTTTCCCAAATAATGGTAAAAACAATAAGGATCATTTGGACTCCCACCCAACAGAAAATCCAGAAACAAAAACTTTTGTTTGGATACAAAAATGCTAAAATGATAGATTTTGTTTGCAGAGAAGAATTGGGAGGAGGAGTACCGGAGGGCTTTGGATGATGAATCTGAGGAAAGCTTTGGGAATCCGGCATCCATAGACGATGAAAAACAATGTGGAATTGCATCTGGTAATGGCGGGTTGTGCATGCATGGACTCCAAAGGGTTTACAGTGAAGCAATTTATGGGCATGAGAATGTAACGCATGAATAAATGTTGCACAAAAACTTCTGCCAGGTAAATATTCTGAACCTCTTAATGTAGTAATGAATTTCTTTAATATCATGTGTTACACTATCAGCACAACAACCCACCACTGCGAGTACAACAGACAAGCATGCACCCGTCAATTTTTTTTAAAAGGAAAAAATGTTAACAAAGATTTGGCTTCCACTATAGTTCGCCTCTCGGGGAAATTACAACGTGACAAGTGAACTTAAAGTTTTATGCGTAATGAACTTAAAGATTAGGTATAGACAAAATTTAGTATTAAAGTATTTGTTCTAAATTAAGGTTCCTTTCCCTAGTTTTGAATGTAGGTATCTGATATGACTAGATGCAAAGAATTGTGTTTTATTTCAAATCAATCCATTTTTAAGTTAATAAGAAGAGATCCAAATCGCTATTTTATTATAGTTTAAATTGAAAGACGAATTATATTTTCAAGATACTAGTTTTACTTGAATTCAAATTTTAGTTTAATAAGAAATATATATATTAAGAATCATTTTATCCAAAAGATAATTAATTAATAATGATAAAATATTCTTAATAATTTATATAATTTTTAGGGAATCTTAGTTAAGTGTATTCATTTTCATGATGGGTCTTAGTTTTTTTGAGAAAAATGTCTATTGAATTTGTGTACTTCACTAACAATTGATTGTAAACATATATATCTTTTTTGTGAGAGATATGCAAATCACATCATGGTGAGTTCTTTGATTTTGTATTCATTATGCAAAGGAGATTTGGCATTCATTTGTGGTAGTATTTTAGTATTGAGCACAATAGTCATTTTTATTTGGGAGCTTTTGGAGATTATAGTTATATAGTTAAAGTTCAATCATGAGATGGTCTATTAAGTGTTAATGGATACTAGAGACTTGGTTGAGGTTGGAAATCAAATTTTGGAACATGGATCTTTGTTGAGGCTTCAATAAAAAGATTAAGGAGCCTTCACCTAGAGTTGGAGACAATTTTAACATGGACCTAATAAGAAAATTGTTCATGGATGGAGCAATCTCATTCCTCACTTTTGGTCCTTTCAAAAAAGAATCATTTGATAGGTATTGCTCACCTATTTTTCCTGTATGCATTCTATTTTTTGTGCTTTGTCTCTTCATGGTAATGAATCTAAAGCTACAATTGTTAGTTTTAGAGAGCTTATTTGTGGAGTGCATCACATGGTGTCTTTTTCCTTTTCCTTGTCATGTGCATGAGTTTATTTTGAGGATAGATTTGAGGAGTGCGAGAATTGTGTTGGGAATATTCCATAGTGATAATGGTTATTAGTTTGATCTTCCTTCAATTGAGAAGCTTACATCCTTGTTGATTTATTGATCTATTATTGTCAATTTGACCTTGGGTTTGAATAATTGGATATTGTTAAGGAAATAGGACATGGTATCTAGTATAGTTAGAATATTTTCTCTTTGTAGTCTATTGTTGCTTCCTAGATTTTATTTCATATGAGAAATTGTGAGACCTAGGAAGAGTCACAATGAGAGAATGAGAATTTATGTAGATCATTATGTGTATTCTTCAAAACTTATTTTCATGACATGATCCACATATTTATGTGAGTGTTATTGGTGTACTTTTAGATATTATGGTCAACAGTAGACCAAAAATCACGCTCGTAATCGGAGTCCTACGAGGTATATGTCTTCTTGGTAGACATGATGATCATTGGAATATGATAAAGAGACTTTAGATGTATTTTTGGGATTTTTGTAACTAATCTATAGAGGTGTTATAGATCACCTATAGCTAACCTACAACTAACTTGTGTTAGTGTAGAGTCCATGTATGTAGTAGGGAAAATATGTTGAAAGGAATTGTGGATATGGATTAGGTTGGATATATTGTAAGAAAAGTCCTATTAGTGTTGGTGTTAGTTGGATTTGTTAGTGTTGGATTAGGTTGGATATATGATTGTTAGTGATAAGTTTAAAATTTAAAAGCATTCTAGAAAATGGAGATATTAAGAATATAAAAGTATTTTAAATTATTTTATATGCAAGACATTTAAAGTAAATATATTAGTAATAGAATGAAAATTTAAAAGCATTGTAGAAAATGAAGATGTTAAAAATATAAGAGTATTTTATTTTATATACAAGACATATAAAATATTAATATTAGCAATAAGTTAAAAATTGACAAGTATTTTATCTTTTTTAATACCATTTTTTTTTTTTAAAAGAAGGGGTAAAATTTTTATTCAATCAGAACCATAGTACAAAGCAAAGGCCAAAGGCCCACCAAATCAAAACACCACCAGACCAACCAGCAACAACACTACCTATTCATGTCCTCCACTAATAACCTCTCAAGGGTCTCAAGATAATTAGAAGAAAGCTCATCCTTTCCACTGATATCCCAGCCATCCACATTCTCAGAGGCCCACTTCGCAAGACAGTCGGCAACTTTGTTCCACTATCTAGGGATATGACAAAAGGAGATAGAATCCAAGGAGCTGCAAAGACTCAAAATCTGTCTGCCCACGGAAGCTAATTGCCAACTAACATCATCCAACCTTTGATTGTTCAGCAAATCCACAACAATCTGAGAATCTGACTCACAGATGATCCTCGTCCAGCCTAAAGAGCATCCATGCTCAACAGCAATCTTAATAGCCAGGGCCTCCATCAGATTATTAGACTACTGCCCTTTGTAACTAGAGAAGACAAAAACCACACCACCATCATTACCTCTACCAATACCCCCCACACCAGCATGACCAGGGTTCCCACGAGAAGAACCATCAGTATTAATCTTTAGGACCCCCACCGGGGGAGGCATCCACTTCCCATCACGACAAACTCTTTTCCCAACCTGACGGGGCCTTCTACCAGCAAAACAACCCCGGTTACTATCCCCCAAGCTCAAATTCTGCACAATATCAAGATCACCAGGATCAAGATTTTCAGACATGTCACACTTAGCCAAAATAGTCTCCTAAAGCCTGCTAATTATCTTCTTCCACAGTTGAAGATTTCCCAAATTGGAACCACAAAAAACTCTATGGTTCCTCTCCAACCAAAGGTTCCAAAGAATGAAAATAGGCCCAATAGACCAGGCTACCTGAAGGAAAGGAGTCTTTGTTGGTGGTCTGCCAAACTTTCCCAAAAGTCAATCAAGGAGGTAGCATGAATACACCCATGATGCCAAGCCTCCCACCATCTGTGCCATAACTCCCTAGAGTAAGGGCAAAGAAAAAAAAAGTGGGAGGTACACTCCTCACTGTGAGAACAAAGAAGGCAAATAGAGGGTCCCTGAAAGCCACGCTTGCGAAGATTTTCCCAAGTGAGGCACTTCCCCTGAGCAACCAACCATAAGAAAAAATAATACCATATGTTCAATTAATAGTAATATTTTTGAATATTTTAACCATGTCTATTTTTTTTATTTTGCAAATTAAATTCATTTAGTTAAATAAACTAATTATAAAAAATTGTATTTACCGTGAATTTAGAAAAGAACATATGCTAATGAAAAATAGACCATAAAAAGTAAAGTTCATAGGAATAACAACTTTGTAGGTAAATTGGAGGTTTAAATATTAATTAATTGTTTTGCAAATATTAATCCACTTTCATTAATGAGAAGTCGCACCAAAAACAATACGCTAAGCCTAGTGGTATGGAGCAATCCCAATAACTTGTAATGTGTAAATGGTAAATAGGTGTAAACGAGAATGCTTCCCCATGCTTTGTTGTGTTGAACACATGTTTAATGCATTGAATGCAAAACTCACGATATGTTGGAGAGTTGGTGGGTATGGAAGCAGCGAATGCATATTTAATTCATGGAAACTTAGGCGACTACTGAGTTTTGTTTGTGCTCATTATCATTTGTTTATTATTTGTTGAAAAGCTTGTGGGTTTTCTAACTTTTTGTTTCGTTTCTACATGTTTGTTATTTTTTAAAAGTGTAGTGGTCGTTAATGGCTTGGTTGTTTATTTACAATACTTGATAACTAGAAGTATTGGTTGTCGTTAAAAGGGCTAATGAGGCAAGTGGGCACATTAAATTGCATACGATTTGAGCAAGGCCTTGTAGGATGTAGGGGAAGGCATGCAAAAGGCTAAAAAACCTACAAGATTTTCATGAGTCAAACGACAATAAGCAAAAACAAAACCCACCACTCACCTAAAATTTCATGAATTAACTATATGTTCACTGCATGTGTACACACAGTCCATAAAACCTTGCTCAAACTGTTCACTTTTCCCTATAACACTTCTACTTATCAATTATCAAAAACAAATAAACAAACCACTCACCAGTAGCACACCATTTGTATAGCTTGTCCCTCGATCAAGCACTACATAGAATGACAAATGTCAAAGATGAAAACCGACAGTGAAAAACACACAAGCTTTTCAAGTAACCATAAAAAACAATAAGTGAAAACCATCCCTCCAACACTTGTCACACAATTTGCTTTCCAACCTTTTCTCATTGGCTACCAGCACAATAAACACATAGTCAATGCATTCAACTTTTACAGAATAATGAACATACAAAAATGTAACCAAGAGCCGAAAAACCCACAAGAACATGATGGTTGGTTGTTATTAGAAGGGCTAATGGGAAATGCTTGCAAATTTTATTGTTGTTACTCTGGTTCAAGTTTATGAATAGTGTATCATTTGCTTTGCATTGTAAAAAGTGTAGTGGTCATGAATGGCTTGGCTATTTGTTTATGATACTTGATAACTAGAAGTATTGGTTGTTGTTAAAAGGGCTAATGGGGCAAGTGGGCACACTAAATTACATCTGCTTTGAGCAAGGTCTTATAGGTTGTGGGGGCAATCAATGCGTTAATTATGTGTTTATTGCTTGAGTGGCTATTACCCTAGCAATAAGCATGATGGTTGGTTGTTGTTAGAAGGGCTAATGGGAAGTGCTTATAGAAATTTATAATGTTTGTGTATTGTTGTGCAAATTTTATTGTTGTTTCTTTGGTTCAAGTTTATGAATAGTGTATTATTTGTCATGCATTTTGCTCATTTCTTTAGTTTTGTCATGTGTCTCTAGTATTTATTTGCTTGTAAGAAAAATAGTAAAGTAGAAGTAGATAATTTTTTTTGTAGATAAGTGTAATGCATTGTAGAGCAATGAATGCATAGCCAATGCATTAAGTACTATGACAACAGTGACACAATTGAACTATGTTTTCTAGGTCTAGGGTAACATTGCATAGTTGTTATGTTAGGTGGACTATGATCTGCAAATACTGTAGAGAACATTTTGTACATTAATTGTTATAGCTCAGTAGAGTTCGTCAGCAATCAAACATTTGTGAAAATACATAGAGTTCTATTTTTCTAATTTACTTAAACAAAAATGAGTAGTAGACTTGTTAGCATTTAATGCATCAATTGTAGATTGATTGACAAGCCTACCATTTGCAATGTGCATTATACAATTGCAATAGTGAACTGGTTTGATCACAGTAGTGACTTTCCTTTCAGCAAAATGCCATTTACATTAAATGCATGATGGTAGAATACTTGCTTGGGCAATGAAATTTGATTGTCTTACAGTAGTTCTACTATTTATTTTAGTTTTAGTATATTATAAAAATATGGGAACATTAGATACTCGTCATTTATGAACATATTTTTGGTGTTTGAAAAGCATTATTTATCTATTTTACTAGTGATATAGGGTAATCAAAATACCTTGTAGTATGTGAATTGTGAACAAGTGTAAACGGTAATGCTCGTGTATGCTTTGTTTTGTTTCACACGTTGTGAATGTCAAACAAGTGCATGAATGGTGAGAATGGAAAAGGTGTTACATGTGACCATGTGAGAAAATAGACTTGGAACACATTTTTCCATTGATTGATGCATTAGAATAGTAGTACGTTGTTTCTATATAGAGCAATATGTTTAAGATCTTTGTCAATTTACAAACTTACAATGCATTAACTACATCTTGATTGCTTCGATGGGCACTAGCCTAATAGAAAAGCCTATAAAATTTGGATTTAATGACTGAATGTTTGCAAAAATCCATGGCATTGTTCTATTTCACTTCAATATGTATCATTTTGCTTGCAAAGCTGGCACAATTTGCATGTAGACATTAAATATTTGGAGCAATCTGGTCTTCTCTTTTTTGTTATGCTTTTGTTGCTGGCTCTTTTGTATATATTACTATATCAAGCATGTTCTATGACTTAAAACTTTCTGTTGTTTTTTGTTTTCCAGTTGACATGTTTTCCCTTTGTATGCCAAGCAATACTTTATTTCCTTATGTTTGAGTTTAAATGGATTAAATTCTGGTGTTGCAGTTTTTTAGTATGCAATGTATTAGCAATACAAAACATGCATGTTTTTAAAGTACAACTTGCTATTGCATATATTGTATTTTAATTCATCATACTTAGTTGGCCTATACTTAGTTTCTATTTGGCTTATTTTACTATACAAAGAGAAATGTCAGAGCTATTGTATGCAATAGAGAGAGAGAGATAGATAATATATTTAAGACATGAAACATTAGGTTGATACTTGATTGAGTTATGTTTGAGTTGATTTACTAGTTGCCTAGTTTGTGTGGATAAGTCAATAAGTAGTAGCATCCACATCATAAAAAAAATAGTGAATGCAAACAACTTGTTTACTATTGCATTTGCTGAATTTGCTTTTGAAATAGTTGCTTGATCAATGAAATTGAAGTGTTCAAAATATTTTGGACTCTTTCCTAGAGTTGGGATTTAAGGACATATTTTATGTGCTTGAAAATTATAATTTACCTCTTTCTCTATTGGTTGCACTAGGCCTAATTTCAGAGTAAATGAAATGTATTCTTGTGGAAGGAAGAATACCTAGGTCAAAGATCTAAAAGAACATTTATTTATGTAGTAACAATAGACTATGAGACATTGGGATTGGTCCCTATTGCTAGTATTACAGTGATGCCTTTCATGCAATGTTTAGATTATAGAATTTCATTATAAAATTTAGTTATAGAAATGTTTAGTTGATTGCTTATTATTACAAGGGCTAATAGGCCAAGTGGGTACAGTAAATTACATATGCTATAAGCAAGGTCTTGTCGACAATGGGGGCAATGAACATTCTAATTTTCTTTATTCTTCACTGAATTCATTGTAAACAAAGGGAAAGAATGATACAAGTATATGATCTTCCACTTCCTTGTTCAACAATTAACTATATTTGCAGTTACATAGATCTTTGCCTTCCTCTTCAATTGCACAAAAAAATGTTACTTTTGCAATCAAGAATATGCATAATTACAATCACCAGATATGCAATTCATTGCTTAACTATTTGCAAAAATCCCTCTGGCAAAAGTTGCTCAATTTACATTTAGCAATTAAATGTTTGAAAAAATATATAATGTTGTATTCTCCTAATTTACTTAAACAAAATTGAATAGTAGACATAGTAGCATTCAATGAAATAGTTGTAGATTGATAGAAAAGCTTCTCATATCCAACACATATTATACAATTGCAAATTTTACCTACTCCAACATGCAGTGAACGTATAGTTAATTCATGAAATGTTAGGCAAGTGATGGGTTTTGTTTCCTCTTATTTTCATTTAAAACATGAAATATTAGGTGAGTGTTTGGTTTTGTTTTTGTTTATTCTCATTTATTTATTTTATGTTGAAAAGCTTGTGGATACTTTAGCCTTTTACATGTTCGTTACTCTATAAAAGTCGACTACATACATGAATGGATTTATTGTGTCTTTATGATACTGATAACTACAGGTATTGCTTGTTGTCCTCAAATATCAACTATAGAAAAAAGGAAAAATAATTTTAAACACTACAATTTTAATGGCGAATTGACTATTTGAAAAGAAAGTCCAATCGATGCAATAGTAAACCTGCCATTCAATACGAGCTAATAAAAGAAGAAATGTTTACATTATACAATTTGATACTGTAGATATGCAAAATTAGCATAATTCATAATCATATTCCATTCAACAAATAAATCAAGTTTATTTATCAATCTCCTAATGTCATTAGCTTAAATCAAATAAATCAAAATTGATCCTATCATCATCCTTTTAATCAAATAAACCAAACATCATCCCTTTAATTAAATAAATCAAATATTTAAGTCATGAAAGTCAAACATCCTAATCATCATCAATTTAATCTAACCATGATTAAATGCTAAATCTTACCCACTTGCATTCTCTAGATTATGCCACTTGCACAAATAAATAAATTTATTGATTTATTAAAACCCTCATTTTCACTCAACATAGCCCTCAAGTTTGAAAAACATGACAAGTTGATTTGTCCCTCCAACATTGCATTTATTGCTGTTTTTCTTATCCCCCTCTCAAAATTTATTGCCCAAATTTGAATTCAAATTCTCCCTCTCATGGGCACACTTCCCAAATCATGCACATCCATTGGCCTACCACCATTTGACAAGAGGCCTCCTATCATTGGCCTGTTTCTTAGTTCCACATTGGTCCCTCTTCAACACTCTTAGCATTTGAAAATCTTTAAATAGAGGCTTCATCCTCAAGAAAATCCTCCACAATTTGATCCTCAAATCATATTCAAAGTCACTCTCCTTGATAACTGATTTTGCTCATCCATATCATTATTCATAGAAATTTCATCACTAGCTTATCTTGAGCAAGGATTGGGAAAGGGCTATTTTCAACAATATCACCAATCCACTATGAAATAAAGTTTTGATTATGTCTTATATGCTTACATTTCATTATCTTTGTTTTATCTAGTTTGCATATTTTATCATAGTCAAGTATTTCATAGGGATATTAAATCTAATGTTTTTTCAAAGGACTAACATGATGATATTATGTTAAGATTGTTAACCGTTTGTAGATTTGATGTCCACAGATACATTGCCAAAGGTTGTGTATCATTCATTTTTGTTAAAGCAAATAAGAAAATTAAGGACCTATTATAGTTGTTGCAAATAGTCAATTATTGCATGCAAATTATGTCACCCTTACCAACAAGGTACTGGCTATAGAAGCAGTCAATCCATGTTTAATGCATTGAATGGTATAACTCTTGCATTAAAATAGTATATTAAATGCAAGTTCTGCAAGATATATTTTCTGAAACATTTAGGCATTAAATAGAAATCATGCAAACTTAGCCAATAGGTTGATAGCTAGTTCTATTCTGCTGCTACTTGAAATATAATTTGTTGTTATAAGGCCCAATTGTACAAATAGGTACAATGGATAACAAAGGACATGAAACACTTGAATCCAACAAGCAAGTTACAATTGTAACTATCTCATTTGCAATTGAGTGATAATAAATATTTATTTTATCTCTCTATTGCTTCATGTAAGCATATTACTTTTTCCTATTAAAGAAAATTGTGAAAATAAGAGAGTATTATATATTTTGCAAATATTCAATGCCTAAATGCAAATTATGTCACCTTTGGAAGCAAGATAGCATATGCTCAAGTAGTTAATGCATGTTTGATGCATTAAATAGTATGGCTCATAGATCAGAAACAACAATCTATTGAATGCAAATTGTACAAGATAATATGTTACCCATAGAAATAAAACACCTAATCATATGTATAGGAACAATGTACTATTGATGACTGGTTCCTTTTTCTATTTATCATACTTGATAACTAGATGTATTACTCACTATTACAAAGAAAACTTAGCAGAAATAAAACCCAACACTAGCGTAAGATTTTATGAATTAGTACCCATCAGCTCTCTAATACATGTCGTACAATTTGCATTTAATGGAATATATATGTATTCACTGCTTCATGATCAAATATTTCCTAGAATATATAATGTGCCCTTATTTTGCTAATTTAGTTAAATGAAAATGAATAAACTGTAATTTTCAAGCACAAAAAATATGAGCATAAATCCTGACTATAGGTAAAAGAGAAAAAAATTAAACAACATGATGTCATTGGCCAAGTGACTAATTAGAAAGAACATGCAAAAAATGCAATAGTAAAGTCATGGATTGCATGCATTTGTTTCCTTGGACCTTGTAACAACAAGCAATAGCTTTGGTTAAAACGTTTCACATACGAACAAATAACATGGAGATCTAAAAACATACAACCTTTTGAACAAGCAATAAACAAACAAGAATTAAATATGCCTTTGTTGCTTGCATACTTGCTAGCTTTCAAATACATCTTGGATATTTTGCATTTAATGGATATAAAACCAGAAGTGTCTAGATTATAGAATTTGATTCTTCATCAATTGCATTGTTTGCATTTTTTGCGATAAAGCTCACACATATTGCATTTAATTTTAAAATATTCGCCAAAATTTATTGTGTCTTGTTATGTTTTATGTTTATGGATAGCCATGTTCTATGTCATGGACTATGCTCATCTGTCTATTTTGTAATTGTCATAGGGACCATTGGTTGTAACTAGAGTGGGTGACAAAGATTTATATTGCTGAAAATAGACTTGGTTCTTGAACAACAAGTTTCAAGGTCAGAGTCCTGTAACATTCTCTTGCTTTGTTTGTAATGAAATTTAATTATCTCAAGAGACTAGCTTTATGGATAGGTGTGTGAGAAAACTAAATGACATGTCGTGTGATTCATAAACATGAAACTATTTTTTCCTGATGAGCATGTTGCTTTTACAGAGAGAAATCTATATAATTGTAATCATGGGATGTGCAGTTCATTGATTAAATATTCACAAATCATGTATTGCTTCTAAGATTGCAAGGAAGAGGAAACATAGGAGCTATTTTGGTTTGCAGAGAACGCACGGAAGTGCTATAAAATTTCTCGCATTTTTCATAACTTTAACATTCATGAAGTTTGTCAAGAAATTACAAGTCATGCTATTTGCCATGAATTTTATAGAACTTCTTACTGCATGCACTGGAGGGCAAGATTGTTTTGATGCATGTGCCTCAAATTTTTGACATAATGATTATGTGCATAACATGTTGCGTAATCATCTACTTTAGCATGGGTGATCCAAAAAATGTGTTCATCACTTCTAGCTATATAATGTTCGCATGTTTTTCTAATTTATGTATGCTTAAATAAATAGTAATCATGTGGCAAAAAAATGAAATTAGATTGGCCAAGTAAATATTAGAAATGAAAGGACGGGGGCCCTAGCTTGGTTGGCTAAGTAATTGCGTTGCGGCTCTACTGGTCACGAGTTCTAGTCTCCCCCATCCCGTGGTACCGGAGGGCGTGTCGCGCCAGTGCCACTGGTCATGTTAAAAAGTTTACCAGGCGCACTGCAGTTTATAGGGGGTCGTGCTACTCGATTCCTGCAGTCTAAAAAAAAAATATTAGAAATGAAAGTGTAAAAATTAAGAACTAAAGTATTTTCTATAGAAATGAAACCATGTGTATGTAGATCATAGAATTTGATTCGTTTGCAAGCTTTACGTATCAACTGCATTGACCACATTTTATGCATGAAATCTCACATAGTTTCAATTTAATGCTTAAGGAAAAATTTATTGTGTGCTTTTTGGTTTCATGTTTATGGCTAGCATGTTATATGTGATGAACTATGCTCATTTGTCTAAATTGTAGCTGTGACAGGGACCATTGGTTGCAAATGAATTGGGGATCAAAGATTCATATTGTTGCGAGTGGACCTAGTTTTTCAACATGCTCCAAGGTTAGATTCTTTTATCATTTTCTTTCTCTCTTTGCAATGAACTTTAAAATTTGCAATGCATCTAAGTATTATCTATTAGGAGAGTTGTGAACAATAAAGGAAAATGCTTGTTCAAGAAACTGACTTGCAGAATAGACAGATTGGAATAGTTAGTGACATCTTATGTAACTCATAAACATGAAACTATTTTCCCTTGAGGAGCATGTTGGTTTTACAAACGAGGATATGCATAATTGTAATCATGGAATATGGATTCCATTGGTTAAATATTTACAAATAACTATGATTTGTTTCTGGTGTCATAATTTTTTTAAACAAAAACCAATAATAGACATAGTGTGCTAATGATGCATTAATTGCTAAAGTGTGAAAGAGTCCATTGGAAAAGTTAACACAATTTACATTAGTGATTAAACATTTGTTAGCATATACAATATTATAGTTTCCTAATTTACTTAATCAAACATTAATAGTATATGTGCTACAACCAATAGCCAAACAAATAAATCATGGTTCTTAAACATGAAAAATATGTCCAGGAGCCCCAAGTACACAATGCTTCCATATTTTACTAATTTTCTAAGACTATGATTATTAATTTATACTTACTACAAGATGATCAAATTTGGTTACGTAAGTGAACATTACAAATGCAAATGAGTAATTGAGTGGCAAAGCTCATACAATTTAGATTTAATTCTTCAATATTTGGCAAAATTTATTGCGTGCTTCCTTGTTGCATGTTTATCAATGGCATGTTCTATGTCATACAGAGTGTTTATCTTTCTGAATTGTACTTGTCATAGGAACCATCTGTTGCAACTGAAGTGTATGACAAAGATCTATATTGTTGCTATTAGACTTGGTTCTTTAATAACAATCTGCAAGTCCAGATTCTTGTATCATGCTCCTACTTTGTTTGCAATGAAATTTAATTATTCCAATGTGTGTGACAATTATGAATTGGAAGAGCTATGAACAATAAAGGAGAACACTAGTTCAAGAATCTAATTTTCCAAAGAAACAAATGGGCATATTATATGACATGCTATTCAATTCATAAACATGAAACTATCTTTTGCTCTAAAGCAAGTTACTTTTGCAATCAGAAATATGCATAATTGCAATCATGGGATATGGAATTTATTTAGTAAATATTTTACACAATTTATGTTGTTTTGCTATTTTTCCATTTTTCTGAAATGACTATTAATAATAGACCTACTACATTAATGATGCACTTGTTGTTGTAGTTCCAAGTAGTGCATTGGAAAATTTAATGCAATTTGCATTCAATGATTAAATGTTTTCCAAAATATATAGTATCTTATTCTCTTGAATTAGTTAAACAAAAATGTATGATAGGGCTTGCGCAAGACAATTAAATTTGATTAAGCAAGAAAATATTAGAATTACAAATAACAAAATTAAGAATTAAATGCATAGTGCATGTGAACCCACATAATTTGTAAAAATATATGTTGTATTCTCCCAATTTACTTAAACAAAATTGAATAGTAGACATAATAGCATTTAATGCAATAGCTATAGATTGATAGACAAGTGTGCCATATCGAATGCATATGATACAATTGCAAATTTGACCTACTCCAACATGTAGTGAACATATAGTTAATTCATGAAATGTTAGGCATGCTTGAAAATAATGGCTTCTCTCATTTTCTATTAGTATCAATAGGTCCATTTTTCATTTTCCTTTAACCAAATTATGAAGATAGGGCGAAATTATATGCTATGGAAAATAATTAATCAGGGGATGCATATTGTGCAAATTTTTGCAGCGTTCTGCTAAGTACTGAAATAGAGAATGCATGTTTAATGCACTAAATGAAAATTAATGATAAATAGCTAGCACGAACATAAGCAGACTATGCATAATTAATTCATGGAATATGACAAATGTGTTGTTATTTGCTTATTGTTTGTTCAAAAGATTTTGTGTTTTGAGCTGTGAATTGTTGTCTTTGATGTTTGTTGCTCTCTACAATGCTTGAACAAGGTAGGATCTCTACAAATGATGTGAAACTGCTAAGTAGCTTGTCCATTTAGCACAAATTAAAAGCAACAGTTACCTGAGATTTCATGAATAAACTTTGTATTTAATTCTTGTGTACTCATCACTTCTTAAACACTGCTTGCATAAATTGCATTGAGTGCATTAAACATTTATTCACTAGTTCATGATTAAATATTTCCTACAACATATAGTGTATGCTTAGTTTTCTAATTTATGTAAACGAAAATGACTAATATACATATTCCAACTAACACAATAAGCAACTATTTCAAAAGAAAATTCAACAAATATAAATGTAACCCTGGGCCTTTCGACAGAAACTAGCAATTGCAATTGTGAACCATGAACCACAAAGACAATGATAAAATTTGCAAAAAAAATGGACCACCATCATAAATTTTTGCAAAGATTCAGATATCAAATAAAAAATTTCCCTGCTTTGTTGATAGGCTACTAGCCATCTAGGCAATAAACAAATAATTAATGCATTGAACATATCCACGGTCAACTAGACTCTGCTCAAAGCATATGTCATATACTTTTCCCATTTTCCTTGTTGGATTTTGTAACAATAAGCAATATTATTGGTTATCAAGTATCAAAAACACATAGACAAACCAAATAAAGTTCCCCTATTTTCCTATTTTACTTAAAGGAAAATGAAAAATCGACCTAGTCAAACCAATAGAAAAAGAGACAAACCGTAATTTCCCAGCATAAAAATATGTGCTTAAATCTCGAATATAGGAAAAAGACAAAAATATTTTAAACAAAAAAATCTCATTGGCCAAGTGGCTAATTCAAAAGCAAATGCATCACTTGCAATAGTTTTTTTTTTTTTCTATTAGTTGGAGAACGTCTACTATTCATTTTTGTTAAAGTAAATTATGAAAATAGGAGAACATTATATATTCTGCAATTATTTAATCACTGAATGCAAACATGTTTAATGCATTAAACAGTATGACTGGTGATTCAAAACAAGTGCAAAATCTTGTATGTTTTTAGGTCTACATTGCCCTGTTGCATGTTTTATAAGTCTATCAGGCTCTACAATTGTGCAAAGGCAACACTGTTTTCTTTGAATGAATTTCACAAATAGCATAGTTTTTGTGGCTAAATCAATAAGCATTAAAAATAAATACATTGGTCAGCGTTATTTAAACTGTGTAAGAATTTGATGCATTGACTATGTATTCAGTGCTCCAATGGCTATCAGCCTATTAGAAAAGTTTGCAAAAGTTGTATTTAATGCCTCGATGTTCACAAAAAAATATTGTGTTGGTCTATCTTTTTTAAAATTTTATCATTTTCTTCTATGTTTAATGCTTACTAACAACACATAATGCATTTATCATGTATTTTCTGCATCAATAATAATGGCTTCCTATTCTATCAATTTACTTTAACAAAAATGAATAAAAGGCACACTCCAAGCAATAGAAAAAGATTTAAATTCCTTATTGTCTTTTAGTTGCAAATGAAACCATTGCAATATGGCATTCATTTTTTCCATTTTGTGGTTGGTTGTTGCATTATTAAGCTGTTCACATTTTTCCTAAAGCAATCTTTCCTTTGCAAATGTTCTTTGTCTTGTAAACAATAGAACATTTCTCTCTCCTTCAACATTATTTAAAAAATTTGTAGCTCATATTCTTGTGCATTAATCAAAGGAAAAAATTTTCTCCACTCTATAATGTTATGCGTTCACATGTAATAATTTTTCCATTCTCATTATTTACGCACTTAGTCAGGCAAGACATGGAGAAGCATTTCTGTATACACCTATTCTTTATTAACAGATTACAAGGTATTGAGATTGATACATACCACTAGACTGATTTTATTGTTTTGTTTGAATACTTTTCAATATTGTAAACATATTAGAATTTCAATCATTTATAGTTTGCACAAATATGAGTAGCACATGTACTTTACGTAATAGAAAAAGAAATCAACGATAGAATTCACACATGAAAGATTCAGTTCATAGTTGATTAGGTTTTCTTTGATTCTCCAAATTCCATAAACAAGATTTTTCCAATCAATTGTTAAAACCTAGAAAGACTTTGTTATCTATTATTAAATACATTGTTCACTCTTATAATACAATTCTTATTAATTACAATATTCATTGAAGATTAATTGCTTTATGTTTATGGTTTGCATATAACATGTCATCGAGTATGCTCATTTGTCTCATTTTTCCCTCTAATAGGACCCATTGGTTACAATTTGAGCATGAGACAAAAATCTACATTGTTGCAATTACAATTGATTGTTAAACAAGGAAATATAAGGTCAGCATCTCATAACACTCTTCCTTCTTTGTGTATAGTGCAAAAATTAAAATTTATACAAAAGAACAACTTTCTTACCCTCCATTCACATTCATACTACATAAGGTTCAACATATATGCATATTAAGGCTTATTAGCATTTCCAGCAGGGTGATCCCACAATAGTGCTTTACAATTTTTGGCCAAACTAGACACTAAAATTATTATTTTTAACTAAATCTTCACATTCAGGCAACTATAGCGGCTAAACCGTGAGGAATTTGAAGATGATGTAAACTAGAGTCTCATCACATTTTTTTTGTTGATTTTCAAAAAAAAATTGGAATCAGATTGCAATTCTTTAAATTCCATCCCCCACGAAAATTGGTTTTTTTCATAAAACAACATTTTTTTAAAATGATGCAAACCGTATAATGCATAACTTTTTTTCCATGAAGGATAAAATTGTAATTATTTCGAATTTAGATTTGTAACTCTGATATCTAGTGCTTCCACTTGGTTTGATAGTTTTTTATTGAATATTTTTTCTTTAATTAAGTTTCAAAGTCAAACTAATTACAATTCAGACATAGCGCGACCATATAATGCGTAACTTTTATTGTATGTATCGAAAAAAAAGAATTGTTGGATCAAGGACTCCAATATCTAGTGCACTCATATTTTTCAAACATTTTTTCTGATAATCTTTTATTTTTCCACATGTGCAGAACAAAGAGCTTCATTTTTGGTGAAAAACCTATATTTAATAAAACTTAAAAAACAAATAAATAATAAAACAAAAAAATATTAAAATTATATTCATTGGATAGCTCGTTTTGAGGGCTACCTAATACCAGTTGGGTTTGTGAAGTCTCCTCCATTTTCATTCTCAATTTGAGCTTCAAAGAGCAAAATTTTAGACATTTTTGGTGCCTGGGAGGGAGAAGGTGAAAAAAGGGTGGTTCGATCGAACCCAAAAAATATGTTCAGTCGAACAAGGGTTCAGTCAAACCTAGGTTCGATCGAACCATTTTAAAATATAATAAAAAAATGTATTTCAGGGAGGTTCGGTCGAACCTACAAAATGTGTTTGGTTGAACCCCCTAACATGAATTAATTTTATTGCTTTTTTTTTTCTATTTTTTAATAGTTTTATTCTATAATATATAATATTAATATAAATCTCAGAAATTATATAGTTTTTTATATTATAATATAAAATATACTTATTATTATAATATATTATACTAATAGTATATAATTATTATTAATTATATACTTCTTATTTTGACAAGTTGATGGAGGTTTCACATGGATTTTTTGGTGTGAGATTATATATTAAAGTGGAGAAGAAATAAGAAAAATTTGTATTTTCCTCACCTCATTCTTCTTGAAATTTTAGAGTATTTGAAAAGCACAGTATTCTTTAAAGTCTCCATTGGAATTGAATAGCAACTAATAAAAAAGAAAAAAATATTGAGAACATTATATCTCTATCATTTATCTTAATTACATGTTCAAATGAATTATAGGGGTATAGGGAGGGAGTGGGAGAGAGATAAATGGTATAGGGTTAAGAGTAGAGGGTAGAGGGTTTAAGGGTTAAGGGTTAAGGGTAGAGGGGAGCTCGAGATAGAAGGAGTGAGTGAGAGAGAGAGAGAGGGTTTCAGGGTTTAAGGCTTAAGGGTAGAGGGTAGAGGGGATCTAGAGATAGAAGGATTGAGTGAGAGAGAGAGACTTGAGAGATAGAGAGTGGGTCTAGGACGGATAGACTTAGGGTAGAGGGTAGAGGGGTTTAGGGTTTTAGGGTTAAGGGTAGAGGGGAGAGAGGTGGGAGGGGGTAGGAGGGAGAGACTTGAGAGAGAGATAGGGAGGGAGTGGGAGAGAGATAGAGGGTACAGGGTTTAAAACTTGTTTAGGGTTTAAGGGTTAAGGGTAGAGGATAAAGGGGAGCTTGAGATAAAAGGAACTTCAGCGAGAGAGAGAGAGAGACCTAAAAGAGAGAGAGGGTAGGAGGGAGAGACTTGATAGAGAGAGAGAGGGAGGGAGTTGGAGAGAGATAGAGGGTACAAAGATTTAACAGTGGAGGGTTTAAGGTAGAGGGGAGAGAGATAGAGGGAGTGAGTGAGAGAGAGAGGGAGCCCGAGGGTAGGAGGAAGAGACTTGAGAGAGAGTTATAGAGGGAGTGGGGGAGAGATAGAGGGTATAAGGTTAAGAGTAGAGGGTAGAGGGTTTAGGGGTTTAGGGTTTAAGGGTAGAGGGTAGAGGGGAGAGAGGGAGAGGGGGTAGGAGGGAGAGACTTGAGAGAGAGAGAGGGAGGGAGTGGGAGAGAGGTAGAGGAACAAGTTTTAAGACTTGTTTAGGGTTTAAGAGTTAAGGGTAGAGGGTAGGAGCTTGAGATAAAGGAACATGAGTGAGTGAGAGAGAGAGAGACTGAAAGAGAGAGAGGGTGGAGGGGAGACTTGAGAGAGAGAGGAGGGAGTTGGAGAGAGGGGAGTGGGAGAGAGAGATAAAGGGTAGAGGGTACAAGGGTTTATGTTTTTAGGGTTAAGGGTAGAGGGGAGAGAGGGAGAGGGGGTATGAGGGAGAGACTTCAAAGAGAGAGAGGGAGGGAGTGGGAGAGAGATAGAGGGTACATGGTTTAAGACATGTTTAGGGTTTAAGGGTTAAGGGTAGAGGGTAGAGGGGAGCTCGAGATAAAAGGAACTTGAGTGAGTTTGAGAGAGAGAGAGACCTGAAAGAGAGAGAGGGTAGGAGGGAGAGACTTGAGAGAGAGAGGGAGGGAGTTGGAGAGAGAGATAGAGGGTACAGAGGTTTAATGGTGGAGGGTTTAAGGGTAGAGGTGAGAGAGATAGAGGGAGTGAGTGAGAGAGAGGGAGCCCGGGGGTAGGAGGGAGAGACTTGAGAGAGATATAGAGGGAGTGGGGGAGAGATAGATGGTGTTGATGCTGTTTTTATGCACCTCTCAACACAGGTAGTGCATAGGCGCACTACCTCTCTTGAAAGACAATTTCCCACAATCGAGTTGCAGAACACTATTCCAAGGTCTCTCGGATGTCAGGTCATGGCGGTGCTTAGATACCTCAATGGTTTGATGTGATTTGCTGGAATCACAAGGCGGCCTTACAGAAATACAAAGTGTGGATGCGAAGCATGAAGTTGGATCTTCAAAAAGGAAATCTTAGCATGAAAGCAATTATGTGTTGGCTGTAGGTTCAAACAGCAGTCTCAAGCTCCATCTGGTTGTTAGATTTGGCTTTATAAGATGCAATGAACCTTGGTATTGTTCAGTTTCTAAAGAAAAAGTGAAAAGAGCGAAGGGAAATAAAAGTTCCTAAGCCTAAAGCTTGCTGCGAACAGTGACAATGGAGTTCCTGCAATGGACATTTCCTTAAAACAATATCCCACTTAACCAGGGATTTCACAGTATCATGGAAATTGTGCTATCTTCTAAGGGCTACAGATTTTTATCTTTCATCCACCACATACATGCATGAACTAAAGATAAGTGTTTGGGGCAGCTTTAATCAAGTCCAGGCTAACTTTGCACAGCTATCTACCTTCAGCAAACAGTAAAAAGTATGGACTAAGGGATCATCAACAAAACAGGAATTTTCATAAACACCAAACAGCATTCCTAAGATTTACCCAAATGCAATAAACAGCTAACTAAATAGCAAAGAGATCTAAGCTAAACATCTAATATTGGAGAAGTGAATCAAATGACATGAGAGAAAAAAAGGAAATACACCAAATCAATGCTATTTCTTATAAATTTCTGCAGCATGTCTTTACAACAACTCAACTCTCACTCTTGCAAATGAGGGGAGTGCTCTATTTATAGTTTTCCAAAAGTCAAATGAATGGCCAAGATTCATTACAATTGTGTGGCCAAGATTCATTACAAAATAGGGTTTCACCTACCCCCAAATAGATTTACAATTAAAAAATATTATTTATCCTTTCCCTATTTCGTCATCTAGTGGATGACACTATTACTTTTTCATCCCGTAGCTAATTGTTGTTTCCTTGGATGTAGCTACACTTCTGGGAGGTCTTCTTCCTTGGCTGGGCTGTCTTGTTGCTCCTCGGAGGCTGCATGTTCAATATGCTTGAGGATTACGGCCTGGAGCTTATCTACCTCGAGGATTTCGCATTGACAGGGAAGGTCATCGCGATCAGTTTAGGAGACTTCTAGAACATGGGTGTGAAGTGCGAAGGGGTGTTCTTTAATTTTATCCAATTCAATTTATTTGTTCGATTCATTTTAAACACCCAAAATGATCAAAAATGACGGGAGGGCGGATGGAAAAAACCCACCTTGAAAAAGCTAAGCTGGAAGTTGTAGGATCCACCGGTGGGGTCGATGAGGTGAATTTGATGGCGACGGTGGTAACGCTTTCGATGGCGATGGGCTCCAGATAATCAGCGCTGCAACTCGCTTCAACTCGGGCAATTCAAACAATGAAAATGACTTTCGCAGACCACACATTATATACCCCATCAGCCATCAATGCGAGCATTTATTGCACGTACAACCACGCCAAAAGGTTGGTGAGATTCAAATTAGGTAGGCGGCGGCGGATGAGACCCCGGGGTCTGGCAGGCGGGAAGCAACGCAACGATGGCCACCGCGAGAATTTGCGATGACTTTGAATGGTGGTGGCGAACAGCAACCCGGGACCCAGAGGGCGGGGCGCCGACGAAAGATTGCCGCCGAGGGACTTCGCTTTGCATTTGAACAGCGGCGACGAGCAACACCTGGGAGCCCCAAGGGGTGGGTGGCCGACTGAGGATCGCCGTTGCGGACGGTGATCTCGGGACAGAAGTCCAGACGCGAACTTCCGACGCCCAGGGCCCGAAGGAGCAGGGGCCGCCTGGGAAATCCCCGAAGACTTCCGAACGGAAGATGGCAGGCCAGGCTCCGGAGGGCAGAAAGACGCCGAGGGAACACCGCGACGGGCGGTGGACACAAGGGGGAAGCCCGATAAGGGAACCCCGGAGGCCCGGGCCCAGGGCCGCCCCAGAGCCCGAAAGGCCCAAGGAACCCACGAGGCCCTAGAGGGCAGCAAAAACCAAAAGGGAAATCGCGGTTGATTTTAGGATGAAACCTTAGAGCAACATCGACCATGCAAAACATTAAAAAAGAGGGCCACGCAAAACGAGGTGGCCCCAAAAGACCCGACAAGGCGAAAGAAAAGAGGGTCCCCGTTTCGAACGGGGCGTGTGTGCTGAGGGCACAACAAATGGTGACTCTGCTGGAGAATGCTCCGGAGTGCTCTAGGGATAACTATTCATTCAGGACCCAGAATCTCTGGTTTCACATACCAGAAATGGCTTCCAAGGATGAATCCGGGAGAACGAGATCCTTAATTGGGTCAGCTTACATGACATCTCAAAAGTGTGTGTGAAGTGAGTTCATTCCTTTCCTAGGGATAGTAACCAGGGTTATTACTTTAACCAAGTGAGCTACATAAGTTGCCTAACACCAAAAGTAACCTAGACATTGCCCCGCTACCAGTCAGACATCCATAGCCCCGGCGGAGTTGTCGCTACAATCTCATGGATATTTCTCTACTACCGGACAGGTGTCCATAGCCCTGGTAGAGTTATCCGAATGCCCATACGGTCATTTATTTTCTTTTTTCAGAGTTTTTTTTCTCTTTTATGCTTTGATATTTCATTTCTCTTTTACCATTTAGTCCGACCAGGTAAGCATTGAAGCCTATAATGGGTTTGAGACTGCAGTGGTCACTGGAGTAGACTTAGGATTTTTCACTCACTTGGGTGTCGTGACAACCATAGCACGGTCCTTCAGAATTTATTATTATGTTATTTGTGTGAGATCTGAGATGCGGGTAAGAAGATCCGGCGAAGGGTCAAGTTATGAGCAGAATTCAGACAGGGAAATCATTCACGGACAGCTCTACAAAGACCAATAGTCTAGAGTGAATGTTTAGCCAGAGAACATAAAGAACGGTCAACAAAGTGAACCACTTGTTAGGCAAGCACGGCCACCGCAAAGGAGCGGGAGACCTCTTTCAAAAAAAAACTGTCGGGAGGGAGAAAGCAAAAAGCGACACGAACAAAAGGCAAAGAAGCAAGAAAGCAACTACCCTAACCTATGTATAGGTATTTACAACAAAGAGCTCAAAGGAGCTCAAGCTTGGAAGTAATGCTTGAGGTGCTACCCATTGACTGGCAACGGGACACTCTCACTGGTTAAGTTCTTCAGGTGGAAGGCATTATCTCCCAAAATCTCAGCTATCTGAAAGGGGCCAAGCCAGAGCTTGTCGAATTTATTGTGTCCTCCTTTCTTTTCATGGGCCTTGTCCCAATATAGGACCAAATCTGCAATCCTAAAGGCCTTAATTTTGGCTCGGCGGTCGAACCATCTCTTGACTACGCCTTGATGTTTGGCAAAAATTTTTATTGCATGGTTTCAAACTTCCTCTAAATGTAAAAGTTCAGCTAAACGAGCTTCCCTACGGTCTCCTTCTTCATAAAAATCATTGATGAACTGAAGAGTAGGAATCTTCAGGTGGATGGGGAATATAGGCTCAAGGCCATAGACAAGGTGGAATGGAGAATCACCAAGGGCAGCCTTATGGCGGGTGCGATCAGCCCAAAGGGAAAAACGGAGCTGGGTATGCCATTCCTTGGGGTTCCTATCTAGCAACTTTTTGATCACGGTAATCAAATTCTTATTCGTGGACTCGACAAGGCCATTTCCCTGAGGGTAGTAATTGGATGAGAATTTGAGGGCAATCCCATAGTCAAACGCCCAGCTAGAAAATTTTAATGAGGCGAAGTCAGGTCCATTATCACATACCAAAGCATACGGACAACCAAAGCGATTTAAAATGAAACTTTCTAAGAAATCAGTAACTACTTCAGTTGTACAATGCTTACAAACTATTGCTTCCATCCATCTAGTACAATAATCAGTAGCGGTCAGAATGTACCTGTGTCCCGCAGATGATGGAGGGCTTACCAGACTGATGAAGTCAAGACCCCATTGTGCAAAAGGCCTTACCTCTAGCACGGGCTGCAGTGGGATAGCAACATTCCTCTCCCTGGTGGCAGTGTTCTGGCACGTATGGCATGAACGAACATGGCCATGGGCATCTTTGAAGACAGTTGGCCAATAGTACCTTGCCCTTAATATCTGATGTGCCGTAGAAGAACCCGAGCCATGGCCCGTACCAAACTTATCGTGAAACTCTCTCAAAACATGTTATGCTTCCTCCTTGCTGAGGCATCTTAAATAAACTCCCTCATGATTCTTCTTATAAAGAATGGAACCCTGTAACATATAACCATTGCTTTTCAATCTAAGGGCCCTCTTCTGGACTCCTTGCAGATGCAGCAGACACTTATGATTGAGCAGATAATAAATGACATCTTGGTACCATTCTCCCGGGGAGACATCTTCAAGCTGATATTGCTGTACCATGAGTTCAAGTCCGACCTCTGCTGCTATTTTGGCCATTGTATGGGTGAGTGCCTACCCTCTTACCAATTTCATTGATTGGATCTCCATATCATATTCTTGGAGTAGGGTGACCCACTTAGCCCTCCATTCACCCAACTCGTTTTGCATGAGAAGCGTTTTGACTGCTGGGTCGGGGACGATTGCGAACACCTTGTTGCGTAGAATGTAGTGTCTAAATTTCTTTACTCCCCTAACGAGAGCATACGCCTACTTTTCTATGTTGTGGTAACGCAATTCAGCATCTTTGAGGGGTGCACTCATGAAGGTGATCGGATGCTCATTTCCTTCGTCATCCTTTTGGGTCAACATACTAGCACAAGAATGCTCCGAAGCAAATGAGTAGATATAGAATGGCTTCAGATAATCTGGACTGACTAACACAGGTGCTTCAGCAATGGCCCGCTTGATTTCCTTAAAGGATTGTTTGGCCTTTGGCGTCCATTTGACTTTAGCGTCCTGCTTGAGCATGGAATTGAGAGGTTTGACAATTTCTGTGAAACCTGTGATGAATTTTTAGACAAAATTGATCTTTCCGAAGAAAGACTTTAATTCCTTCTTGCTGCCCAGGGGCTGAATCTTGAGTAACGACTCAATGCATTCAAGATCAATGGAGATTCCTTGCTTTGAGATGATGTGCCCGAGTAATCTGCCTTCGGTCACTCCAAAAATACACTTCTTGGGGTTGAGAGAAACCCCGAATTCCCTACATCTCCGAAATACTTTGCATAGGTTGGAGACATGATCACCTCGCTTCTTGGAGAATACGGTCAAATCATCCATATAGATGATTATACATTTTCCAATCAGGTCTTTGAAGGTGATATCCATGGCGCATTGGAAAGTAGCGCCAACGTTGATGAGCCCGAATGACATTCTTCTGTATGGTCCCCCACTTAGTGGTGAACGCAGTCTTGTGGCGATCCTCGTATTGTACCATCACTTGATTATACCTGGAGTATCCATCAAGGAACGACATCATCTGGGAGCCGTTGATGATTTGCAGCACTTCATCCAGTGAAGGCACCAGATAGTTATCCTTTTCTAAGGCGCGATTAAGATTGCGGAAATCCACGCACAATCTGATCTCTCCATTCTTTTTCCTGACCGGGACCAAGTTAGCCACCCATGTGGAATGCCTAACGAGAAAGATGATTCTTGCTGAAAGTAATTTCTGCACCTCCTTGTAAACAATAGGTTCTAGCAAGGCATTAATAGGGCGCTGCCGCTGATGAAATGGCCTCACTTCTGTCTTCAGAGGGATGGTATGCGTGATGACAGAGGTGTCATATTTTTTCAAATCTTCATAACTCCATGCCACCACATCAGGATATCTACGCAAAGCATCCGTGATTCCCTTCTTTTCTTCGGGCGTGCATACCTTCCCAATAAAAATGTTCTTGGTATCCTCGGCTGTTCCTAGGTTGTGAGCGTTGCACTGGCTTCTTATAGCCTCCTTTTTTGTTTGCCGATCCTGATCCCTAATCTGATCCAGGTCGAATACACGCTCTAGCTGAACCATACCTCTGGGGATCGTGTTGGTTCTCAGATTGATAACCCCTTATATGTCCAATTCAGCCTCCTGTGGATCAGCTTCATCAATTATTTGGGCAGCGAAAATGTCAGAAGTTGTGATGAACTGGAGGATATGCTTATCATCATTGAAGACCTGTAGGTGAGTAACATTGTCCGGGACCGATGGCGTGGATGTTAGCTCAACAATGAACTTCTTGAGCCCAGACAAAGAGAGGGGCTATAACGTGCTAGCTGCTTGAGCCAAGGCATCAGCTGTGTGATTCTGAGCACGAGGGATCAATTGCATGTTGAATGCATCTAGGCCCTCTAAGAGATCCCAAACCCTGTGTCTATAATTGGTGAGTCTTCGATCATGGCAGGAGTACAATTTTTTGACCTGCTTAACTACAAGTGCGGAATCCCTGAAAACTTGTAGTACTTTCACATTTTTCCTCAAGGCCATAAGAAGGCTAAGGACCAAGGCCTCATATTCTGCTACATTATTGGTGCAATAAAACTGCAATCGATGGGTAGCGAGAAATGTTTTACCCGTTGGACTGATGAGTTCGATCCCTACTCCAGCTCCTTGTCTGGACTTCGATCCATCAAACCGGAGTGTCCAGCACTTAGAGGATTCCTTACCTTTGGGTCTGACTGAGCCTTCATTCTCTTTTGGTTGGACAGCGAGCCTTGTGATCTTAGGAAGGCTTTCTGAGTCGAGGCAATGATCAATAGGTGGTTCTGGTGGTGTCTCCTTTGGTGTTCCTGTCAGAGGAGCAGCGGCTTTCTTAACATGCTCCACTGCTGCTTGACACAAGCAATAGTCAAATTCGGAGTGAGCAGCATTGTGTACCCTACACCAGTTTGGTAATAATAGGTCTTAGAAATTCATTCTAGCTCCTAGGCTGAGCTGATCCCTTGCACACTTTTCCATGAACTCCTGGAAGCCATCGAGCAATCCCCAATTGTCATCTTTATCCAACTCATCATCAGCTTCCACCAACATTCCTGCAATTAGGGGCATTTGCGCGGAACTCGCCGAGGGACTACACAATACCAGCAATACTTCATCTGCTCATTCCTCCTGAAGCTCAAGCTCATTTTGGTAAGCAAAAGGGTGATAACTCCCTAAGTTAGTCTCAGCGAACAACACCTCACTGAGATTATTATATTCTGTGATCATATACTTCATACGAGGTTCACGGTCAATACGTATCTGATTTGGCAGCCCCTTCCACGGCAGCCACATGTGAGAAAGGTCTGTGGCGGTGTATCCGTTCAGCACTTTGGTGAACTCCCTCCCCAGAATAATTCCATAAGCATCAGAAATATCTGCCACTTGGATATCAACAACCTGCTGTATCCGCAGGTCCGCAGCCATTTGCATGGGGATGCGGTTTATTTCGCCTACGATATTAATCTATGTTTTGTCCAGTTGGGTGACCTTTCTCTTCGAAGGCATGGGGGTGATGCTAAGAGCCTTACATATGGCCAAGGGCATGACGTTGGCAGACGCGCCTGAATCAAGCAGGCAGTTGTGCAAATTCTTGCCAAAGACCCTAATAGTAGTTAGGAATGGGGGAGTTTCTGGTCTCCCTTGGAGGATTCCCACAGGTGTGTCCATTTGAGCTATTTGGCCTTTGTTCCTATCACTGCCTGTATCCTTGGTTTGTTTAAATTGCTGGTCCTTGGGAGGCTGTCTACCAGCCCTTTCTGGCTCCTTTTCAATGTATCTACTTGCCAGTTGATTCATGGGCATATCGTTCCTTCTTCCAGTATTGTCCGGTATCGCCTGTTCTTTCCTAGGCTCCTCGAAGGTTACCCTCTTGGCTGGTGTCTCTTGTGTCGTGCTAGATGAGGGAGTCCCATTCAGAACCCTGAAAAAGGCATGCCTCACGGCAGGAACCTTGAGTAATTCAAAGGCCGACAAACTAATTTTGACCTTCTTGAACTCCTCCGCCACATATTCACCCATTTGTTCGATTTCAGAGTTAAAAGCTTGGCCTATGGGAGAACTAGGGGTTTGAATCTTGGTTTGCCTAGGTGGATTTTGGGTTTGGCTCTAAGGTTGACCTTGCGGCTGATTTTGAGATTGGTTCTTGTTGAGATATTGGGCGGGTATATGAGGGAGCCCCGGGTTATTACTAGCATTTGAATCAGGCGGGGTGGCGAAGTTGTTTGGTGGGGTAGAAGTTGTGAAGGGTCCGCCGGCTTGTCTATTCCTAAGGAAATAGGGACTTGACCATTGATGGAACATGTGGACCTCATCCACAAATGACTCTTCTTCATCCACTGGGCCGTTATTTACCGAATCAAAAAGCTGAGCTAAAGATGATTCGTTACTTACCTCTTGCGCTTTCTCATCTTCAACAAGAGTAGGCTCTGCTTCAGGATCATTGCGGTCTCCTCGCGGAAACGGCACCTGATTGACCACCAATCATGAGGAATCATAGGGCTCCGATGGGACAATGTCCCTCCAGTTGGCATTATCAACGGCATTTTGTACCTCCACCTGGAAGATTTCAGCAGCTTTCTGGAACTCAGGACAATCTAGCTCAGAATGCCTGCTAGTTTTGTGAAGTCGGCACCATCCGGACAGAGCTGCTTCAGCTAGATACACACCGCTGGATGTTTTATCGTTGCTTGCTGGTTGATCAAATGGCGTGGGGACACCAGCGTTGTTGGGCCTAGTGTTCCATGTGTGGTTTTGCCTCTGAGAAGGCCTCCTTTCTGTATTTTGATTGGAGTTCTGCCCCCTCTCATATTTCTGCCCAGAAGAGGTGCCCACCTCTCGATGATCTCTGTTGTCTCTATTATCTCGAGACTCTCGACTGTCCCTATTGAAATTGGCCCGGAAATTACGTTGGGAGGTCTGCAACTGATTATTTTGGTTCTTCAGATGTGTCATCTCTGTGGACATCTTCTTAATCATTTCGGTCAGCTCCTCTCGCTTGTCCTTCTCGGCCGCACCTCCAGGCGACAGGGCCAGATTTTGTAGAAAAGTGGGCAGGGCGGCCAGCTGATTTTGATAGGCTAGAGGAAAGTCTGATCCCGACAGGTACAACGGCGCCTGGGGCTGTTGGAAATATGCTTGCTGCTGCGAAGCTATCTGGGAATAGTTGTACTGCTACTGGGGCTGCAAATAAGATGTCGCGGGAGGCGCATAATTCAACGGCTGCCCCGAATGCGGTACCATAGGCAATTGTGGCACTTAGTACATGAGAAGAGTTTGGTGAGCAAACACTTGATTAAGCCCCTAAATTTGCATTGGGTGGGCGACGGGCCCCAAAGAGGGCAGCGGGCCGGACATATTTTGTCCCAAGTCCGCACTTGCAATGACGGCTTCTGCATAGGTGGTCAGTAAGGTAGTAGGCGGCGGGCGCATCCTTTTTACCAACGCTGCTGTGAGGTTATCCAGGGCCACGTAGTAGACTGGTAGAGCAGCCGCATCATTATGGAGGTACGGGTCCTGAAGCCTCATGTGAGCCCAATGGAAGTGATCATTGAAGGAGTCAATAGGTTTGTTGACCTCCCTTTTGATGGACATGAACTGCTGGTAAAGGTTGGCGGGGTTGACAGGAATTTTGTATTTCTGCAGAAAGGTATTCTTCATCAGGTTTCACGAGGTGATTGATCCCTGCGGCAGATTGATGTACCAGTAGAAGGCCTCTTCTCCCAACGAATGCGGAAAGAGGCAACACGCCACGTCCTCGTGACCCACCTACATTTCGGTAATCGTCATTTCGAATATCTTGATATGCTCTTCGGGTGTTCTTTGCATGTCACGTGGATGGAATTTCGAACAAAAGCCCTCCGGATTCTTGGGCATATCATTGTAAATAGCAAAGTGTATCGGTGAAGGGTTATGCGCAAGCCAAGCCATGGGGGGAGGTAGAGGTGGCACCAGCTGTTGGAGAATAGGGATTTGGGGCTGTATTGGCAATACAACCACAATATGGGGCTGCCCTTAAGCTATGGCTGCCTGGACTGTGCTTTGGGCTGAAAGGGCCAGGAGAGGAGTGAACCCCTGGCTGCCGGAGGGAAGATGTGCAAATGTTGTTTGAGACAGTTGGGTGGAAGATGAAGGCCAGCTAAATGGAGGTGGGGGTGAAATGGAGGCGGATGGAGTGGAAGAAGAGGCAGAGCTGGAGCTGCTACCTTGTGCTCGTTTTGCCCTCGTGGGAGGCTACAGTTCCTCAAATTCTCCCTTGTTTGGTGTTAATCGTAGAATCCTTTGAAACCTTTCTGGGGAGAATGATCCGATCCGATCCAGCTTCGCTTTATCTCGTAGCTTAGTATTCCGATTGTGGCCCTCCTTCTAGCGCCAGTTCTGTTAATGGTGTTTTTATGCACCTCTCAACACAAGCAGTGCATAGGCGCACTACCTCTCTTGAAAGACAATTTCCCACAATCGAGTTGCAGAACACTATCCCAAGGTCTCTCAGATGTCAGGTCATGATGGTGCTTAGATACCTCAGTGGTTTGATGTGATTTGCTGGAATCACAAGGTGGCATTACAAAAATACAAAGTGTGGATGCGAAGCATGAAGTTGGATCTTCGAAAAGGAGTTCTTAGCATGAAAGTAGTTATGTGTTGGCTGTAGGTTCAAACAGCAGTCTCAAACTCCATCTGGTTGTTAGATTTGGCTTTATAAGATGCAATGAACCTTGGTATTGTTCAGTTTCTAAAGAAAAAGTAAAAAGAGCGAAGGGAAAGAAAAGTTCCTAAGCCTAAAGCTTGTTGCGAACAGTGACAATGGAGTTCCTGCAATGGACAATTCCTTAAAACAATATCCCACTTAACCAGGGATTTCACAGTATCATGGAAAATGTGCTATCTTCTAAGGGCTGTAGATTTTTATCTTTCATCCACCACATACATGCATGAACTAAAGATAAGTGTTTGGGGCAGGTTTAATCAAGTCCAGGCTAACTTTGCACAACTATCTACCTTCAGCAAACAGTAAAAAGTATGGACTAAGGGATCATCAACAAAACAAGAATTTTTATAAACACCAAACAGCATTCCTAAGATTTACCCAAATGTAATAAACAGCTAACTAAATAGCAAAGAGATCTAAGATAAACATCTAATATTGGAGAAGTAAATCAAATGGCATGAGAGAAAACAAGGAAATGCACCAAATCAACGCTATTTATTATAAATTTTTGCAGCATGTCGTTACAACAACTCAACTCTCACTCTTGCAAATGAGGGGAGTGCTCTATTTATAGTTTTTCAAAAGTTAAATGAATGGCCAAGATTCATTATAATTGTGTGGCCAAGATTCATTACAAAATAGGGTTTCACCTACCCCCAAATAGATTTACAATTAAAAAACATTCTTTGTCCTTTCTCTATTTCGTCATCTAGTGGATGACACTATTGCTTTTTCATCCCGTAGCTAATTGTTGTTTCCTTGGCTATAGCTACACTTCTGGGAGGTCTTCTTCCTTGGCTGGACTGTCTTGTTGCTCCTCAGAGGCTACATGTTCAATATGCTTGAGGATTACGGCCTGGAGCTTATCTACCTCGAGGATTTCGCATCTCAACACCTCGTAGCTCCATTCTTTGGCGTTCTCTTCCAGCCACTTCCAGTCCTCATCATACTTTGAGCCCTGATCTCTGAATAGCTCTGATCTATCAAAGGCACGGGCAGCGAAACTCAGGAAGTCCGTTGTGATATCTCCGACTGTCCCGTCCTTCATCTTTTCCTCAAAGTATAGCCTGAACTTTTCTGCATCCAATTGCACTGTGGGCATATTATGGCCCATTATCAGCTTAAGGTACTCAGCGCATTCTACCTAGATTTCTTTGATCCATGCGATATCCAAATCCACCCTGCTCTGGATCTGTTCCATCCTCTCCTTTCGGTTGATGAGGTCCCTACGCCACACATCCACCAACCAGTGATCTTCCTTCTTCAATTCTAACTTCTCTTCCCATGTGCTTTCTAGCATTTGAAGGATGGCTTCGACCTTCGGGAAGGTGGAGTTGTAGATCATAGGGAAGTTGGTGCAGAGTTTCTTCGTGCTTTCCAAGGATTAAAATAGGTCCAGGAACTTGTTGGCTATCTGCACAGCCAAGCCGATTCCTACGTTTCTGACGCTCGCAACATGCTGGAACCAATCCTCCGTGGTCTTCTCCAAGTTTTTCCTCCTCTCCAGCTTATCTATCTGTTCCTTGGAGAGCAGTTGTGGCACCTCTGTAGAGGTAGTGGGGAGGTCGTCTATTGAAGACCACTGCTAAATATAGTCAGTTAGGGCAGCAACCTGCACCTTTAGCTCATCCTTGGTGGTCTTGTCTTGTTTAATTAGATGCACCACCATGGCCACCAACTCTTTGAGGTGCTAGACCTTCTATTCCCTGGTTGTTGTCCCTAGGTCGATCGTGGAGATATTGTAGCTAACCCCGGCCTGGCCAATAGTTGGCGTCGCTACTTGTGCTACCCGGGAGCCAGAAGCGTCCATGGTTATCTTGGAATGGACCTTAGTCTTCTTCTCCTTCTTTGTTACGGTTAGGGATCGAGCCAAGATGGTTTCCAATCTCGACCTCAGGTCTGTCAAAACTCGGGTTGTCCTGTCAAGCTGCTTTTCCAACCAGTCGAGCATGGCAGATTTGTCCTTGGCTGTATCATGGCTGCCTTCACCCATCTCAGTCAGAGGCAAGAATTCTGCCTCCTTTTCCTTTTGAAGCTCTTCCTTTTCCTTGGCAGCATCCTCCTCCTCGTCAGAGTCTTGATAAAACATGAGGTGTTTAACGGCTGCCTTGGTGGTCAATATCTGGGTGGGATCTTCTTCTTTTGTTGCCTCTTCTTCTTTCTTCTCTTCAGCAGCCTCACGTTCAGGGCTCTTCACAATGTGGGTCTCAGCCTCAATGATATCCCCTTTAGGTTGCTCTTCTTGCGGCTATCCCTCCTCACCACGTGGCGACTGTTCTGACTCCTCCCCAACATCCTTTGGCTGCTGGGCTAACTCTTCTTCAACGTCATCATCGAAAACCTGAATAATTTCCTTGGTGCCTTAGTCATCTTCTCCATCCCCGCTCTTGGAAGAGCCTATCTCTTCTTCCTCATAGGCAACCTTGTCGATGGTTCTATGCTCATATTCAGGTTGCTCATAATAATCATCAGCCTCCTCTTCGATAGGCTTCGAAGCCTCCTGCTCCAGCTCCTCCATCTCTTTGGAAATCTGCATTGTGGCCTCCATGGTCGGCAGACCCGTTGGTGGCTGTGAAGGCTGAGCTATTGCGAGGGCTTGGGCGAGGGCCGCCTAGAGAGCAGGGTCCATTAGGAGTTGCGAGAGCTCAGGGGGAAGACTCTACAGGTGCCATGTAATATCCTCGGGCACAGTGGAAAGGGGAACTGGCGATGCTATCATTGCCAGAGGCAGGGAGGTAATGGGTGACATGGCAGCAGCAGAGGAAGGGGAAGTGGTCATGCTAGAGGAGGAGTCAATATTGATTATTGACCCGGCTAGGGGTGAAGAGGCAAGGTGGACATAAATGTCCACTGCCTGCAGAGATGAGGTGACTATAGCCTGAGAGGAGGGAAACACACCGGTCGGGGGAGGAAGGAGCAAGGGAGGCTGCGCCTCTGTTGTGATCACTGTCCTTTTGAGTTTCTTGGGAGATGAGCCTCCCATATCCTTCGTTGCTTGTTCTTTGGGGCCCTCAGACTGTGCTGTTTCTGCTTCTTTTCTATTTTGGGACCTGGTGATGGGGGGAGACTTGGAAGTCTCACCAGCTGATGGGGAGGCGGCAACGTCCTCTGTGGCACTTGGCTCACTCTTGAGCGCTTCGTATGTTAGAGCCACCCCTTGTTTCAGTTGTGCCACGTGCCCATCAACCCACTCCTTAGTGCGAACTATAATTGGCTTCATGATAGTATCCAGGTCCTTGACCTCTTACTCATCCCAGTCGATGGAGGGGATTGCCAGGTCGGCAACCGCAGGGTACCTCCGGTGCACAAGGGTGGACTCATCCTCTTCAAGTTGGTCTGGCATCGAAAACAGCTGCACTCTCCTCAAAAACTGCACTATCATGCATAGGTAGTGTCTCATGCGGACCTCCTTATCACCTTTACAATCTACCCAGAAATCTTCGACATGGTACTTGTGGGCGTATGCCAGCCCTAGCGCCTTCCTGACATGGCCGTGTGGGTCCATTCGCGGGCGAGCCGTGTACCATTCAAAGTTATATTCTTTAAGTTCCTTTTCTGAGTTGCCGGCGCATTGGGATGTTTATAGTCGATATAGGCCCTGGCCGAGGGTCATGGGATAGGGGATCTCTGCTACGTGCTTCTGGCTAAAGACCGTTTGAATATGTTGGAGCTGCCGGGAAAGCTCTAGGAGAATGATCCTATCATTCGGGTATCTCGGCAACTTGTTCAGCCGTTCAGTGAATCCCTGGGTAGGGATGTAAGTGAACTTAGGGAATTGAATATATAAGAAGGCATACTCCTTCAAGAGTGCCCTAGCGCTATGGGATACCCTTCTCTCAAAGTCCTCAGCTATCAATCTGATGACGTGGCCTATGAAGGCATCATTGACTCGGCAGTACTCCTTTTTGAAGTAGCGGTATTATAGCTGAGGGTACCGGTCAAAAGGCTTAAGCCCTCATTTGTGATCTTGATCCGGCGCCATAAATAGCCCACTATACTGCCTCTGATCTGCCAAGGAGTACACCAGGTACGAGGTCATGTATAACTTGGAGCTTTTCGAACTGCTCGTGGAAACAGTTACTAATGATGCCTCCCCAGTCGAATGAGATCTTAGTTTTTACGTCCTCATTCCCTCGTATGATCTGTTCAATGTAGTAAGCCATCCACTCTTGGAAGTAGGCGGCTGTCGGGAGACCCATGACCCTGCTTAGCATAGTCACTAAGTCATGATAATCCTCGTGGAAGTCGCTTCAGAACAGCTCTTGGGGAACCTTTGCAGCACTGCCCCACTTCTCCTTTAACCAGTAAATGTTAATTGACTTCTTGCAGCCCAATGGATTGGCATCCCATGCTGCCTGACACTGCTCCAATGTGGGGATCTACATATGTGGGAATGTGGGAATGTGGAAGGTTTTTGTGATTCCTTCCGGAGACATGTCGGCGAGGATATTCCCCTCCTTGTCAACGATTGTTCTGGTATCCGTCTGGTAGGCTTCTCGGCAAGCCATTACTAATTCAGGTGCTATCAGAGATGGAGGGAAGCTGACAGCTTTGGTGATTCCACTTTGGCATATCAACCTGGAGTTATTTGTTTTAGGGTCGACCTTGACCCTCTGGGTGAACTCATCTATGTCGACCTGGCCAATATTGGTGTCTGAGATCTCTTTCCAGTCAGTCAAGACCTTTGACTAGAGCGGTTCACCTTGAAATTGGAACTTCATCTGATCCTTATCCTCCTTTCCACAAGTGGCCCTTCCGGATTTCTTTCCCTTGTCCTTTTCGGCGGAGGCCCTTGAAGTTCCTGCAGCCGATTCCATATATCCTACAAGCAAAGGGCGAAGTCAGCATAACAAAACACCAATAACGTTAATGTTAGTCCGCATTGTGAGCATATCATCTAAATAACCATTCAAATACATCATAAATTTAATCCTCAGATGATATCAATTTCATTTTAGGGCATTTGGACAATTCGGGCCTAGAGGGCCGGACTTCCCTGGCAGGAATGCTGTCAGGGAGGGAAAACATGACTGAAAGTTCCCGGAGACCCCTGTTGGTCAGATTTTGATGTTTTAAGAGACCCAAGATGGAGAATCGACATGATTTAGAATGTGGGTCAAAGTCAGATTCTCAATTTGAATTGGTTTGGATTGATTTAAGGAGCCTCGGAGATTCTAGGTCGGGAAGCTGTTAAGGAGCAGCCATTGGAGATGGCGAACAGTGGACGGAAGTCCGAAGGCCGGAGTCCGGGGGGGCAAAAAGATGGTCGACACGGAAGTTATGACATTTAGGCCAGGCGAAAATTGGCAACCTGGGGTCCCAAGGCCGGAAGGACGAAAGGGGTTCGCCACCGAGATATTTTACAATGGCTTGAACGGCGGCGGCGAAGGGGACTTCGGGACCCGGCGGCCAGAAATTCAGTGAATGACGGCCGCCTGAAAGATGTGTATATCATTGAGCGGCGACGGCGAGGAAATGCCCGGGGTCCGGCATCCCGGGAGGAGGCAAGGCGACGGCCGCCGTGTAAATTTTGCGTCGACTTGAACGGCGGCGGCAACAGAGAGTCCGAAACCTGGCAACCGGAAAGATGTGTGGAGTAGGCCGCCGTGAGGTTTCGGCCCAGATCGGGCGACGGCGGCGGTGAAGAGATCCCCAGGGCCCGAAGGTCGGACAGCCGGTAGGGTTCCACAGTGAATGACGGTAAAACCGTCACGGAGTTCCGGAGACGGAACTCCGGACAGCCAGGCCCAGAGGGTCCCGGGGCATGGCAAAAAGATGGCTGACACGGACAAAGGAAGCACGAGATCCGAAGGGCGGGTAGCCGGATGGCCCAGGTAGTTTGGTTAGATTTGACAGGGCAAAACTCAACAGGCACTCCGGGGACGGAAGCCAGACAACCCAGGCCCAGCGAGGGGGACGGCCGCCGGCATGCAGCCACGCGCTGGAATGAGATGACGAAAGAGGGGCCGGGCCCAAGGGGGTTGGTCACCCTGCGCGAAGAACGGCCGCACAATGGGTGAGCTCCGGATCAACAGGGAAGGTCATCGCGATCGGTTGAGGAGACTTCTAGAACATGGGTTTGAAGCGCGAAGGGGTGTTATTTAATTTTATCCAATTCAATTTATTTGTTTGATTCATTTTAAACACCCAAAATGATAAAAAATGACAGGAGGGCGGACGGAAAAAACCCACCTCGAAAAAGCTAAGTGGGAAGTTGCAAAATCCACTGGTGGGGTCGACGAGGTGAATTTGATGGCCACGGTGGTAACGCTTTTGATGGCGATGGGCTCCAGATAATCGGCGCTGTAATTCAAACAATGAAAATGACTTTCACGGACCACACATTATATACCCCATCGGCCATTAATGCGAGCATTTATTGCACGTACGACCACGCCAAAAGGTTGGTGAGATTCAAATTAGGTCGGCGGTGGCAGATGAGACCCCGGGGTCCTGCAGGCGAGAAGCAGTGCAACGACGGCCGCCATGAGAATTTGCAATGACTTCGAACGGCGACGGTGAATAGCATCTCGGGACTCAGAGGGCGGGGCGCCGATGAAAGATTGCCGGCGAGGGACTTCGCTTTGCATTTGAACGGCGGCGGCGAGCAACACCCGGGGGGCCCGAGGGGCGAGCGGCCAACTGAGGATCGCCGTCGCGGATGGCGATCCCGGGACGCAAATCCGGACGCGGACTTCCGGCGCCCGGGGCCCGAAGGAGCAGGGGCTGCCCGGGAAATTCTCGAAGACTTCCGAACGGAAGATGGCAGGCCGGGCTCCGGAGGGCGGAAAGATGCCGGGGGAACGCCGCGATGGGCGGCGGACACAAGGGGGAAGCCCGATAAGGGAAACCCGGAGGCCCAGGCCCGGAGGGGCCCAGGGCCGCCCCAGAGCCCGAAAGGCCCAAGGAACCCAGAGGCCCCGGAGGGCAGCAAAAACCAAAAGGGAAAGCGCGGTCGATTTTAGGATGAAACCTTAGAGCAACATCGACCATGTGGAACATAAAAAAAAGAGGGGCACGCAAAATGAGATGGCCCCAAAAGACCCGACAAGGCAAAAGAAAAGAGGGTCCCTGTTCCGAACGAGGTGTGTGTGCTGAGGGCACAACAGATCGTATAGGGTTAAGAGTAGAGGGTAGAGGGTTTATGGGTTTAGGGTTTAAGGGTAGAGGGGAGCTCAAGATAGGAGTCAGTGAGTGTGAGAGAGAGGGTTTAAGGGTTTAAGGCTAGACGGCAGGTTGAGATAGGAGTGAGTGAGATAGAGAGAGAGAGGGTTTAAAGGTTTAAGGCTAGAGGGGAGCTTGAGATAGAAGGAGTGAGTGAGTGATTGAGAGAGAGGGTTTAAGGGTTTAACCTGCTTAAGGGTAGAGGGTAGAGGGGATCTAGAAATAAAAGGAGGGAGAGAGACTTGAGAGAGGGAGAGTGGGTAGGAGGGAGAGACTTGAGAGAGAGAGGGAGGGAGTGGGAGAGAGATAGAGGGTAGAGGGTACAAGGGTTTAGGGTTTAAGGGTTAAGGGTAGACGGGAGAGAGGGAGAGCGGGTAGGAGGGAAAGACTTGAGAGAGAGAGGGGGAGTGGGAGAGAGATAAAGGGTAGGGGGTACAAGGGCTTAGGGTTTAAGGGTTAAGGGTAGAGGGGAGAGAGGGAGAGGAGGTAGGAGGGAGAGACTTTAGAGAGAGGGGGTAGTGGGAGAGAGGTAAAGGGTAGAGGGTAGAAGAGTTTAGGGTTTAAGGGTTAAGGGTTAAGGGTAGAGGGGAGCTCGAGATAGAATTAGTGAGTGAGTGAGTGAGAGAGAGGGATTAAGCATTTAAGGCTAAAGGGTAGAGGGTAGAGGGGATCTAGAGATAGGAGTGAGAGATAGAGACAAAGATAGAGAGATAGAGACAGAGAGTGGGTCTAGGAGGGAGAGACTTGAGAGAGAGGGGGGGAGTGGGAGAGAGATAAAGGGAAGAGGGTAGAGACAAATATAAGTTGTATATAATTATAATTTAGGCAAAATGATTTTAAAAAACTTCACTAGGTTTCAAATAAGTATTGAAAGCATATATAGGGGTTTACATGCAAGCAAAAAAAGTGAGAGATGATGCTATCAAAGATTCTTGAACTTAAGAATTCCATGGAACAAATATGTACATATAATTGTAATTTATGTAAAATGATTTACAACTATGTACAAGTTACTATAAGTTCTCACTTGAACATGTATCAGGTTACAACTGAACTTGAAAATCATGGATATAATCTAAGTCAAACATTCTGGTTCAGCCTGCTCTTCAATAACATGTAATTTTTTTTTATGATCATCACTATCTAGTCTTCATTTTCTTTGGCCACATGCATGTGGGACTACATGAATATGTAGGGAGGTAGCAATTATTAAGTGACTATATTGATATACCTTGTTATCAAGTTGATAGTCAACAAAATGAATCCCATGATAAACAACTTTGACTTGCTTTAGATATGTCCCTTGCACTACAAAAGAACCTGCATGGTAAACATGAACCTAAGGTAAGACATATGTACATGTACAACATTTTCGTGCTCAAGGTTTATACAATAAATATTTAATGTTTATAATGTAATGTGCACATGTGAACACAATGTATATATAGTTTGAAATTCAAACTCACCTGTGGGAAATAACATTCCATCACTTGTTTCAAGTTGTGTTAGCTTATTCCTCTCTTCTGTGCAATGCAATAAATAAAAGCTAACACCTGTGATGTTTCCCAGCTCTACTATGACTACAAAAACATCTCCTGTACAGCAAATTTACACAAAAAATTTCCAAAAAGATTAGAAATGTCTCTAGACTTTAAAGATCATTAACTACAATTATATAATATTTAAATTATTGAAAACCTACACATGTACATTTTCTAACCAATCCTGAAATATGGTCATAATCAATTGAAATCGAAGGAATGTCTTCAAATCTTTCTTCCTCATTTTCATCATATGTTTCTAAAACAAATAGTGGCTGATGAGCCCAAAATGTGCTCATAGTTGGATATTATGATGGACTTTTAATATCTTTACTCTTGTTATTTGTGGTTGTTTAAACTCTATTGAAACCTTTTATTGGGGTATCCTGTAGCAAAATATTTTCATATTCCTACAGCTTATTTGTTGACTTGACTACATTTATTATCCCGTTGATTCCCTAAATGACTGGTATATCGCATATAATTTTTGAATGATGAAATAGATTTAAATGTGTGATTAATAAATAGATATTGTGTATGTGCCATATGCCTTTTCTTTCACATATGTTACCTTATGTTTTGCAGGTTGTTGAAGAATGATCGAGTCAAGCGTAGCCGATCTCGGCCTTGCAATAAAGTCTATTTCTTGCATGACTTCGAGGAAGCTCTGGTGAGGACTCTCTGACTGAAACCGTAGGGAAATATTTTTAATGACAGTCAATCTGGAAAGAGTGGAGCGCTAGATTCTCTTTGGATTATGTTGAATGGATAAATTCATTTATGAAGCTTGTTCCTTGATTCTGAGATACACTTTACTTCCACGTCTTTCTTTGATAGGTTTAGTTAGCTAGTTGCTCTCCTATTTTTTAATAAAGTACTCCTCTTGCGTGAGTGAGAAAAAAAAGAGAGAGGATAGTTAGAATAAGATAGAAGCATAGTGATAGTAGATATCATGTAAGAATCGGTATGATAATGAAAAGAAGAATCTGTTTGACAAGAGACAGAGTTTAATGTTAGTTTCTATATCAAAAAAGCAATGTATACCATTCTGTTTTCATGAATAAAGTTTGATGAAGTTCTGAGTTCAGCACTTGTGTAATTAGTAGATGGTTGCTAAGGGGGCCCACTTAGTAAGTATCTGTAGCTAGTTAGTTAGCTGTTCTTTTCTATTGATCTTCAGTTAGCTTTCATCTTTGAGGTTTTTATATAAACTCAGTCTTGTATTGCTCCTACAACATAGGGAATCCATCCCTGTGCCTGTTCCTGTAGCATAAGGTCAGTTCATGGTTTGTGTTTCAGTCGTAGCTGTTATAGTTTCTCTTTTAATCAAATCATAGTTGAGTTAAAGAACTTTGCATTACCTTCCTGTAGCGTAGAAAGAATTCCTTTCTAGTATTTATTTCTGCTAAGTTTTGACTGAAACTAGTTCTTAGTGCATATATTTTGCCATGCCATTTAAAGTATACGTCCCCTGGTTTGACAAGTAAATGAATGTCCATAAAGAGATATTAGTCACCTGTTGGAATGCCCAATTCCTAGGAAAGGTTTTACTGTGATTTACATATCCTTTTGTGGGTGCAACCATTTTTGGCGCCGTTGCCGGGGATGGTGTCCAACTAAGAATTTGTTAGAAGTCATTTTTTTAGTTTAGTTTGTTAGTCAAAAATTTTCAAAATCTTTCAAAACACTATTCATCGTATTGCATGCATAGAAAAAGAAGAGACACACTGGGAAGGTTCCTCCTTGAAAACCTGTTTGTTGAACTACCATTTGACCCAGCTAACAATGAACCTGAGGAAAACCCATTCGCTGCATTATTTTAGCAAGCAAACATGGAAAATAACCCACCTAATAATCCACCTCCTACTTTTGAGTTTCCCATTGTTCTCCAACGAGATACTGACAATCTTAAGAATATACCTTCTTCACTACTTCCAAAATTCTATGGCCTAGTCACAGAGAACCCTGAAACTTTTCTGTTTGAGTTTGATGTCCTCTGTCGCAGTTATGACTACAACACAGATGCTAATAAACTGAAGTTATTTCCTTCCACCTTGAAGGAGGGAGCTCTTAGATGGTTCATGAGTCTGGGAAGAGGCATCGTTGATAGTTGGGCGGTAATGCAGACTAAATTCCTTGAGAAGTATAAGGAATATTGTAAGAGTGCCAACAAAGGTGATGACATATTCTGAATTCAACAGAAGGAGGATGAGAGTTTGGAAGATTATATTTCCATATTTTTTTTTCACTAAAGAGAAACTCAAACCATACTCTCAATGAGGACTCTCAAAAACTACTCTTTCTAAGGGGAATCAGTGATGCCTATATAGATGCCTTGGACCTGATGGGAGGAAGTGATTTAACCCAACTACCTTGGGATGATATAAAGAAAATATGTCTTAACTACTCTTGAGCAATAGTTAAGAAAGGTCGAGGTCATCATGCTATAGTGGGGAAGTCTTCTTCTGGTGAAGTTTCTCAAATGGAGATAACAAATTTTCTATCTGACTTCAAGAAGGACATCATTAATAATATGGCTACACACCTAGACACCATGCAAGCTCAGAAGAAACATGAGGAAGTTGAGGTAGTTTTGGCCGAATTTTGTCCATACTGCAGATAGAAGAAACGTGACTGGAGATGAAAGATGGTGGCTAATTTGGAAGCTAGGAAACTACCTACTGACTTCAAGCCAATAGAAGGTGATGATGATCAAGTGTTCTTTGTTGTACAAAGGAGACCATGGGATCAAAGACAAGGTATGCCTCAAGATCCTTTAACTTTTGGTAATCCTTATTCTGGCTATAATAACCAATGGCAACATGCATATAGACCACCACCACCCTAGAATCCACCTCAACCAGGTTGGCCTAATTATCATACCCTGTAATGGCAATCTCCTCAAGGAGGTTGGCAGCACCCACAAGGACAATGGACCCCACCTTCAGATAATTGGCAGCAAAATCCTCAATGGAGAGGTCCTCAAAAATGGCAAAACCAGTCCCCTGGATTTCTGCAGCTTCCACAGCCACAACTACAGGCCCTCATGCCACCTCCTACAACAACTGCCACAAATCTTGGCCCTCCAAAGCAAATGCCTATGTCTGCCCAGCCTTTGCCAAATCCCAATAATAAACAACAGCAGTAGCCACCACAACCTATGGGTAAGTGCACAAAGTTAAGTCCATGAAACGTGGAATTTTTTTCCTTAGGAAAAAAAATGAATTCGGCTTGTAAAAAATGGGATCCTGTTTTTGGAAACAAGATCCAGTTTTCGGAAATTTCCATTTTTGGAAAATTTTCAAAACGGGATCCCATTTGAAAATTTTCCAAAACAGAAATTTCCAAAATGGAAAGTTTTAAAGCGAGATCCGTTTGAAAATTTTCAGTAAAATGGAAACTTCAATTTTGAAAAATTCCATTTTGGAAAGTTTCAAAAGGATCTCGTTTTGAAAACTTTCAATTTTTAGAAATTTTCGTTTTTGGAAGAATTTCAAAATGGGATCCCATTTACAAACGGGATCCGTTTCATAGAACCATAAAAATGGCTTTTTATGAAACGAGATCCCGTTTTTTAAATTATGAATTTTTTTGGCTTTTTTTTTGTTCAAAAAATGGCTTGGGGACCCGAACCTAAGCTTTGGACCTAGTTTGACCTGCAACTTGAAGGTCCTGTTAATGTCACAGGAAAATAATGACTTTGGACATATGTTTGAAGAGCTATTTTACAAAATTTTTTTACAAAATTAAAACCTATTATAGATGAGACAGTGCAGATTCCAAATACGTAATGTTTTTAATAATTTGATTATTTTTTCTATTTTTCAATTAATTTCTAATGAAACTAGTCCATAAACTTGAATTATCAGGTTTTTTTAGTATTTTAATAAATTTTTATCAACATAACATTTTGATGAATGGATTGCACGAGAGCAAACTTCAGACAATTCTTTTCAGTTTAAAAAAAAAAAAATATGATAAGTTTAGGTCATCTTATGCATGTCATACACAACAATTTTTCAAAATGACAAATATGCCTAATAAATATTTAATTAAAAAAATGTATTCAATAAAAAATTATAAAAAAATATTAAAAGCAAGCTTTAGTGAGTCACAAATCTTTTCCCAAAAGGATTTAGAAAAATATGATAATTTAGGTCAAAATATGGATGTCGTACACATGCATGGTATGGCATGAATAAGTGACTTTTAAACAGTGGTTTTTAGAAATGCCTATTGAAACTCAATTTTTACAAGTTGGGTATTGAAATAAATTACATATTTAGAAACTAGACTCTAAGTACTACATTTTAGGATTAGTGACTTTTTCGAAGATTCCATCTCTAAGTGCTTCAAATTTAAGGTCAAATGTGTCAAATTCTAAAAATTAGGGAAAACACTTCCACTTTTTGGCTAAAAAGTGGACTCAACTTCTTGCACACACCCCTATGTATCTTGCCGAAGCCAACCAATATTAAGCTTATGCCTTAAACATTAATGACATCCATTTGAGGTCTGGAACCACTTTACCTGCTCCAAAACTGCCTCTAATTACTGAAATACCAGATTCTCCCCTTGAAGAATCTACTGCACTTGTGCCTACTGAGCATATGCCTATAACTGATACAGTTTTTAAGGAGCCTATTTCGCAAAGCCAAAACAAACCACATTTTCCTCAGAGGTTGCAAAGTACTGCATTTAAATCCATGGAAGAACCCACTTTTGACATTCTGGATCAGCTCAAAAATGTACAAATTCAAATCCCCTTATTTCAAGCTATTAAAGATGTTCCCAATTTTTAAAAAGTTATTAAAGAGGCCTGTTTAAAGAAGCCTGGACACAAAAAAAAGGATCCTCAAACAATTCATGTCTTAGGAAAATTAGCTGATATAATGCTAGGAAATGCAGTCATTCCAAAGTATATTGACCCTGGAAGTCCTGTAGTGCAAATACATATAAATGGCCAAACTGTAGAAAATGTTTTGATTGACTTAGGTGCTGCCATTAATGTCATGACAAAGCATACTATGGACTCCTTGAATATTTCAAACATTAGGTCTACACCCATAGTTCTGCAGCTTGCAGATAGCTCCACAGTTAAACCTGATGGGATGGTGGAAGACGTGATTGTCACTCTTGAATCTTGGGAGTATCTAGCTGATTTCACAATATTATCAGTTAAGGCAACTTTAGGAGGGTATCCAGTTATCCTTGGTAGACCATGGTTAGCAACTACTAATGCTTTTATAGGATGTCGTTATGGAGATATGACAATTTCTAATGGACGATCCACAAAAAAATTGGCTCTATATCTGCTTGCTAGACCTCAACCAGATTTGTCCCAACCTATTTGGCCAAATGTGGGGGAAGAAACCAAAGAATCCAATTCCTTGGCTCAATTAATGATGCTTCAAAATCATCCATTCTCACAACTTCAGAGTGAGGATGCTTTTCTTTTTCAAATTCTACAGTTCAACTCTGATACGGGTAGTTCATCTGATCCAAGTGGCAGCCATCTATAATGTTTCCTGCAACAACCAAATTCTAAGAGTTCACTACCTAAACTTCCAACAATTTTTCATAACTTTCTTCTACAAGAAGTACAAACATCACCTATAGATTCTATGAGTAATCTCACCAAGCAGATAGAATTATCTCCAGGCCACTGTTTGAATATAAATAGCAAGCTGTCACAATCTCAGTAGGCTAACTTATTAAAAATGCTACAAGATTAGCATAAAGCTTTTGCATGGGAATATGGGGACATGCAAGGAATAGATCCTCTAGTTTGTACTTATAAGATATATATCAAAGAAGATTGTTTACCAGTCAGACAACCTCAAAGAAGAGTAAATCCAGCACTTAGAGAAATAGTTAAAAGTGAGCTTCAAAAGTTGCTTGATGCTAGTTTTATTTATCCAATCTCTGACAGTCAATGGGTTTTTCCATTAGTCATTGTCCCAAGGAAAGGTAGAAAATGGAGAGTGTGTGTAGATTACAGAGAGCTGAAAAATGCCACTAAAAAAGATCACTTTCCACTACCTTTTGTAGACCAAGTACTAGACTCACTATTTGGAAAAAGATATTTTTCCTTTTTGGATGGTTACAGTGGGTACAATCAAACAAAAATTTCCCCTGAAGATCAAGATAAGACCACTTTTACCTATCCATGGGGAACATTTGCTTATTTAGTCTTACCTTTTGGTCTATGCAATATGCCAGCAACGTTTCAGAGAGGAGTAATTAGTATCTTTGCTAATATATCTCATGACTATATGGAGATTTATATGGATGATTTCACTACCTATGGAGTCACATTTGAAGAAGCACTGGTGAATTTAGAAAAGGTATTGAAAAGGTGCAAAGAGTAAAATTTGTCTCTAAATAGTGAAAAGTGTTTTCTAATAATGGAAGAAGGTATTGTTCTAGGTCATCATATTTCAAAGAATGGAATTCAGGTTGACCATGCTAAAATTGAAGTTATTTTGAATTTACAAACTCCTGCAAAACAAAAGGATGTCAGAAGTTTCCTTGGCCATACAGAGTATTATAGAAGGTTTATAAAGGACTTCAGTAAAATTGCCATTCCATTTTATGCCTTATTAACTAAGGATTCTCAATTTGAGTGGACAGAGGCCTGTGAAAAATCTTTCCTGCAACTAAAGTATTTTCTTACTCAAGCCCCTATTTTTCAAGGTTCTAAATGGAATTTGTCTTTTCACATACATGCTGATGCCTCTGATTTTGGTATAGGAGTAGTTTTAAGTCAAAAAAAAATTCAATTGAGCATGCTATCTACTTTATCAGCAAGAACCTTCGAGGTCCTGAGCTCAACTATACTGTTACAGAAAAGGAATTGCTTGTAGTAGTGTATGCTTTGAATAAATTTAGGCATTATGTCACAGGTTATCAGATATTCATACAAACTGACCATGCAGCAATCAAGTATCTGATGAACAAACCTGCCATCTCTGGTACATTGGCATGATGGCTCCTGTTGTTACAAGAATTTGACATTACAATCATTGAGAAACCAAAAATACCTAATGTTGTAGCTGACTTTTTATCAAGACTTCAATCAGCTGCACCTATTGAACACGAGGTCATTGATGATAGGTTCCTAGATGAACATTTATTTTCCATTGCTGCACATACACCATGGTATGCAAACATTGCTAATTATCTAGCAGCAAATAGAATACTAGCTCATTTTTCTCTAAAAGAAAAGAAATTATTAATAGAGAAAAGTTTTAACTTTTCATGGATCGCAAATTGTCTGTTTTATACTGTACCTGATCAAGTAATGCGAAGATGTGTAAGAAAAGATTAGACTTATGATATCTTGCATTCTTGCCATGATGAACCATGTGGGGGACATTTTGCAGCAAAGAGAATATCAATGAAGATTCTTACAACAGGGTATTACTGGCCAACATTACACAAGGATGATGTGGCCTATACAAGGAAATGTGACAGATGCCACTGTATGGCTAGTGGGTGCAGAAACAATGAGTACATATTGTGCATCTCCTTCTCTAATTTGGATCTAGTAATATTTTATTGCTTCATGGTTGACCAGCCCACTACCAAAAAAGCTCATGCTCCATGCAACCCTCGATTAAGTACTTGCCACTATATATTATGTCCCCCTATTTTCCTAATTTACTTAAAGAGAAATGAAAAATCAAGTATACTCTTATGCATTAGTAAATGAGCAGATTAGTTTCAAGTCCATATTTGTTACAATATTCTTATGAGCATTAATTAATTTATGTGTGAATTGCCTTTAGCATGTCAACCACTATGCTTATATGTCTAAAATGTCTCCATAACAGGACCACTATTTACAATTTCGCTGGGAGGAACATATCTGCATTCACGCAGATATAGCCAATTTTTGAACAAGAAAATTGTAGATCAGATTCTTTGATCATTGTCCTTCTATTTCTCCCATGAAACATTTTGACAACTATGCAAAGTATCAAGTCCTCTCTACTATACATATGTGCAAAGCACTAAATATTTCATACTCAAAATGAAAACAAGATACAAGAATATAGAAATAATAGACACTTATAACTATGAATATGTGCACCGTAGAAAAAAGTACCTCTTGCTTCACATGGGAATAATTCATGATAAATTGGACTTAATGAGGCCTTGATTCAGGTGTTGTGAGGTATTTTATGCATCCACACTAGGTCTTGGACTTTTGCGAATTGAATAACATGCTTTTAACGGTGTCTTTGTAAAGGTGTTGTAAAGTGTTGTAAGATACTTTCACGCTTTTATAGACTTAATAAACCCATTTCTCCCTAATTTAACATTATAAAATATATTTAAATACATCCTCACATTAGTATAGAAGGCTTATAACTTAAACCTAATTTTAAACTAGTGTTGTAATGTGTCTTGCACATTCACATTGGTTCTTGTGCCTTTCTAGGCTAAGTGGACCTCATTTTAGTGTTGTAAAGTGTATTTAATTACACTTTCACATTGAATTTTCTATCCCAAGCCCTATTTAACATTCACATCATCATTAAAAGGCCCCTATTAACCCATATTGTGCATCCTGATGCTTAAATTGATCACATACTTGACAAAGTTGCAATTTAAACCTTATTTCCTTATCTACTAGCATCCTAGCTATCAAAATGGCCCTTGTGGGACACATTTTCCATGCATGGTGAATTAGTCCCATCCAGGTGGGACCCATTCACCATGTGTGGCGAATGAGTCCCATTTGGCTCATTTTTTACCTTTGAGCAGGAAAAAGTGAAATTTAAGTTTAATCTTACTTCATATCGGCCTATGATGAGGTATTAAAGGGTGAAATATATTAATTTCCTATAAATATAAGTATTTAACCCTAATTCATATCTCTTATCATTATTCTTCCATTTTAAGTCAAGCAACCCTGGGTTTTATCATTTCAAGGCATTAACAAATCAATTTTTAGACATTCAAGGGTAGATTCTTCATGTTTTGTTGCAAAATTTCAAGATCAAACATCATGGAAAGGTAATAAACTCCATTATTGCATGTTTCATTCCATTATTTCATGATTTTGGTTTAATTACCTAAAAGGGGTTTGACCAAGGCAAAACCCATGCCCTAACATTCAACATTTATCCTTCTCTTCTTGTGTGTTTACAGATTTAGGACTCTTGGAAGCTTGCAAATCATTGAAAATAAAGTTTCAAGGCTATTCAATTCTTCTCCTCATTGTTCAAGTCAAAATATCAACAAAAATTCACTTTTAGGTTTGGAAATTAGAATTTCAGAAGCGGACGCCTGTGGAGAATCAAAGTATAGACCGAAAGCTCTAAAATTAACCTTTGAATATTCAAAAATTAAAAAATGGACTCATTCTCCATGAGTGGAAAATGAGTCACACTTCTAGGTCAATTTTGAGTTTTCTACATTTTTAGATTCCCTTTTGTTAGAAATAGGTTCCGGCACAGTTATGTAGAACTGGGACTAATTCGCCCAGAATGGTGAATGAGTTCCTTTAGGCCTGAAAATCAACATCAATAGCATTTCAAATGTCATTTCTAGTCTTCATCCACATTCCAAGCACACATTTTTAGTTTGATTCATTTCTGTTTAGTTTTGCATTCATTTATAGGTATTTTTGCATTACACAATGTGTTTTCAAAAATCACTTGTTTCGTAGGTTTTGCATTCATAATCAATCAATTTCTTAGCTTAGTTGCATTTAGATCATCTCATTTAGCCTTAGTAACATTATACACATATCTTAATTTGAGTGAACCACCTAGATTCCTTTGAGTAGGGTTTATCTCTCTCCGTTTAGGTGAAACATCCTAAGAGTGCAAGAGTAGCCTATAAGCCTACCCAAAAATCTATGGTTCATTTTGGTGAACCTTCTTTTTAGAACACTTTCTTGTTTGATTTGGGAGTCCTTTATCATAGATCTAGCATTGCATTGATCTTGCATGATCATTAGGGTTTGCATGATTTCCTTTGCATGTTAGGTTTAATATTTTTCATTCATAAAAGTGCATTTAGGTTGCATTTTTGGCATCTAAATTCATGTCATTCTTTTAAAAATTCTTCATTTTTAACTTAGTTCTACATCATAGCTCTCAGAAAGCATAACAATCACTCAACATTTTCTAAAATTTTTGAAAAAAGTCCAACTAGGACGCATTCGCCACCTTGGGCGAATCAGTCCCTTTTGACCCTTGAAACTGCCTTTTATAGAGCTAAAAACCCTATTTTTATGCTTCTATTTTCTGCCATTAGCTATCTATATCAGTTGGTTGAGTTTCTATATCATGCATTTCATTAGATTTAGCTTGCATTAGCTCATTTCATGCATGGTTAAAATTCACATTTGCATTTCCAATCTTTCATCTTTCAGATTATTGCATAGCGTGATTAGTAAATTACTTTGTTTGAAATATGAAAAGTTGCATTTCAGTCTATTTCTTTACATTTTTTTTTACATTTGCATAGATTCTCTTACATTTAAATCATTAGCAATAAGCATTGTTTACATTCATGGCACTTAGAATTTTGTAATTTTCATTTTCAACCTTAGTTCCTAGTTCATTTAGTTCATATTAATTAGCAAATGAAAAAAAAAAACAAAAAATATCAAACAATCCAATTAAACAAATGATTCAATTTTGAACAACCCTCTCATCTAAGCCTCTTAGTAGTGGTGATGTAGAAAAATTAGATGAAGTGCTTCAAGACTTTATCTCACTCACTTCATCCTCTAAAGCTTGTCATGAGAAGCCTAAACAAATTGACAATAACTTATCCCCCAAACCTTTTTGTAGTGATGACTTAGGCATGTTAGATGAAGCTCTTAAATACTTCATCTCTCCTAGCTCATCCACTAAAGGTTTGACACAAGAGGATGCAAGCATTGATAAGCATGCTAATCATACTTGTTCTTCTCCTATTTATCATTCTCTTGATGCCTCTCCTATGAGTGATGAAGCTATCTTTCCAAATCCAATTATGACATGTGATGAACATATTAGCTCTCCTCGTAGGTTTGATATTATGGCACATAAGAGTGATACCTTAGAGAAAGCAGACAACCAAATAGAGCCTTCTTCTCATATCACCACTATTGATACTCAAAAAGCTCCAACAATTAATCATCCCCCAATGTATGCTAAAGTTATTTTGGACACACCTAATAATCCTATCATTACTCACCATTACACAAGAAACAATCTCACAATACTACCAGAGGTCAAAGATAGGGTGATCCTATCTCCCCTATTCTATTCACTATTATGGCTGAAAGTCTTGACAGAAATCTAAAAAAGTTGGTTGACTATAGATCTCTTCTTGGTCTCAAACCTTCATCTAGTAACTTGGTTTGTTCCCATCAACAATTCATTGATGATACTATGCTTATGGGTAAAGTTTCGGTCTCTGAAGGAAAAACTTAAAAATAGTTGCTTGATAAGTATGGGAGAACTTTAGGAGAGTTGATCAACAATCAAAAAAGTTCTCTATTCTTCTTCAACATGCTGGTTCATAGACAGACCAAAATTGCTAGAATACTTGGCTGCAGGGTGGACTCCTTACCTGCCACCTATCTTGGTTTACCCTTAACCCTTAAACCTCCTTATTCCTTTTGGCTTTCGTCTGTTGAGAGATTCAGTAAGAAGCTTGCTGGATGGAAAGGAGCTCTATTAAGTCAAGCTGGAAAACTTCAACTCATCAAACCTTGCTCCAGAATTTGTCGATCTACGCCCTAAGCCTTCTCAAGATTCCTGCTAAATTTGTTGATGCCATAGAAAACATTCAAAAAAGATTTCTATGGTCGGGTGTTGAAGAAAAAAAAAGACTTCCTTTAATTGGTTGGAATCTAGTTTGTAGACCAAAAATACTTTGAGGATTAGGTCTTAGAAGAATTGGAACGGTTAACAAAATCCTTCTCGCAAAACAAATTTAGAGAATTTTCTCATCTTCAGGGGAATGGACAGATATCATGGCTAGCAAATATTTAGAAAACAATCGTTCCTTTATTATCCTAAAATATTCCCACCTTCTTCCTAGAGGTTCTACTTGCTGGAATAATCTAATCAATGGTAAAAATATTGTGGACTCAGTAACTGGTTGGCAAGTGAGAAACAAAAACCATACAAGATTTTGGAAGGATAGATGGCTTTTTAAGGAACCCCTTTTAAAAATCAACTCCTTTAATGCTTGGGCTGAGAATTGCAAGGCCTGTTATGGCTCTTATGTGAAAGACTATAGAGTGAATGGTAAATGGGTGGATCTGTGTCTTGTCAATTAGGCTCTTGCTCCTATTCAGTCTTCTTTGCTGGCTATTAGACTTTGTTCTGACCAGTTGGATGGTCATCTTGTCTAGTTTGACGAACCCTTAGGCAATTATTTTGTTTCATCTTCTTTTTCCAGGATTACTTCATCTTAGGAATCTCCTCCTTTCTGGTCAAAGGCTTGGTTTAAACATTTGATCCCAAAAATCAACATTTTTTTTGGATCCTTCTTCAAAACAAGGTGCTCACGATTGACAACCTTAGTAAACATGGATTTCAAATACCTAACAGATGTTTTCTTTGTAAGATGGAGGCCAAAACAGTTTGTCATTTATTCCTTCATTGCTCATTTGCTGCTGCTATTTGGGAAAAATTTATCAGTTTCTGGCATCTTTCTTGGGTTTTTCCTTCGTCCATTAAAGACTTCTTCCTTCAATGGAAAGCCCCAACTAAAAATTATTTGCTCAGGCTTTTATGGGATTTGTCTTTCCCTCATGTTGCATGGGGTCTTTGGAAAGAACATAACAATAGAATTTATAGAGATAAAGAAGCTTCTATGGATATAGTTTTTGATAAAATTGTTAGATTCTTGAAGGAAAATGTCAATGTCATTTCATAGAAGGTTTGTTTTTATGAGAAAGCGGTGTATTCATCCTATGACCTTATAGTTGCTAAGGATTGGAATATTAGCCTAGAATCACCCTGTGCTCCTAAGAAAGCTAAAATGGACAAAGAGGGTGTTTGCTAGCCTTTTCCACCTAATAGATGGGTCAAAGCTAACTTTGATGGTGCGGCTAAAGGTAATCCTGGGGTGGTAGGTTGTGGTGGTGTCATAAGGGATTCCTTTGGAAATTTCCTTGGAGTGATGGTCTCTCCTCTCGGTTCCCAAACCAATCATTTGCGGAGGCTGCTGGTGCTTATCACATTATAAATTTAGCCCAAAGTCTTAACGTTAAGAATCTTTGGCTGGAAGGTGACTCCAAAAATATAATTGACTGCCTCTGTGGTAAGTCTCCCCCCTCATGGACTATAAAATCTTGGATCGATGATGCCATCTTGACCTTGGCTAAGTTTGATAAAGTTAAAATATCACATGATTATAGAGAAGCTAATGTTGTTGCATATTTTTTTTGCTAATGAAGGAGTTAGGAGTAATGATTCACGCACCTAGCTTAATGCTAGTGATCTAAGTTCTAATGTCTACGCTTTATTGAATTAGGATAAATCACATGGATAAGAGGTGTGTCATCCCTTTATTGAGGATAGGTTTTACATTTCACATCACAATCATAGATTGTATGGGACTAGGCTCGGAGGCTTAGTTTGCAAGGAAACATCGCATGTTTTATGGGTTCTCAGATTTGGCGGGGCCAATTTTAGTAAAGATTTCATTTGTGTCTGCCCCACTGTGTTGGACAAGATGGGTGGAGAAAGGAAAAGAATCGAGTCAGACAACTATGAGATGCACACCAAAAATGTAAAGGTTTGGAATAAAGTAAAAAGCGGCAGGTTACTTCCTTTCCTAGAGAAGCTCCATGGTTCTAATCAGGCGACTATGGACCTTTTTGAGAAAAACTGGAATAATGGAAACCTTACTCTATTTGGTAGGAATGTGGAGCTTAATGAAAATTTGATTGCTGAAGTGATGGGTTTGTCTACTGATGGAAAGAAGTTCTTGAGGGACAGGGTTTTTTCTGACAATGCCGTTATTAGATTTCCTAAAAAATAAAAAGAAAGGCTAAATCTTGTGAAAATTGCTAACAACTATTTTGAAGTTGACACCATAAAACCCCTTTGGAGAAAGGTCCTATGGGTCATCATGGAGTACATTATGGTGGACAGGTGCTTCACCAAGGTCTATGGCTATAACTTTTCTTTGCTCAATCACTTCCGCTACAAGGTAAGGGTTTTGCTCCCATATTATCTTTTTTGTTCTCTTAGGAAAAGCTTGGATGATCATAAGAAAAACCCTAGAAGATTCCCTATCCTACATACTGGGCTGATTAGGCTTATTGTTGAGTATTTTCAAAATTTACCCATCCCCGCTAATCTGGAAACCCTTCCTGATTCTGAGGAAGACAACATTGGGCCCAGTTGTTTAGAGTATTTTCCCAATTTTAGTCCAGCCAGAACTATCCTTAGATCGCATGCTGTCCTTTTTGGCAGAAAAAACCCTACCCCTTTTTCTGATAAGGCTCATCCTAAGTTTGAGCCAGGAAGCCCCTCCTTCAAGATCAATACTGTTGATAAGAACCCTTGGGATAAAAATCTTATTTCTTATTCTGAAGATTCCCCTGAATCTGAGGTGTCTGCTGCCAATAATACTGAGTCAAGTGTTGAGCCATTGTTGGAAAGATCTACTAGAGAGGAGATGGGTCCCCTATTACTGCTAACCCTGAAAAAACATGTTTAAACACTGGAAGGAATCCCACTTTGGATGTTCTGAATTTAGCCAAAACTAATGTTGATTCCCATTAAAATTTTTTGGAATGGAATTTCAATGAAATTAATGAGTTAAAGATAAAAAAATTGGGCTCTTGAAAGCAAATTGGAAGAGTTGGGAGCCAAGATTGTTGCAATTGAAAAGAAAGATGTGGATCGTGGAGATCATGATCTCAACAAAGAAACTCGGTACCACGCTGACAATAAAAAAATATTGAAATTGAGGTTGAGAATATGAGGAACACCATCAAAATTGTTGTAGAGAAAAAAATTCAATGGCTAGACACAATGCCATTATTATTAATGCTATGACTAAGAAGTTAGATAGAGCCCAACAGGGGTCTCTGGTGGTGGACCTGGAGGAGACCAATGATGAAAGCCAGGAAATGGACGCTGGCATATCAAATAGAACCAGAGCCAATCTGAAGAGAAAGGTCTCCCCCACTCTGAGGATGATTCAAATTTTTAAAAATGGTGTCCATAACATGCAGAATTTGGAGGCAGAGATGGAGTTTGTCCTTAAGAATTTGGGTTAGTTGTGCCTAGTTTTTTGTTGTCTGCTCTGTTGGCCTTTTTTGCTTGACCTTTTTGGTTTGTTATGGTTGGTTGTGGTTTGCTCCATCCTTTTCCTTTCTGGCAGCTGGTGTTTTCTGTTTGACTTTTGTTTCCTTTCCTTATTTTTGTAAACTCTGTGGTTTTGGGTCCCTATAAAACCTGTTTTACCCTTTATCAAAAACAATCTCACAATACACCCATCCTCATTCTTCCAAATCATGATCTTCATGATTGTCCTTCCATAGAAATTTTCCCATCCAAAAAACCTTCACTCAACATCCATACTATCACTCAAGATTCTTCTAAGAAAACTCTACCCTTGGTACATTCTAAATCAATAGATATCTCATTAAACATGTATCAAGCAAAAACTTTGTTTCCTTATCCACATAAATAGCATTAGTTGTTGCTTCTTTCCATGCAATAGTTGTAGGATCATCGCATACTCACTATTGCATGTTTTGCATCTATTGCAAGGGGCATCATACCATCATCCATTCTAGGCTCACCCTTGTCTTGCACTTAGTGGGGGCAAGTGGTTAGAAAGCCTTATCCCCGTATGTCACTTGTCATTATCTCTTTTGACTAATCATTAACCTTTCATGAATGTTTAAGAGCAATCTTGGGATGTGGAAAACATGTCTTAAGATTGACTCGCATGTGACATACAAGCTTTCTTCATGACGCAACTTATCAAAAACATATGACTTCGTATAGGGATTTTTGAGTAAGCTCTCATGTTCTCCTTCTTCTACTTTATAGAAATTTCTCATATAACGGTGTGTAGCAACCACTTTAAAGTAGGGGCATACATAAACAACATCTTTGAGAAAATTTCATGGTGTGATTTACTTTTTCTTGTGATGTGTCCTCTCCTTGGTGGTTTCATTGGGTTTGATGCCTTCCAAGAGTGTATGATCAATTGAAGTGACCTGATGCAAACAAAGCATCCTATGGATAATGATCTGACTCGAGGGAATAATGATCAACTGAAGTGGCCTAATGCAATCAAGGCATCCCATGGATAACGATCTGATACCTCAACTTGTCCTCTCTTCAGGACATTAGGCGTAATTATCCCTAAGAATAAGACCTTACATGAACAAATAAAAATCCCCTTTAACAAATTTTTTACATGACATTCAAAAACATTTGCAAAAGCATTACATTGTGGTGCCTTATCGAATTTATTAGGAGGATAACTTTGGTATGGTTTGTATAATGGGAAGCCGACACACTGGCATAACTTTCTCATTATACAGTGGGAAGCCGACACACTGGCATGATTTTCTCACTAAACCACTTCTTTGGGACATCTCACCTTGTAGACGACCTGATGTTTTGTGCCCCTAGAATGAGCGAATTTTTTCCACCCCATTTTTTGTTCTTGCCATTGCATGATTGTGTATCTTGATGGTTTGACTTAGGATCTTGGATCCTAGGGGATTGACTACCTTCTTTGATCTTTTTCACTCTTTGTAATTTGCATATATACACTTGAAT
>VDFB02000017.1:188785242-188838816 GCA_007258455.2 Sequoia sempervirens
AAATATAAGTTGTATATAATTGTAATTTAGGCAAAATGATTTTTAAAAACTTCACTAGGTTTCAAATAAGTATTGAAAGCATATATATGGGTTTACATGCAACCAAAAAAAGTGAGAGATGATGCTATCAAAGATTCTTGAACTTAAGAATTTTCCATGGAACAAATATGTACATATAATTGTAATTTATGTAAAATGATTTACAACTATGTACAAGTTACTATAAGTTCTCACTTGAACATGTATAGGGTTACAACTGAACTTGAAAATCATGGATATAATCTAAGTCAAACATTCTAGTTCAGCCCGCTCTTCAATAACATGTAATTTTTTTATGATCATCACTATCTAGTCTCCATTTTCTTTAGCCACATGTATGTGGGACTACATGAATATGTAGGGAGGTAGAAATTATTAAGTGACTATATTGATATACCTTGTTATCAAGTTGATAGTCAACAAAATGAATCCCATGATAAGCAACTTTGACTTGCTTTAGATATGTCCTTTGCACTACAAAAGAACCTGCATGGTAAACATGAACCTAAGGTAAGACATATGTACGTGTACAACATTTTCGTGCTCAAGGTTTGTACAATATATATTTGATGTTTATAATGTAATGTGCACATGTGAACACAATGTATAAATAATTTTAAATTCAAACTCACCTGTGGGAAATAACATTCCATCACTTGTTTCAGGTTGTGTTAGCTTATTCCTCTCTTTTGTGCAACACAATAAATAAAAGCTAACACCTTTGATGTTTCCCAGCTCTACTATGACTACAAAACATCTCCTGTACACCAAATTTACACAAAAAAATTCTAAAAAGATTAGAAATGTCTCTAGACTTTAAAGATCATTAACTAGAAATATATAATATTTAAATTATTGAAAACTTACACATGTACATTTTCGAACCAATCCTAAAATATGGTCATAATCAATTGAAATCGAAGGAATGTCTTCAAATCTTTCCTCCTCATTTTCATCATATGTTTCTAAAACAAATAATGGCTGATGAGCCCAAAATGTGCTCATAGTTGGATATTATGATGCACTTTTAATATCTTTACTCTTGTTATTTGTGGTTGTTTAAACTCTGTTGAAACCTTTTGTTAGGATATCCTATAGAAAAATATTTTCATATTCCTACAACTTATTATGTTGACTTGACTACATTTATTATCCCGTTGACTCCCTAAATGACTGTTATATCGCATATAGTTTTTGAATGATGAAATAGATTTAAATGTGTGATTAATAAACAGATATTGTGTATGTGCCATACTCCTTTTCTTTTGCATATGTTACCTTATGTTTTGCAGGTTGTTGAAGAATGATTGAGTCAAGCGTAACCGATCTTGGCCTTGTAGTAAAGTCCATTTCCTGCACGACTTCGAGGAAGCTCTAGTGAGGAATCTCTGACCAAAACCGTAGGGAAATATTTTTAATGATAGTCAATCTGGATAGAGTAGAGCGCTAGATTCTCTTTGGATCGAGTTGAATGGATAAATTCATTTATGAAGCTTGTTCCTTGATTCTGGGATACACTTTACTTCCACGTCTTTCTTTGATAGGGTTAGTTAGTTAGTTGCTCTCCTAATTTTTAATAAAGTACTCCTCTTGTGCGAGTGAGAAAAAAAAGAGAGAGGATAGTTAGAATAAGATAGAAGCATAGTGATAGCAGATATCATGTAAGAATCAGTATGATAATGAAAAGCAGAATCTGTTTGACAAGAGACAGAGTTTATTGTTAGTTTCTATATCAACAAAGCAATGTATACCATTATGTTTTCATGAATAAAGTTTGATGAAGTTCTGAGTTTAGCACCTGTGTAATCAGTAGATGCTTGCTAAGGGGGCCCACTTAGTAAGTATCTGTAGCTAATTAGTTAGCTGTTCTTTTCTATTGATCTTCAGTTAGCTTTTATCTTTGAAGTTTTTATACAAACTCAGTCTTGTATTGCTCCTGTAGCATAGGGAATCCATCCCTATGCCTGTTCCTGTAGCATAAGGCCAGTTCATGGTTTGTGTTTCAATCGTAGCTATTATAGTTTTTGTTTTAGTCAAATCGTAGTTCAGTTAAATAACTTTGCATTACCTTCCTGTAGCGTAGAAAGAATTTCTTTCTAGTATTTATTTCTACTAAGTTTGACTGAAACTAGTTCTTAGTGCATATATTTTTCCGTGCCATTTAAAGTATACGTCCCCTAGTTTGACAAGTAAATGAACATCCATAAAGAGATATTAGTCACCTGTTGTAATGTCCAATTCCTAGGAAAGGTTTTAGAGTTATTTACATAACCTTTTGTGGGCACAACCATTTTTCACGCTATTGTCAGGGATGGTGTCCAACTAAGAATTTGTTAGAAGTCATTTTTTTAGTTTAGTTTGTTAGTCAAAAATTTTCAAAATCTTTCAAGCCACTATTCATTGTATTGCATGCATAGTGGAAGAAGAGATGCACTAGGAAGGTTCCTCCTTGAAAACCTATTTGTTGAACTACCATTTGACCCAGCTGACAACGAGCCTGAGGAAAACCCATTCGCTACATTATTCCAGCAAGCAAATATGGAAAATAACCCATCGAATAATCCACATCCTTCTTTTGAGTTTCTCATTGTTCCCCAACGAGATACTAACAATCTTAAGAATATACCTTCTTCACTACTTCCAAAATTCTATGGCCTAGTCATAGAGGACCCTAAAACTTTTCTGTTTGAGTTTGGTGTCCTCTGTCATAGTTATGACTACAACACAGATGCTCATAAACTGAAGTTATTTCCTTCCACCTTGAAGGAGGGAGCTCTTAGATGGTTCATGAGTCTGGGAAGAGGCGTTGTTGATAGTATAAGGAATATTGTAAGAGTGCCAGCAAAGGTGATGACATATTTTGAATTCAGCAGACGGAGGATGAGAGTCTGGAAGATTATATTTCCAGATTTTTGTTTTCACTAAAGAGGAACTCAAACCATACTCTCAATGAGGACTCTCAAAAACTACTCTTTCTAAGGGGAATCAGTGATGCCTATATAGACGCCCTGGACCTAATGGGAGGAGGTGATATAACCCAACTACCTTGGGATGATATAAAGAAAATATGTCTTAACTACTCTTGAGGAATAGTTAAGAAAGGTCGAGGTCATCATGCTACATTGGGGAAGTCTTCTTCTGGTGGAGTTTCTCAGATGGAGATAACAAATTTGCTATCCGACTTCAAGTAGGACATCATTAATAATATGGCTACACAACTGGACACCATGCAAGCTTAGAAGAAACATGAGGAAGCTGAGGCAGTTTTGGCCGAGTTCTGTCTATACTGCAGATAGAAGAAACGTGACTGGAGATGCAAGATAGTGGCTAATTTGGGAGCTAGGAAGCTACCTACTGACTTCAATTCAGTAGAAGGTGATGATGATCAAATGTTCTTTGTTGCACAAAGGAGACCATGGGGCCAAAGACAAGGTATGTCTCAAGATCCTTTAACTTTTGGTAATCCTTATTCTGGCTATAATAACCAATAGCAACATGCATATGGACCACCACCACCCTGGAATCCACCTCAACCAAGTTGGCCTACTTATCAAACCCTACAATGGCAATCTCCTCAAGGAGGTTGGTAGCAGCCACAAGGACAATGGACCCCACCTTCAGGTAATTGGAAACAAAATCCTTAGTGGAGAGGTCCTCAACAATGGAAAAACTAGTCCCCTAGATTTCTGCAGCTTCCATAACCACAACTATAGGCCCTCATGCCACCTCCTACAACAACTGCCACAAATCCTGGCCCTCCAAAGCAAATGCCTATGCCTGCCCAGCCGTTGCCAAATCCCAATAATAAATAATAGCAACACCCACCACAACCTATGCATCTTGTCAAAGCCAACCAATACCTAGCTTATGCTTTAAACGTTAATGACATCCATTTGAGGTCTGGAACCAATTTACCTGCTCCAAAACTACCTCTAATTACTAAAATACTAGATTCTCCCCTTGAAGAATCTACTGCACTTGTTGTACCTATTGAGCATATGACTATAACTGATATAGTTTTTAAGGAGCCTATTTTGTAAAGCCAAGACAAACCACCTTTTCCTCAGAGGTTGCAAAGTATTGCATTTAAATCCATGGAAGAACCCACTTTTGACATTCTGGAACAACTCAAAAATGTACAAATTCAAATCCCCTTATTTCAATCTATTAAAGATGTTCCCATTTTTGAAAAAGCTATTAAAAAGGCTTGTTTAAAGAAGCCTGGACAAAAGAAAAATGATCCTCAAACAATTCATGTCTTAGGGAAATTGGATAATATAATGCTGGGAAATGCAGTCATTCCAAAGTATATTGACCTTGGAAGTCTTGTAGTGCAGATACATATAAATAGCCAAATTCTAAAAAATATTTTGATTGACTTAGGTGCTGCCATTAATGTCATGACAAAGCATACTATGGACTTCTTGAATATTTCAAACATTAGGTCTACACCCATAGTTCTATAGCTTGCAGATAGCTCCACAGTTAAACCTAATGGGATGGTGGAAGATGTGATTGTCACTCTTGAATCTTGGGAGTATCTAGCTGATTTCACAATATTATCAGTTAAAGCAACTTTAGGAGGGTATCAAGTTATCCTTGGTAGACCATGGTTAGCAACTGCTAATGCTTTTATAGGATGTCATTCTAGAGATATGACCATTTCTGATGGACAATCCACAAAAAAATTGGCTCTATATCCGCCTGCTAGACCTCAACTAGATTTGTCCCAACCTATTTAGCTAGATGTGGGGGAAGAAACCGAAGAAGCCAATTCCTTGGATCAATTAATGATGCTTCAAAATGATCCATTCTTACAACTTAAGAGTGAGGATGCTTTGATTTTTCAAATTCTACAGTTCAACTCTGATACGGGTAGTTCATCTGATCCAAGTGGCAATCGTCTACAATGTTTCCTGCAGTAATCGAATTCTGAGAGTTCACTGCCTAAACTTCTAGCAATTTTTCATAACTTGCTTCCACAAGAGGTACAAACATCACCTATAGATTCTATGAGTAATCTCACCAAGCAGATAGAATTGTCTCCAGGCCACTATTTGAATATAAATAGCAAGCTGTCACAATCTGAACAGGATAACTTATTAAAAATACTACAATATCAGTATAAAGATTTTGCATGGGAATATGGGGACATGCAAGGAATAGATCCTCAAGTTTGTACTCATAGGATATATATCAAAGAAGATTGTTTACCAGTTAGACAACCTCAAAGAAGAGTAAACCCAACACTTAGAGAAATAGTTAAAAGTGAGCTTCAAAAGTTACTTAATGCTAGTTTTATTTATCCAATCTCTGACAGTCAATGGGTTTTTCCATTAGTCATTGTCCCAAAGAAAGGTAGAAAATAGAGAGTGTATGTAGATTACAGAGAGTTGAAAAATGCTACTAAAAAAGATCACTTTCCACTACCTTTTGTATACCAAGTACTAGACTCACTATCTGGAAAAAGATATTTTTCTTTTTGGATGGTTACAGTGGGTACAATCAAATAAAAATTGCCCCTGAAAATCAAGATAAGACCACTTTTACATGTCCATGGGGAACATCTACTTATTCAGTCTTACCTTTTCGTCTATGCAATGCGCCAACAACATTTCAAAGAGCAGTAATTAGTATCTTTGCTGATATATCTCATGACTGTATGGAGATTTATATGGATGATTTCACTACCTATGGAGTCACATTTGAAGAAGCACTGGTGAATTTAGAAAAGGTATTGAAAAGGTGCAAAAAGTAAAATTTGTCTCTAAACAGTGAAAAATATTTTCTAATGATGGAAGAAGGTATTGTTCTAGGTCATCATATTTCAAAGAATGTAATTCAGGTTGACCCTGCTAAAATTGAAGTTACTCTAAATTTACAAACTCCTACAAAACAAAAGGATGTCAGAAGTTTCCTTGGCCATGCAGAGTATTATAGTAGCTTTATAAAAGACTTCAATAAAATTGTCAGTCCACTTTATGTCTTATTAACTAAGGATTCTCAATTTGAGTGGATAGAGGCTTGTGAAAAATCTTTCCTATAACTAAAGGATTTGCTTACTCAAGCCCCTATTGTTCAAGGTCCCAAATGGAATTTTTCTTTTCACATACATGCTGATGCCTCTGATTTTGGTATAGGAGCAGATTTAAGTCAAAAAAAAAATCCAATTGAGCATGCTATCTACTTCATCAGCAAGAACCTTCAAGGTACTGAGCGCAACTATATTGTTACAGAAAAGGAATTGCTTGTAGTAGTGTATGCTTTGAATAAATTTAGGTATTATGTCACAGTTTATCAGATATTCATACACACTGACCATGAAGCAATCAAGTATCTGATTAACAAACCTGCCATCTCTGGTAGATTGGCACTATGGCTCTTGTTGTTACAAGAATTTGACATTACAATCATTGACAAACCAGGAAGAGCTAATGTTGTAGCTGACTTTTTATCAAGACTTCAATCAGCTGCACCTATTGAACACGAGGTCATTGATGATAGGTTCCTAGATGAACATTTTTTTTTGATTGCTGCACATACACCATGGTATGCAGACATTGCTAATTATCTAGCAGCAAATAGAATACTAGCTCATTTTTCTCTAAAAGAAAAGAAATTATTAATAGAGAAAAAATTTAACTTTTCATGGATCGCAAATTGTCTGTTTTATACTAGACCTGATCAAGTAATGCGAAGATTTGTAAGAAAAGATAAGACTTATGATATCTTGCATGCTTGCCATGATGAACCGTGTGGGGGACATTTTGCAACAAAGAGAATATCAATGAAGATTCTTACAACAAGGTATTACTAGCCAACATTACACAAGGATGTTATGACCTATACAAGGAAATGTGACAGATGCCAGTGTATGGGAAGACCAACCAAGTCAGATGAAATTCCACTATATCCACAGGTAATAGTGACCCCTTTTGATAAATGGGGAATGGATTTTGTGGGACCAATTGATCCACCATCAAATGGCAAGTCATACATTCTAGTTTGCATGGACTATATAACAAAGTGGGTTGAGGTAAAAGCTATGACTCATGCTTGGGATAACAAAGTTGCTGAATTTCTGTATGAACAAATTTTCATGAGAATTGGAGTTCTCAGAGAGCTTGTAACTGATTAGGGAGCTCAGTTCACATTGAATCTGATCACTGCACTAATGAATGACTATAAAATCAAACATATGAAGTCTAGCCCCTATCACCCTCAAGCCAATGGTCAGGCAGAGGTGAAAAACAGGAAAATTAAGGTGATCCTAACAAAGACAGTGCAGATCCATAGAAAATATTAGAGCAATAGACTTCCTAAAGCAGTTTGGGCCTATAGAACAACATGGAAAGCAACAACTAGGTTTACACCTTTTGAGCTACTTTATGGGAAAACAGCCATGTTGCGCATTGAATTTGAGCACAAAAATTTGAGGACAACTCTTGAACTCAATATGGAAATATCTGAAGCACAAAAGGACTGTCTCCTACAGCTAAATCCTTTGGACGAAATGAGAAAATCCGCCCTGCAGCACACAGAACCAATCCAACAGCAAAGGAAGAAATGGCGTGATCAACACATCAAAACCAAGAAATTTTCTGCTGGTGATTGGGCTCTGTTATATGATTCCAGATATCAAGAAAACCAGGGTAAGCTCACAACATGCTGGCTTGGTCCCTATGAAGTTGAGAATTTGTTCGACAACAGAGCTGTATAGCTGGTGACAATTGATCCAGTCCATTTCAAATTACTAGTTAATGGCTACTGACTTTGGTTGTACCATAAACCAGTATCAAAGGAAGAATTCATGCAGTAGTTCGTTCAGGTTCCTCCCACTACTCTTCTTGCAGCCGAAGGCTTTAGCCTTTCTTCTGCAGCTTCACCCTAATTTTGAAAAAGTATGCTCATAATAAAGGTTTTCTTTTTAAGAAGGAAACCCCTTTTTCTCCATTCTAATTTATCACCCCCATCTCACTTCTTTATCTTCCATCCATTCATCCCATCCATCCATTCCATCCATTCATCTTGTCTGCCTATGTCACCCATCAACTTCATCTGTCCACATCACCCTTAATTATGATATCATTCCCAACTGTCAACTCATGTAGATGTCGTCATCTTTTTTCACACGTCTGTGCAAAGGTATGTCATATCTTTTGTTATTGCATATTTGATTTATTTTATTCTATTCATTTACTGCTATGACAGTACCAGTCATTATTACCCGATCTCTGCCTATTCTTTAGTACATGTGAGGACACATGTCATACTCTAAGTAGGGGCTGGGGTAATCCACCTTTTAAAACCTGTCTTTTCACCGCTGCCATCACTGTGCAAATAACCTTTCTTTATTATTTTTCTAGTAATTTCAAAATATGATTGCATGTCCTTTATTGCATGTTTTTCTTGTAAATTAAGATTAAAAATACTTGTTCAAAAGGTTCATTTTTGGAAAAGAAAATAAATGTGATGGCGCGACAGAAGAAAAACTAGATTAGAAAAGGAAACAGATAATTTGAATTTTCAGTAAGGAATTGAGTTCATCTGAGGGAAAAATGTGAACATGGGTGGTCAGTTGGTGTGACATGAGCCTGTAGCTCATGAATTATTATTGCAAAATCCTCAAACAATCCACACATTCAGCCTCTGTGGATGGTTACACTACTTCTTGAGTTTAAATGCTTTTGATGAGGAGGCTGCTGGAGAATTTTTGAAAACCCTTTCTAAAGGGGAAGCTATTGTGTGGGGTCTAACAATTGTTGCAACTGAAAATAGAATTGCTGAAGTAACCAGGATTCCAGCTGTGGGAGAAATTTTTTATTCAGATGCTACCACTACAAGGGCTAAGTTTTCAATGCCCACTCATGGACCTTTGGAAGTCTCCAAGCAAGGATGCAAGTAGGTATCATTGCCTCCTCCTTATTCAAAATATGCCACTTATATAATCAGGTATTTAACCTATGAAGGTCGTTTCTCCTACCTGCATTCTTATCATTTCAAATTATTAAGCCATATGAGGCATGGGTTAGTTGTAAATGTTTCAAATTTCCTGTTAAAATTTCTAGAACAAAGTGCCCACAGAACCCAACAAGGGAAAGATAATTCTATTGCTCACCATGGCCTTATCAAATTACTGATTGAATGCTCTTTGAGAGATGTCTCACCTCTTTCCTGGCAATAATTCATTGCTCAAAAGAGCTTGTAAATTCTACAACCCCTTAGGGTACTTACCCCATAGCCTCAGAAAAAGAAGAAAAAAATTGCGTCTACCAGTAGAACAGGGCAAGGGTCATCTACTCCTGTAGCACCTGGTCCTACAGCTCTCACACCTAAATCCTCTGCTAGGATACAAACTAGGTCTGCCACTAGGAGAGAGAAGGGAAAAAAAAAGGTAGAAGGGTCTCCAGAATCTGACCCTCATTCTCAGAAAAGGCATTGCCCTTCTCCTGCAACATCTTCCCCTGCAGCCATCTCTCCTACAACAACACCTATTGCTATCACCAGTTCACTGTCATCCTCTGGTAGGGCAGAACCCTCTAAGCAAACCAGAAAGAGGAAGGCTACTAGAACACCTCCTACAGCTACATCAGTGCCAAGAAGATTTTTCACAAGGAAACAATGTAAGACCTCCCCTACTTCACCTCAACCAAAGGTTATTGTAATTTCAGAAGGGTCTGTAGAGTCTGAATTTTATATTTCTCAGAATGTGTCCGAAAATGCTACACAGAGTTCATTCATTCCTGAAGAGGAACAAGTTGAGACAAAGGAAATAGGGAATAATGAGCAAGGGTTACCAAATCTTGATGACTTGGCTACCGCTACTATGCAATTTTTAGAGAAAGCACAATCTTCTCCACCGCAGCAACCAGAATTCATCTTGTAGCAAGAGAAAGAACAGACTGAACAATTAAATGTGCCTAGTGAAGCTATATTTTACCCTACAACTTGCAAAGCCATTGTTGTTTATAAGAAGATGTTTTTAATTGAGTTTCTAGAATATGTCAAAGCTAACTAGGAAATAGTTACATTGCAAACCTTGACTTTCCGGCACATAGCCCAGACTAACATGCAACAAAGTTTATGGGAAGTAGAAAGGAAGAAACTGAAAAAGAAAATTGAAAGTAAGAAACAAGAAATTGTTGAGTTGAAAGCAAAAATGGATGAAATGTTAAAAGTAATTGGTTAGATTATGGAATGTAGACCACCACCCAAAGTTTATACTATGTGCCTTAAGGAACAGTTCTTATAGTTCCAACTAATGAGAATTTCTAGAACTTAAGATCCTATACTTCACACTGCTAAGGAATTTTACGAGGCATACCAAGCAGCCCCTAATTGGTTAAAAAATTCTCTATGTGAATTCTATTTACATGGCTTTTTAATTCCATTTGAAATAGAATGGAACCCTCTTCTCTATATTGGTGATATCCATTTGAGATCATTTATATCATGGGCAGAAAATGAAGAAAATTATGGTAGGCAATGGAAAATATATGAGGAAGCTAAGAGAAATGAGTCTATTCCATTACACTCTCAAAGTTAAAACCGCCACGCAATGTTGAAAGAATGGTTCACTCTAACACATGGCATTAATATTATTACAACCAGAGAGAAAATATTTGATCTTAGGAAATAGGTATATGATGAATTTCAAGAACAGTCATATTCGTTTTGGAGACTGGCATACACTAGAAGTGAGAAAAGGTGGGAAAGATTAACTGTTGGGCTAAGAAAATAAAAACCTCACAGTCCCCTAAATTTCACAGCAGCTCTTAAACTATCAAGCAGATATATACAGTTGGGACTTCAAAAGAGATTTGAACTATGGTTGCTATTGACATTCAAACCTCCTGTGCTAATGTGGCCCCTTTATCCTCACCAGGCTACAAATCTTAATGATGATTTAGAAGACTAAAGGTATGAAAGGTGCCAAGCTTTCAGAGGATTTTATTATAGGTTTGGAACTCCAATTCAGATTCATGCCGCAACCACTGATTTCAGAGAAACTACCAAAAAAGTTAATGCTCGAGGACCAGCATTAGGCTAAGTAGGGGGCAAGTGATGAGCCAAAAATGTGCTCATAGTTGGATATTATGATGGACTTTTAATATCTTTACTCTTGTTATTTGTGGCTATTTAAACTCTACTAAAATTTTTTATTGGGATATCCTATAGCAAAATATTTTCATATTCCTACAGTTTATTGTGTTGACTTGACTACATTTATTATTCCGTTGACTCCCTAAATGACTAGTATATCACATACAGTTTTTGAATGATGAAATAGATTTAAATGTGTGATTAATAAACAGATATTGTGTATGTGCCATACAACTTTTATTCCGCATTTGTTACCTTTTGTTTCGCAGGTTGTTGAAGAATGATCGAGTCAAGCGCGACCTATCTCGACCTTGCAGTAAAATCTATTTTCTGCACAACTTTGAGGAAGCTCTGGTGAGGACTCTCAGACCGAAACCGTTGGGAAATATTTTTAATGACAGTCAATCTGGAAAGAGTGGAGTGTTAGATTCTCTCTGGATTGGGTTGAATGGATAAATTCATTTATGAAGCTTGTTCCTTGGTTCTGGGATACACTTTACTTCCACGTATTTCTTTGATAGGGTTAGTTAGTTAGTTGCTCTCCTAATTTTTAATAAAGTACTCCTGCGCGAGTGAGAAAAAAAAGAGAGAGGATAGTTAGAATAAGACAGAAGCATAGTGATAGCAGATATCATGTAATAATCAGTATGATAATGAAAAGAAGAATCTATTTGACAAGAGACAGAGTTCGTTGTTAGTTTCTATATCAACAAAACAATGTATACCATTCTGTTTTCATAAATAAAGTTTGATGAAGTTCTGAGTTTAGGACCTGTGTAATCAGTAGATGTTTGCTAAGGGGGCCCACTTAGTAAGTATCTGTAGCTAGTTAGTTAGCTGTTCTTTTTTGTTGATCTTCAGTTAGCTTTTATCTTTGGAGTTTTTATATAAACTCAGTCTTGTATTGCTCCTGCAGCATAGGGAATCCATCACTGTGCTTGTTCCTATAGCATAAGGCCAGTTCATGGTTTGTGTTTCAGTCGTAGCTTTTATGGTTTCTGTTTTAATCAAATCATAGTTGAGTTAAAGAACTTTGCATTACCTTCCTATAGCGTAGAAAGAATTCCTTTCTAGTATTTATTTTTGCTAAGTTTTGACTAAAACTAGTTCTCAGTGCATATATTTTGCTGCACCATTTAAAGTATACATCCCCTGGTTTGACAAGTAAATGAATGTACATAAAGAGATATTAGTCACATGTCAGAATGTCCAATTCCCAGGAAAGGTTTTACTATGATTTACATATCCTTTTGTGGGCGCGACCAGTGGCACTGTATCCCATTTACCAACTAATCCAAGTTCTTGGTTGTTGTATGCATGATCAAAGTTTCTGGCAATGCACTTAGTGAAAAAACAAGAGTAATCCCCTGTGTGTAATGTCCATCCATGGTGACTATCTAAACTCCTAACACAATGAAAAGATCTTATTTTTTCTACCCTTTTGCATCTGTGCATTGATCTTCTGTCCACACCTAGATACATGTACAACAACAAACTTATGTGAAAAAACATGTATATATATAAATTTTAAATTTAAATAAATTCAAAATTTTGAAAATGTAAATTATACATACTCGATATCTCCCAAAACACTCTATGTGGAATGTGTTGGTTTGTTCTCGAAGATGTGTCAACCACATTTGATGCAAAGTGTTTCTTGCACCATTCAACAACATCATGCACATTTTCTATATGATCTTCTGGATAACTCATTTTATGCTTTCTTAAAGCTCGTTTGATGCAAGCTCCTGCTCCATCATGCTCACCCTTTCCATTCCCACTCTCAAAAAAACTCCAAACATGTGGTATTTTGTAGATTTTATGATATCTACAAAGTGCATAGTGTTGATGGTGTTTTTATACACCTTTCAACACAGGCAGTGCATAGGTGCACTACCTCTCTTGAAAGACAATCTTCCATAATCAGATTGTAGAACACTACCCCAAGGTCTCTAATGTCTGGTCATGACAGTGCTTAGATACCTCGGTATTTTGATGTGATTTGTTGGAATCACAAGGGGGTCTTACAAATGAGTTAAAAAGCATGGAAGTTGGGTTTGCAAATGCAGTTTCAAAGTGCTAAAAGTGAATGAACAGTGGCTATCCACTCAAAACAGTAATTTGAAACTCATCAAGTTCATCTGATTTAGCTTCATGGTGATGCTTTGGGTCCTACTCTAACCAAGGATTAAAAGAAATAGCAAAAGAAGAAGGGTTAAGAAAGATATTCTAATCCTAAGCTATGAATGAATAGTAACAATGGTGGCTGCTAAAGTAAACAGACTTCCTAAACTGGGTTTTGCTTGACCAAGAGAAACCTACAACTACACAAAACCAGTGCAATCTTCTAAGGACTGCAGATTTTCACATCACACACACACACATCATGCACATGCAATCGAACTAAGTTGCAGCAATAAAGGAAAGAGGCTCAGACTAGCTTTGCAAAGTGATTCATCATCAATGAACCACAAAAAGCATGAGCTGGAAGTTCATCAAATACTGAAACAACAAACACCATCACCACTCCCATTCAAGAAACTAACACTAAAACTAACATGGAAGGTGAACCATGCATACATAAAGAGAAAACTCAAAAGGAACACCCATAAATCATACAATGTTGCTTTCTATTGCTACAGAATGTCTTTTTCCTACAGCCCTCCAACCACTACAAATGAGGGGCAAGCCCCTATTTATAGTTTTTCAAAATTAAAATGAATGGCCAAGATTGAATTACATTGAATGGCCTAGATTCAATTACATTAGGGTTTCACCTACCCCTAATATATCACAATTTAAAATTACATTTTTTCATTTTCCCAATTTTGTCATCTAGTGCTAGTCACTGTAGCAATTTCATCATTTAGCTGATTGCTGTTTCATTGTAGCTACTCTTTGGGAGTTCTTCATCTTCTCTTGGAAGTAGGGATTTTGAGTGTAGAGGCTCTCCTTGAAGCTGATATTTCATTTGGTCCTTGTCTTCTTTCACTCGAGGAGTTTTTCCTAACTTCTTTCCTTTGTCCTCTCGACGGCTGCCTCTGAAGGTCCTGCACTCAATTCCATATATTCTGCAAGCAAAGGCGTAGTCAGCATAGTTGATCATAAAAGAATTCATGTTAGCTGAGATTCTAAAGATGACATCCATTTCAAAGGGTCTATTAAGCATAACATGACTTTTATCTCTTGACATCATTGATTTTTTGATTGGGGGCATTGGGTCAGTTCGGGCCCAGAGGTCCATACTTCCCCGGAAGGAATGTTATTTGGAAGGGAAAATCAGGTGGAGAGCTCCCGGAGATTCTCCTCGGTCAAATTTTAGTATTTTAAGATGTTCACCATGAAGGGGACTGAAATCAAGCACATGGGTCGAAGTTGGATTTCAGATTTGGACTCATTTGGATCGGTCTAGGAGAACCCAGAGGTCTCAAGTTGGGGAGCCATCTAGAGATGGCTATTTCGAACAACAAATCAAGGATGGAATTCTAAAGATGAAACTTCAGGGTTTGGGGTCCAACGGGTGAAAAGGCAGTCAACAACTTTATTACCAGGTTCAAGAGGTTCAGGGGCCATGGTGCACTTTGGCATTTTGGGCAGCAAACATCAGGCAGAAGCCCAAAGATTCAGGCCCGACATAGGAGAAAGTCGTCACTTCATTTTAGTTTTTAGTTGGCATGAAAATCCATTTCGGGGAAAGGTCTCAGCGAAAGTCAAATGTCCTGCTGACTGTAAAGGTGTAGACCGGGCCCGGAGACAGCGTTGGTCGTTGGATTTTCATTGTAAGTGTTCACAACAATGCAGAATCCGAAGCCCGAAGACTAGAAGGCCCGGAATGATTTTCCCTTTTGGAATGGTGAAGGAGGGGCAGACCTCTGGTGGCTGGGGCCCACCGGGGGAAAGGCCGTTTAAAGTTCAAATTGGAATTCTGGAAAACGGATGACGATGGACCTGGGAGGCCGGAAGGACAAGGTCCTCTGGCCGTAGGGACATGATAAATGTCATAGGGAAACCCACGTGGGGGGGGAAGAGCCTGAAGGGTCCATTGGAGTTGCAAATTTCTGTAATATTTCACATGATTTCCATAGCCTTAAGATTTCTACATGAGTCCTCATCATTGTCTTTTACTTATTTCTTGCCATATTACTCCATTTGTCCCCTTGGCTCCTGCATTTTTTGCATTCTGGTTCCTATTGGCAGAGATCTGTGACCGTTTCCCTGACTCATGCTATGTTTTCTGCTTGCATGAGTCTTCATTGCCTATCGATAAGACTCATCTGACGTCACAACGATCATAGGTCCTCTACAGTTTTCATTCGGTAGGATGCTTCTACTGTTTTGGCAACCGCGGAGGCTCCTATCAGCATTTGTTTCAGTCATCAGGGTAGTGTCATGTTGATCATCCCTTGGTTTCCTCGACTTTGTGTTTTGGTGGCTCATCAGTATAGATGGAATGCTTTCGGTATATGGTCATGGCGATACCCATATGTTACACCGACAGACCACAATGGGTTTTCTTCAATCAACTTTTGATATAAGGTTGTAACTCTCAACCTATGGTTTCAGCGATACGAATATGTCTCACTGACTTTGCATTTGGTCTTCTTTCAATGTGAGTTCATTCTGGTCACACTGACATCTACATGAGCCTTTATCAGTATAAGTCTTATTTCTCTCGGCAACCTGCGGTGCCAAAGTGGCTTTCGTTGTGACTTAGCAGATTCTATATAACGTCTTTCCAAGGATGCATGGTTATAGCGACATGTTTAAGGCATATGGGGCTCTATCAGTGAGAAAGATAAAATGTCTTGGTGACTGTGAATTAAATAATTGCTCATGGGTATCCATCGGCCAAGCTAAGGGATTCTCCTGGCGAACAAACATAAGTTTGGTATGCTTCGGTGAGACTTTTGTGTTTTGATATAAGTCCTGGCGAGATGCCTGGGGTCTCACCAAATAAAATGATGAAGTCTCCCTGTCGACATGACAACAAGGTTGCTATAGCAACACGCGAATTGGTGGGTCCCATCGGTGAAACAACATATGATTGTTATAGGGTCTCCCTAACATTCAAAAGTTATGCGGAATGAGGATGTCGGTGAGACAACCTTCTAGTGGGGAGATGTCTTGCTGAGGGGGCCAAGCTATGCCAACAGGGGGAGACTTTGGCACAAAGTTTTTAAATCAGGGAGAGGTTTCAGCGACCTTGCTAAGTTTTGTCGATAGATAACGATGGCTTTTGGGTAAGACTGCTTTCTCTTAGCGAATGAAGGACTAGCTCGAGGTGGTTTTCGGCGTAAGTAAAAAATTCTTTATAAGGTTTCCCTGACTCTCTTTTGTCGCCGACATCAAGATGAGGTTCCCGTCGGCGAGAAGGCCAAACTGTCTTGGCGAAAAGAGAGCAAGACACAAGTGTTTGGTGTAAGATTCTAAGTCGTTGAGAGGTTATGCCGAAAGTGGGTAAGTCTTGCCGACTGGAAAGGGTAAAGTGTGTTTGCTAAGAGAAGGAACCTCGCCAGGAAGTCTTGGTGAAGGATGAAGGGTCTTGCCAACAGAGGGTGAGGGGCAGAATCTCAGGGACGAAGGTCCAGAGTCTCGGGATCGAGAGACCCAAAGGACATTTTCACATTTATGATTTCCTGTCAAGTCCCCAATGGCAAAGGAAGGATCCGGGCCTAGAGGGCAAGGTGATGTGGGAGGTTCATCATAAGAAACAGTGAAACACTCTCGAAACCCCAGAAGTGAAACTCCGGGGTCTCGTGCCCGAGAGATTTGGCAACCCTCAAGATTTTCACGGTTTCTAGTAGATGGCTAATAGAGGTTCAGACCCCAAGGTCCAGGAGGATGCGAAGAAAACATCATCGGGAATGATAGGAGCAACAGGGAAACCCGGCATGGGAAACCTGGATGGCTGGGCCCAAGGGGGTTCGGGGCCATTGGTAGGGGCAATCTGCCAGAGAGACTCCGTGAGGTACAAAAACATGACAAAATTAAAAGGGGAAGGCACAGTCAACTTATGGTGGGACTTTAAAGCAACATTTACCATCTGAGACACCAAAAAGTGGGGTACACAAAATGAGGTAGTGACACAAAAATGACCCGACAAGGCAAAAGAAAAGAGGGTCCCCATTTGAAACAGGGCATGTGTGCTAAGGGCACAACAAATGGTGACTCACTGGGGAAATGCTCTAGAGCATTTTGATGACAAACTAGAATCACGAACCCAGAATCTCTGGTTCTGACCTTCTCACTAGGGCAAACAAACTAGACGCCCAATCCAAAGGATCAAAACTACTAGCCAACCCAACCTTTAGTATGCTGAAAATCCAAATGTATGCAATTGCATAAATTCCCATCCTTCAGTTGCTATAGGAACCCAAGCTCCATTTAGTTAAGCTACGTAGTTTATTCTAACTCCAAAAGCATCTGGGACATTTCCTCACTGCTAGTCAGGCATCCATAGCCCCAACGAGGTTGTCGATGTGATTCTCCCGAACATTGCTCTATTGCCAACCGGGCGTCCATAGCCTCGATAGAGTTGCTTAGATACCCCTAATAAGTTGAATTTTCTCTTTCTTTTAATTTTCAATGTTTTCTTTTTTCTTTCTTTTCTCTTTTCAGCTCTTTTATTTCAACTCGCAAGCATTGAAGCTCGCGCTCAAGGCTAAGAATCACAGTGGTGCTGGAGCATAATTTTAGATTTTTCACTTAACTAGACTTCACAAAAGGCCCTATAGTGACCGTCGAATTCTTAAGATGTGTAAGAGCTATAAGATTTCAAAATACGTTAAAGTTGGACTAAACCAACAACTTGTCCTCTTTCAATCAAACACCTAGATCACTTAACACTAATAGAAGACCTTCACCATCCACTCTAAAGACTTGATTAGAGTTTAATAAAGAAATATGTAGAACAACCCCAGATGATAAGTATGGTTGTGCGCACAAATGTTCCCAGCTAAAAGTAGAGGGACCCCAAGCAAAGTAACAACAAAGTGAAAGCAAACAAGAGCAAACAACCAACAAAGCAACCAACCCAAGGAAAGTAGGAAAGCAGAGTATTTACAGGAAACCTATACTACTCAAAAATGACTATGTACAAAGATATTTACAAAGAATTATGTTCAGGCAGGGCAAGCTGACATTAACACTCATTGGATTTCGTGAGGCATGCACAAGCAAACAAGTGATTTTTTTCATTCTTAACCATGCAAATTTATCTTTATATTCTGAAAAAAGAAATTCAATGTTGCAACACTCAAGTTCAATCACGTCATCATGAAAAATCAACAATTGAGGAGGCTCGTTGAACCCATGGTTAATCCATAAACATGCTCATTTTCCCTCATTCCCATAATCAAAATAATAAGTGTAGCTATAAAAATTAACTGGAGAAAGGAAGGATAGAACCTGGATGCGTCACATGGAGGTGGTAGCATTGGATAGTCGAGAGCAAGCACAACATCATTGATCGTTGCATTGGCATCCTCAAGCGGGCACGGTGGAGGGTGCATCACTTTGGATATTAAGCATGCATAAGGCTAGGAGGAAGGGGCAACAAACAACTCTTCCAATCCACCAATGGGACCCACAACCCCGGTTGGAAATTCTTCAAAAAGAAATACTTCTCCACATTGATCATCTACAAACTTGGGATCCACTTGGTTTCTATCCTCAGACAACAGTAGGATACCTCGTCCCCTTCCCCAAGGGTTGTCCTTATTTATGTGGTGTTCAACATCATGGGACAATTACATGCACGAATCTATCCTATTGTAGCCATCTAAATATGAAGGAGGATCAACAATGATCATGGCGAAAGGACTCCAAATTCCATCTTGTAGTCGATCAATTCCATCAGCCTTGTTGGAAGCCATCAAAACACCCCCACCTTTGTCTTCTTCCTTCTGTTGTTCATACATCTCATCATGACGTTGACTCATTTCCTCTTGCTCACTATCATTGTAAATGGAGAAGGAGATCCTCTCCCAATCTGGAAACTCTAGTGCATCACCATTCAGGGGCTTAAGGAGTATGTGTTCATTGCCACCATCCTCTGGGATATGCTCTTCCTCGGCATGAGCATACCTCTGTAGTGCAGCTCCCAATGGAAAGAAGTCATCAATCGATAGAACCTCATCAAGGGGACCAAATTCTACTACACAATTTCCCTCTGAAGACTTGCTAAAAAGTCCATTGTCCATTGTACACAACTACTCTTCATTAGGAAGAACCCCTCGGTGACTAGTGGACAACATTCCTGCTTGATCTACTTCATCGCTTGGAAGTCTGAGATTGTATTGTTGTCCTTATATTGCTGCCCCAACATCCTCTTGAAGTCTGCCTTCAGCTAATCCATCACTTGATTCAGATTTTTGGTCTTCTTCTTCGATATGGGTAGCAAGTAGAGGAGGTAAGGCACTTGGCTACCTTGCTTGATCTTTGACTTGTTTTATGGCTTCTTGGCCTAGTTCACATGTGAACTCCGAATGTGATGAATCATGAAGTCTGCACCAATTTGGTAATAGTAGCACCTCCAAATCCACTTGGTATTTTAGCTCTGACCAATCCCTTGCTAATCTAGAGATGAGTTGGTCATATCTTTCTGCTACTGGGTCCTCATCAACATTTGAAAAAGAAGCTTGATGGTAGACAGCCATGGCGAGTGGTTGCTCCCACTCCTCCAAATCTGCATTTTTAGATCCTCGATCACTGTCATTTGTGAAGGGGAGGCTTTCTAGTCTGATTTCACTTATACCTTCCCTGTCATTTTCTATTGCTCCAAGGTTGTCAACCTTTTCTTCTTCCTATTTTTCAGCATCTTCGTTGGCCATCCCAACATGCACTATTGCAGACTTCATTGGTTCATCATCACCTAACAATTGCTCTTCTTTTGGAGTGGAGGACTTCCTTCGATTGGTGGAGGGAAGACCTTCTAAATTAATTTGAATCATATTTTCACCAAGGAACCTTGTTGTCCCAAGACTCTTAGCTCCTCCCCCTTGGTTTTCATTTTCTATGTCTGCTGTCCCAACACCAACTTATGTCGATTTTCTTGGTTCATCTTTATTTTTTGTCCTCTGGATGTTGAGAACTCTTCTACCTCATGGGATGACTTCTCCTCATTGGAAGTTGGCTACTCCAACTTGTTCGAACAACCCTTGGCTTGAGCAATGATGTTGTCACATGATGGACACATAAATTCTGAATGTGGTGCATTATGAAATCTACAACAACTTTCCATTAGTACTTCCTCCAATCTTGATCCATCCATGCTGCTCAAATGTTCTTGGATCAGCTCCCTAAATGCACTGGTTACCATGGTTTGCAATTCTTCCTATGGGTCTTCGGGGGCCAAGGGCAGATAGATTTCCTAGAAAGGGATTTCCCCTTGCAAGACCTTTTCAATTCTGTTCAAGAAAGTTAGACACCCCAACTCATTATGCCTATGAGTGCAATGGACCCAAAATCTATGTGTCAATGCAAACTGCTGCAATGGCTTCTTCAGTCTCTTATTCAAATATGCATGTAGTTAAGTGATGTCAATTTATGCATGCGGCTCCATTTCGACTCAGCTTCTACTTTCCTTCAAAAAATTTTGACTTTTAGCATTAAAAGAGATCTCCCTATCTCATATTTCTTCTTTGATAGTGCTCCTTTTCAATTCCAACATATAGCTTTGTAGCCTCAACATGTCAGCCCTCCTAGCACCAGTTCTATTGAGCACGGGGAGGAGTGGCATGCATGTACAAGAGTGATGTAGTAGAGATTTCCTTTCGTTCAGCCCTCCCTCTAGCACCAGTTCTATTGATGGTGTTTTTATGCACCTTTCAACACAGGCAGTGCATAGGTGCACTACCTCTCTTGAAAGAAAATCTTCCATAATCAAATTGTAGAACACTATCCCAAGGTCTCTATTGTCAGGTCATGACAGTGCTTAGATACCTCAGTAGTTTGATGTGATTTGCTGGAATCACAAGGGGGTCTTACAGATGAGTTACAAAGCATGGAAGTTGTGTTTGCAAATGTAGTTTGAAAGTGTTGAAAGTGAATAAATAGTGGCTGTCCACTCAAAACAGCAAGTTGAAACTCATCAAGTTCATCTAATTTAGCTTCATGGTGATGCTTTGGGTCCTACTCTAACCAAAGATTACAAGAAATAGCGAAAGAAGAAGGGTTAAGAAAGCTATTCTAATCCTAAGCTATGAATGAACAGTAACAATGGTGGCTGCTAAAGTAGACAGACTTCCTAAACTAGGTTTTGCTTGACCAAGAGAAGCCTACAACTACACAAACTAGTGTAATCTTCTAAGGACTGCAGATTTTCACATCACACACACACATCATGCACATGAAATCGAACTAAGTTGCAGCAATAAAGGAAAGAGGCTCAGACTAGCTTTGCAAAGTGATTCATCATCAACGAACCACAAAAAGCAAGAGCTGGAAGTTCATCAAATACTGAAACAACAAACACCATCACCACTCCCATTCAAGAAACTAACACTAAAACTAACATGGAAGGTGAACCATGCATACATAAAGAGAAAACTCAAAAGGAACACCCATAAATCACGTAATGTTGCTTTCTATTGCTGCAGAATGTCTTTTTACAATAGCCCTCGAACCACTACAAATGAGGGGAAAGCTCCTATTTATAGTTTTCTAAAAGTCAAATGAATGGCCAAGATTGAATTACATTGAATGGCCTAGATTTAATTACATTAGGGTTTCACCTACCCCTAATATATCACAATTTAAAATTACATTTTTTTCATTTTCCCAATTTTGTCATCTAGTGCCAGTCACTATAACAATTTCATCATTTAGCTGATTGTTGTTTCACTGTAGCTACTCTTTGGGAGTTCTTCATCTTCTCCTAGAAGTAGGGCTTTTGAGTGTAGAGGCTCACCTTGAAACTGATATTTCATTTGGTCCTTGTCTTCTTTCCCTCGAGGAGTTTTTCCTGACTTCCCTCCTTTGTCCTCTCGATGACTACCTCTAAAGGTCCTGCACCCAATTCCATATATTCTGTAAGCAAAGGTGTAGTCAGTGTAGTCGATCATAAAAGCATTCATGTTAGCCAAGATTCTAAAGATGACATCCATTGCAAAGGGTCTATTAAGCATAACATGACTTCTATCTCTTGACATCATTGATCTTTTGATTGGGGGCATTTGGTCAGTTCAGACCGAGAGGGCCAGACTTCCCCAGAAGGAATGTTGTTTGGAAGGGAAAATCGGGTGGAGAGCTCCCAGAGATTCTCCTTGGTCAAATTTTAGTATTTTAAGATGTTTGCCATGAAGGGGACTAAAATCAAGCACATGGGTCAAAGTTGGATTTCAAATTTGGACTCATTTGGATCGGTCTAGGAGAACTCGGAGGTCTCAGGCTGGGGAGCCGTCTGGAGATGGCCATTTGGAACAGAAAATTCAGGACAGAATTCTGAAGACGAAACTCTAGGTCTGTGGTCCAACAGGTCAAAAGGAAATCAACAGCTTTATTATCGGGTTCAAGAGGTTCGGGAGCCATGGTGCACTTTGGTGTTTGGGGTGGAAAACATTGGGTGGAAGCCCGAAGATTCAGGCCCGATAGGGGAGAACACTGTCACTTAATTTTAGTTTTCAGTCGGTGTGAAAATCCATTTCTGGGAAAGGTCTCGGCGAAAGTCAAATATCTTGCCAACTATCAAGGTGCAGCCTGGGCCCAGAGATAGCATCGTCCATTGGATTTTCATTGTAAGTGTTCGTGGTGATGGAGAATCCAGAGCCTGAAGCCCGAAAGGCTCGGAATGATTTTCCCTTTCAGAACGGTGAAGGAGGGTCGGACCTCCCGCTGCCGGGGCCCAGTGGGGGAAAGGCTGTTTAAAGTTCAGATTGGGATTCTGGTGAATGGACGATGGAGGACCAAAGAGGCTGGAAGGACGAGGTCCTCTGGCCATAGGGACATGGTAAATGCCATAGGGAAACATGAGGGGGGGGAAGATCCCAAAGGGTCCGTTGGATTCACAAATTTCTGCAATATTTCACATGCTTTCCATAGCCTTAAGATTTCTAGACAAGTCCTCATCGTTGTCTTTTACTTATTTCTTGCCATATTACTCCATGTGTCCACTTGGCTCTTGCATTTTCTGCATTCTGGTTCCTATTGGCAGAGATCTGTGACCGTTTCCCCAACTCATGCTATGTTTTCTGCTTGCATGAGTCTACATTTCCTATCGGCAATACTCATCTGACATCATGGTGATCATAGGTCCTCTGTAGTTTTCATTCAATAGGACGCTTCTATTGTTTTGCCAACCATGGAGGCTCTTATCAGCATATGTTTCGGCCGTCAAGGTAGTTTCATGCCAATCATCCCTTTGTTTCCCCGACTTTGTGTTTTGGTGGCTCATCGGTATAGATGGAACGCTTTCAGCATAGGGTCATGGTGATACCCATATGTTACACCGACAGACCACAATGGGTTTTCTTCAATTGGATTTTGATATAAGGTTGTAACTCTTGGCCTATGGTCTCAGCAATACGAATATGTCTCACCGACTTCTCATTTGGTCTTCTTTCAGTGTGAGTTCATTCCGGTCACACCGACATTTGCATGAGCCTTTATCGGTATAAGTCTTATTTCTCTTGGTGACTTGCAATGCCAGAGTGGCTTTTGTTGTGACTTAGTAGATTCTATATAGCGTCTTGCCAAGGGTGTGTGGTTATAGCGACATGTTTAAGGCATATGGGGCTCTATCGATGAGAAAGATAAAATTTCTTGGCAACTATGAACTAAATAACTGCTCGTGGGTATCCATCAGCCAAGCTAAGGGATTCTCCTAGAAAACAAACATAAGTTTGGTATGCTTTAGTGAGACTTTTGTGTTTTGATATAAGTCCTGGTGAGATACTCAGGGTCTCACTGAATAAAATGATGAAGTCTCCCCATCGGCATGACAACAAGGTTGCTATAGCGACATGCGAATCGGTGGGTCCCCTTAGTGAAACAACATATGATCGTTATAAGGTCTCCCCAACATTCAAAAGTTATGTCGAACGAGGATGTCGGCGAGACAACCTTCTAGCAGGGAGATGTCTTGTCGAGGGGACCAAGCTATGCTGACAAAGGGAGACTTCGGCACAAAGTTTTTAAATCGTGGAGAGGTCTCGGTGACCTTGCTAAGTTTTGCTGATAGATAACGATGGCTTTCGGGGAAAGATTTGATTTCTCTTGGCAAACAAAGGACTAGCTCAAGGTGGATTTTGGCATAAGTAAAACATTCTTTATAAGGTTTCCCCGATTCTCTTTTGTCTCGCCGACATCACAATGAGGTTCTCATCGATGAGAAAGCCAAACTATCTTGGCGAAAAGAGAGCAACATGCAAGTGTTCGGTGTAGGATTCTGAGTCGTTGAGAGGTTATCCCGAACGCGGGTAAGTCTTGCCGACCAAAAAGGGCCAAGTGTGTTCGCTAAGAGAAGGAACCTTGCCAAGAAGTCTTGGTGAAGGATGAAGGGTCTCATCGATGGAGGGCAAGGGGCAGAATTCAAGAGACGGAGGTCTAGAGCCCTGGTATCGAGAGACCCAAAGGATGTTTTGACATTTTTGATTTCCTATCAAGTCCCTGATGGCAAAGGAAGGATCCGTGCCTAGAAGGTATGATGATGTGGGAGGTTTGTCGTAAGAAACAACAAAACACTCTCGGAACACGGGAGTGGAACTCCGGGGTCTCGGGCCTGAGAGATTTGGTAGCCGTCAAGATTTCCATGGTTTCTAGCATACAACTAATGCAGGTTCGGACCTTGAGGTCTAGGAGGACGCGAAGCAAACATCGTCGAGAACGGTAGGAGAAACAGGGAAACCTAGCATGGGAAACATGACAAAATTAAAAGGGGAAGGCACGGTCAACTTATGGTGGGACTTTAAAGCAACATTGACCATCTGAGACACCAAAAAGTGGGGCACAAAAATGAGGCAGCGACACAAAAATGACCCAACAAGGCGAAAGAAAAGAGGGTCCCCGTTCACAATAGGGTGTGTGTGCTAAGGGCACAACACATAGAATGGCCATGAAGATTTGAATTGTGCCTCACATCCATTTGACCATACAAAATTCTTTTCAAAATTTACACCCCTGCTTCTCAAATTCTCAAAAAAAATTGTAAAGCAATGTTGAACAAAAAGCGTGTCATGCTCTTTATCATCACTAATATAAAAGTGATATTCTTTCTTAATGGATCATTCTTCATCTGTACTCTCAACACCATCCAATTCTGATTGTGCATGTCGATAACACACATGAACCATAATAGTGATTAGCTTTGAAAAATAATACTCTGATTGAATCTCCTTTTGATGTACATAGGAGTAATTTTTTGCAAAGTTGACTACTAATAGAACTGTTCCAAGTGGGAAATTATCTCTCAATGTTTGGAACTATTGTGCTTTCCACTTAGCAAAAAAGGAATGTTGTATGTATGGTTGTATCAATTTTTGAAAATCTTTCATAAATTTTCCAATAGGAATCTTACATAATATAGCCTTTATGAACAAACTTGCCTATTTATGAGGTGCATTTTGAAAACCACAATATTTTTCTCTCATCTTTTGAAACACCTAATAGTAGAGATCAAATTCAATATGATAACGGAAATAACAAGTTTCAAAAAAATTCTTTATCTTCACATAATATGGCTTTAACCTTTCAAACATTGTTTTCCCAATCCTTATATGAGGATATGTATTACAAAAGTTCATATACATCTCAAATTGTGTTATGTCTAGCCAATGTTTGATATTATTTTCATAAATATCAAGCCCAATCATGTGTCTCATAACATCTCTAGTATTTGATGATGGATGAGTCTGATCATGCCAGAAAACTGAGATCAAGTTCCTAACAACATCTTCAATCCTATCAGAATAAGGAGCTCTACACATAATTGCCCAATTTCTTTTTGAACTCTCATCCAAAAACTTTGTCTTTTTCTCATATTTTATTAATGTGGTTCTACTATAACAAATTTTAGCTGAAAGTGCAGACATTTTTCTTTTTCTTGCTATATCTTGATGTACAATAGATGTCAACATCACCCTTCTTGTAGTGGCATTATCCACTGATCGAGATCCTTTCCCAATGGAATCTAAATCCTTTTTAACATTTTAAGCAATATCCTTTTGTAATCCCATGTGTTTCTTCTTATTTGATGTTGAATGTACACCCAACAATTGTAATGACTCTTTTAGCTCATTACGAAGAAGTAAACATGATAACAATTGGGTTTTTTCAAGTGTATCAAGATGATTGAAATGATCATTGATTTTCCATTTACCAATTTAGTCATTGACCTCTTTCTCTTATTATAAGGCTGCTTGGCATAACATTTCAGTTTCTCCATATCCATTTCAAGTAAATGATCTAAATTTCTATAAGAAATTTGTTTCCTCACCTTTTCAGCTAGTTTTATATATTCATCCATACTAGTAGAAGGAAGTGATCCTAACCGCTCTCCAACATGCATTGTTTGAACTTGGTCCTCCCCCTTATCTTCAAGGTCCATGTGTTCTTTAGCGGATTCATCTAATCCAATATCTAGATTTGGCTCGACTTCTACATGAGAACTTCTAGATGATGCTATATAAGTGAAGTTTATGTATGCAAGCAAACAAAGTGATAAGACATGATGCTATAAGTGAGAGAATTTTTAGCTAGTTTTATATGCTCATCCATACCAGTACGATATGTGGAAATCCCACAAAGAAGAATGTGTGAGATGTGTTGGAGGGCTAGTGGGTACAGAACCAACGAGTACATATTGTGCATCTCCTTCTCTAATTTGGATCTCGTAATATTTTATTGCTTCATGGCTTACCAACCCGGTGGCAAAAAATCTCATGCTCCGTGCAACCCTCGATTAAGTACTTGCCACTATATATTATGTCCCCCTATTTTCCTAATTTACCTAAAGAGAAATGAAAAATCAAGTATACTCTTATGCATTAGTAAATGAGAAGATTAGTTTCAAGTCCATATTTGTTACAATATTCTTATGAGCATTAATTACTTTATGTGTATGAATTGCATTTAGCATGTCAACCACTATGCCTATATGTCTAAAATGTTTCCATAACAGGAGCACTATTTACAATTTCACTGGGAGGAAAATATATGCATTCACGAAGATATAGCCAACTGTTGAACAAGAAAATTGCAGATCAGATTCTTTGATCATTGTCCCTCTCTTTCTCCAATGAAACATTTTGACAACTATGCAAAGTATCAAGTCCGTTCTACTATACATATGTGCAAAGTACTAAATATTTCATACTCAAAATGAAAACAAGATACAAGAATATAGAAATAATAAACATTTATAACTATGAATATGTGCACCATAGAAAAAAGTAGCTCTTGCTTGACATGGGAATAATTCATGATAAATTGGACTTAATGAGGCCTTGATTCAGGTTTTGTGAGGTATTTTATGCATGTACACTAGGTCATGGACTTTTGCAAATCGAATAACATGCTTTTAACGATGTCTTGTAAAGGAGTTATAAAGTGTTGTACGATACTTTCATGCTTTTCTAGACTTAATAAACCCATTTCTCCCTAATTCAACATTATAAAATATATTTAAATACATCCTCACATCAATATAGAAGGCTTATAACTTAAACCTAATGTTAAACTAGTGTTGTAATGTGTCTTGCACATTCACATTCATTCTTGTTCCTTTCTAGGCTAAGTGGACCTCATTTTAGTGTTGTAAAGTGTATTTAATTACACTTTCACATTGAATTTTGTGTCCCAATCCCTATTTTACATTCACATCATCATTAATAGGCCCCTATTAACCCATATTGTGCATCCCAAGGCTTAAATTGATCACATACCCGATAAAGTTGCAATTTAAATCTTATTTCCTTATCTACTGGCATCCTAGCTATCAAAATGGCCCCTATGGGACCCATTTTCCATACATGGTGAATTAGTCCCATCCAGGTGGGATCCATTCGCCATGTGTGGTGAATGAGTCCCATTTGGCTCATTTTTACCTTTGAGCAGGAAAAGTGAAATTTAAGTTTAATCTTACTTCATGTCGGCCTGTGATGAGGTATTAAAAGGTGAAATAGGTGAATTTCCTATAAATATAAGTATTTTAACCCTAATTCACATCTCTTATCATTATTCTTCCATCTCAAGTCCAACAACTTAGGGTTTTATCATTTCAAGGCATTAAGACATCCATTTTTAGACATTCAAGGGTAGATTCTTCATGTTTTGTTGTAGAATTTCAAGATCGAACATCATGGCAAGGTAATCAACTCCATTATTACATGTTTCATTCCATTCTTTCACCATTTTGGTTTAATTAACTAAAAGGGGTTTGACCAAGGCAAACCCCCATGCCCTAACATTCAACATTTCTCCTCTTCTTTTGTGTTTATAGATTTAGGACTCTTAGAAGCTTTCAAATCATTGAAGATCAAGTTTCAAGGCTATTCAAGTATTCTCCTCATTTATCAAGTCAAAATATAAAAAAAACTCACTTTCAGGTTTGAAAATCAGAATTTCAGAAGCGGACACTTGTGGAGAATCAAAATATAGACCAAAAGCTCTAAAATCCACCTTTGAATATTCAAAAATTGAAAATTTGACTCATTCTCCATGAGTGGTGGATGAGTCCCACTTCTAGGTCAATTTTTAGTTTTCTACATTTTTAGATTCCCTTTTGTTAGAAACAAGTTTCGACACAGTTTTGCAGAATTGGGACTAATTCATCCAAAATGGTGAATAAGTCCCTCTAGGCCTAAAAATCAACATCAACAGCATTTCAAATGTCATTTCTAGTCTTCATGCACATTCCAGGCACACACTTTTAGTTTGATTCATTTTTGTTTAGTTTTGCATTCATTTATAGGCATTGTTGCATTACACAATGTGTTTTCAAAATCACTTGTTTCATAGGTTTTGCATTCATAATCAATCAATTTATTAGCTTAGTTTCGTTTAGATCATCTCATTTAGCCTTATTAACATTATACAAATATCTTAATTTAAGTGAACCACCTAGATTCCTTTGAGTAGGGTTTATCTATCTCCTTTTAGGTGAAACATCCTAAGAATGCAAGAGTAGCCTATATGCCTACCCAAAAATCTATGGTTCATTTTGGTGAGCCTACTTTTTAGAACACTTTCTTGTCTGATTTTGGAGCCCTTCATCATATATCTAGCCTTCCATTGATCTTGTATTAGGGTTTGCATGATTTCCTTTGCATGCTAGGTTTCAAATTTTGCATTCATAAAAAGTGCATTTAGGTTGCATTTTTGGCATCTAGATTTTTGTCATTTCTTTGAAATTTTTCATTTCTAACTTAGGTCCACATCATAGCACTCAGAAATCATAACAATCACTCAACATTTTCTGAAGATTTTGAAAAAATTCCAACTGGGACTCATTCGCCACCCTGGGCGAATCAGTCTGTTTTGACCCCTAAAACTACATTTTATTGAGCTAAAAACCCTAATTTTATGCTTATATTTTCTACCATTAGTTATCTATATCAGTTGGTTGAGATTCTGTATCATGCATTTCATTAGATTTAGCTTACATTACCTCATTTCATGCATGGTTAAAATTCACATTTGTACTTCCAATCCTTCATCTTTCAAATTATTGCATAGCGTCATCAGTAAATTAATTTGTTTGAAATATGAAAAGTTGCATTTAATTCTATGTCTTTACATTGTGTTTTACATTTGCATATCTTCTCTTACATTTAAACCATTAGCAATAATCATTTTTTATATTCATGGCACTTAGACTTTTGCAATTTTCATTTTCAGCCTTAGTTCCTAGTTCATTTAGTTCATATTCATTAGCAAATGAAAACAAAAAACAAAAACTATCAAACAATCCAATTAAACAAATGATTCAATTTCCAACAACCCTCTCTTCTAGGCCTCTTAGTAGTGGTGATGTAGACAAGTTAGATGAAGTGCTTCAAGACTTTATCTCACTCATTTCATCCTCTAAAGCTTGTCATGAGAAGCCTAAACAAATTGACGATAACTTATCCCCCAAACCTTTTTGTAGTGATGACTTAGGCATGTTAGATGAAGCTCTTAAAGACTTCATCTCTCCTAGCTCATCCACTAAAGGTTTGACACAAGAGGATGCAAGCATTGATAATCATACTAATCATACTTGTTCTTCTCCTAATATCTCTCCCATTGATGATGCAGGTATCTTGATGAAAGAAGACACAATTATTGAATATCATGCAAGTTTTTCTTGCCTTCCTCCTCCTCTCCCTTGCAATGACATTATGACACATGAAGCTGAAATCATTTCTCCTCCCTTACCTAGTATCAACAATCATGACAATCCATCATTTTCTTCTCCTACTATCTTCTCTACACATGAAGAAGATAGTTTAGTGTTAGAAGATATTGTGATGGAAAATCTCTTTGAACGAAAAATTCCAATCATTAGTAACCATGAAACTCATATTTATCATTCTCTTCATGCCTCTCCTATGAGTGATGAAGCTATCTTTCCAAATCCAATTATGACATGTGATCAACATATTAGCTCTCCTCCTAGGGTTGATATTATGGCACATAAGAATGATACCTTAGAGAAAGCAGACAACCAAATAGAGCCTTCTTCTCATATCACCACTATTGATACTCAAAAAATTCCAACCATTAATCATCCCCCTATGTGTGCTAAAGTTATTTTGGACACACCTAATAATCCAAACATTACTCACCATTACACAAGAAACAAGCTCACAATACACCCATCCTCATTCTTCCAAATCCTGGTCTTCATGATTGTCCTTTCATAGAAATTCACCCATCCAAAAAACCTTCACTCAAGATTCTTCCAAGAAAACTCTACCCTTGGTACATCCTAAATCAATAGATATCTCATTAAACACGTGTATCAAGTAGTAACTTTGTTTCCTTATCCACATAAATACCATTAGTTGTTGCTCCTTGCCATGCAATAGTTGTAGGATCATCGCATACTCACTATTGCATGTTTTGCATCTATTGCAAGGGGCATCATATCATCATCCATTCCAGGCTCACCCTTGTCCTGCACTTAGTGGGGGCAAGGGGTTAGAAAGCCTTATCCCTGTATGTCACTTGTCATTGTGTCTTTTGAATAATTGTTAACCTGTCAAGAACATATAAGAGCAAGCTTGGGATGTGGACAACATGTCTTAAGATTGACTCGCATGTGACATACTCCCTTTCTTCATGACACAACTTATCAAAAACATATGACTTAGCATAGGGATTTCCCAGTAAGCTCTTATGTTCTCCATCTTCTACTTTAAAGAAATTTCTCATAGAAGAGTGTGTAGCAACCACTTTAAAGTGGGGGCATACATAGACAACATCTTTGTGCAAATTTCATGGCGTGATTTACTTTTTCTTGTGACATGTCCTCTCCTTGGTGGTGTCATTTGGTTTGATGCCTTCCAAGAGTGTATGATCAACTAAAGTGTCCTGATGCAAACAAAGCATCCCATGGATAATGATCTGACTCAAGGGAATAATGATCAACTGAAGTGGTCTAATTCAAACAAGGCATCCCATGGATAATGATCTAACACCCTGACTTGTCCTCTCTTTGAGACACTAGGCATAATGCTCCCTAAGAATAATACCTTACATGAATAAAGAAAAATTCCTTTTAAACAAAATTGTTACATAACATTCAAAAACATTTACAAAAGCATTACATTATGGTGCCTTATTAAATTTATCAGGAGAATAACTTTTGTATGGTTTGTATAATTCGAAGCCGACACACTGGCATGAATTTCTCATTATACATTGGGAAGTTGACACACTAGCATGACTTTCTCACTAAACTACTTATTTGGGACATCTCACCCCGTAGATGACCTGATGTTTTGTGGCCCTAGAGTGAGTGCATTTTTTCCACCATATTTTTTGTTCTTTCCATTGCATGATTGTGTATCTTAACGGTTTGACTTAGGATCTTGGATCCTGGGGGATTGACCACCTTCTTTGATCTTTGTCACTCTTTGTAATCTACATCTATACACTTGAATCTCTCTTGAATGTCTACTTTAGTGTGAGTTTGAAGCAAGTTCATCCTCTCACTAAAGTGGGGGCTAAATTGCACCGTAGAAAAAAGTACCTCTTTCTTGACATGGGAATAATTCATGATAAATTGGACTTAATGAGGCCTTGATTTAGGTGTTGTAAGGTATTTTATGCATCCACACTAGGCCTTGGACCCTTACAAATTGAATAACATGCTTTTAAGAGTGTCTTGTAAAGGTGTTGTAAAGTGTTGTAAGATACTTTCACAGTTTTCTAAAATTAATAAACCCATTTCTCACTAATTCAACATTATTAAATATATTTAAATACATCCTCACATCAATCTATAAGGCTTATAACTTAAACTAAATGTTAAACTAGTGTTGTAATGTGTCTTCTACATTAACATTGGTTCTTGTGCCTTTCTAGGCTAGGTGGACCTCATTTTAGTATTGTAAAGTGTATTTAATCACACTTTCACATCGAATTTGGTGTCCCAAGCCCTATTTGACATTCACATCATCATTAATAGGCCTCTATTCACCTATATTTTGCATGTCGAGGCTTAAGTTGATCACATACCTGACAAAGTTGTAATTTAAACCTTATTTCCTTATCTACTGGCATCCTAGCTATCAAAATGGCCCCTGTGGGACCCATTTTCCTTGCATGGTGAATCAATCCCATCCAGGTGGGACCCATTCACCATGTGTGGTGAATGAGTCCCATTTGGCTCATTTTTTTACCTTTGAGCTAGAAAAAAGTGAAATTTAAGTTTAATTCATGTTAGCCTGTGATGAGGTATTAATAGGTGAAATAGGTGAATTCCCTATAAATATAAGTATTTTAACCCTAATTCACATATCATATCATTATTCATCCATTATTCTTCCATCTAAAGTCAAGCAACTTTGGGTTTTATCATTCCAAGGCATTAAGACATCAATTTTTAGACATTCAAGGGCAGATTCTTCATGTTTTGAAGCATACTTTCAAGATCAACATCATGGAAAGATAATCAACTCCATTATTGCATGTTTCATTCCATTCTTTCATCATTTTGGTTTAATTACCTAAAAGGAGTTTGACCAAGGCAAAACCCCATGCCCTAACATTCAACATTTCTCCTCCTCTTGTGTGTTTGCAGATTTAGGACTCTTGGAAGCTTGGAAATCATTGAAGATAAATTTGCAAGGCTATTCAAGTCTTCTGCTCATTGACCAAGTCAAAAAATAATCAAAAACACACTTTCGGGTTCAGAAATCAGAATTTCGAAACCAGACACCTGTAGAGAATCAAAGTACAGACTAAAAGCTCTAGAATCCACCTTTGAATATTCAGAATTCAAAAGTGGACCCATTTTCCATGAGTGGTGAATGAGTCCCACTTCCAAGTCAATTTTGAGTTTTCTGCATTTTTAGATACCCTTTTGTCAGAAATAGGTTCAGGCACAATTTTCTAGAACTGGGACTAATTCTCCCAAAATGGAAAATGAGTCCCTCCAAGCCTGAAAATTAGCATCAACAGCATTTGAAATGTCATTTTCAATCTTCATCCACATTCCAGGTGCACACTTTCAGTTTGATTCATTTCTGTTTAGTTTTGCATTCACTTCTAGGTATTGTTGCATTACATAATGTGGTTTCAAACATCACTTGTTTCTTAGGTTTTTCATTCATAATCAAACAATTTCTTAGCTTATTTGCATTTAGATCATCTCATTCAGCCTTAGTAACATTATACACACATCTTAATTTGAGTGAACCACCTAGATTCCTTTGAGTAGGGTTTATCTCTGTCCTTTTAGGTGAAACATCATAAGAGTGCATGAGTAGCCTATAAGCCATACCTAAAAATATACGGTTCAATATGAAATAGGAACATTCAAATTAAATTTTATAAACTATTTATTTGATTCTTGAGAACCACTACTGGGCAATCAGTTATAGGTTCTTATACACATAATTTTCTATTAGTATATATATATAGTGGAACATGTATATGCATATGTATGTATAAAAGTATAAATGTCCATTACATCTATATAATAATGTCCTTCTTTCAGGGAAGTGTTGTGTGCAAATATTTGAGACAGGTGTCAAGAAAACAAGGACTATTGTGGCAAGGGATTGAGAATGCTATTAAAGAAAAGTAATGCACTGAGCCTGAATGAGCTGAACCAAACAAAAAATAGGAATTCATATTGGGTTCTACACTGAGATTAAAATCCTTCATTGTATTCAATCTTTTTGTTTGGTTTCCACTCATTCAAATTGGTGTATTTGGCTTTTGGAAAAACATGTTTTCTACTCAATGGCTATTGAACCTTCTCTACATACGCACATGTACTTGGACAACGATATAAAAAAAAAAGTAGTTGCACTTTGGAAAACTAGCCAAATTCCTATTATACTTTATACTGTTTCATCATGCAAACCCTAGGAGGATGCATCACTATAGACAAACATAAGAATATATGACAAAAACATAGTCCAATGTACTCTCTAATGCTATATAATAGCTTTGCAGACAAATAATGGAACAAACAAAAAGATCAACACAACAAATGCAACACATGGAAAAGGACACAAGCAAACAGTAAAAAACATATTTTATTAACCTATCATATGGATGCCTCCATCATCTACATATAAGATTTATATTTTTCTTCATTGTTTCATGAAAAAATTGAACAAGTCAATATCAATTGAAGACTTAAACCATAAAAAATTTGGCCACACATTCGAAGGTGACTTTCTTGTTGTCTACAAGACAACATTTGACAAAGACAATGAAACAAACAAGGTACTATGTGTTGATCTCACATACCTCAAAGTAGAGATGACAATTACACTAAACATCAGTGGAAACCTTGTCCAACAACATGAGCACAAGATAGTTCTAGGAATAGGGGTCTCAATATCAAGTTTCCAAATTGCACATAAAACACTTGATGACAAAGGGAACTATGGTTGCATATTTATATTGATAGACACTAGCACAGTTGAAAGCATGCCTCAATTTTCTAAAGACTATTACTTCATTCCATATATGACTATAAGCCAATTAGTAGGAACCACAGATCAAAATCCAACTGGAAAAATAGGTGCATTAGTTGTTGGTGCTAATAGAGTTGGTAGCCAATATGCTATTGATATCAAAGATGCTAGAGCAAAATCTGATAGAGCACAGGTACTAATCTCTAGATACCATATGCCACTAATCCATTTTAACCCATTTCTATACCATTTTGGCCTACACTAAATTTTTTTGTGACAATAACTAAGTTTCTTTTTGCCATGCAGTTGTGACTGCATTCATCTCATGAACAACAATACTTGCAAATAATGTAACAACTTTTCAGGAACAAAACTCTAGCAATTCTTTTCAAAAATATCGTAAAAGCCACAGATGAAAAGAACGTGTTCCACATAGGCCAATCAACATTTATTTTCAAATTCAACAACAAAAGAACAGTGCAAAAGTGAACTACATTGATGCAATCAACATTTACAGTAATTTTGAAATATCTAGTTGCTTTCTCAAACAATTTCTATCATATTCATCATTGTAACAATATACATTTACATGTTTCAGGTTTCAGGGACATTAGGGGCAGAAAACACACTTTCAAATCCATTTGAAGCTTTCTGCCCGATATGAAATTACAAGTTCTCTAGTTATGGAATGCTGCAAGAGAACGGTGCTCGCTGCAACCAATGTGACATAAAAGTGAGTTACATATACTTACTCGATCCTCAAACTATCATCATAAAAAATGACAGGCAAAAACTCCATTGTTAAATTGAAAACCATGTCATGCAACAACTCTTGCCTGCCTTCCAAAACATGAAATACGAGGACTATGTCAATGACAAGTCAAAAGTTGTATTTGCACTATGAGACTTTGTTTTCAAAGACATTTCAAGCTCAACCAAAACAATGTTTAGCCTCACCAGAAATAAGACACGACTTAATGCTTTCAAGATCAACCCAAAACTGTGTTTAGTTACATGGGGAATGTTTGTAGCTCTCACATCAAGTCGAAGACTTGAGTCAGCAAGATTTTGTTGTATGCGGAAGTAAATGATATTAGATAAGAAGAGGAGTTTAACGTGTGGGGAGGAGGAGATTTTAGTAGTTACATGAAAATTCAAGTGAAATAAATGATTTTAACTAGTCAAATTCATAATGAATTGTTTGGAAATTGAAAAGAAACTAAATATTTAAGTTATGGTAAATAAATATTTTTTGAATCTACATTTTTGTCTACTAATTTTTATTTTATTTTTTAATCATTGTTGTATTTTATTATACTAAATTTGTTATAAAATTTGTTATTCATAATGCTTATGTAAATATTTTTGAAAAAGATTAGAAACTAAATGTGTTGTTATTTTTTATTGGTTAAAAAATGTTTTTAGTTATCTATTTTTTAAATTCAAGTTTGATAATTTTTTTATTTATTTGTATGTTATTGAAGTTGTAATAAGATATTGTACTTTTTTATTTATTGATAATGTTAGAATGTGTTGTTTTTTTATTTTCAAATAATTATTCTAAACATAAAATGTAAAATATATTCAAAATTAATCTTTCTATCATTAATTTAACTTGTTCAATTGCTATCAATATACCTAACCAAACCAAAATTTTAAATGTAGTTTCTCAAATACTATGTTGTCCCAGACTATTTCCATTAACTTAAAATTGAATTCACTGCATAATTTATTATGTCAAGTCTTGTAGTTGTCAAATACATTAAACTTATGATCAGGCTTTCATAGAATGTTGCTTCTACATCATTCATGCTATCCTTTTTATTTAATGTTTGTCTTATTGAAATTGTATATTCTTATTAATTTACTATTTGACATTCATAATTTCTTCACATCTTTATTAGATATTTGATTTGGCATATAGAAATGTCTTTATTTATATAATTCATTTTTTTTAACTGATATTTATAGTATTACATACATATATTTTATTTGTATAATTTAAAAATATAGAATTTATATATATATATATTTAATTTTTATATTTTTTAAGTTTAGACATGTTTTTCTTATATCTAACTTATTATTTTTTCTATAACATAATAATGCTTAATTATAATATAAATTTATAAATTTACATATTAATATTAAATATTAAAATCATCAATAGTTTTGTATCCATTATCAAATATAATTGTCAACTTCTTGCAAGTCATTACTACAGTCAAACATGAACCATATATATTTTGATTTGCTATTTTTTCTGACATAGATTTTGCTAGAAGTAATAAGGAAAAAAAGCAACAACATCCATTCCATTACCTCAACCATATCTCCCACCCCCACCTAGCCTTTCTCAGTGTAGTGATAAAGAATGTGATCTTGTTGAATAAATTCGTAATACTCTAACCAAGATCTCCATTTGGGATTTGATTCAAACATGATCAAAGGGCTATATATGAGATGAGTGGTTTACGAGATGCATGGCATTGTCCCAAACACTATGCAAGTGGTGATTAAAGCATGGTGTTGCACGACATAATTTAGAGTGTTCTATAAACGACACATGGTGCAAAACAGTATGTGGAGGATTACACATTATGGTGGAAATGTCTAATACCATGTACACTTGTGTGAAAACACACCAACTATAATCGCTAAATAGATTATTTATTTCTCTAAATTTAATTTGTAAATATATAATTGATTAAAACCACATTTAAAATTGTAATTTAAACCTTAAAATTCAAAAAATTCAAAGTGACAATTTTTTGTCTTGACCACTTCACTAATTAATATGAATAAATCAAATATATTATTATTAATTTATAAACTCAATAATTTTTTTTTTTAATAATTAAAAAATAATCTAAAATCTAAATAAATAAATAAACAAACACACATTAAAATTTCAATTTTAAACTCAAATATTATGAAAGAATTCCTAAGTCCATAATAATGAGGGAAAGATGAACAAAATTCCAAGTATGACAAACAATGTTAAAAGGCGGACTTATGCAATTAGTTTTAGTCTAAGGAGAATGGAATAAAACATAGAATATGTAGACACGCAATAGTCTCAATTATATTAGTGATTTGATGTACATGATATACAGGAATATTTTTACTCGAATTAAAAGTGATCCGTTTATTAGTTTTTTTAAAGAAATTAAATATTTAAGTTCGGTGAATAAATTTCCTCTCAAGGTAAGCATTTTACATCCTTGTTAAATAAATTTGCTGCAAGAAATTTAAGGGACCATCATTCATACATCTTAAAACGCATCAAATTTCTATTAGGTTTTCTCATTTTAATTTTATATATTGATTTATTAAATTTACAGACAAATTTTATTTTTAAGTAATTATAAATAACCAGGCATACGTGTAAGCTTGGATTACGATAATAATTTGTAATATTAACAATAAAGCCAACGATTTCCAACTAAGTGCGTGCGGCCACTAAAGGATATTCTAAAACATAGTTACGTATTTTATCCAAATACAGTACAAATACCTCCATCGATAAATCTAAGAGCCAAGGTGGTTCCCTAACAAGAAGAGTATACAGACAGAAACAAGAAGCTTACAACAGGAAATGACACAAAGATCCATCTTATACACACCGGATTCGTCAGATAATGAGCTTGACCTGACTGCGTAGAATCTACCGTCCCTCTAGCGAATTGGAAATGGAAGCATCTATGCTACGACTGTAAGGTGGAGCGGATCTCAAAGTATTGGTGGCTGCACTTATCTCCAAAGAAAACGGAGCATCAAAACCTGGTATTGGAGCTCCTTCTTCAAGTATTTGGAGAACTTGTCTCATGACAAGCCTTCCTTCTGAGTGGGGATTGGAACAGATCAGTCCCAGTTTGAGTCCCAGTTTGGAACAGATAGGTCTTTGTACTTAAACCTGTGAGGCCAATACTCCATTTCCCATTCTTCGATAAGATATCTGTACCGGTGTTTCTTCAACAACACGAGTGATGCTGCCACCACCAGGAGAATGAGGAAGACGCAAGCTGTGCTAATACCAGCTATCAGTCCGGAGTTTGAGCTCTTGGATTTTCTGTGTATAAAGGATGGAAGATTAGATGTATTCAGGGACTGGGCCGTTCCGTTTGTAGTAAAGCTCCAGGCCAGGATGTAATTCTCTTAAACAATAACTCCTATAGCTGCTGAGAAACCAACGTAGATTTCTTCTTTTAGAATGCTGGACAGGGATATATTTTTCATATACAAGAGTGGTTTTTGTGGGCGATCAAGACCAGCCTCCGCTATGGTGACTTTGAGCTCGTTTTGAAAATGGTCATAATCAATCCAAACTTGAATATTATGTCCGCTGTCGAGCTCCAATTCCTGGAATCGGCTGCTGTTAATCCAGTAGCCCGCAGGCGTAGAGTTTGCAGACCAGAGGTCGTTGAGATCCACACCAACATGATTGTTGTTGATATCCCTAAATTCCAAGTTCTTTAATGTGTCGAACTCAACTGCAAACAGATGATTAGAGGCCTGTCCCATAGTTGAAATATTACTAATCAAGCCAAGGTACGGACCTGGTAAAATTCCCTCTAGACATCTGCTGGGCGTCATTAAAAACGCCATTCCGAAGCCAGATTGTGAAGCCGAAGAAGGAACAATGCTAAACACAAAAGTTGTGCTGAAAGAGAAAGTCGAATTCAGAGAGCCACGATCTTTCATACTAACAGGATGTCGATAGAAAGCACGGCCCATACTATCTTGAGATCGTTGATTAAGGGAGATAGCAGTGGACTCCACTGAAGCATTACCAAACAATTCGAGGCTCGACGCATTGAATTGGTTGTAGATAAAGTTTGTCTGGGCCTTGACGATAAGCGAGGTAGGGATGAGGAAAAGTACAAGGACCACGCTTACGCCTTCCACTGTCGAGCTCCAGCTCGACTTCGATTTTCTGTTTGAACTTAAGACATAATCAGCGACATAAAAGTAAAAAACTCAGAGCATATGGCCAACAGATTGAAATATTTCTTTTCGTAGAAGCCAAAAGTGAAATAGAAATGCACCTGTGAATGGGAATATAAATTACGAGCAAACCAAGCTTACAAAATGGTACAGATTTACCTTTTTGCGAATTGCAAAGTTTCCATTGTTTTTTGCGTATTTCCCTTCTCACGCCTCTAGCATAATATAAGAATGCTCTCTGGTTATTCGAATCCCGAAAGCTCTCTGGTTATTCAAATATAAACATAGTGCAGAAAAGGTAACCAAAGTAAAGCAAAAACGAAAGAACGAGATATTGTGAACTCTCCACACATTCAAAGGAAATAGTACCGTGTACAATAAGTAAAAGGCTACCTTTCAGCAAAAAAATCAAAAAGTTGATTTTTGACGCAAAATCTGATATGGAGTTATTAGTATCTAATTACTAGCACTTGCATCTACAGGGGGTTCAAGGGATAGCTGATAGGAAAGTAAAGGAAAAAATTATATTTATTTTAACATTATACAATTAGATATAAGATAAAATTCTCCTATTATTACTTCAATGGAATATTTATAAGATAAAATTCTACCATATTTATTACCGCATGGTATTGGGAGTTAAGAAAACTTTAAATGTGAAAACAGAGGAACAAAGTTTAACGAAATCTGTGAAAAGCGGAAATGTGGATTTGATAGGTACGAAAATGTCAAGTGAATGGGCCAGGCCACCTAAGCTGTTAGGGCTTACTACATGGTCCCATGGGGGGGCTTGGGGGGCTTGGGCTTCTATTTCCATGGAGAAGGAGGTCCCATGGGAAAAAAAAAATTAGGCTACGGGATTAATTGGAATCTTTTCCAGAAAAATAGGAGCCCCTACAATATAGGAATGAATATTTAAGCTGGCGAAATTGGGGTGGGGCTAGAAATTGCCCCTACAGCTTAGGAGTTTTTTATGCCACTTGTCTATCATATAAAATTTTCAATTCTTATTAGAAAATAAAAATGAGAGAATTTTTATTTATTTTTTATTTTTTATCAAAGCACTATAGTTCATTCCTTAAATTTTGGAGTTTTAAATTTTAAGTGGAATTGCAAGATTAAATTCATGGGACCAAGAACTTTAAAATATTCCTAAAAAAGCTAAGCAGTGTTGATGTGTTTTTTATGCACTTCTCAACACAAGTAATGCATAGATGCACTACCTCTCTTGAAAGACAATCTTCCACAATCAGATTGCAGAACACTATCCCAAGATCTCTAATGTCAGGTCTTGACAGTGCTTGGAATATTTCAGTTGTTTGATGTAATTTGCTGGAATCACAAGGCGGTCTTACGTAGGTAATACAAAACATGGAAAGTTGGATCTTGGAATGGAGTTTTAAAGATAGAAAAGTTATCAGGAATTTTGCTATAGGTTCAAATAGCATTAGTAGACTCTGTGTTTATCATTGGATTTAGCTTTACAATGTGTAATGAACCTTACCATAGGTTACTCATTAAACAAAATTCAAAAAAGGGCAGGGAAGAGAGGAGGTTCCAATTGATCCGTACCCTTCACCTCCTCCTCCTAGGTGGAGGGCTGTTCTGTGGTGCTCCCCGCCTATTTGAGCCTTTTGGAGGGTGAGCCTCTTGTCTCTTTCCTCGCATAGACCTTGGGGTTTGGTGACTATTCTATTTTTGTCCCATTTCTCTTCTTAGATCTAGTGAGTGGAAGAGACTTGGAGGTCCTGCCAATAAAAGTGGTGGCAGTGGCATCCTTTGTGGCACTTGGCTCACTTTTGAGCCCTTTGTAAGCCAAAATTACTCCTCACTACTTTAATTAAGCAACCTGCTGATCAACCCACTCTTTAGTGTGAGCCAAGATTGGCCTGGTTATAGTGTCGAGGTCATCGATCTCCTGCTCATCCCAATCAATTATTGGTATCGGCAAATTAGCGACTGCAAGGTACCTAGGGTGCATTATGGTGCTCTCATTCTCCTTGACCTGGTCAGGTATGGGGAAAGGTTGCACCCTCCTTAAAAACTGCACCGTCATTCGCATATAGTGAATTGCCTATACCTCCTTATCATCCTGGCAATGCCCCCAGAAGTCTTAAATGTAATGCAAATGGGTGTACCCTGGTCCCAATGCCTTCCTGACGTGGCCATGCGGATTTTTTCATGGGCGAACAGTGTGTAAGTAGAAATGGTAATCCTTCAGCTCTTTCTCGGAGTTACCGGCACACTGGAAAGTTTGCGGCCTGTACATGCCCTGACCTAAAGTCATGGGATAAAAAATCCTTGCTATGTGTTTGTTGCTGACGATTTCCTGTATGTGTTGGAGTTATTGGGAAAGTTCCAGAAGGATGATCTGGTCATTGGGGTACCGAGGCAACATGTTCAGCCTTTCAGTGAATCCCTGGGCATGGATGTATGTGAACTTTGGATACTAGATAAAGAGGAAGGCATACTGTTTCAAAAGTTCCTTGGCGTTGTGGGAGACCCTCCTCACAAAGTCTCTGGCAATCATTCTGATAATATACCTAATGAAAGCATCATTTACTCTACAGTATTCCTTCTTGAAGTTCTGGTACTAGAGCTGTGAGTACCTATCATATGCTTTGAGTCTTCGCCCTTGCTCCTGATCAGGTGCCACAAACAACCCGTTATACTATCTCTGATCTGCCAAGGAATAGACAAGATAGGAAGTCATATAAAATTTAGAGCTCTTTTTCACGTTGACGAATTGCTCATGGAAGCAGTTGCTTAATATGCCTCCCCAATAGAATGAAGTCATTGTTGTGACATCCTCATTCCCTTGAAGAATTTGTTCAACGAAGTATACCATCCATTCCTGAAAGTAGGCGGCCGCAGAAAGACCCATAACTCTGCTTAACATGGTGACCAAGTCGTGGTAATCTTCATGGAAGTCACTGCAAAAGAGTTCCTGAGGAACTTTTGCAGTGCTGCCCCGCTTTTCTTTGCACCAGTGCTGATTTATTAGCTTCTTATAGCCCATCAGATTATTGTCCCATGCTGCTTGGTATTCTTCTATGTTGGATGCTTCCATTTCTTGAAATGTGGGAATGTGGAAAGTTTTCACGATCCCTTTACGTGACATATCGGCGAGAATGTTGCCCTCTCTATCAAAGATTATTATTGTGTCGGCTTGGTATGCCTCTCAACAAGTCATGACCAATTCAGGGGCCATGAGGGATGCAGGGAATTCAACAGCCTTTGCTATTCTGCTCTACCTTATCAATCTTGCATTTTTGGTCGTTGGAATGACCCTGACCCTTTGTATGAATTCATCACTATTGACGTGGCCTATGTTGGTGTCAGTAATCTCCTTCCAATCCATGGTGACTTTAGAGTGCAGAGGCTCGCCCTGGGATTGATACTTCATCTGGTCCTTGTCCTCTTTTCCTTGAGGAGTTTTTCCTAACTTTTTCCCTTTGTCCTTCTCGACAAATGCCGTTGAAGGTCCCGTGCCCAATTCCATATATTGTGCAAGCAAAGGCGTAGTCAGCACAATAGATCACAAAAGAATTTGTGTTAGCTAAAATCCTAAAGGTAGCATCCATTTTAAACAATTCATCTATTAATCACAACATGATCTTTATTTCCTGATGTCATCGATCTTTGATCAAGGGCATTTGAATAGTTCAGGTCCGAAGGGCCGGATTTCCCTTACAAGAATGTTGTTTGGAAGGGAAAAAAGGGCATAGGGCTCCCCGAGATTCTCTTCAATCAAATTTTAGCACTTTGAGAGGTTCGTAATAAAGAGGACCAAAATTAAGCATGTGGGTCAAACTTAGATTTTAGATTTGGGCTCGTTTGGATTGGTTTAGGAGAATCCAGAAGTCCTGGGCTGGAGAGCTATCCAGAGATTGTAGTTTGAACAGCAGGCTAAAAATTGAATTCCAGAGATGGAACTCTGGGGTTTGGGGTTTGGTAGGTCACAGGGCGATCAATAGTTTGTGACTTCACTTCTTCAGCTTCGGGCTTGTGGTACTAGGGAGGCGTTCATCTTTCTCCATTTGTGACAACAATCGCCAGATGGAAGTCTAGAAGCAGTAGCCTGGCAGGGGAGTCCGCCGCTTTGATTTCATTTTCTATGTTTGGCAGCGAAGGGGAGGGTAGAGTTCGATGGGCAGAAGGATGAGAGAGAGTTTCATTTGGAATGGTGAGTGAGGGGTAGAGCCCCGCACACCAGAGCCCAGCGCGGATGAGGGCATTCTGTAGCTTTCATAATGGGTCCAGAAGGCCAGGGCAGCGTGGTGCATTCACCGTTCAGGAGAGCAAATGCCGGACGAAAGTCTGGAGCATCGGATCTGGGCAAAGATAAAGTCGATCACCATTTGACTTTGAATTTTAGTCCCACAACGGTCCAAAGGTTGGAGCCTGGAGCTTGGGAGGATGGGCGAGGATTTCCCCTCAGGACCGCGGATTAGGACATGACTCCCGGGCGGCAGAGCCCGGTAGGAAAAAGGGCATTTCTTGGTCAAAGGATATCCCCATGGCGAATGGAGGAAGGAATCCCAAGAACAGATGTCCAGATTCCTAGGCTCGAAGGATCTGAAGGACGCTTGCCTAAGCTGAAATTCCTGCAGCGAGGGAAACGACGGGGCTCGAAGCTCGGAGGGGCGAAGAGGGTTAGCTGTTTCGACACGGTGACATCCATAGTGACTTCCGAATGATGAAGTCCGAAGGCCTGGGCCCGAAGGAAGAAATTTCCATCATCAATAAATTTTATCATTTGGTATGAACGGCCAAGGCATGTCCCGAGACCGAAAGGGATGATCTCCCTGCGCAAAGAACGACTGTGGTGAGGTAAGGTTCCAGATTCATGATGAGGGCATCATTGAAGGTTTGTCAAGTTTTCAACATGTGGGTTTTGTGTGTAGTACCGTATTTTATCAATTTCATGGCATCTTAATGATTGATGTTCATTTAAATCCTTAGAAATCACAAAAAGAATGCACGGGAGGGCAAACAAAGGACCTACATCGAACAATCAATGCGGGGAGACGTGGGATCCACCTACGATCGATGAAGTGACAGTGAGAGTGATGAGCATGAAGGTGTCAATGATGGTGGGCTCCTCCAACAAGTTTTGTGATTGCTCTGCAACTCTGTCAAGTGATAATGACGAGCTCAAACAGGTCTTTTATACCTATAATCGCCATTAATGACCCCATTAAATGCAGGTACGACGAGAGAAAAGTTGGTGAGTTTGAATGTCGGCAATGGTGGTGGGAGACGTAGGGTCCGACAGCCGGGTGGGCGCAAGACGACAGCTGCTGGAGGATTTTTTATTGGTTGGGTCGGTAGCGACAGAGAGAGATGGAGCCCGAAGGGCGGAATTCCACCAAAGACCCACCGTTGGAGATGGTGAAGCCATCACAAAATTCCAGAGACAGAATTCTGGAAGATCGTGCCTAAAACACCTGGAGGAAGCCTGGTTTTCACACAAACTTTTAAGATGGTAAACATGGTGGTGGGACCTAGAAGGTGGGATGTCACCAGAAGTTCATCATCTGGGCGACGAGACACCCCCAGAACTCTGGGAGCAGAACTCCAACATTCGAGGCCCAGATGGTTAAATAGTCGTGACGAGATTTTCTAAGGATTGCCGACGGAGACTAGGAGTGTCTCGAATCGAACGACGTTCGGAACGGCAGACGAAACAGAGAAACCTGACAAGGGAAGCCTAAACAGCTGGGGCTGGCAGGGCCCGAAGCCGTTGGAAGGGGCAAACTGCCAGAGTGACCCCACAAAGCCCCAGAACATGACAAAATCAAAAGGGGAAGGCATGGTCAACTAATGGTAGGACTTTAAAGCAACATTGACCATCTGAGACACTAAAAAGTGGGTAACGCAAAATGAGGAGGCGACAAAAATGACCCGACAAGGAGAAAGAAAAGAGGGTCCCTGTTCTGAACGGGGCATGTGTGCTGAGGGCACAACAAATGGTGACTCTGCTAGAGAATTCTCCCGAGCGTTCTAAGGATAAATTTTCATTCAGGACCCAGAATCTCTGGTTTCACAGACCATGAGTAGTTTCCATGGATGAATCTGGGAGAACGAAATCCTTAATTGGGTTAGGTTATAGGACATCTCAAAAGTCTATGTAGTGAGTTCATTCCTTTCTTCGGGATAGTGAACATGGTTACCAATTCAACCGAGTGAGCTACGTAAATCGTCTAACACCAAAAGTAACCTGGACATTGCTCTGCTGCCAGTTAGGCGTCCATAGGCTCGACGGAGTTATCGCTACAATCCCATGGATATTGCTTTACTATCGGTCAGGCATCCATAGCCTCGGTAGAGTTACCTGAACACTCATACAGTCATTTATTTTTTCAAAATTCCTTTGGTCTTTTGCTTCGATATTTCTTTCAATGTTTATTTCTCATTTATCATTTAGTTTGACCGTGTAAGCATTGAAGCCTACGATGGGTTTGAGATTGCAGTGATCACTCGAGCAGACTTAAGATTTTTCACTCACTAGGGTGTCATAACAACCATGGCACAGTCTTTCAGAAATGATTATTATGTGTTTTGTGTGAGATCTGAGATGTATGTAAGAAGATCCAATCCAGGGTCGAGTTCTAAGCAGTGCTCAAACAAGGAAATCATTCATGGACTATTTTCAGAGACTGATGGTCGAGAGGGAATGTTTAGCCAAAGAACACAAAGGACGGATAGCAAAGTAAACCACTTGTCGAGCAAGCACGACCACCACTAAGGAGCGGGAAACAACTTTTCAAAACAAAACTGTCGGGAGGGGGAAACAAAAAGAGCGACGCAAAACAAAAAATGCAAGCAAACCAAAAAAGCAACCTACCTAACCAATGTACAAATATTTACAAAGAAGAGCTCAAATGAGCTCAGGCCTGGAAGTAATGCTTCAGGTGCTGCCCATTGACTCTCAACGGGGCGTTCTTACCAGTAAAGGTCTTTAGGTAGAAAGCATTATCTCCCAAAATCTCAGCTATTTGAAAGGGGCCAAGCTAGAGCTTGTCGAATTTGTTCTGTCCCCCTTTCTTTTTGTGGGCCTTGTCCCAATATAGGACCAGATCTACAATTCTAAAGGCTTTGATCTTGGCTCAGCAGTCGAACCATCTTTTCACTATGCCCTAATGTTTGGTGAAATTTTCTATTGCATGGTCTCGTACTTCCTCTAAATGCAAGAGCTCAGCTAACCAAGCTTCCCTATGATCTCCTCTCTCATAAAAATTGTTGATGAACTAAAGAGTAGGAATCTTCAGATGGATAGGAAATATTGGTTCTAGGCCATAAATAAGGTGAAACAGGGAATCACCAAGGGCAACCTTGTGGCAAGTGCGATCAGCCCAAAAGGAAAAATGGAACTAGGTATGCTAGTCCTTGGGATTCCTATCTAGCAGTTTTTTTATTACGGTAATCATGTTCTTATTCGTAGATTTTGTTGATGGTGTTTTTATGCACTTCTCAACATAGGTAATGCATAGGTGTACTACCTCTCTTGAAAGACAATCTTCCATAATTAGGTTGCAGAACACTATCCCAAGGTCTCTAATGTCAAGTCTTGATAGTGCTTGGAATATCTCAGTTGTTTTATGCAATTTGCTGGAATCACAAGGTAGTCTTACAAATGAGTTACAAAGCATGGGAAGTTGGGTTTGCAAATGCAATTTCAAAGTGCTAGAAGTGAATGAATAGTGGCTGTCCACTCAAAACAGCAAGCTAAAACTCATCAAGTTCATCTAATTTAGCTTCATGGTGATGCTTTGGATCCTACTCTAACCAAAGATTAAAAGAAATAGAAGAAGGGAAAGGGTTAAGAAAGTTATTCTAATCCTAAGCTACGAATGAACAATAACAATGGTGGCTGCTAGGGTAGATAGACTTCCTAAACTGAGTTTTTCTTGACCAAGAGAAACCTACAGCTATACGAAACTAGTGCAATCTTCTAAGGACTGCAGATTTTAAGATTACACACACACATCATATACATGCAATCGAACTAGGTTGCAGCAATAAAGGAAAGAGGCTCATAGTAGCTTTGCAAAGTGATTCATCATTAATGAACCACAAAAAGCATGAGCTAGAAGTTCATCAAATACTATAACAGCAAAAGCATCATGATAGCCATTCAAAAAACTAATACTAGAACTAATATGGAAGTAGAACCATGCATGCACGATGAGAAAAATCAAAGAGAACATCCATAAAATCATGCAATGTTGTCTTCTATTACTACAAAATGCTTTTTACAACAGCTCTCCAACAACCTACAAATTAGGGGCAAGCCCCTATTTATAGTTTTCCAAAAGTCAAATGAATGGCCAAGATCAGTTCTTGTTACGTGGCCAAGATTCATTATAAAATAGGGTCTCACCTACCCCCAATATATCACAATTTAAAATTACATCTTTGTCTTTTCCCTATTTTGTCCTCTACTGATAGCACTGTAACACTTTTGTCTTTTAGCCAATTGTTGTTTCACTATAACTACTATTTTGGGAGTTCATCTTTGATGGGGCTATCCTCTTGCCCTTTTAGAAGCTATGTATTCTATGAACTTGAGGATGAACATTCGAAGCTTGTCTATTTCGATGATTTCATATCACAACACCTAATAGCTCCATTCTTTTGCATTGGATTGACCCTGATCCTTTGATGAATTCATCAATATCAACATGGCCTATGTTGGTGTCAATAATTTCCTTCCAATCCATGGTAACTTTTGAGTGTAGAGGCTCACCTTGAAACTGATATTTTATTTGGTCCTTGTCTTCCTTCCCCCGAGGAGTTTTTTTCGACTTCTTCCCTTTGTCTTTCTCGACGGCTACCTCTGAAGGTCCTGTATCCGATTCCATATATTCTGCAAGCAAAGGCGTAGTTAGCGTAATAGATCAAAAAAGAATTCATGTTAGCAGAGATTCTAAAGATGACATACATTTCAAATGATCTATTAAGCATAACATAACTTTATCTCTTGACATCATTGATCTATTGATTGGGTGGTATTTGGTCAATTCAGGCCCGAAGGGGAAAACACTGTCACTTTGTTTTAGTTTCAATCGACATCAGAATCCGTCTCAAGGAAAGGTCTCGGCGATAGTCATGTGTTTCACCGATTAAAGCACTTCGGTGTAAGATCTGTGTCTTTGGTGAGAAGTCTCACCGATATCTGAATCTTATGCTGAAGCTGATGGATCTCAACATATTGCAAAGGGAGTCCTCAGCATAGGATAATTAGATGGCAAGAGGTTTCTCCGATCGAGCAATGTTACAGTGACAAAGGAGGCCCTTAGTGTAAGATATTGGGTTGGGAAAGGGTCTTGGCAAAGACAGAAGTCTTGCTGATAGCCGGGAGCAAGACCAGACCCGACAGCTAGGCCCACTATTTGATTTTGTCCTAGTCCAGTGGCAGTCAGAAGGGCAGAGCCTGGACCTCAGACGGGCGGGTGAAGTTCTCCCCTTAGGACGGTAGTCAAGGAAAGGATCTCGAATGACCCCACTAAATCATTTGAGTTATACATTTTGTGTGTGGGTCCATATCGGCATAGGTTTCAAGTTGTTTCGGCGACGATGGGGGTCCCTATCGGTATAGGTTTCAGCTCTCAGGAAAGCATCATATCGACAATCCTTTGTTTCCCCAACTTTGTTTTTGGTGGCTCATCGGTATAGGTGGGATGCTTTCAGTAAAGGGTTATGGTGACATTCATATGTTATATCGACATTCTTCAATGGGATTTCTTCAATCGGCCTTCGGTATAGGTTTCATGTCTCAGTGTATGGTCTCAGCAATGCAAACATGTCTCACCGACTTCACATTTGGTTTTCTTTTGGTGTGAGTTCATTCTGGTCACATTGACATCTACATGTATAAGTCTTATTTTCTCTTGGTGACCTGTGGTGCCGGAGTGGCTTTCATTGGTACTTAGCAAATTCTATATAGCATCTTGCCGAGGGCTCAGAGTTATAGTGACATGCTAAGGTATATGGGGCTCTATCAAGGAGAGAGATAAAAGGGTCTTGGCAACTGTGAATTAAATAATGACTCATGTATTTCCATCGACCAAGCTTAAGGGATTCTCCTAGCGAAGAAAAAAGTTTGGATGGTTCGGTGAGACTTGTAAGATTGGTATAACTCTTAGCGAGATGCTCGGGGTCTCACTGAATGGAACGATGAAGTCTCCTCATCAGCATGACAACAAGGTTGCTATAGGGACATGGGAATGAGAGGGTGCCTTCGGTGAAACAACATATGATCGTTATAGGGTCTCGCCGACACTCGAAAGCTATGCCAAACGAGGATGTCGGTAGGACAACCTTAAGCAGGGAAACATCTTGGTGATCAGGGCAAGCTATGCGGATAGAGGGAACCTTCGGTGAAAGATTCTTAAATTAGGGAGAGGTCCTGGTGACCTCGCCAAGTCTTGCCAACAGGAAATGATGGCCTTCGGGGTAAGATTTGCTTTCTCCTAGCGAATGAAGGGCTAACCCGAGGTGGCTTTCGACAAAGCAAGAACATTCTATAGAAGGCTTCCCCGACTCTCTTATGTCTCGCCGACATCATGATAAGGTTCCTGTCGGCAAGAAGGCCAAACTGTCATGGTGAAAATAGACCAAAACGTAAGTGTTCAGTGTAGGATTCTAAGTCATTGAGAGGTTATGCTGAACGAGGGTAAGTATTGCCAACCGGTAAGGGCCAAGTGTGTTCGCTAATAGAAGGAACCTCACCAGGAAGTCTTGGCGAAGGAAGGGTCTCACCGACGAAGGGCGAGGGGCAGAATCCCGGGGACAGATGTCTAGAGTCCTAGGCCCGAGAGACCCAAAGGATGTTTTGATATTTCTGATATCCTATCCAGTCCTCGATGGCAAAGGAAGGATCCGGGCCTAAGGGCCACGAACGATTCTGTGAAGAATGGTCGTGCGAGGCGTAAAGCTCTGAATATCCTCTGCAACACTGTCAAGGGAAAATGACAAAACTAAATGGGTCTTTATACCCCTAATCACCATTAATGACCCTATTGAATGTAGGTATGGTGAGACAAATGTTGGTGAATTTGAGAATCAAACACAGTGGCAGGAGACCCAGGGTCCGGCGGCCAGGAGGGCGTAAGACGGTAGCCGCTTGGAAGGTAAAACTCTGTAAACTCACTAGCGGCAAAGAGGAGGTTGGGGCAAGAAAGGCAAGATGATGTGAGAGGTTCGCCATGAGGAATGGAAAAACACCCTAGGAACCTCAGGAGCAGAACTCTAGGGTCTCGGGTCTGAGGTTTGGCAGCCATCAAGATTTTTACGATTTCTATCAGACGGCTAATAGAGGTTCGGACCCCGAGGTCTAGGAGGATGTGAAGCAAACACCGTCAGGAACTACAGGAGCAACAGGGAAACCCAGCATGGGAAACCCAGATGGCTAGGCCAGAGGGGGGCTAGGGCCGTTGGCAGGGGTAATCTGCTTGAGAGACTCTGCGAGGCACCAAATCTTGACAAAATTGAAAAGGGGAAGGCATGGTAAACTCATGGTGGGATTTTGAAGTGACATTGACCATCTGAGACACCAAAAAGTGGGGCACACAAAATGAGGCGGTGACAAAACATGACCCAACAAGGCAAAAGAAAAGAGGGTCCCCATTCAAAATGGGGCGAGTGTGCAAAATATGCACAACAAATAATGGCGATTCACTGGGGAAATGCTCTAGAGCATTTGATGGCAAACTGGAATCACAAACCCAGAATCTCTAGTTCTGACCTTCATGCTAGGGAAAACAAACCAAACGCCCAACCAAAGGATCAAAACCATTAGCCAACCCAACCTTTAGTATGCTAAAAATTCAGGTGTGTGCAATTGCGTTAATTCCCATTCTTTAGCTACTATAGGAACCCAAGCTCTATCTAGTTAAGCTACGTAATTTATTCTAACTCCAAAAGCATCTGGGACATTGTCTCGCTGCTAGTCAGGTGTCCATAGCCCCAACGAGGTTGTTGTTGTGATTCTCCTAAACATTCCTCTACTACTAGCTGGGCGTCCATAGCCCCGGTAGAGTTGCTCGGATACCCCCAAAAAGTTGAATTTTCCCATTCTTTTAATTTTTAATGTTTTCTTTCTTTCTTTCTTTCTTTCCTTTAGCTCTTTTATTTCAACCCATAAGCAATGAAGCTCACGCTCAGGGCTGAGAATCACAATGGCGCTGGAGCAAAATTTTATATTTTTCACTTAACTAGACTTCACAAAAGGCCCTATAGTGACCATCAAATTCTTAAGATGTGTAAGAGCTATAAGATTTCAGAATACATCGGAGTCAGACTAAGCCAACAACTTATCCTCTTTGAATCAAACACCCAGATCACTTGACACTAACAGAAGACCTTCACCATCCACTCTAAAGACTTGATATGGGCAGCAAGTAGAGGAGGTTGGGCACTTGGCTTCATCGCTTGTTCTTTGACTTTCTTAATGGCTTCTTGGCAGAGTTCGCATGTGAGCTCTGAGTGTGATGAATCATGAAGTCTGCACCAATTCGGCAATAGTAGCACCTCCAAATCCACTTGGTATTTCAGCTCTGAGCAATCCTTTGCTAACCTGGAGATGAGCTGGTCATATCTTTCTGCTATTGAGTCCTCATCATCACATGAAAAAGAAGCATGATGGTGGACAGCCATGGTGAGTGGTTGTTCCCACCCCTCCAAACTTGCTTTTTTTGATACTCGATCACTGTCATTTGTGAAGGGGAGGCTTTCTAATCTAATTTCACTTATACCTTCGTCATCATTTTCACCTGCTCCAAGGTTCTCAACCTCTTCTTCCTATTTTTTAGCATCTTCATTGGCTGTCCCAAAACATGCACTATTGTAGACTTCATTGGTTCATTGTCACCTACCAATTGCTCTTCTTCTGGAGTGGAGGACTACCTTCGATTGGTGGAGGGAAGACCTAAATTAATTTGAATTATATTTTCACCAAGGCACCTTGTTGTCCCAAGACTTTTAGCTCCTCCCTCTTGGTTTTCATTTTCTATGTCTGTTGTCCCAACACCAACTTGTGTCGAGTTTCTTGGATCATCTTTATTTTGCTGTCCTTTGGATGTTGACAACTCTTCTGCCTCATGGGATGACTTCTCCTCATTGGAAGTTGGCTGCTCCAACTTTTTCAAACAACCCTTGGCTTGAGCAATGATGTTGTCACATGATGGACACATAAATTCTAAATGTGGTGCATTATGAAATCTACACCAACTTTCCATTAGTACTTCCTCCAATCTTGGTCCATCCATGCTGCTCAAATGTTCTTGGATCGGCTCCTTAAATGCGTTGGCTACCATGGTTTGTAATTCTTCCTATGGGTCTTCGGGGGCCAAGGGCAGATAGAATTCCTAGAAGGGGATTTCTCCTTGCAAGACCTTTTCAATTC
>VDFB02000017.1:188838916-188900315 GCA_007258455.2 Sequoia sempervirens
GTTCATCTAATTTAGCTTCATGGTGATGCTTTGGATCCCACTCTAACCAAGGATTAAAAGAAATAGCAAAAGTGGAAGAGTTAAGAAAGTTATTCTAATCCTAAGCTATGAATGAACAGTAACAATGGTGGATGCCAGAGTAGGCAGACTTCCTAAACTGAGTTTTGTTTGACCAAGAGAAACCTACAGCTACACAAAACCAATGTAATCTTCTAAGGACTGCAAATTTTTAGATTACACACACACATCATATATATGCAATCGAACTAAGTTGCAGCAATAAAGGAAAGAGTCTCATAGTAGCTTTGCAAAGTGATTCATCATCAATGAACCACAAAAAGCATGAGCTAGAAGTTCATCAAATACTATAACAACAACAACATCATGAAATCCATTCAAGAAACTAATACTAAAACTAATATGGAAGTAGAACCATGCATGCAAGATGAGAAAAATCAAAGAAAACATCCATAAAATCATGCAATGCTATCTTCTATTGCTGCAAAATGCTTTTTACAATAGCTCTCCAACAACCTACAAATGAGGGGCAAGCCCCTATTTATAGTTTTCCAAAAGTCAAATGAATGACCAAGATCAATTCTTGTTGTGTGGCTAAGATTCATTATAAAATAGGGTTTCACCTACCCCCAATATATCACAATTTAAAATTACATCTTTGTCTTTTCCTATTTTATCCTCTACTGATGGCACTATAGCACTTTTGTCTTTTAGCTAATTGTTGTTTCACTGTAGCTACTCTTTTGGGAGTTCTTCATATTTGATGGGGCTATCCTCATGCCCTTTTAGAAGCTATGTATTCTATGAACTTGAGGATGACCATTCGAAGCTTGTCTATTTTGATTATTTCGTATTGCAGCACCTAGTAGCTCCATTATTTTGCATTGGATTGACCCTGACCCTTTGTGTGAATTCATCAATATCAACATGGCCTATGTTGGTATCAGTGATTTCCTTCCAATCCATGGTAACTTTTGAGTGTAGAGGCTTGCCTTGAAACTGATATTTCATTTGGTCCTTGTCTTCCTTCCCTTGAGGAATTTTTCCTGACTTCTTCCCTTTGTCCTTCTCGACGGCTGCCTCTGAAGGTCCTGCACTTGATTCCATATATTCTACAAGCAAAGGTGTAGTCAGCATAATGGATCATAAAAGAATTAATGTTAGCCAAGATTCTAAAGATGACATCCATTTCAAATGATCTATTAAGCATAACATGACTTTATCTCTTAACATCACTGATCTTTTGATTGGGGGGAATTTGTTCAGTTCGGGCCTGAACGAGAGAACGTCGTCACTTCATTTTAGTTTCAATCAGTGTGAGAATCCGTCTTGGGGAAAGGTCTAGGCGACACTCACGTGTTTCGCCGATTAAAGCACTGCAGTGTAAGATTTGTGTCTTCGGTGAGAAATCTCGCCGATATCTGAATGTTATGCCAAAGATGATGGATCTCAACATATTGTAAAGGGAGTCCTCGATGTAGGATAATTAGTCGACGAGAGGTTTCACTGACCGAGCAATGTTATAGTGACAGAGGCCCTCGGCATAAGATTTTGGGTTGGGAAAGGGTCTTGGAAAAGATGAAAGTCTTGCCGATAGCCAGGAGCAAGACCAGACCCCGCAGCTAGTCCTGTCATTTGATTTTGTTCTAGTCCAGTGACGGTGAGAAGGGCGGAGCCCAGAGCTCGGAGGGGGGGGTGAAGTTCTCCCCTCGGGATGGCAGTCAAGGAAAGGATCTCAGATGACCCCACTGAATCATTTCTGTTATACATTTCATGTCTGGTTCCATATCACCATAGGTATCAAGTTGTTTCAGCGATGGTGGGGGTCCCTATCAGTATAGGTTTTAGCTCTCGGGAAAGCGTCATACCAACAACCCTTTGTTTCCCCAACTTTGGTTTTGGTTGCTCATCGGTATAAGTGGGATGCCTTGGGTAAAGGGTTATGGCAACACTCATATGTTATAATGACAGACTTCAATGGGTTTTCTTCAATCGGCCTTCGATATAGGTTTCATCTCTCGACATATGGTCTCAATGATGCGAACATGTCTCACCAACTTCACATTTGTTTTTCTTTTGGTGTGAGTTCATTGCGGTCACACCGACATTTGCATGAGCCTTTATCAGTATAAGTCTTATTTTCTCCTACCGACCTGTGGTATCGGAGTGGCTTTCGTTGTGACTTAGAAAATTCTATATAGCATCTTGCTGAGGGCTAGGAGTTATAGCGACATGCTAAGGTATATGGGGCTCTGTCGGGGAGAGAGATAAAAGGGTCTTGGCAACTATGAATTAAATAACTGCTCATGTATTTCCATCAGCCAAGCTTAAGGGATTCTCCTGGCGAAGACAAAAGTCTAGATGGTTTGGTGAGACCTTGTAAGATCGGTATAAGTCTTAGCGAGATGCCAGAGGTCTCACCAAATGGAATGATGAAGTCTCCTCATTAGCATGACAACAAGGTTGCTATAGCAACACGCAAATGAGTGGGTGCCTTTGGTGAAACAACATATGATCGTTATAGGGTCTCCCCAACACTCGAAAGTTATGCCAAAAGAGGATGTCGGCGAGAGAACCTTAAGCGGGGAAATGTCTTGGTGACTGGGGCAAGCTATGCTGACAAAGGGAACCTTGGGCAAAAGATTCTTAAATTGGGGAGAGGTCCTAGCGACCTCGCCAAGTCTTGCCGATAGGCAACTATGGCCTTCGGGGTAAGATTTGCTTTCTCCTGGTGAATGAGGGGCTAACCTGGGGTGGCTTTCAGAAAAGCAAGAACATTCTATATAAGGCTTCCCCGACTCTCTTATGTCTCGCCGACATCACGATGAGGTTCCTGTCGGCAAGAAGGCCAAACTATCCTAGCAAAAATGGATCAAAACGTATGTGTTCAATGTAGGATTCTAAGTCATTGAGAGGTTATGCTGAACGAGGGCAAGTCTTGTCGACCAGAAAGGGCCAAGTGTGTTCGCTAAGAGAAGGAACCTCACCAGGAAGTCTTGGCAAAGGATGAAGGGTCTCGCCGATGGAGGTCGAGGGGTAGAATCCTGGTGACGAAGGTCTGGAGTCTCGAGCCTGAGAGACCCAAAGGATGTTTTGATATTTCTGATCTCCTGTCAAGTCCTCGATGACAAAGGAAGGATCCGAGCCCGAGGGCCACAAACACCTCTATGAAGAACGGTCGTGCGGGGGGTAAAGCTTCAAATATCCTCTGCAACACTGTCAAGTGAAAATGACAGACCTGAGTGGGTCTTTATACCCCTAATCGCCATTAATGACCCTATTGAATGTAGGTATGGCGAGAAAAATGTTGGTGAATTTGAGAATCACACATGGTAGCGGGAGACCCAGGGTCTGGCGGCTAGGATGGCGCAAGACAACAGCCACTTGGAAGGTTAAACTTGGTAAACTTACTAGTGGCAAAGAGGAGGTCAGGGCCCAGAAGTTAGGATGATGTGAGAGGTTTGCTGTGAGGAATGATGAAACACCCTCAGAACCCCAGGAGTGGAACTCTGGGGTCCCGAGCCTGAGAGGATTGGCAGTTATCAATATATTTATGGTTTCTATCAAACAGCTAACAGAGGTTCGGACCCCGAGGTCCAGGAGGATGCGAAGAAAATTCCATCAGGAACTGCAAGAGCAATAGGGAAACCCGGCATGGGAAACCCAAACTTTCTGGCCCAAGGGGGCCGGGGCTGTTGGCAGGGATAATCTGCTAGAGAGACTTCACAAGGCACCAACTCTTGACAAAATTGAAAAGGGGAAGGCACAGTCAACTCATGGTGGGATTTTGAAGTGACATTGACCATCCGAGACACCAAAAAGTGGGGCACGCAAAATGAGGCAGTGATGAAAAATGACCCGACAAGGTGAAAGAAAAGAGGGTCCCCGTTCGAAACAAGGTGGCATGCAAAATATGTACAACAAATTCAGTGAGGCCTCAATTGCCTTGCTGGTAGTAATTAGATCAAAACTTAAGGGCAATCCCATAGTGAAAGGCCCAACTAGCAAATCTCAATGAAGCAAAAGTTGGTCCATTGTCACATACCAAAGCATAAGGACAACCAAAGTGATTTAAAATGAAACTTTCTAAGAAATTAATAACTACTTCAGTTCTGCATTGCTTACATACTATTGCTTCTGTCCACTGAGTACAGTAATCAGTAGCGGTAAGAATGTACATGTGCCCCATAGACGATGGAGGGCTTATCGGACCGATGAAGTCGAGACCCCATTGCACAAACGACCTTACCTCCAACACAGGCTGTAGTGGGATAGCAACATTATTTTCCTTAGTGGCAATGTTCTAGCATGTGTGACATGAAAAAACATGAAAATGAGCATCCTTGAAGATAGTTGGCCAATAATACCCTGCTCTCAATATCTAATGCACTGTGGAAGAACCAAAACTATGGCCCATGCCAAATTTTTCATGTAGCTCTTTTAAAAGTCGATCGGCTTCATCCTTACCCAAGCATCTGAAGTAAATACCTTTATGATTCTTCTTGTAGAGAATGGAACCTTGTAGCATATAACCATTGCTCTTCAATCTAAGGGCCTGCTTTTGGACTCCTTGCAAGTGCGGTGGACACTTATGGTTCAGCAGATAATAGACAACATTCTGGTACCACTCTCCAGGGGAGACATCCTCAAGCTGATACTACTGCACAGTGAGTTTAGGTCCAGCTTCCGCTACTACTTCAGGAATTGTGTGGGTGAGCGCCTGTCCTCTCACCAGCTTCATTGGTTGGATCTCCATGTCATATTCTTGGAGCAGGGTGATCCACTTAGCTCTTCTTTCACCCAATTCATTTTGCATGAGCAACATGTTTATTGCTAGGTCAGAGACAATAGAAAATACCTTATTACATAGGATGTAGTGTCTAAATTTCTTCATCCCTCTAACGAGAGCGTACGCCTATTTTTCTACATTGTGATATCGTAATTCAGCATCCTTTAAGGGAGCACTCATCAAGGTGATCGGGTGCTCATTTCCTTCCTCATCCTTTTGGGTCAACATGCTAGCACAAGAATGCTTTGAAGCGAACGAGTAGATGTAAAATGGCTTCAGATAATCTGGGCTGACTAACACAGGCGCCTTGGCGATGGCCTGTTTAATTTCCTCAAAAGCTTGTTTGGCGTCGGGTGTCCACTCAATTTTGGCATCTTGTTTCAACATAGCATTGAGAGGTTTAACAATCTCCGTGAAACCCATAATGAATTTCGTGATGAAATTGATCTTTCTAAAGAAATATTTTAATTCTTTCTTGCTTCCTGGGGGCAGAATTTTGAGTAACGACTCGATACATTCAGGGTCTATGGAGATACCCTATTCTAAAATGATGTGCCTGAGTAACCTGCCTTCAGTCAACCCAAAAATGCACTTCTTGGGGTTAAGGGAAACCCCGAACTCCCTGCATATCTGAAACACCTTGCACAAATCAGAGATGTGATTCCCTCTTTTTTTAGAAAACACAGTTAAATCATCCATGTAGATGATTATGCACTTGCCAATTAGATCCTTAAAGGTGATATCCATGGTGCATTGGAAGGTGGTGCTGGCGTTGATGAGCCCAAAAGGCATTCTTCTATACGTAAATGTTCCCCACTTGGTGGTGAATGCCATTTTATGACAATCTTTGTATTGTACCATCACCTGATTATACCTGAAATACCCGTCGAGGAAAGACATCATCTGGAAGCCATTGATGATCTGCAACACCTCATCCAATGAAGGGACTGGGTAATTATCCTTCTCTGAAGCTCAGTTTAAATTGTGGAAATCCACACATAATCCGATCTCCCCATTCTTTTTTCTAATTGGGACCAAATTTTCCACCCATGTAGAGTGTCTGATTGGGAAAATAATCCTTGCTGATAGAAATTTTTGTACCTCTTTATAAATGATGGGTTCCAACAAGGCATTGATAGGACGCTACCGCTAACAGAATGGCCTCACCTCTATCTTGAGAGGGATGGTGTGTGTGATGATAGAAGTGTCATATGTCTTTAAATCTTTGTAGCTCCATGCCATGTCATGATATTTCTGCAACACATCCATTATTCATTTCTTTTCCTCTGGCGTGCATACCTTGCCAATAAAAACATTCTTGACTTCCTCAGCTATTCTGAGGTTGAGAGCATCACACTGGTTGCTTATGGCTTCTTTCTTCGTTTATTGGTTCTGGTCTTTGATCTAATCAAAGTCGAATACATGTTCCAGTTGAACCATGCCTCTGGGGATTATATTGGTTTTGAGGTTAATAAACACTTCTATGTCTAGTTCAGCCTCCTACGGATTAGCTTCATCAATTAATTGAACTGCAAAGACATCGAAACTTGTGATGAATTCGAGGATATGTTTGTCATCATTAAAGACCTGCAAGTGGGTAACATTATCTGGGACCGATGGTGTGGGTGTCAACTCAACCATGAATTTCTTAAGCCCAGATAAAGAGAGGGGTTGTAAAGTGTTGGCCGCTTGAGCCAAAGCATCAGCTATATGGTTCTGAGCATGAGGGATCAACTGTATATTGAATGTATCTAAGCCCTCCAGCAGATCCCAAACCCTATGCCTATAATTGGCAAGCCTTTTATCATGACAAGAATATAGCTTCCTGACCTATTTGACTACTAGTTCGGAATCCCCAAAAACTTGTAGCATTTTCACATTTTTCTTCAAAACCATGAAAAGGCCATGAACTAGGGCCTCATATTTTGCTACATTATTGGTGGAATAAAATTGCAATCTATGGGTAGCAAGAAATGTCTTACCCATTAGACTGATGAGTTTGAACCTAGCTTTGGCTCCTTGTTTGGACTTGGATCCATCAAATTGAAGCGTCCAGCATGTAGAAGGTCCTTTATCTTTAGGTCTGATTAAGTTCCTATTCCCTTTCAGCTGGGTGACTGGCTCCTTACTTTTAGGGGAATTTTCTGGGGCGGTGTAGTGACCAGTGGGTGGTTCTATTGGTGCCTCCCTTGGTGTTTCAATATGAGGAGTAGCTAATTCTTTAACATGTTCGACTATCATTTGACATAAGCAACAATCAAACTTAGAGTGGGTAGCATTGTGAACCCTACACCAGTTTGGCAATAAGAGATCTTGGAAATTCATCTAGGTGCCCAAGCGAAGTTGGTCACTAACACACTTTTCTAGGAACCCCTATAAATCACCGAGTATTCCCCAGTCATTGTCTAACTCAAGCCCATCATCTGGTTCCATCAGCCCTTCTGTATTCAGAGATATTTGAGTGGAATCTGTTGGAGGACTGCATAGCACTAGAAGTACTTTGTCAGCACATTCCTCCTGGACCTCAACCTTTTTTGGTAGGTAAAAAGATGGTAATTCCCCAAGTCAGTCTCAGCAAACAACACCTCATTAATATTATTGTACTCTGTGATCATGTATTTGATTTGGCAATCCCTTCCATAGTAGCCACATGTGAGAAAGGTCTGTGGTGGTATATCTATTCAGTGCTTTGGTGAACTCTCTTCCCAAGATGATTCCATATGCATCAAGAATGTCTACCACCTGAATATCAATGACTAGTATCCTTGGGTTTGTAGCAATTTGCATCAGGATCCAATTTATTTCTCCTACTATGATAATATCTATTTTGTCTAGATGGGTGACCTTCCTCCTTGAAGGAGTGGGGGTGATGCCAAGAGCCTTGCATACTACCAAGGGCATGATGTTGGCAGATGCTCCTAAGTCGAGCAAGTAGTTATGTAGGTTCTTCCCGAAGATCTTGATGGTGGTTAGGAAATGGGGGGTTTCTAATCTCCCTTGGAAGATTCCTGTAGGTGTATCCATGTGAGCTACTTGACCCTTGTTCTGATCACTACCCTTATTGCTATTCAGCCTAAACGGTAGGTCCTTGGAAAACTGCCTATTACTCTGTTCTGGTTCTTTTTCAATTTGTTTACTTGTAGATTGATTTACAGGGATATCCTTACCTTTCCCAGTATTATCCTGTATCTTTGTTTCTTTCCTAGGCTCTTCAAAGGTAACCCTCTTAGCTGGTGCTTCTTGCGTTGTACTGGAAGATGGAGTTCGATTAAGGATCCTAAAGAAGACATGCCTTACAGCAGGGACTTTGAGTAATTCAAAGGCTGACAAGCTAATTTTTACCTTTTTGAACTCTTCTGCAACATATTCACCCATTTGCACAATTTCTGAGCTAAAAGCTTGGCTTATGGCAGAACTAGGAGGTTGGACTTTCATTTGACTAGCCAAATTTTGGGATTGGCCGTGGTGCTGATTTTGTGACTGGTTTTGAGACCCATTCTTGTTGAGGTACTGGGTAGGTATATGGGGAAGTCTAGGGTTATTGCTAGCATGAGGATCAAGTGGAGTGGTGAAATTATTTGGTGGGGTAGAAGTTGTAAAGGGTCCACCCGCCTGTCTATTCCTAAGGAAGTAGGGAGTTGACCTTTGATGGAACATGTGGACCTCATCTACAAATTGCTCCTCTTTATCTACTAGACCATTATCTACTAAATCAAAAAGTTGAGCCAAAGTTTGCTTGTTACTTACCTCTTGCACTTCTCCATCCTCAACAGGAGCAAGCTAGACTTTGGGCTCATTGCAGTCACCTCTCAGAAATGACGCTTGATTGACCACAAGGTAGGAGGAGTCATATGGCTCAGCTGGGACGATGTCCCTATAGCCAACATTGTCTACCGCATTCTGCACTTCTACCTGAAATATTTTAGCGGCTGTCTAGAATTCAAGGTAATCCAACTCAGAATGCCTGCTGGTTTTATGAATCCTGCACCATCCGGACAAGGCTGCCTCGGTAAGGTATACTCCACTGGTCATTTTTTCGTTGCTTGTTGGTTGATCGAAAGGCATAGGGACACCTCCGTTATTGGGCCTAGTGTTCCATGTGCAACTTTGCCTCTCAAAAAGTCTCCTTTCTGAATTATGATTAGCATTCTACCCCCTATCATAGTTCTACCTCGAGGAAGTGCTTGCTTCTCAATTATCCTTACTGTCCCTGTTATCCCAGTTAAGATTGGCCTAAAAATTACAGTGGAAGGCCTGCAACTGATTATTCTAATTTTTTAAGTGTGTCATCTCAGTGGACATCTTCTTTATCATCTCAGTTAGTTCCTCTAACTTGTCTTTCTCAGTCCCATTCCCAAGCGACGACACTGGATTTTGGAGAAAAGCGGGCGGAGCTGTCGGCTGATTCTGATAAGTTGGAGAAAATTTTGGCCCTGATAGGTACAATGGCACCTAGTGCTATTGGGAATATGCCTACTATTATGGAGGAGCCTGAGAATAATTATACTGTGGTTGAGGCTGTAAATAGGAAGGCACGGGAGGCACATAATTCAGTGGCTGCCCCGGATGTGGGACAATGGGCAACTGAGGCACTTGATTCATAAGAGGGGTCTGATGAGCGAATGTCTAATTCAGTCCTTGAATCTACATCGAGTGAGCTATCGGCCCCAAAGAAGTTAACGGGCCAGAGATATTCTACCCCAAATCTGCACTAGCAACAACAACCTCTGTATAAGCGGCCACCAGGGTAGTGAGTGTTGGGCGCATCCTTTTCACCAAAGCTAACATGAGGTTATCCAATGCCGCATAGTAGACTGAGAGGGCTGCAGCATCATTATGAAGGTACGGGTCCTAAAGCCTTATATAGGCCCAATGAAAATGATCATTGAAGAACCTAATTGGTTTGTTGACTTCCCTTCTGATAGACATAAATTGCTGGTAAAGTTTTGAAGGGTTGATGGGAATCTTGTATTTCTATAGGAAGGCATTCTTCATCAGATTCTATGAGGTAATGGATCCCCTCGACAGATTGATGTACCCATAGAGGGCTTCTTCTCCCAACGAATGTGGAAAAAGATGGCATGTGACATCCTCGTGGTTGACTTGCATTTCAGTGATTGTTGTCTCGACTATTTTGATATGCTCCTCAGCTATTCTTTGTAGGTCGCACAGATGGAACTTTGAACAAAAGCCCTCCAGATTCTTGGGCATATCATGGTAGGCAGCGAAACGTATCAGCGAAGGGTTATGTGCTAACCAAGCCATGGAGGATGGTGCAAGTGGTATCTGCTATTGGGAAATAGCAAGTTGGGGCTATACCTACAATAAGACAACAATCTGGGGCTGCACTTGAGCTGATGCTAATTGGACTGTGCCCTAGGCTGGAAGGGCCAAGAGAGGAGCAATCCCCTAGCTACCGGAGATAGGAGGTGCAAATGCAGTTTGAGATGGTTGGGTGGAAGATGAAGGCCAGCCAAATGAAGGTGAGGATGAAATGGAAGTGGGTGGAGTGGAGGAAGAGAAAGATAGAATGCTACTTCCCTTAACTCGCTTCGCCCTTGTTTGGCGTTGACTGTAAAATTCTTTGAAATCTTTCTAGGGAGAACAATCTGATTCAATCCAGCTTCACTCTTAACCTTTAGCCTTTGTATTCCAACTTCAAGCCCTATTTCTAGTGCCAATTCTGTTGATGTGTTTTTTATGCACTTTTCAACACAGGTAATGCATAGATGCACTACCTCTCTTGAAAGACAATCTTCCATAATCAGATTGCAAAACACTATCCCAAGGTCTCTAATGTTAGGTCTTGACAATGCCCGGAATAGATCTCAGTTGTTTGATGTGATTTGCTGGAATAGAGTTTTAAAGACAGGAAAGTTATCAAGCATTTTGCTATAGGTTCAAAGAACATTCATAGACTCCATATTTATCATTGGATTTAGCTTTACAATGTGCAATGAACCTTAGCATAGGTTACTCATTAAACAAAATAAAAAAAGGGCAGGGAAGAGAGGAGGTTCCAATTGATCCATACCCTTCACCTCCTCCTCCTGGGTCAAGGGCTATTTTATGGTGCTCCCCGCCTGTTTGAGCCTTTTGGAGGGTAAGCCTCCTGTTTCTTTCCTCGCATAGACCTTGGGGTTTGGTGACTATTCTATTTTTGTCCCCTTTCTCTTCTTAGATCTAGTGAGTGGAAGAGACTTGGAGGTCCCGCCAATAAAAGTGGTGGCAGTGGCATCCTCTGTGGCACTTGGCTCACTTTTGAGGCCTTCGTAAGTCAAAATTACTCCTTGTTGCTTTAATTGAGCCACCTACCCATCAACCCACTCTTTAGTGTGAGCCAAGATTGGCTTGGTTATAGTGTCAAGGTCATCGACCTCCTACTTGTCCCAATCAATTGATGGTATCAAAAAATTGGTGACTACAGGGTACCTGGGGTGCATTATTGTGCTCTCATCCTCCTCGACCTAGTCTGGTATGGGGAAAGGATGTACCCTCCTTAAAAATTGCACCATCATTATCATATAGTGCCTTGCCTATACCTCCTTGTCATCCTGGCAATCCCCCTAGAAGTCTTCAATGTGATGCAAATGGGCGTACCCTAGTCCCAATGCCTTCCTGACATGGTCATGTTGGTCTATCTGCAGGCGAGCAGTGTGTAAGTAGAAATGGTAATCTTTCAGCTCTTTCTCAGAGTTACCAACTCACTAGAAAGTTTGCAGCCTGTACATGCCCTGACCCAAAGTCATGGGATAAGAAATCCCTGCTATGTGTTTGCTACTGAAGATTGCCTATATTTGTTGGAGTTGCTGGGAAAGCTCCAGAAGGATGATCTAGTCATTGGGGTACTAAGGCAACCTATTCGGCCTTTCAGTGAAGCCCTGGGCATGGATGTATGTGAACTTCAGATACTAGATAAAGAGGAAGGCATACTATTTCAAAAGTACCCTAGCACTATGGGAGACCCTCCTCTCAAAGTCTCCGGCAATCATTCTGATAATATACCCAATGAAGGCATCATTTACTCTATAGTATTCCTTCTTGAAGTTCTGGTACTAGAGTTGCAGGTACCTATCATATGCTTTGAGTCTTCGCCCTTACTTCTGATTGGGTGCCACAAACAACCCGTTATACTATCTCTAATCTACCAAGGAATAGATAAGATAGGAATTCATATAAAATTTAGAGCTCTTCTTCATGTTGACGAATTGCTCATGGAAGCAGTTGCTTATTATGCCTCCCTAATAGAATGAAGTCTTTGTTCTGACATCCTCATTCCCTCAAAGAATTTTTTCAATGAAGTATACCATCCATTCTTAAAAGTAGGTGGCCACAGGAAGACCCATAACTCTACTTAACATGGTGACCAAGTCATGGTAATCTTTGTAGAAGTCATTGCGGAAGAGTTCCTAAGGAACCTTCACAGCGTTGCCCTACTTTTCTTTGAGCCAGTGCTAATTTATTAGCTTCTTATAGCCTGTCGGATTATCGTCCCATGCTGCTTGGCATTCTTCTATGTTGGGCGCTTCCATTTCTTGAAATGTGGGAATGTGGAAAGTTTTCGTGATCCCTTCAGGTGACATATCGGTGAGAATGTTGCCCTCTCTATCAATGATTGTTCTTGTGTCAGCTTGGTATGCCTCTCGACAAGCCATGACCAATTTGGGGGCCATGAGGGATGGAGGGAATCCAATAGCCTTTGATATTCCACTCTGCCTTATCAATCTTGTATTTTTGGTCATTGGATTGACCCTGACCCTTTGTATGAATTCATCAATATTGACATGGCCTATGTTGGTGTCAGTAATCTCCTTCCAATCCATGGTGTCTTTAGAGTGCAGAGGCTCACCCTGGAATTGATATTTCATCTGGTCCTTGTCCTCTTTTCCTCAAGGATTTTTTCCTGACCTTTTCCCTTTGTGCTTCTCGATGGGTGCCGTTGAAGGTCCCGAGCCCGATTCCATATATCCTACAAGCAAAGGTGTAGTCAGCACAATGGATCACAAAAGCATTCGTGTTAGCTAAAATCCTAAAGGTAGTATCCATTTTAAACAATCCATCTATTAAGCACAACATGATCTTTATTTCCTAATGTCATCGATCTTTGATTAAGGGCATTTGAATAGTTTAGGCTTGGAGGGCTGGATATCCCTGATAGGAATGCTGTTTAGAAGGGTAAAAAGGGTAGAGTGCTCCTAGAGATTCTGTTCAATCAAATTTTAGCACTTTGAGAGGTTCGTAATGAAGAGGACCGAAATTAAGCATGTGGGTCAAAGTTAGATTTCAGATTTTTGCTCATTTGGATTGGTTTAGAAGAATTCAGAAGTCCTAGATCGGAGAGCCGTCTAGAGGTTGCAGTTTGAACAACAGGCTAAAAATGGAATTCTAGAGATGGAACTCCAGGGTCTAGGGTCTGGTATGTTGCAGGGCGATCAACAGTTCGTGACTTCACTTCTTCAACTTCAGGCTTGTGTTACCAGGGAGGCGTTCATCTTTCTCCATTTATGACGGCAATCACTGGACATAAGTCCAAAAGGGGCAGCCCGTCAATAAGGGCCTAGTGGGGGAGTCCGCCACTTTGATTTCACTTTCTATGTTCGGCGGCGAACGGGAGGGCAAAGTCTGACGGGCGGAAGGACGAGCGAGTTTCATTTGGAACGGTGGGTGAGGGGAGGAGCCCCACACATTGGAGCTCGGCATGGATGAGGGCATTCAACAACTTTCATACCAGGTCTAGAAGGCCAGGGTGATGTGGTGCATTCACCATTCGGGAGAGCAAATGCCAGATGAAAGTCTGGAGCATCGGGTCTAGGCAAAGATAAAGCCAATCATCATTCGACTTTGAATTTTAGTCCCATAGCAATCCAAAGGTCAAAGCCCAGAGCTTGGGAGGATGGGCAAGGATTTCCCCTCAAGACCATGGATTAGGACATGACTCCCAGGCGGTGGAGCCCAATAGGAAAAAGGGCATTTCTTGGTCAAAGTATATCCCCACAGCGAGCAATGGACAGAATCCTGGGAATGGATTTCTGGAGTCTCGAGCTTGAAGGATCCAAAGGGTGCTTGCCTAAGCTGAAATGCCCACAGTGAGGGAAAGGGTGGGGCCTGAGGCCCAGAGCTCAGAGGGGCGAGGAGTGTTAGCTGTTTCAACATGGCAGCATCTAGAGCGACTTCTGAACAAGGAAGTCCGATGGCCCAGGCCCGAACAAAGAAATTACCATCATCAATAAGGTTTATCATTTGGTATGAATAGCCAACGCATGTCCCAGGGCTAAAAGGGATGATCTCCCTGCGCGAAGAACAGTAGTGGCGAGGTAAGGTTTCAGAATCGTGATGAGGGCATCATTGAAGGTTTGTCAAGTTTCCAAGATATGGGTTTTGTGTGCCATACTGTATTTTATCAATTTCATGGCCTCTTAATGATTGATGTTCATTTAAATCCTTAGAAATCAAAAAAAGAATGTGCGGGAGGGAAAACAGAGGACCTACCTCGAACAATCGATGTGGGGAGATGTGGGATCCACCTACGATTGATGAAGTGATGGTGAGAGCGATGAGTGTAAAGGTGTCGAAGATGGTGGGCTCCTCCAACAAGTTCTGTGATCACTCTGCAACTTTGTCAAGTGATAATGACAGGCTCAAACGGGTCTTTTATACCCCTAATCACCATTAATGACCCCATTAAATGCAGGGATGATGAGAGAAAAGTTGGTGAGTTTGAAAGTCAGCAAAGACAGTGGGAGACCCGGGGTCTGGCAGCTAGGTGGGTGCAAGATGATGGCCGCTGGAGGATTTTGTGTCGGTTGGGTTGGCGACGGTGGAGAGAGAGACGAGGCTCAGAGGGTGGAATTCCGCCAAAGACTTGCCATTGGAGACGGTGAAGCCATCACGGAATTCTAGAGATGGAATTCCACAAGATCGGGCCTGTAACACTTGGCAGAAGCCTAGATTTCATGAAAAAAATTTAGATGGTAAACATGGTGGCGAGACCCGAAATGCAGGACATCGCTAGAGGTTCGCCGTCTGGGATGGCGAGACACCCCCAGAACTCCAGCATTTGGGGCTCAGATGGTTAAAAAGCCACGATGAGATTTTCTAAGGATTGTAGATGGAGATCGGGAGTGTCTCAAATCAAACGACATTCGTAACAGTAGACAAAATGAAAAAACCTAGCAAGGGAAGCCTGAACGACTGAGGCCGGCAGGGCCCTGGGTAGTTGGAAGGGGAAAACTGCCAGAGTGATCCTGCAAAGCCCCAGAACATGACAATATCAAAAGGGGAAGGCATGGTCAACTTATGGTAGGACTTTAAAGCAACATTGACCATCTGAGACACCAAAAAGTGGGCCACACAAAATGAGGCGGTGACAAAAATGACCTGACAAGGAGAAAAAAAAGAGGTTCCCTATTTTGAACAGGGCATGTGTGCTAAGGGCACAACAAGCAGCATACACTGAGATTTTTAAGGTAGCCCCCCTCTGTGGGACCGTACCCTTAGAGTGTTCCGATTAATCCGGCCCCTTAATTGGGAATATGAAACAATGCTATTTTTTTATTCGACCATGAAATAGTTGCATGCTAATTTATTAACTAAAATAGCATGCAACCATTTCATTTGAATACTCTTGCAGCGCATGCAACCATTTTATTCAAGCGGCTAAATTCAGAATTGTGATTTTAATAACTCCTGCAGTTAATGTAAATGTTAACATAGATTTAACTTCCACAGTAGATCATCATTATAAGCAATTACCACTCAATAATTCCTATAGTATCAATGCAGAGCCAAGAAAGACTATGATCACTTGAGCACAAGCATTGGAATGAATATCAATTAACAAAAACAACATAACTTGTTGATATGGGTATGTTGCAAATGATATAAGGTCGATAATAGTAAACCATAATAATAATAAGTAATGAATCCACTACTTTACTTTTTGAATCATGAAACAATACTATTAGTAAAGTGATACCAAAGGGCACAATTAGAAATCATATTCAAATTTTTATAAACAGCAAGTGAAAACCAATGAATATGGTAACATTAGAGTCTTACCCATGCAGACAAGTAGTTGACAAGTGAATCCCACAGCTTTGAAAACATCATTGAAAAAACTTGCAGCATCTTCCTTTGTCAAATTTCCTACACTGCTTCCAAGCCATACAAGGCAGAGTTGTTGTTCAGGATAACAAATTTTCACCTAGTGCAAACCCTTGATAAAATCTACATGTACCAATTCTACGACACTAGGTTCCAATCCTTCCACAAGCTCTGCCAAGTTTCTTCTAGCCTCATTCAGTGCACTTTCAGAGACATCAATTCCAACATACGTGCATCTATATTGATTACAAAATCAAGAAACAAAATCAAACCAAAAAATGCAGAATAGTGTGTATTAGTTGACCCCATAAGTGCAACAACAATCTGTACTAATTGACCCATTTCCAAAAGAGTAGACGTGCTTTATTTTCCCAAATAATGGTAAAAACAATAAGGATCATTTGGACTCCCACCCAACAAGAAATCCATAAACAAAAACTTTTGTTTGGATACAAAAATGCTAAAATGATAGATTTTGTTTGCAGAGAGGAATTGGGAGGAGGAGTACCGGAGGGCTTTGTATGATGAATCTGAGGAAAGCTTTGGAAATTTGGCATCCACAGATGATGAAAACCGGTGTGGAATTGCATCTAGCAATGGTGGGTTGTGCATGCATGGACTTGAAAGGGTTTACAGTGAAGCAATTTATGGGCATGAGAATGTAACGCATGAATAAATGTTGCACAAAAACTTCTGCCAGGTAAATATTCCTAAACCCCTTAATGTACTAATGAATTTCTTAATATCATGTGTTACAATATCAACACAACAACACACCACTGCCAGCACAACAGACAAGCATGCACCCATCAATTTTTTTTTAAAGGAAAAAATGTTAACAAAGATTTCACTTCCACTATAGTTCGCCTCTCGTGGAAATTACAACGTGACAAGCGAACTTAAAGTTTTATGTGTAATGAACTTAAAGATTAGGTAGAGACAAAATTTAGTATTAAAGTATTTGTTCTAAATTAAGGATCCTTTCTCTAGTTTTGAATGTAGGTATCTGATATGACTAGATGTAAAGAATTGTGTTTTATTTCAAATCAATCCATTTTTAAGTTAATAAGAAGAGATCCAAATCACTATTTTATTATAGTTTAAATTGAAAGACGAATTATATTTTCAAGATACTAGTTTTACTTGAATTCAAATTTTAGTTTAATAAGAAATATATATATTAAGAATCATTTTATCCAAAAGATAATTAATTAATAATGATAAAATATTCTTAATAATTTATATAATTTTTAGGGAATCTTAGTTAAGTGTATTAATTTTCATGATGGGTCTTAGTTTTTTTGAGAAAAATGTCTATTGAATTTGTGTACTTCACTAACAATTGATTGTAAACATATATATCTTTTTTGTGAGAGATATGCAAATCACATCATGGTGAGTTCTTTGATTTTGTATTCATTATGCAAAGGGAGATTTGGCATTGATTTGTGGTAGTATTTTAGTATTGAGCACAATAGTCATTTTTCCTTGGGAGCTTTTGGAGATTATAGTTATATAGTTAAAGTTCAATCATGAGATGGTCTATTAGGTGTTAATGGATACTAGAGACTTGGTTGAGGTTGGAAATCAAATTTTGGAACATGGCTCTTTGTTGAGGCTTCAATAAAAAGATTAAGGAGCCTTCACCTAGAGTTGGAGACAATTTTAACATGGACCTAATCAAGAAATTGTTCGTGGATAGAGCAATCTCATTCCTCACTTTTGGTCCTTTCAAAAAAGAATCATTTGATAGGTATTTCTCACCTATTTTTATAGTATGCATTCTATTTTTTATGCTTTGTCTCTTAATGGTAATGAATCTGAAGCTACAATTGTTAGTTTTAGAGAGCTTATTTGTGGAGTGCATCACATGGTGTCTTTTTCTTTTACCTTGTCATGTGCATGAGTCTATTTTGAGGATAGATTTGAGGAGTGCAAGAATTGTGTTGGGCATATTCCATAGTGATAATGGTTATTAGTTTGATCTTCCTTCAATTGAGAAGCTTACATCCTTGTTGATTTATTGATCTATTACTGTCAATTTGACCTTGGGTTTGAATAATTGTATATTGTTAAGGAAAAAGGACATGGTATCTAGTATAGTTAGAATATTTTCTCTTTGTAGTCTATTGTTTCTTCCTAGATTTTATCTTTTTTAATACCATATGTCCAATTAATAGTAATATTTTTGAATATTTTAACCATGTCTATTTTTTTTATCTGTAAATTAAATTTATTTAGTTAAATAAACTAATTATAAAAAAATATATTTACCATGAACTTAGAAAAGAACATATGCTAATGAAAAATAGACCATAAAAAGTAAAGTTCATAGGAATAACAACTTTGGAGGTAAATTGGAGGTTTAAATATTAATTAATTGTTTTGCAAATATTAATCCACTTTCATTAATCAGAAGTCACGCCAAAAATAATACGCTGAGCCTAATGGCATGGAGTAATCCCAATAACTTGTAATGTGTAAATGGTAACCAGGTGTAAACGAGAATGCTTCCCTATGCTTTGTTGTGTTGAACACATGTTTAATGCATTGAATGCAAAACTCGTGATATGTTGGAGAGCTAGTGGGTATGGAAGCAGTGAATGCATAGTTAATTCATTGAAACTTAGGTGATTGCTGAGTTTTATTTGTGCTCATTATCATTTGTGTATCGTTTGTTGAAAAGCTTGTGGGTTTTTTAACTTTTCGTTTCATTTCTGCATGTTTGTTATTTTTTAAAAGTGTAGTGGTCGTGAATGTCTTGGTTGTTTATTTACAATACTCGATAACTAGAAGTATTGATTGTTGTTAAAAGGGATAATGAGCCAAGTGAGCACATTAAATTGTATACATTTTGAGCAAGGACTTGTAGGATGTAGGGGAAGACATGCAAAAGGCTGTAAAACCCACAAGCTTTTCATGAGTCAAATGATAATAAGCAGAAAAAAACCCACCAGTCGCCTAAAATTTCATGAATTAACTATATGTTCACTGCATGTGTACACACAGTCCATAAAACCTTGCTCAAACCATTCACTTTTCCCTATAACACTTCTACTTATCAAGTATCAAAAATGAATAAACAAGCCACTCACTAGTTGCACACTATTTGTACAACTTATCCGTCGATCAAGCACTGCACAGAATAACAAACATCAAAGATGACAACCAATAGCGAAAAACACACAAGCTTTTTAGGGAACAATAAAAAACATTAAGCGCAAACCATCCCTCCAACACATGTCGCACAATTTTCTTTCCGACCTTTGCTCATTGGCTACCAACACAATAAACACATAGTCAATGCATTCAACTTTTATAGAATAATGAACATACAAAAATGTAACCGAGAGCCAAAAAACCCACAAGAACATGATGGTTGGTTGTTGTTAGAAGGGCTAATGGAAAATTCTTGCAAAAATTTATAATGTTTGTGTATTGTTTTACAAATTTTGTTGTTGTTACTCTGGTTCAGGTTTATGAATAGTGTATTATTTTCCTTGCATTGTAAAAAGTGTAGTGGTCATGAATGGCTTGGCTATTTGTTTACGATACTTGATAACTAGAAGTATTGGTTGTTGTTGAAAGGGCTAACGGGGCAAGTGGGCACACTAAATTACATATGCTTTGAGCAAGGTCTTATAGGTTGTGGGGGCAATCAATGCATTAATTATGTGCTTATTGCTTGAGTGACTATTACCCTATCAGTAAGCATGATGGTTGGTTGCTGTTAGAAGTTCTAATGGGAAATTCTTGCAAAAATTTATAATGTTTGTGTATTGTTGTGCAAATTTTATTGTTGTTTCTTTGGTTCAGGTTTATGAATAGTGTATTATTTGTCATGCATTGTGCTCATTTCTTTAGTTTTTTCATGTGTCTCTAGTATTTATTTGCTTGTAAGCAAAATAGCAAAGTAAAAGTAGATGAAATTTTTTGTAGATAAGTGTAATGCATTATAGAGCAATGAATGTATAGCCAATGCATTAAGTACTATGACAACAATGACACAATTCAACTATGTTTTCTAGGTCTAGGGTTGCATTGCATAGTTGTTATTTTAGGTGGACTATGATCTGCAAATACCGTAGAGAACATTTTGTACATTAATTGTTATAGCTCAGCAGAGTTTGTCAGCTATCAAACATTTGTGAAAATACATAGAGTTCTATTTTTCTAATTTACTAAAACAAAAATGAGTAGTAGACTTGTTAGCATTTAATGCATCAATTGTAGATTGATTGACAAGCCTACCATTTGCAAAGTGCATTATACAATTGCAATAGTGAATTGGTTTGATCACAGTAGTGAATTTCCTTTCAGCAAAATTCCATGCACATTAAATTCATGATGGCAGAATACTTGCTTGGCCAATGAAATTTTATTGTCTTACAATAGTTCTACTATTTATTTTAGTTTTAGTATATTAGAAAAATATGGGAACATTAGATACTCGTCATTTATGAACATATTTTTGGTGTTTGAAAAGCATTATTTATCTATTTTGCTAGTGATATAGGGCAATCAGAATACCTTGTAGTATGTGAATTGTGAACAAGTGTAAATGGTAATGCTCGTGTATGCTTTGTTTTGTTTCACACGTTGTGAATTTCAAACAAGTGCATGGATGGTGAGAATGGAAAAGGTGTTACATGTGACCATGTGAGAAAATAGACTTGGAACACATTTTTCCATTGATTTATGCATTAGAATAGTAGTATGTTGTTTCTATATAGAGCAATATTGTTTAAGATCTTTGTCAGTTTACAAACATACAATGCATTAACTACGTCTTGATTGCTTCGTTGGGCACTAGCCTAATAGAAAAGCCTATAAAATTTGGATTTAATGACTGAATGTTTGCAAAAATCCATGGAATTTTTCTGTTTCACTTCAATATATATCATTTTTCCTGCAAAGCTAGCACAATTTGCATGTAGACATTAAATATTTGGAGCAATCTGGTCTTCTCTTTTTTTTTATGCTTTTGTTGCTGGCTCTTTTGTATATATTACTATATAAAGCATATTTTGTGACTTAAAACTTTCTATTGGCTTTTTTTTTCTAGTTGACATGTTTTCCCTTTGTATGCCAAGCAATACTTTATTTCCTTATGTTTGAGTTTAAATGGATTAAATTCTGGTGTTGCAGTTTTTTTAGTATGCAATGTATTTGCAATACAAAATGTGCATGTTTTTAAAGTACAACTTTCTATTGCATATATTGTATTTTAATTCATCATACTTAGTTGGCCTATACTTAGTTTGTATTTGGCTTATTTTACTATACAAAGAGAAATGTCAGAGCTATTGTATGCAATAGAGAGAGAGATAGATAATATATTTAAGACATGAAACATTAGGTTGATACTTGATTGAGTTATGTTTTAGTTGATTTACTAGTTGCCTAGTTTGTGTGGATAAGTCAATAAGTAGTAGCATCCACTTCATAAAAAAACATAGTGAATGTAGACAACTTGTTTACTATTGCATTTGCTGAATTTGCTTTTGAAATAGTTGCTTGATCAATGAAATTGAAGTGTTCAAAATATTTTCGACTCTTTCCTAGAGTTGGGATTTAAGGACATATTTTATGTGCTTGAAAATTATAATTTACCTCTTTTTCTATTGGTTGCACTAGGCCTGAATTCAGAGTAAATGAAATGTATGCTTGTGGAAGCAAGAATACCTAGGCCAAAGATCTAAAAGATTATTTCTTTATTTGGTAACAATAGACTATGAGACATTGGGATTGGTACCTATCGCTAGTATTATAGTGATGCCTTTCATGAAATATTTAGATTATAGAATTTCATTATAAAATTTAATTATAGAAATGTTTAGTTGATTTCTTATTGTTACAAGGGCTAACGGGCCAAGTGGGTATAGTAAATTACATATGCTATAGGAAAGGTCTTGTCGACAATGGGGACAATGAACATTCTAATTTTCTTTATTCTTCACTGAATTCATTGTAAACAAAGGCAAAGAATGATACAAGAATATGATCTTCCACTTCCTTGTTCAACAATTAACTATATTTGCAGTTACATAGATCTTTGCCTTCCTCTTCAATTACACAAAAACATGTTACTTTTGCAATCAAGAATATGCATAATTACAATCACCAAATATGCAATTCATTGCTTAAGTATTTGCAAAAATCCCTCTGGCAAAAGTTACTCAATTTACATTTAGCAATTAAACGTTTGAAAAAATATATAATGTCGTATTCTCCTAATTTACTTAAAAAAAATTGAATAGTAGACATAGTAGCATTTAATGCAATAGTTGTAGATTGATAGAAAAGCTTCCCATATCCAACACATATTATACAATTGCAAATTTGACCTACTCCAACATGTAGTGAATGTATAGTTAATTCATGATATGTTAGGCAAGTGATGGGTTTTGTTTCCGCTTATTTACATTTAACCCATGAAAACTTAGGTGAGTGTTTGGTTTTGTTTTTGTTTATTCTCATTTATTTATTGTATGTTGAAAAGCTTGTGGATACTTTAGCGTTTTGCATGTTCGTTACTCTATAAAAGTTGACTACATACATGAATGGATTCATTGTGTCTTTATGACACTTGATAACTACAGGTATTGCTTGTTGTCCTCAAATCTCGACTATAGCAAAAAGGAAAAAATAATTTAAACACTACAATTTCAATGGCAAATTGACTATTTGAAAAGCAAGTGCAATCGATGTAATAGTAAACCTGCTATTCAATACGAGCTAATAAGAGAATAAATGTTTACATTATACAATTTGATACTGTAGACACGTAAAATTAGCATCATGCATAATCATATTCCATTCAACAAATAAATCAAGTTTATTTATCAATCTCCTAATGTCATCAACTTAAATCAAATAAATCAAAATTGATCCTATCATCATCCTTTTAATCAAATAAATCAAACATCAGCCCTTTAATTAAATAAATCAAACATTTATTTAATTAAATCCAATTCATATTTCATCCTTTTCTGATTTAAATAAATCAAATATTTAAGTCATGAAAGTCAAACATCCTAATCACTATTAATTTAATCTAACCATGATTAAATGCTAAATATTACCCACTTGCATTCTCTAGATTATGCCACTTGCACAAATAAATGAATTTATTGATTTATTAAAACCCTCATTTTCACTCAACATAGCCCTCAAGTTTGAAAAACATGACAAGTTGATTTGTCCCTCCAACATTGCATTTATTGCTTTTTTTCTTGTCCCCCTCTCAAAATTTATTGCCAAAATTTGAATTCAAATTCTCCCTCTCATGGGCACACTTCCAAAATCTTGCACATCCATTCGCCTACCACCATTTGACAAGTGGCCTCCTATCATTGGCCTGTTTCTTAGTCCCACATTGGTCCCTCTTCAACACTCTTAGCATTTGAAAATCTTTAAATAGAGGCTTCATCCTCAAGCAAATCCTTCACAATTTGATCCTCAAATCATATGCAAAGTCACTCTCCTTGAGAACTGATTTTGCTCATCCATATCATTCTTCATAGCAATTTCATCACTAGCTTATATTGAGCAAGGATTGGGAAAGGGCTATTTTCAACAATAGCACCAATCCACTATGAAATAAAGTTTTGATTATGTCTTATATGCTTACATTTCATTATCTTTGTTTTATCTAGTTTGCATATTTTATCATAGTCAAGTATTTCATAGGGATATTAAATCTAATGTTTTTTCAAAGGACTAACATGATGATATTATGTTAAGATTGTTAACCATTTGCAGATTTGATGTCCACAGATACATTGCCAAAGGTTGTGTATCATTCAGTTTTGTTAAAGAAAATAAGAAAATTAAGGACCCATTATAGTTTTTGCATATAGTCAATTATTGCATGCAAATTATGTCACCCTTACGAACAAGGTACTAGCTATAGAAGCAGTCAATCCATGTTTAATGCATTGAATGGTATAACTATTGCAACACAATAGTATATTAAATGCAAGTTCTGCAAGATATATTTTCTGAAACATTCAGGCATTAAATAGAAATCCTGCAAACTTAGCCAATAGGTTGATAGCTAGTTCTATTCTGCTGCGATTTGAATTATAATTTGTTGTTATAAGGCCCAATTGTACAAATAGGTACAGTGGATAGAAAATGAAATGAAACATCTGAATCCAACAAGCAAGTTACAATTGTAATTGTCTCATTTGCAATTGAGTGATAATAAATATTTATTTTATCTCTCTATTGCTTCATGTAAGAATATTACTTTTTCCTATTAAAGAAAATTGTGAAAATAAGAGAGTATTATATATTTTGCAAATATTCAATGCCTAAATGCAAATTATGCCACCTTTGTAAGCAAGATAGCAGATGCTCAAGTAGTTAATGCATGTTTGATGCATTAAATAGTATGGCTCATAGATCAGAAACAACAATCTATTGAATGCATATTGTACAAGATAATATGTTACCCATAGACATGAAACACATAAGCATATGTATAGGAACAATGTACTATCGATGACTGGTTCCTGTGTCTGTTTATCATACTTGATAACTAGATGTATTACTCACTGTTACAAAGAAAACTTAGCAGAAATAAAACCCAACACTAGCGTAAGATTTTATGAATTAGTACCCATCAGCTCTCTAATACATGTTGTACTATTTGCATTTAATGGATTAAACATGTATTCACTGCTTCATGATCAAATATTTCCCAGAATATATAATTTTCCCTTATTTTGCTAATTTAGTTAAACAAAAATGAATAAACTGTAATTTTCAAGCACAAAAAATATGAGCATAAATCCTGACTATAGGAAAAAGAGAAAAAAAATCAAACAACATCATTTCATTGGCCAAGCAACTAATTGGAAATAAAATATGACAAATGCAATAGTAAAGTCATGGACTGCATGCATTTGTTTCCTTGGACCTTGTAACAACAAGCAATAGCTTTTTTTAAAAGGTTTCACATACAAACAGATAACATGGAGATCTAAAAACATACAACCTTTTGAACAAGCAATAAACAAACAAGAATTAAATAGGCCTTTGTTGCTTGCATACTTGCCAGCTTTCAAATACATCTTGGATATTTTGCATTTAATGGATATAAAACCAGAAGTGTCTAGATTATAGAATTTGATTCTTCATCAATTGCATTGTTTGCATTTTTTGTGATAAAGCTCTGACATATTGCATTTAATTTTAAAATATTCACCAAAATTTATTGTTTGTTGTTATGTTTTATGCTTATGGATAGCCATGATCTATGTCATGGACTATGCTCATCTATCTATTTTGTAATTGTCACAGGGACCATTGGTTGTAACTAGAGTGGGTGACAAAGATTTATATTGCTAAAAATAGACTTGGTTCTTGAACAACAAGTTGCAAGGTCAGAGTCTTGTAACATTCTCTTGCTTTGTTTGTAATGAAATTTAATTATCTCAAGAGACTAGCTTTATGGATAGGTGCATGATAAAACTAAATGACATGCCATGTGATTCATAAACATGAAACTATTTTTTCCTAATGAGCATTATGCTTTTACACAGAGAAATTTGTATAATTGTAATCATGGGATGTGCAGTTCATTGATTAAATATTCACGAATCATGTATTGCTTCTAAGATTGTAAGGAAGAGGAAACATAGGAGCAATTTTGGTCTGCAGAGAATGCAGGGAAGTGCTATAAAATTTATCGTATCTTTCATGACTTTAACATTCATGAAGTTTGTCAAGAAATTAAAAGTCATGGTGTTTTCCATGAATTTTATAGAACTTCTTATTGCATGCATTGGAGGGCAAGATTGTTTTGATGCATGTGCCTCAAATTTTTGACATAATGATTATGTGCATAACATGTTGTGTAATCATCTACTTCAGCATGGGTGATCCAAAAAATGTGTTCATCACTCCCAGCTATATAATGTTCACATGTTTTTCTAATTTATGTACACTTAAATAAATAGTAATCATGTGGCAAAAAAAATGACATTAGATTGGCCAAGTAAATATTAGAAATGCAAGTGTAAAAATTAAGAAGTAAAGTAAAGTCTATAGAAATGAAACCATGTGTATGTAGATCATAGAATTTGATTCGTTTGCAAGCTTTATGTATCAACTACATTGACCACATTTTATGCATGAAATCTCACAAAGGTTCGATTTAATGCTTAAGGAAAAATTTATTGTGTGCTTTTTGGTTTCATGTTTATGGATAGCATGTTATATGTGATAAACTCTACTCATTTGTCTAAATTGTAGCTGTGACAGGGACCATTGGTTGCAAATGAATTGTGGATCAAAGATTCATATTGTTGAGAGCGGACCTAGATTTTCAACATGCTCCAAGGTTAGATTCTTGTATCATTTTCCTGCTCTCTTTGCAATGAATTTTAAAATTTACAATGCATCTAAGTATTATCTAGTAGGAGAGTTGTGAACAATAAAGGACAATGCTTTTTCAAGAAATTGACTTGTAGAATAGACGGATTGGAATAGTTAGTGACATCTTATGTAATTCATAAACGTGAAACTATTTTCCCTTAACAAGCATGTTGGTTTTGCAAACAAGAATATGCATAATTGTAATCATGGAATATGAATTCCATTGGTTAAATATTTACAAATAACTATGATTTGTTTCTGGTGTCATAATTTTTTTAAACAAAAACCAATAATAGACATAGTGTGCTAATGATGCATTAATTGCTACAGTGTGAAAGAATCCATTCGAAAAGTTAACACAATTTGTAGTAATGATTAAAAATTTGTTAGCATATACAATGTTCTAATTTCCTAATTTACTTAATCAAACATGAATAGTATACGTGCTACAACCAATAGCCAATCAAATAAATCATGGTTCTTAAACATGAAAAATATGTCCATGAGCCCCAAGTACACAATGTTTCCATATTTTACTAATTTTCTAAGACTATGATTATTAATATACTTACTACAAGATGATCAAATTTGGTTAAGCAAGTGAACATTACAAATGCAAATGAGTAATTGAGTGGCAAAGATCATACAATTTAGATTCAATTCTTCAATATTTAGCAAAATTTATTGTGTGCTTCCCTATTGCATGTTTATCAATGGCATGTTCTATGTCATGCAGTGTGCTTATCTTTTTGAATTGTACTTGTCACAGGAACCATCTATTGCAATTGAATTGTAGGAAAAAGATCTATATTGCTGCTATTAGACTTGGTTCTTCAATAACAGTCTACAAGTCCAAATTCTTGTATCATGCTCCTACTTTGTTTGCAATGAAATTTAATTATTCCAATGTGTGTGAAAATTATGAATTGGAAGAGCTGTGAACAATAAAGGAGAACACGAGTTCAAGAATTTATTCAATTCATAAACATGAAACTATCTTTTTCTCTAAAGCAAGTTACTTTTGCAATCAGAAATATGCATAATTGCAATTGTGGGATATGGAATTTATTTATTAAATATTTTGCACAATTTATGTTGTTTTTCTATTTTTCTATTTTTCTAAAATGACTATTAATAATAGACCTACTACATTAATGATGCACTTGTTGTTGTAGTTCCAAGTAGTGCATTGGCAAATGTTATGCAATTTGCATTCAATGATTAAATGTTTTCCAAAATATATAGTATCCTATTCTCTTGAATTAGTTAAACAAAAATGTATGATAGGGCTTGCGCAAGACAACTAAATTTGATTAGGAAAGAAAATATTAAAATTACAAATAACAAAATTAAGAATTAAATGCATAGTGCATGTGAACCCACATAATTTGCAAAAATATATGTCGTATTCTCCCAATTTACTTAAACAAAATTGAACAGTAGACATAATAGCATTTAATGCAATAGCTATAGATTGATAGACAAGTGTGCCATATCCAATGCATATGATACAATTGCAAATTTGACCTACTCCAACATGTAGTGAACATATAGTTAATTCATGAAATGTTAGGCATGCTTGAAAATAATGGCTTCTCTCATTTTCTATTAGTTTCAGTAGGCCCATTTTTCATTTTCCTTTAACCAAATTATGAAGATAATGTGAAATTATATGCTGTGGAAAATATTTAATCAGGAGATGCATATTGTGCAAATTTTTGCGGCGTTCTGCTAAGCACTAAAATAGAGAATGCATGTTTAATGCACTAAATGAAAATTCATTATAAATAGCTAGCATGAACAGAAGCAGACTATGCATAATTAATTCATGGAATATGACAAATGTGTTGTTATTTGCTTATTGTTTGTTCAAAATATTTTGTGTTTTGAGCTATGAATTGTTGTCTTTGATGTTTATTGCTCTGTACAATGCTTGAACAAAGCAGGATCTCTACAAATGATGTGCAACTGCTAAGTAGCTTATCCATTTAGCACAAATTAAAAGCAACAGTTACCTAAGATTTCATGAATAAACTTTGTATTTAATTCTTGTGTACTCATCACTTCTTAAACACTGCTTGTATAAATTGCATTGAGTGAATTAAACATTTATTCACTAGTTGACGGTTAAATATTTCCTACAACATATAGTGTATGCTTAGTTTTCTAATTTATGTAAACAAAAAAGACTAATATACATATTCCAACTAACACAATAAGCAACTATTTCAAAAGAAAATTCAACAAATGCAAATGTAACCTTGGGCCTTTCGACAAAAAGTAACAATTGCAATTGTGAACCATGAACCACAAAGACAATGATAAAATTTGCAAAAAAAAATGGACCACCATCATAAATTTTTGCAAAGATTCAGATATCAAATAAAAATTTTCCATGCTTTGTCGATAGGCTACTATCCATCCAGGTAGTAAACAAATAATTAATGCATTGAACATGTCCACGGTCAACTAGACTCTGCTCAAAGCATATGTCATATACTTTTCTGATTTTCCTTGTTGGTTTTTGTAACAATAAGTAATATTATTGATTATCAAGTATCACAAACACATAGAAAAACCAAATAAAGTTCCCCTATTTTCCTATTTTACTTAAAGGAAAATGAAAAATCGACCTTGTCAAACCAATAGAAAAAGAGAAACCGTCACATCCCAGCATAAAAAATATGTGCTTAAATCTCGACTATAGGAAAAAGACAAAATTATTTTAAACAAAAAAGTCTCATTGGCCAAGCAGCTAATTGAAAAGCAAATGCATCACTTGCAATAGATTTTTTTTTTCTATTGGTTGGAGCACCTCTACTATTCATTTTTGTTAAAGTAAATTATGAAAATAGGAGAAGATTATATATTCTGCAATTATTTAATCACTGAATGCAAACATGTTTAATGCATTAAACAATATGACTGGTGATTCAAAACAAGTGCAAAATCTTGTATGTTTTTAGGTCTACATTGCCCTGATGCATGTTTTATAAGTATGTCAGGCTCTACAATTGTGCAAAGGCAACACAGTTTTCTTTGAACGAATTTCACAAATAGAATAGTTTTTGTGGCTAAATCAATAAGCATTAAAACTAAATACATTGGTCAATGTGATTTAAACTGTGTAAGAATTCGATGCATTGACTATGTATTCAGTGCTTCAATGGCTATCAGCCTATTAGAAAAGTTTACAAAAGTTGTATTTAATGCCTCGATGTTCACAAAAAATATTGTGTTGGTCTATCTTTTTGAAAATTTTATCATTTGCTTCTATGTTTAATGCTTATGAACAACACATAATGTATTTATCATTTATTTTCTGCATAAATAATGATGCCTTCTTATTCTATCAATTTACTTTAACAAAAATGAATAAAAGGCACACTCCAAGCAATAGAAAAAGAGATAAATTCCTTATTGTCTTTTAGTTGCAAATCAAACCATTGCAATATGACATTCATTTTTTCCATTTTGTGGTTGGTTGTTGCATTATTAAACTGTTCACATTTTTCCTAAAGCAATCTTTCCTTTGCAAATGTTCTTTGTCTTGTAAACAATAGAACATTTCTCTTTGCTTCAACATTAATTACAAAATTTGTAGATCATATTCTTGTGCATTAATCAAAGGAAAAATTTGTCTCCACTCTATAATGTTATGCGTTTACATGTAATAATTTTTCCATTCTCATTATTTACATACTTAGTCAAGCAAGACATGGAGAAGCATTTCTATATACAATTGTTCACTATTAACAAATTACAAGGTATTGAGATTGATACATACCACTAGACTGAGTTTATTGTTTTGTTCGAATACTTTTCAATATTGTAAACTTATTAGAATTTCAATCATTTACAGTTTGCACAAAGAAGAGTAGCACATGTACTTTACGTAATAGAAAAAGAAATCAATGATAGAATTCACACATGAAAGATTCAGTTCATAGTTTATTAGCTTTTCTTTGATTATCCAAATTCCATAAACAAGATTTTTCCAATCAATTGTTAAAACCTAGAAAGATTTTGTTATCTATTATTAAATACATTGTTCACTCTTACAATACAGTTGTTATTAATTACAATATTCATTGAGGATTAATTGCTTTATGTTTATGGGTTGCATATAACATGTCATCAAGTATGCTCATTTGTCTCATTTTCCCCTCTAATAGGACCTGTTGGTTACAATTTGAGCATGAGACAAAAATATACATTTTTGCAATTATAATTGATTGTTAAACAAGGAAATATAAGGTCAGCATCTCATAACACTCTTGCTTCTTTGTGTATAGTACAAAAATTAACATTTATACAAAAGAACAAATTTCTTACCCTCCATTTACATTCATACTACATAAGGTTCAACATATATGCATATTAAGGCTTATTAGCATTTCCAATAGGGTGATCCCACAATAGTGCTTTACAATTTTTGGCCAAACTAGACACCAAAATTATTATTTTTAACTAAATCTTCACATTCAGGCACCTATAGCGGCTAAACCGTGAGGAATTTGAAGATGACGCAAACTAGAGTCTCATCATATTTTGTCTGTAGATTCTTAAAAAAAATTGGAATTAGATTGCACTTCTTTAAATTCCATCTCCTACGAAAATTGGTTTTTTTCAGAAAACAACATTTTTTTAAAATGATGCACACCATATAAGCATAACTTTTTTTGATGAAGGATAAAATTCTAATTCTTTCGAATTTATATTTGTAACTCCGATATCTAGTGCTTCCACTTGGTTAGATAGTTTTTTATTGAATATTTTTTCTTTAATCAAATTTCAAAGTCAAACTAATTACAATTTAGACATAGCGCGACCATATAATGCATAACTTTTATTGTATGTATCGAAAAAAAAAATTGTTGGATCAAGGACTCCAATATCTGGTGCACTCATATTTTTCAAACATTTTTTTTGATAATCTTCTATTTTTCCACATGTGCATAACAAAGAGCTTCATTTTTGGTTAAAAACCTATATTTAATAAAACATAAAAAAAAGAAAGATAATAGAACCAAAACATATTAAAATTATATTCATTAGATAGCTCGTTTTGAGGGATACCTAATACTAGTTGGGTTTGTGAAGTCTCCTCCATTTTCATTCTCCAATTGAGCTTCGAAGTGCAAAATTTTAGACATTTTTGGTGCCTACAAGGGAGAAGGTAAAAAAAGGGTGGTTCGGTCGAACCCAAAAAATATGTTCGGTCGAACAGGGGTTCAGTGAAACCCAGGTTTGACCGAACCATTTCAAAATATAATTAAAAAATGTATTTCAGGGGGGTTCGATTGAACCTACAAAATGTGTTCGGGTGAACCCCCTAACATGAATCAATTTTATTGCTTTTTTTTGCCATTTTTTAATAGTTTTATATAGAGAGACAGAGACAGAGAGTGGATCTAGGAGGGACAGACTTGAGAGAGAGGGGAGGGAGTGGTTGAGAGATAAATGGTAGAGGGTAGAGACAAATATAAGTTGTATATAATTGTAATTTAGGAAAAATGATTTTAAAAAACTTCACTAGGTTTCAAATAAGTATTGAAAGCATATATATGGGTTTACATGCAAGAAAAAAAAGTGAAAGATGATGCTATTAAAGATTCTTGAATATGTAGGGAGGTAGCAATTATTAAGTGACTATATTGATATACCTTGTTATCAAGTTGATAGTCAACAAAATAAATCCCATGATAAACAACTTTGACTTTTTTTAGATATGTCCCTTGCACTACAAAAGAACCTGCATGGTAAACATGAACCTAAGGTAAGACATATGAATGTGTACAACATTTTCATGCTCAAGGTTTGTACAATATATATTTAATGTTTATAATGTAATGTGCACATGTGAACACAATGTATATATAATTTTAAATTCGAACTCACTTGTGGGAAATAACATTGCATCACTTGTTTCAGGTTGTGTTAGCTTATTCCTCTCTTTTGTGCAATGCAATAAATAAAAGCTAACACCTTTGATGTTTCCCAACCCTGCTATGACTGCAAAAACATCTCATGTACACCAAATTTACACAAAAAATTTCTAAAAAGATTAGAAATGTCTCTAGACTTTAAAGATCATTAACTAGATATATATAATATTTAAATTATTGAAAACTTACACATGTACCTTTTCTAACCAATCCTGAAATATGGTCATAATCAATTGAAATCAAAGGAATGTCTTCAAATCTTTCTTCCTCATTTTCATCATATATTTTTGAAACAAATAGTGGCACATTATTCCATTTACCAACAAATCCAAGTTCTTGGTTGTTGCATGCATGATCAGAGTTTCCCACAATGCACTTAGTGAAAAAACAAGAGTAATCCCTTATGTGTAATGTCCATCCATGGTGACTATCTAAACTCCTAACACAATGAAAAGATCTTATTTTTTCTACCCTCTTGCATCCATGCATTGATCTTTTGTCCACACCTAGATACATGTACAACAACAAACTTATGTGAACAAACATGTATATATATAAATTTTAAATTTAAATAAATTCAAAATTTTGAAAATGTAATTTATACATACCCGCTATCTCCCAAAACACTCTATGTGGAATGTGTTGGTTTGTTCTCAAAGATGTGTCAACCACATTTGATGCAAAGTGTTTCTTGCACCATTCAACACCATCATGTGCATTTTGTATACGATCTTCTAGATTACTCATTTTATGCTTTCTTAAAGCTCGTTTGATGCAAGCTCCTACTCCATCATGCTCACCCTTTCCATTCCCACTCTAAAAAAAACTCCAAACATGTGGTATTTTGTATATTTTATGATATCTACAAAGTGCATAAAATGGCCATGAAGATTTGAATTATGCCTCACATCCATCTTACCATACAAAATTCTTTTCAAATTTTACATCCTTGCTTCTCAAATTCTCAAAAAAAATTGTCAAGCAATATTGAAGAAAAAGCGTGTCATGCTCTTTATCATCACTAATATAAAAGTGATATTCTTTCTTAATGGCTCATTCTTCATTTGAACTCTCAACACCATCCAATTCTGATTGTGCATGTCGATAACACACATGAACCATAATAGTGATCAGCTTTGAAAAGTAATACTCTGATTGAATCTCCTTTTGATGTACATAGGAGTAATTTTTTGCAAAGTTGACTACTAATAGAACTGTTCCAAGTGGGAAATTATCTCTCAATGTTTGGAACTGTTGTGCTTTCCACTTAGCAAAAAAGGAATGTTGTATGTATGGTTGTATCAATTTTTGAAAACCTTCCATAAATTTTCCAATAGGAATATCCTCTTCTACATAGTTCAACCTTGTGCATTCTTTCCCAAAATTTGTTTGCAACTTTACATACTTGTACCTATGTGAGTAAAATATGTGAATAAGTAATAAACCACACAATCAATGAAACATTACATTAGAGAATTCAAATAACAATTTAATCAAATTGAAACAAATAAACTCTCTAAAAGCAATACTTACCTCTTGCAATTTATTGTCTTTGTTAGGTCAGTATCCTCATTTCTTTAAGGAAATTTAGCCAAATTTCAACATGTCTCACAAATTCCTTTTATGTATTTTATTTGAGGTCCATTTTCATGATCACATAATATAGCCTTTATGAACAAACTTCCCTGTTTAGGAGGTGTATTTTGAAAACCACAATATTTCTTCTCTCATCTTTTGAAACACCTCATAGTAGAGATCAAATTCAATATGATAATGGAAACAACAAGTTTCAAAAAAATTATTTATCTTCACATAATATGGCTTTAACCTTTCAAACATTTTTTCCCAATCTTTATATGAGGATATGTATTACAAAAGTTCATATACATCTCAAATTGTGTTACGTCTAGCCAATGTTTGATATGATTTTCATAAATATCAGGCCCAATCCTATGTCTCATAACATCTCTAGTATTTAAAGATGGATGAGTCTGATCATGCCAGAAACCTGAGATCAAGTTCCTAACAATATCTTCAATCCTATTAGAACAAGGAGCTCTACACATAATTGCCCAATTTCCTTTCAAACTCTCATCCAAAAACTTTCTCTTTTTCTCATATTTTATTAATGTGGTTCTACTATAACAAATTTTAGCCGAAAGTGCAGACATTTTTCTTTTTCTTGCTATATCTTGATGTGCAATAGATGTCAACATCACCCTTCTTGTAGTGGCATTATCCACTGATCGAGATCCTTTCCCAATGGAATCTCAATCCTTATTAACATTTTAAGCAATATCATTTTGTAATCCCATGTGTTTCTTCTTATTTGATGCTGAATGTACACCCAACAATTTTAATTACTCTTTCAGCTCATTATGAAGAAGTAAATGTGATAACAATTGGGTTTTTTCAAGTGTATCAAGATGATTGAAATGATCATTGATTATTCCATTTACCGATTTAGTCATTCACCTCTTTCTCTTATTATAAGGCTAGTTGGCATAACATTTCAGTTTCTCCATATCCATTTCAAGTAAATGATCTAAATTTTTATAAGAAATTTTTTTCCTCACCTTTTCAGCTAGTTTTATATGCTCATCCATACCAATAGAAGGAAGTGATCCTAACCTCTCTCCAACATGCATTGTTTGAACCTAGGCCTCCCCCTATCTTCAAGGTCCATGTGTTCTTTAGTGGATTCATCTGATCCAATATCTAGATTTGGCTCGACTTCAGCATGAGAACTTCCTACTTGTTGAGCACTTTCTACATTTCACAAAGTATTTTGCAAAGAAAGTGAGAGATGATGCTATATAAGTGAAGTTTATGTATGCAAGCAAACAAAGTGATAAGACATGATGCTATAAGTGAGAGAGTTTTTAGCTAGTTTTATATGCTCATCCATACCAGTACGGTATGTGGAAAGCCCACAAAGAAGAATGTGTGAGATGTGTTGGAGGGCTAGTGGATGCAGAAGCAGCAAGTACATATTGTGCATCTCCTTCTCTAATTTGGATCTCATGATATTTTATTACTTCATGGTTGACCAGCCCGCTGCCAAAAAATCTCATGCTCCATGCAACCCTCAATTAAGTACTTGCCACTATATATTATGTCCCCCTATTTTCCTAATTTACTTAAAGAGAAATGAAAAATCAAGTATACTCTTATGCATTAGTAAATGAGCATATTAGTTTCAAGTCCATATTTATTACAATATTCTTATGAGCATTAATTACTTTATGTGTATGAATTACATTTAGCATGTCAACCACTATGCCTATATGTCTAAAATGTCTCCATAACAGGACCACTGTTTACAATTTCACTGGGAGGAAAATATCTGCATTCACGAAGATATAGCCAACTGTTGAACAAGAAAATTATAGATTAGATTCTTTGATCATTGTCCCTCTCTTTCTCCAATGAAACATTTTGACAACTATGCAAAGTATCAAGTCCATTCTACTATACATATGTGCAAAGTACTAAATATTTCATACTCAAAATGAAAACAAGATACAAGAATATAGAAATAATAGACATTTATAACTATGAATATGTGCACCATAGAAAAAAGTACCTCTTGCTTGACATGGGAATAATTCATGATAAATTGGACTTAATGAGGCCTTGATTCAGGTGTTGTGAGGTATTTTATGCATGCACACTAGGTCTTGGACTTTTGCAAATCGAATAACATGCTTTTAACGATGTCTTGTAAATTTGTTGTAAAGTGTTGTAAGATACTTTCACGCTTTTATAGACTTAATAAACCCATTTCTCCATAATTCAAAATTATAAAATATATTTAAATACATCCTCACATCAATATAGAAGGCTTATAACTTAAGCCTAATGTTAAACTAGTTTTGTAATGTGTCTTGCACATTCACATTGGTTCTTTTTCCTTTCTAGGCTAAGTGGACCTCATTTTAGTGTTGTAAAGTGTATTTAATTACACTTTCACATTGAATTTTGTGTCTCAAGCCCTATTTTACATTCAAATCATCATTAATAGGCCCCTATTAACCCATATTGTGAATCCTGAGGCTTAAATTGATCACATACACGACAAAGTTGCAATTTAAACCTTATTTCCTTATCTATTGGCATCCTAGCTATCAAAATCGCCCCTGTGGGACCCATTTTCCATGCATGGTGAATTAGTCCCATCCAAGTGGGACCCATTCACCATGTGTGGTGAATGAGTCCCATTTGGCTCATTTTTTACCTTTGAGTGGGGAAAAGTGAAATTTAAGTTTAATCTTACTTCATGTCGGCATGTGATGAGGTATTAAAGGGTGAAATAGGTGAATTTCCTATAAATATAATTATTTTAACCCTAATCCACATCTCTTATCATTATTCTTCCATCTCAAGTCCAGCAACTTAGGGTTTTATCATTTCAGGGCATTAAGCCATCAATTTTTAGACATTCAAGGGAAAATTCTTCATGTTTTGTTGTAGAATTTCAAGATAAAACATCATGGCAAGGTAATCAACTCCATTATTACATGTTTCATTCCATTCTTTCATCATTTTGGTTTAATTACCTAAAAGGGCTTTGACCAAGGAAAACCCCCATGCCCTAACATTCAACATTTCTCCTCTTCTTTTTTGTTTATATATTTAGGACTCTTGGAAGCTTCAAAATCATTGAAGATCAAGTTTCAAGGCTATTCAAGTATTCTCCTCATTGATCAAGTCAAAATATCAACAAAAACTCACTTTCAGGTTTGAAAATCAAAATTTCAGAAGTGGACACCTGTGGAGAATCAAAGTACAGACCAAAAGCTCTAAAATCCACCTTTGAATATTCAAAAATTAAAAATTTAACTCATTCTCCATGAGTGCAGAATGAGTCCCACTTCTAGGTCAATTTTGAATTTTCTACATTTTTAGATTCCCTTTTCTTAGAAACAAGTTTCGGCATAGTTTTGCAGAACTGGGAGTAATTCGTCTAGAATGGTGAATGAGTCCCTACAGGCCTAAAAATCAACATCAACAGCATTTCAAATGTCATTTCTAGTCTTCATCCACATTCCAGGTGCACACTTTAAGTTTGATTCATTTCTGTTTAGTTTTGCATTCATTTATAGGTATTGTTGCATTACACAATGTGTTTTCAAAAATCACTTGTTTTGTAGGTTTTGCATTCATAATCAATCAATTTCCTAGCTTAGTTGCATTTATATCTTCTCATTTAGCCTTATTAACATTATATAAATATCTTAATTTGAGTGAACCACCTAGATTCCTTTGAGTAAGGTTTATCTCTCTCCTTTTAGGTGAAACATCCTAAGAGTGCAAGAGTAGCCTATAAGCCTACCCAAAAATCTACTGTTCATTTTGGTGAACCTAATTTTTAGAACACTTTCTTGTCTAATTTTGGAGCCCTTCATCATATATCTAGCCTTCCATTGATCTTGTATTAGGGTTTGCATGATTTCCTTTGCATGCTAGGTTTCAAATTTTGCATTCATAACAAGTGCATTTAGGTTGCATTTTTGGCATCTAAATTCATGTCATTTTTTTGAAATTTTTCATTTTTAACTTAGTTCTACATCATAGCACTCAGAAAGCATAACAATCACTCAACATTTTCTGAAGATTTTGAAAAAATTCCAACTGGGACTCATTCGCCACCCTGGGCGAATCAGTCCCTTTTGACCCCTGAAACTGCCTTTTATAGAGCTAAAAACCCTATTTTTATGCTTCTATTTACTACCATTAGTTATCTATATCAGTTGGTTGAGTTTCTATATCATGCATTCATTAGATTTAGCTTACATTAGCTCATTTCATGCATGGTTAAAATTCACATTTGTATTTCCAATCCTTCATCTTTCAAATTATTGCATAGCATCATTAGTAAATTACTTTGTTTGAAATATGAAAAGTTGCATTTCATTGTATGTATTTACATTGTGTTTTACATTTTCATATCTTCTCTTACATTTAAATCATTACCAATAATCATTATTTACATTCATGGCACTTAGACTTTTGCAATTTTCATTTTCAGCCTTAGTTCTTAGTTCATTTAGTTCATATTCATTAGCAAATGAAAACAAAAAACAAAAAATATCAAACAATCCAATTAAACAAATGATTCAATTTTGAAAAACCCTCTCATCTAAGCCTCTTAGTAGTGGTGATGTAAACAAGTTAGATGAAGTGCTTCAAGACTTTATCTCACTCACTTCATCCTCTAAAGCTTGTCATGAGAAGCCTAAACAAATTGATGATAAATTATCCCCCAAACCTTTTAGTAGTGATGACCTGGGCATGTTAGATGAAGCTCTTAAAGACTTCATCTCTCCTAGTTCATCCACTAAAGGTTTTACACAAGAGGATGCAAGCATTGATAATCATGCTAATCATACTTCTTCTTCTCCTAATATCTCTCCCATTGATGACGTAGATATCTTGATGAAAGAAGACACAATTATTGAATATCATGCAAGTTTTACTTGCCTTCCTCCTCCTCTGCCTTGCAACGACATTATGACACATGAAGCTCAAATCATTTCTCCTCCCTTACCTTGTATCAACAATCAAGACAATCCACCCTTTTCTTCTCCTACTATCTTCTCTACACATGAAGAAGATAGTTTAGTGTTAGAAGATATTGTGATGGAAAATCTCTTTGAACAAAAAAGTCCAATCATTAGTAACCATGAAACACCTATTTATCATTCTCTTGATACCTCTCCCATGAGTGATGAAGCTATCTTTCCAAATCCAATTATGACATGTGATGAACATATTATCTCTCCTCCTAGGGTTGATATTATGGCACATAAGAATGATACCTTAGAGAAAATAGACAATCAAATAGAGCCTTCTTCTCATATCACCACTATTGATACTCAAAAAACTCCAACCATTAATCATCCCCCTATGTGTGCTAAATTTGTTTTGGATACACCTAATAATCCTATCATTACTCACCATTACACAAGAAACAAGCTCACAATACACCCATCCTCATTCTCCCAAATCTTGGTCTTCATGATTTTCCTTTCATAGAAATTCACCCATCCAAAAAACCTTCACTCAACATCCATACTATCACTCAAGATTCTTCCAAGAAAACTCTACCCTTGGTACATCCTAAATCAATAGATATCTCATTAAACACATGTATCAAGTAGAAACTTTGTTTCCTTATCCACATAAATAGCATTAGTTGTTGCTCCTTGCCATGCAATAGTTGTAGGATCATCGCATACTCACTATTGCATGTTTTGCATCTATTGCAAGGGGCATCATACCATCATCCATTCCAAGCTCACCCTTGCCCTACACTTAGTGGGGGCAAGGGGTTAGAAAGCCTTATCCCTGTATGTCACTCGTCATTGTCTCTTTTGAATAATTGTTAACCTATCATGAACATATAAGAGCAAGCTTTGAATGTCGACAACATGTCTTAAGATTGACTAGCATGTGACATAATCCCTTTCTTCATGACGCAACTTATCGAAAACATATGACTTAGCATAGGGATTTCCAAGTAAGCTATCATGTTCTCCATCTTCTACTTTAAAGAAATTTCTCATAGAACGGTGTGTAGCAACCACTTTAAAGTGGGGGCATACATAGACAACATATTTGTGAAAATTTCATGGTGTGATTTACTTTTTCGTGTGACATGTCTTCTCCTTGGTGTTGTCATTTGGTTTGATGCCTTCCAAGAGTGTATGATCAACTGAAGTGGCCTGATGCAAACAAAGCATCCCCTAGATAATGATTTGACTCGAGGGAATAATGATCAACTAAAGTGGCCTAATGCAAACAAGGCATCCCATGGATAATGATCTGACACCCTGACTTGTCCTCTCTTTGAGACACTAGGCATAATGCTGCCTAAGAATAAGACCTTACATGAACAAAGAAAAATTCCCTTTAACAAAATTTTTACATAACATTCAAAAACATTTACAAAAGCATTACATTGTGGTGCCTTATCAAATTTATTAGGAGGATAACTTTGGTATGGTTTGTATAATAGGAAGCCAACACACTGGAATGAATTTCTCATTATACATTGGGAAGCTGACACACTAGCATCACTAAACTACTTATTTGGGACATCTCACCCTGTAGATGACCTGATGTTTTGTGGCCCTAGAGTGAGTGCATTTTTTCCACCCCATTTTTTGTTCTTTCCATTGCATGATTGTGTATCTTGATGGTTTGACTTAGGATCTTGGATCCTGGGGGATTGACTACCTTCTTTTATCTTTGTCACTCTTTGTAATATGCATCTATACACTTGAATCTCTCTTGAATGTCTACTTTAGTGTGAGTTTGAAGCAAGTTCATCCTCTCACTAAAGTGGGGGCTAAATGCACCGTAGAAAAAAGTAACTCTTTCTTGACATGGGAATAATTCATGATAAATTGGACTTAATGAGGCCTTGATTCAGGTGTTGTGAGGTACTGTATGCATCCACACTAGGTCTTGGACCCTTAGAAATCAAATAAAATGCTTTTAAGAGTGTCTTCTTAAGGTGTTGTAATTTGTTGTAAGATACTTTCACGCTTTTCCAAAATTAATAAACCCATTTCTCACTAATTCAATATTATAAAATATATTTAAATACATCCTCACATCAATCTAGAAGGCATATAACTTAAACTAAATGTTAAACTAGTGTTGTAATGTGTCTTCTACATTCACATTGGTTCTTGTGCCTTTCTAGGCTAAGTGGACCTCATTTTAGTATTGTAAAGTGTATTTAATCACACTTTCACATTGAATTTTGTATCCCAAGCCCTATTTTACATTCAAATCATCATTAATAGGTCCCTATTCACCTATATTTTGCATGTTGAGGCTTAAGTTGATCACATACCTAACAAAGTTGTAATTTAAACCTTATTTCCTTATCTACTGGCATCCTAGCTATCAAAATGGCCCATGTGGGACCCATTTTCCATGCATGGTGAATCAATCCCATCCAGGTAGGACCCATTCACCATGTGTGGTGAATGAGACCCATTTGGCTCATTTTTTTACCTTTGAGCTGGAAAAAAGTGAAATTTAAGCTTAATCTTACTTCATGTTGGCCTGTGATGAGGTATTAATTTCTAGACATTCAAGGGCAGATTCTTCATGTTTTGAAGCATAATTTCAAGATCAACATCATGGAAAGGTAATCAACTCCATTATTGCATGTTTCATTCCATTCTTTGATCATTTTGGTTTAATTACCTAAAAGGGGTTTGACCAAGGAAAAACCCCATGCCCTAACATTCAACATTTCTCCTTCTCTTGTGTGTTTGTAGATTTAGAACTATTGGAAGCTTGTGAATCATTGAAGATCAAGTTGCAAGGCTATTCAAGTCTTCTCCTCACTGATCAAGTCAAAATATCATCAAAAACTCACTTTCAGGTTCAGAAATTAGAATTTCAAAAGCAGACACCTGTGGAGAATCAAAGTACAGACTGAAAGCTTATGAATCCACCTTTGAATATTCAGAAATTCAAAAGTGGACCCATTTTCCATGAGTGGTGAATGAGTCCCACTTCTAAGTCAATTATGAGTTTTTTGCAGTTTTAGATACCCTTTTCTCAAAAATAGTTTTAGGCACAGTTTTGTAGAACTGGGACTAATTCTCCCAAAATGGTGAATGAGTCCCTCCAGTGCTGAAAATCAGCATCAACAACATTTCAAATGTCATTTCCAGTCTTCATCCACATTCCAAGTGCACACTTTTAGTTTGATTCATTTCTGTTTAGTTTTGCATTCATTTCTAGGTATTGTTGCATTACATAATGTGTTTTCAAACATCACTTGTTTCTTAGGTTTTGCATTCATAATCAAACAATTTCTTAGCTTATTTGCATTTAGATCATCTCATTTAGCCTTGATAACATTATACACACATCTTAATTGGAGTGAACCACCTAGATTCCTTTGAGTAGGGTTTATCTCTCTCCTTTTAGGTGAAACATCATAAGAGTGCATGAGTAGCTATAAGCCCTACCCAAAAATATACGGTTCAATATGAAATAGGAACATTCAAATTAAATGTTCTAAACTATTTATTTGATTCTTGAGAACCACTACTGGGCATTCAGTTATAGGTTCTTATACACATAATTTTCCATTAGTATATATATAGTGGAATATGTATATGCATATATATGTATAAAAGAATAAATGTCCATTATGTCTATATAATAATGTCCTTCTTTCAAGGAAGTGTTGTGTGCAACTATTCAAGATAGGTGTCAAGAAAACAAGGACTATTGTGGCAAGGCATTGAGAACGCTATTAAAGAAAAGTAATGCACTGAGCCTGAATGCGCTGAACCAAATAAATAATAGGAATTCATATTGGGTTCTACACTCAGATTAAAATCCTTCATTGTATTCAATCTTTTTGTTTGGTTTCTACTAATTCAAACTAGTGTATTTGGCTTTTGGAAAAACATTCTTTCTACTCAATGGCTATTGAACCTTCTCTACATACGCACATGTACTTGGACAATGATATCAAAAAGAAAGTAGTTGCACTTTGGCAAACTAGCCAAATTCCTATTATACTTTATATTGTTTCATCACGAAAACCCTAGGAAGATGCATTACTATAGACAAGCATAAGAATATATGACAAAACATAGTCCAATGTACTCTCTAATGCTATATAATTGCTTTGTAGACAAATAATGGAACAAAAAAAAAGACCAGCACAACAAATGCAACACATGGAAAAGGACACAAGCAAATGGTAAACAACATATTTTATTAACCTATCATATGCATGCCTCCATTATCTACATATAAGATTTACATTTTTCTTTGTTATTTCATGACAAAAGTGAACGAGTCAATATATATTGAAGACTTAAACCATAAAAAAACTGTTCACGCATTCGAAGGTGACATTCTTGTTGTCTACAAGACAACATTTGACAAAGACAATGAAACAAACAAGGTACTATGTGCTGATCTCACAGACCTAAAAGTAGAGATGACAATTACACTAAACATCAGTGGAAACCTTATCCAACAACACGAGCACAAGATAGTTCCAGGAATAGGGGTCTCAATATGAAGTTTCCAAATTGTACGTAAAACACTTGATGACAAAGGGAACTATGGTTGCATATTAATATTGACAGACACTAGCACAGTTGAAAGCATGCGTCAATTTTCTAAAGACCATTACTTCATTCCAGATATGACTATAAGCCAGTTAGTAGGAACCACAGATCAAAATCCAACTAGAATAATAGGTGCATTAGTTGTTGGTGCTAATAGAGTTGGTAGCCAATATGCTATTGATGTCAAAGATGCTAGATCAGAATCTGACAGAGCACAGGTACTAATCTCTAGATACCATATGCCACTAATCCATTTTAACCCATTTATATACCATTTTGGCTTGTACTAATTTTTTTTGTGACAATAACTAAGTTTCTTTTTGCCATGCAGCTATGACTGCATTCATCTCATGAACAACAGTACTTCCAAATAATGTAACAACTTTTTGGGAAAAAAACTCCAGCAATTCTTTTCAAAAATATTGTAAAAGCCACAGATGAAAATAACATTTCTACATAGGCCAATCAACATTTATTTTCAAATTGAACAATAAAAGAATAATGGAAAACCGAACTGCATTGATGCAATCAACATTTATGGTAACTTTTGAAATATCTTTTTGCTTTCTCAAACAATTTCTATCATATTCATGGTTGTAACAATATACATTTACATGTTTCAAGTTTCAGGGACATTAAGGGCAGAAAATGCACTTTCAAATCCATTTGAAGCTTTCTACCTGATATGCAATTACAGGTTCTCCAGTTATGGAATGCTGTAAGAGAATGGTGCTCATTGCAACCAATGTGACATAAAAGTCAGTTACATATACTTACTCGATCCTCAAACTATCATCCTAAAAAATGAAAAGCAAAAAATCCAAGGTTCAGTTGAAAACCATGTCATGCAACAACTCTTGCCCACCTTCCAAAACATGAAATACGAAGACTCTGTCAACGACAAGTCAAAAGTTGTGTTTTCACTACGAGACTTTGTTGTCAAAGGCCATTTCAAGCTCAACCAAAACAATTTTTAGCCTCACCAAAAATAAGACACAACTTAATGCTTTCAAGATCAACCCAAAATTGTGTTCAGCTACATGGGGAATGCTTTTAGCTCTCACATCAAGTTGAAGACTTGAGTCAACAAGATTTTGTTGTATGTGGAAGTAAATGATATTAGATAAGAATAGGAGTTTAACATGTGGGGAGGAGGAGATTTTAGTAGTTACATGAAAATTCAAGTGAAATAAATGATTTTAACTAGTCAAATACATAACGAACTATTTGGAAATTGAAAAGAAACTAAATATGATATTGCTATCAGGATTCAACCGTGTAGTTTCGAGTCAAACTCATTGACCCATGTTTCATGAGTACTGGTTCAACAAGAACCCATCTCTCATGATATCGAATGGTCCACTTAGCACTCATTACATCTAGGTGATGCTCATAGAGGTGAAGCACTGGTCCGTCCCAGGAGGTCACCCATCCCAGATATACTCAGCTCAAGCGCACTTAACCAAGGAGTTTTCTCAAGGTTAAGCCCTGAGTTGTTACCATTTGCAAAACCTTCAGAAGTGTTGTGCCTTATGAACCATTCATAATAGAGCCCTTTGGCTCATCAATTGATAAGTAGGAGGTATTTTTCCACAACGTGTCAAATTATGATATTGCTATCAGGATTCAACTGTGTAGTTTCGAGTCAAACTCATTGACCCATGTTTCATGAGTAGTGGTTCAACAAGAACCCATCTCTCATGATATTGAGTGGTCCACTTAGCACTCATTGCATCTAGGTAATGCTCACAGAGGTGAAGCACTGGTACGTCCCGAGAGGTCACCCATCCCAGTACTGCTCCAGCTCAAGCACACTTAACCAAGGAGTTTTCTCCAAGGTTAAGCCCGCTTGGGTAACAACTATCATTTGTTTAATGTACTAACGAATTTCTTTAATATCATTTGTTACACTATCAGCACAACAACCCACCACTGCCAGCACAACAGACAAGCATGCACCCGTCAACTTTTTTTAAAAGGAAAAAATGTTAACAAAGATTTGGCTTCCACTATAGTTCGCCTCTCGGGGAAATTACAACGTGACAAGTGAACTTAAAGTTTTATGCGTAATGAACTTAAAGATTAGGTAGAGACAAAATTTAGTATTAAAGTATTTGTTCTAAATTAAGGTTCCTTTCCCTAGTTTTGAATGTAGGTATTTGATAAGACTAGATGCAAAGAATTGTGCTTTATTTCAAATCAATCCATTTTTAAGTTAATAAGAAGAGATCCAAATCACTATTTTATTATAGTTTAAATTGAAAGACGGATTATATTTTCAAGATACTAGTTTTACTTGAATTCAAATTCTAGTTTAATAAGAAATATATATATTAAGAATCATTTTATCCAAAAGATAATTAATTAATAATGATAAAATATTCTTAATAATTTATAAAAAATTTAGGGAATCTTAGTTAAGTGTATTAATTTTCATGATGGGTCTTAGATTTTTTGAGAAAAATGTCTACTGAATTTATGTACTTCACTAACAATTGATTGTAAACATATATATCTTTTTTGTGACGGAGATGCAAATCACATCATGGTGAGTTCTTTGATTTTGTATTCATTATGCAAAGGGAGATTTGGCATTGATTTGTGGTAGTATTTTAGTATTGAGCACAATAGTCATTTTTCCTTGGGAGCTTTTGGAGATTATAGTTATATAGTTAAAGTTCAATCATGAGATGGTCTATTAGGTGTTAATGCATACTAGAGACTTGGTTGAGGTTGGAAATCAAATTTTGGAACATGGCTCTTTGTTGAGGCTTCAATAAAAAGATTAAGGAGCCTTCACATAGAGTTGGAGACAATTTTAACATGGACCTAATAAGGAAATTGTTTGTGGATGGAGCAATCTCATTCCTCACTTTTGGTCCTTTCAAAAACGAATCATTTGATAGGTATTGCTCACATATTTTTCCTGTATGCATTATATTTTTTGTGCTTTGTCTCTTCATGGTAATGAATCTGAAGCTACAATTGTTAGTTTTAGAGAGCTTATTTGTGGAGTGCATCACATGGTGTCTTTTTCTTTTTCCTTGTCATGTGCATGAGTTTATTTTGAGGATAGATTCAAGGAGTGCAAGAATTGTGTTGGGCATATTCCATAGTGATAATGGTTATTAGTTTGATCTTCCTTCAATTGAGAAGCTTACATCCTTGTTGATTTATTGATCTATTACTTTCAATTTGACCTTGGGTTTGAATCATTGGATATTGTTAAGGAAAAAGGACATGGTATCTAGTATAGTTAGAATATTTTCTCTTTGTAGTCTATTGTTTCTTCCTAGATTTTATTTCATATGAGATATTTATGTGAGTGTTATTGGTGTACTTTTAGATATTATGGTCAACAGTAGACCAAAAATCACCCTCGTAATCAGAGTCCTATGAGGTATATGTCTTCTTGGTAGACATGATGATCAATGGAATATGATAAAGAGGCTTTAGATGTACTTTTGCAATTTTTGTAACTAATTTATAGAGGTGTTATAGATCACCTATAGCTAACCTACAAATAACTTGTGTTAGTGTAGATTCCATGTATGTAGTAGTGAAAATATGTTGAAGGAATCGTGGATGTGGATTAGGTTGGATATATTGTAAGAAAAGTCCTATTAGTGTTGGTGTTAGTTGGATTTTTTAGTGTTGGATTAGGTTGGATATATGATTGTTAGTGATAAGTTTAAAATTTAAAAGCATTATAGAAAATGGAGATATTAAGAATATATAAGTATTTTAAATTATTTCATATGCAAGACATTTAAAGTAAATGTATTAGTAATAGAATGAAAATTTAAAAGCATTGCAGAAAATGAAGATATTAAAAATATAAGAGTATTTTATTTTATATACAAGACATATAAAATATTAATATTAGCAATAAGTTAAAAATTGACAAGTATTTTATCTTTTTTAATACCATATGTTCAATTAGTAGTAATATTTTTGAATATTTTAACCATGTCTATTTTTTTTTATCTATGAATTAAATTCATTTAGTTAAATAAACTAATTCTAAAAAATTGTATTTACCATGAATTTAGAAAAGAACATATGCTCATGAAAAATAGACCATAAAAAGTAAAGTTCATAGGAATAACAAATTTGTAGGTAAATTGGAGGTTTAAATATTAATTAATTGTTTTGCAAGTATTAATCCACTTTCGTTAATTAGAAGTCGCACCAAAAACAATACGATGAGCGTAGTGGCATGGAGCAATCCCAATAACTTGTAATGTGTAAATGGTAAACAGGTGTAAATGAGAATGCTTCCCTATGCTTTGTTGCGTTGAACACATGTTTAATGCATTGAATGCAAAACTCGTGATATGTTGGAGAGTTGGTGGGTATGGAAGTAGTGAATGCATAGTTAATTCATTGAAACTTAGGCGACTACTGAGTTTTGTTTGTGCTCATCATCATTTGTTTATCGTTTGTTGAAAATCTTGTGGGTTTTTTAACTTTTCGTTTCGTTTATGCATGTTTGTTATTTTTTAAAAGGTAGTGGTCGTGAATGGCTTGGTTGTTTATTTACAATACTTGATAACTAGAAGTATTGGTTGTTATTATAAGGGCTAACGAGGCAAGTGGGCACATTAAATTGCATACGCTTTGAGCAAGGCCTTGTAGGATGTAGGGGAAGACATGCAAAAGGCTAAAAAACCCACAAGCTTTTCATGAGTCAAACGACAATAAGCAGAAACAAAACTCACCACTTGCCTAAAATTTCATGAATTAACTATATGTTCACTGCATGTGTACACACAGTCCATAAAACCTTGCTCAAACCGTTCACTTTTCCCTATAACGCTTCTACTTATCAAGTATCAAAAACAAATAAACAAGCCACTCACCAGTTGCACACTATTTGTACAGCTTGTCCTTCGATCAAGCACTGCACAAAATGGAAAATGTCAAAGATGAAAACCAACAGCAAAAAACACATAAGTTTTTCAAGTAACAATAAAAAACAATAAGCGAAAACCATCCCTCCAACACATGTCGCACAGTTTTCTTTCTCACCTTTGCTCATTGGCTACCAGCACAATAAACACATAGTCAATGCATTCAACTTTTACAGAATAATGAACATACAAAAATGTAACCAAGATCCCAAAAACCCACAAGAACATGATGGTTGGTTGTTGTTAGAAGGGCTAATGGGAAATGCTTGCAAAAATTTATAATGTTTGTGTATTGTTTTGCAAATTTTATTGTTGTTACTCTGGTTCAGGTTTATGAATAGTGTATTATTTGCCTTGCATTGTAAAAAGTGTAGTGGCCATGAATGGATTGGCTATTTGTTTATGATACTTGATAACTAGAAGTATTGGTTGTTGTTAAAAGGGCTAACAGGGCAAGTGGGCACACTAAATTACATATGCTTTGAGCAAGGTCTTATAGGTTGTGGGGGCAATCAATGCGTTAATTATGTGTTTATTGCTTGAGTGGCTATTACCCTATCAGTAAGCATGATGGTCGGTTGCTGTTAGAAGGGCTAATGGGAAATGCTTGCAAAAATTTATAATGTTTGTGTATTGTTGTGCAAGTTTTATTGTTGTTTCTTTGGTTCAAGTTTATAGTAGTTCTACTATTTATTTTATTTTTAGTATATTACAAAAATATGGAAACATTAGATACTCATTATTTATGAACATATTTTTGGTGTTTGAAAAGTATTATTTATCTATTTTTCTAGTGATATAGGGCAATCAGAATACCTTGTAGTATGTGAATTGTGAACAAGTGTAAACGGTAATGCTCGTGTATGCTTTGTTTTGTTTCACACATTGTGAATGTCAAATGAGTATATGGATGGTGAGAATGGGAAAGGTGTTACATGTGACCATGTGAGAAAATAGACTTGGAACACATTTTTCCATTGATTGATGCATTAGAATAGTAGTATGTTGTTTCTATACAGAGCAATATTGTTTAAGATCTTTGTTAGTTTACAAACTTACAATGCATTAACTACGTCTTGATTGCTTCGATGGGCATAGCCTAAGAGAAAATCCTATAAAATTTGGATTTAATGACTAAATGTTTGCAAAAATCTATGGCATTGTTCTGTTTCACTTCAATATGTATCATTTTGCTTGCAAAGATGGCACAATTTGCATGTAGACATTAAATATTTGGAGCAATCTGGTCTTCTCTTTTTTGTTATGCTTTTGTTGCTAGCTCTTTTGTATATATTACTATATCAAGCATGTTCTGTGACCTAAAACTTTCTATAGTTTTTTGTTTTCCAGTTGACATGTTTTCCCTTTGTATGCCAAGCAATACTTTATTTCCTTATGTTTGAGTTTAAATGGATTAAATTCTGGTGTTGCCGTTTTTCAGTATGCAATGTATTAGCAATACAAAATGTGCATGTTTTTAAAGTACAACTTGCTATTGCATATATTTTATTTTAATTCATCATACTTAGTTGGCCTATACCTAGTTTGTATTTGGCTTATTTTACTAGACAAAGAGAAATGTCAGAGCTATTGTATGCAATAGAGAGAGAGATAGATAATATATTTAAGACATGAAACATTAGGTTGATACTTGATTGAGTTATGTTTGAGTTGATTTACTATTTGCCTAGTTTGTGTGGATAAGTTAATAAGTAGTAGCATCCACTTCATAAAAAAACATAGTGCATGCAGACAACTTGTTTACTATTGCATTTGCTAAATTTTCTTTTGAAATAGTTGCTTGATCAATGAAATTGAAGTGTTCAAAATATTTTTTACTCTTTCCTAGAGTTGGGATTTAAGGACATATTTTATGTGCTTGAAAATTATAATTTACCTCTTTTTCTATTGGTTGCACTAGTCCTGAATTCAAAGTAAATGAAATGTATGCTTGTGGAAGGAAGAATACCTAGGTCAAAGATCTAAGAGATTATTTCTTTATCTGGTAACAATAGACTATGAGACATTGGGATTGGTCCTATCGCTAGTATTACAATGATGCCTTTCATGCAATGTTTAGATTATAGAATTTCATTATAAAATTTAATTATAGAAATGTTTAGTTGATTGCTTATTGTTACAAGGGCTAATGGGCCAAGTGGGTATAGTAAATTACATATGCTATAAGCAAGGTCTTGTCAACAATGGGGGCAATGAACATTCTAATTTTCCTTATTCTTCACTGAATTCATTGTAAACAAAGGGAAAGAATGACACAAGAATATGATCTTCCACTTCCTTGTTCAACAATTAACTATATTTGCAATTACATAGATCTTTGCTTTCCTCTTCAATTGCACAAAAACATGTTACTTTTGCAATCAAGAATATGCATAATTACAATCACCAGATATGCAATTCATTGCTTAAGTATTTGCGAAAATCCCTCTGGCAAAATTTGCTCAATTTCCATTTAGCAATTAAATATTTGAAAAAATATATAATGTCGTATTCTCCTAATTTACTTAAAAAAAATTGAATAGTAGACATAGTAGCATTTAATGCAATAGTTGTAGATTGATAGAAAAGCTTCCCATATCCAACGCATATTATACAATTGCAAATATGACCTACTCCAACATGCAGTAAACGTATAGTTAATTCATGAAATGTTAGGAAAGTGATCAGTTTTGTTTTCGCTTATTTTCATTTAACCCATGAAATCTTAGGCAAGTGTTTCATTTTGTTTTTGTTTATTCTTGTTTATTTATTGTATGTTGAAAAGCTTGTGGATATTTTAGCCTTTTGCATGTTCGTTACTCTATAAAAGTCGACTACAAACATGAATGGATTCATTGTGTCTTTATGATACTTGATAACTACAAGTATTGCTTGTTGTCCTCAAATCTTGACTATAGAAAAAAGGAAAAAATATTTTAATCAATACAATTTCAATGGAGAATTGACTATTTGAAAAGCAAGTGCAATCAATGCAATAGTAAACGTACCATTCAATACGAGCTAATAAAAGAAGAAATGTTTACATTATACAATTTGATACTGTAGACATGCAAAATTAGCATCATGCATAATCATATTCCATTCAACAAATAAATCAATTTTATTTATCAATCTCCTAATGTCATCAACTTAAATCAAATAAATCAAAATTGATCCTATCATCATCCTTTTAATCAAATAAATCAAACATCATCCCTTTAATTAAATAAATCAAAGATTTATTTGATTAAATTCAATTCATATTTCATCCTTTTCTGATTTAAATAAATCAAATATTTAAGTCATGAAAGTCAAACATCCTAATCATCATTGATTTAATCTAACCATGATTAAATGCTAAATCTTACCCACTTGCATTCTCTAGATTATGCCATTTGCACAAATAAATGAATTTATTGATTTATTAAAACCCTCATTTTCACTCAACATAGCCCTCAAGTTTGAAAAACATGACAAGTTGATTTGTCCCTCCAACATTGCATTTATTGCTTTTATTCTTGTCCCCCTCTCAAAATTTCTTGCCCAAATTTGAATTCAAATTCTCCCTCTCATGGGCACACTTCCCAAATATTGCACATCCATTGGCCTACCACCATTTTACAAGTGGCCTCCTATCATTGGACTATTTCTTAGTCCCACATTGGTCCCTCTTCAACACTCTTAGCATTTGAAAATCTTTAAATAGAGGCTTCATCCTCAAGCAAATCCTCCACAATTTGATCCTCAAATTATATGCAAAGTCACTCTCCTTGAGAATTGATTTTGCTTATCCATGTCATTCTTCATAGCAATTTCATCACTAGCTTATCTTGAGCAAGGATTGGGAAAGGGCTATTTTCAAAAATAGCACCAATCCACTATGAAATAAAGTTTTGATTATGTCTTATATGCTTACATTTCATTATCTTTGTTTTATCTAGTTTGCATATTTTATCATAGTCAAGTATTTCATAGGGATATTAAATCTAATGTTTTTCAAAAGACTAACATGATGATATGATGTTAAGATTGTTAACCATTTGAAGATTTGATGTCCACAAATACATTGCCAAAGGTTGTGTATCATTCATTTTTGTTAAAGCAAATAAGAAAATTAAGGATCCGTTATAGTTTTTGCAAATAGTCAATTATTGCATGCAAATTATGTCACCCTTACCAACAAGGTATTAGCTATATAGAAGCAGTCAATCCATGTTTAATGCATTGAATGGTATAACTATTCCATCACAATAGTATATTAAATGCAAGTTTTGCAAGATATATTTTTTGAAACATTTAGGCATTATATAGAAATCTTGCAAACTTAGCCAATAGGTTGATAGCTAGTTCTATTCTGCTGCGACTTGAAATATAATTTGTTGTTATAAGGCCCAATTGTACAAATAGGTACAGTGGATAACAAAGGATATGAAACACTTGAATCCAACAAGCAAGTTACAATTGTAACTGTCTCATTTGCAATTGAGTGATAATAAATATTTATTTTATCTCTCTATTGCTTCATGTAAGCATATTACTTTTTCCTATTAAAGAAAATTGTGAAAATAAGAGAGTATTATATATTTTGCAAATATTCAATGCCTAAATGCAAATTATGCCACCTTTGGAAGCAAGATAGTAGATGCTCAAGTAGTTAATGCATGTTTGATGCATTAAACAGTATGGCTCATATAACAGAAACAACAATCTATTAAATACAAATTGTACAAGATAATATGTTACCCATAGAAATGAAACACGAGCATATGTATAAGAACAATGTACTATTCATGACTAGTTCCTTTGTCTATTTATCATACTTGATAACTAGATGTATTACTCACTGTTACAAAGAAAACTTAGCAGAAATAAAACCCAACACTAGCATAAGATTTTATGAATTAGTACCCAGAAGCTCTCCAATACATGTTGTACAATTTTCATTTAATGGATTAAACATGTATTCATTGATTCATGATCAAATATTTCCCAGAATATATAATGTTCCCTTATTTTGCTAATTTAGTTAAACAAAAATGAATAAACCGTAATTTTCAAGCACAAAAAATATGAGCATAAATCCTGAATATAGGAAAAAGAGAAAAAATAAATAAACAACACGATGTCATTGGCCAAGTGACTAATTGGAAAGAAAATGCAAAAAATGCAATAGTAAAGTCATGGACTGCATGCATTTGTTTCCTTAGACCTTGTAACAACAAGCAATAGCTTTGGTTAAAAGGTTTCACATATGAACAGATAACATCAAGATCTAAAAACATACAACTTTTTGAACAAGCAATAAACAAACAAGAATTAAATATGCCTTTGTTGCTTGCATACTTGCCAGCTTTCAAATACATCTTGGATATTTTGCATTTAATGGATATAAAACCAGAAGTGTCTAGATTATAGAATTTGATTCTTCATCAATTGCATTGTTTGCATTTTTTGTGATAAAGCTCTGACATATTGCATTTAATTTTAAAATATTTGCCAAAATTTATTGTGTGTTGTTATGTTTTATGTTTATTGATAGCCACGTTCTATGTCATGGACTATGCTCATCTGTCTATTTTGTAACTGCCATAGGGACCATTGGTTGTAAGTAGAGTGGGTGACAAAGATTTATATTGCTAAAAATAGACTTGGTTCTTGAACAACAAGTTGCAAGGTCAGATTCTTGTAACATTCTCTTGCTTTGTTTGTAATGAAATTTAATTATCTCAAGAGACTAGCTTTATGGATAGGCACATGAGAAAACTAAATGACATGCCGTGTGATTCATAAACATGAAACTATTTTTTCCTGATGAGCATGTTGCTTTTGCAGAGAGAAATCTGTATAATTGTAATCATGGGATGTGCAGTTCATTGATTAAATATTTTCAAATCATGTATTGCTTCAAAGATTGCAAGGAAGAGGAAACATAGGAGCTATTTTGGTCTGCAGAGAATGCAGGGAAGTGCTATAAAATTTAACGCATTTTTCATGACTTTAATATTCATGAAGTTTGTCAAGAAATTACAAGTCATGTTTTCCTTGAATTTTATAGAACTTCTTATTGCATGCACTGGAGGGCAAGATTGTTTTGATGCATGTGCCTCAAATTTTTGACATAATGATTATGTGCAGAACATGTTGCATAATCATCTACTTCAGCACGGGTAATCCAAAAAATGTGTTCATCACTCCCAGCTATATAATGTTCACATGTTTTTCTAATTTATGTACACTTAAATAAATAGTAATCATGTGGCAAAAAAAATGAAATTAGATTGGCCAAGTAAATATTAGAAATGCAAGTGTAAAAATTAAGAGCTAAAGTATTGTCTATAGAAATGAAACCATGTGTATGTAGATCATAGAATTTGATTCGTTTGCAAGCTTTACGTATCAACTGCATTGACCACATTTTATGCATGAAATCTCACACAGTTTTGATTTAATGCTTAAGGAAAAATTTATTGTGTGCTTTTTGGTTTCATGTTTATGGATAGCATGTTATATGTGATGAACTATGCTCATTTTTATAAATTGTAGCTGTGACAGGGACCATTGGTTGCAAATGAATTGGGGATCAAAGATTCATATTGTGGCGAGTAGACCTAGTTTTTCAACATGCTCCAAGGTTATATTCTTGTATCATTTTCCTGCTCTCTTTGTAATGAACTTTAAAATTTGCAATGCATCTAAGTATTATCTATTAGGAGAGTTGTGAACAATAAAGGACAATGATTGTTCAAGAAACTGACTTGCAGAATAGACAGATTGGAATAGTTAGTGACATCTTATGTAATTCATAAACATGAAAATATTTTCCCTTGACGAGCATGTTGGTTTTGCAAACAAGGATCTGCATAATTGTAATCATGGAATATGGATTCCATTGGTTAAATATTTACAAATAACTATGATTTGTTTCTGGTGTCATAATTTTTTTAAACAAAAACCAATAATAGACACAGTGTGCTAATAATGCATTAATTGCTACAGTGCGAAAGAGTCCATTGGAAAAGTTAACACAATTTACATTATTGATTAAACATTTGTTAGCATATACAATGTTCTACTTTCCTAATTTACTTAATCAAACATGAATAGTATATGTGCTACAACCAATAGACAAACAGATAAAACATGGTTCTTAAACATGAAAAATATGTCCATGAGCCCCAAGTACACAATTCTTCCATATTTTACTAATTTTCTAAGACTATGATTATTAATATACTTACTACAAGATGATCAAATTTGGTTAAGCAAGTGAACATTACAAATGCAAATGAGTAATTGAGTGGCAAAGCTCATACAATTTAGATTTAATTCTTCAATATTTGGAAAAATTTATTGTGTGCTTCCCTGTTGCATGTTTATCAATGGCATGTTCTATGTCGTGCAGTGTGCTTATCTTTCTGAATTGTACTTGTCATGCGAACCATATGTTGCAATTGAAGTGTAGGACAAAGATCTATATTGCTGCTATTAGACTTGGTTCTTCAATAACAATCTGCAAGTCCAAATTCTTGTATCATGCTCCTACTTTGTTTGCAATGAAATTTAATTATTCCAATGTGTGTGACAATTATGAATTGGAAGAGCTATGAACAATAAAGGAGAACACCAGTTCAAGAATCTAATTTTCCAAAGAAACAAATGGGCATATTATATGACATGCTATTCAATTCATAAACATGAAATTGTCTTTTGCTCTAAAGCAAGTTACTTTTGCAATCAAAAATATGCATAATTGCAATCATGGGATATGGAATTTATTTATTAAATATTTTGCACAATTTATGTTGTTTTTCTATTTTCCTATTTTTTTGAAACGACTATTAATAATAGACCTACTACATTAATGATGCAGTTATTGTTGTAGTTCCAAGTAGTGCATTGGCAAATGTTATGCAATTTGCATTCAATGATTAAATGTTTTCCAAAATATATAGTATCCTATTCTCTTGAATTAGTTAAACAAAAATATATGATAGGGCTTGCACAAGACAATTAAATTTTATTAGGCAAGAAAATATTAGAATTGCAAATAACAAAATTAAGAATTAAATGCATAGTGCATGTGAACCCACAGAATTTGCAAAAATATATGTCGTATTCTCCCAATTTACTTAAATAAAATTGAATAGTAGACATAACAACATTTAATGCAATAGCTATAGATTGATAGACAAGTATGCCATATCAAATGCATATGATACAATTGCAAATTTGACCTACTCCAACATGTAGTGAACATATAGTTAACCCATGAAATGTTATGCATGCTTGAAAATAATGGCTTCTCTCATTTTCTATTAGTTTCAGTAGGTCCATTTTTCATTTTCCTTTAACCAAATTATGAAGATAGGGTGAAATTATATGCTATGGAAAATATTTAATCAGGGGATGCATATTGTGCAAATTTTTGCAGCGTTTAGCTAAGTACTGAAACAGAGAATGCATGTTTAATGCACTAAATGCAAATTCATGATAAATAGCTAGCACGAACAGAAGTGGACTATGCATAATTAATTCATGGAATATGACAAATGTGTTGTTATTTGCTTATTGTTTGACCAAAAGATTTTGTGTTTTGAGCTGTGAATTGTTGTCTTTGATGTTTGTTGCTCTATACAATGCTTGAACAAGGCAGGATCTCTACAAATGATGTGCAACTGCTAAGTAGCTTGTCCATTTAGCACAAATTAAAAGCAACAGTTACCTAAGATTTCATGAATAAACCTTGTATTTAATTCTTGTGTACTCATCACTTCTTAAACACTGCTCTCATAAATTGCATTGAGTGCATTAAACATTTATTCACTAGTTCATGATTAAATATTTCCTACAACATATCGTGTATGCTTAGTTTTCTAATTTATGTAAACGAAAATGACTAATATACATATTCCAACTAACACAATAAGCAACTATTTAAAAAGAAAATTCAACAAATGCAAATGTAACCTTGGGCCTTTTGACATAAACTAACAATTGCAATTGTGAACCATGAACCACAAAGACAATGATAAAATTTGCAAAAAAAATGGACCACCATCATAAATTTTTGCAAAGATTCAGATATCAAATAAAAATTTTCCATGCTTTGTTGATAGGCTACTAGCCATCTAGGCAGTAAACAAATTATTAATGCATTGAACATGTCCATGGTCAACTAGACTCTGCTCAAAGCATATGTCATATACTTTTCCCATTTTCCTTGTTAGCTTTTGTAACAATAAGCAATATTATTGGTTATCAAGTATCACAAACACATAGACAAACCAAATAAAGTTCCCCTATTTTCCTATTTTACTTAAAGGAAAATGAAAAATCGACCTAGTCAAACCAATAGAAAAAGAGATAAACTGTAACTTCCTAGCATAAAAAATATGTCCTTAAATCTCGACTATAGGAAAAAGACAAAAATATTTTAAACAAAAAAATCTCATTGGCCAAGCGGTTAATTCAAAAGCAAATGCATCACTTGCAATAGTTTTTTTTTTTTCTATTGGTTGGAGCACATCTACTATTCATTTTTGTTAAATTAAATTATGAAAATAGGAGAACATTATATATTCTACAATTATTTAATCACTGAATGCAAACATGTTTAATGCATTAAACAGTACGACTGGTGATTGAAAACAACTGCAAAATCTTGTATGTTTTTAGGTCTACATTACCCTGTTGCATGTTTTATAAGTATGTCAGGCTCTACAATTGTGCAAAGGCAACACAATTTTCTTTGAACGACTTTCACAAATAGCATAGTTTTTGTGGCTAAATCAATAAGCATTAAAACTAAATACATTGGTCAACGTGATTTAAACTATGTAAGAATTTGATGCATTAACTATGTATTTAGTGCTCCAATGGCTATCAGCCTATTAGAAAAGTTTGCAAAAGTTGTATTTAATGCCTCGATGTTCACAAAAAAAATTGTGTCGATCTATCTTTTTGAAAATTTTGTCATTTGCTTCTATGTTTAATGTTTACGAACAACACATAATGCATTTATCATGTATTTTCTGCATCAATAATAATGCCTTCCTATTCTATCAATTTACTTTAATAAAAATGAATAAAAGGCACACTCCAAGCAATAGAAAAAGAAATAAATTCCTTATTGTCTTTTAGTTGCAAATCAAACCATTGCAATATGACATTCATTTTTTCCATTTTGTGGTTGGTTGTTGCATTATTAAATTGCTTACATTTTTCCTAAAGCAATCTTTCCTTTGCAAATGTTCTTCGTCTTGTAAACAATAGAACATTTCTCTCTGCTTCAACATTATTTACAAAATTTGTAGATCATATTCTTGTGCATTAATCAAAGGAAAAATTTGTCTCCACTCTATAATATTATGTGTTCACATGTAATAATTTTTCCATTCTCATTATTTACGCACTTAGTCAGGCAAGACATGGAGAAGCATTTGTGTATACACCTGTTCACTATTAACAGATTACAAGGTATTGAAATTGATACATACCACTAGACTGAGTTTATTGTTTTGTTCAAATACTTTTCAATATTGTAAACATATTAGAATTTCAATCATTTACAGTTTGCACAAAGAAGAGTAGCACATGTACTTTACATAATAGAAAAATAAATCAATGATAGAATTCACACATGAAAGATTCACTTCATAGTTGATTAGGTTTTCTTTGATTCTCCAAATTCCATAAACAAGATTTTTCCAATCAATTGTTAAAACCTAGAAAGACTTTGTTACCTATTATTAAATACATTGTTCACTCTTACAATACAGTTCTTATTAATTACAATATTCATTGAGGATTAATTGCTTTATGTTTGTGGGTTACATATAACATGTCATCGAGTATGCTCATTTGTCTCATTTTTCCCTCTAATAGGACCCGTTGGTTACAATTTGAGAGTGAGACAAAAATCTACATTTTTGCAATTACAATTGATTGTTAAACAAGGAAATATAAGGTCAACATCTCATAACACTCTTGCTTCTTTGTGTATAATGCAAAAATTAACATTTATACAAAAGAACAACTTTCTTACCCTCCATTTACATTCATACTACATAAGGTTCAACATATATGCATATTAAGGCTTATTATCATTTCCAACAGGGTGATCCCACAATAGTGCTTTACAATTTTTGGCCAAACTGGACACTAAAATTATTATTTTTAACTAAATCTTCACATTCAGGGACCTATAGCGGCTAAAACGTGAGGAATTTGAAGATGATGCAAACTAGAGTCTCATCACATTTTTTCTGTAGATTCTAAAAAAAAAAAATTGGAATCAGATTGCACTTCTTCAAATTCCATCTCCCACGAAAATTGGTTTTTTTCAGAAAACAACATTTTTTTTAAAATGATGCACACCGTATAATGCATAACATTTTTTCCATGAAGGATAAAATTCTAATTCTTTCGAATTTAGATTTATAACTCCGATATCTATGCTTCCACTTGGTTAGATAATTTTTTATTGAATATTTTTTCTTTAATCAAGTTTCAAAGCCAAACTAATTACAATTCAGACATAGCACGACCATATAACGCGTAACTTTTATTGTATTTGTCAACAAAAAAAAATTATTGGATCAAGGAATCCAATATCTGGTGGACTCATATTTTTCAAACATTTTTTTTGATAATCTTCTATTTTTCCACATGTGCAAAATAGAGAGCTTCATTTTTGGTGAAAACCCTATATTTAATAAAACTTAAAAAACAAATAGATATTAAAACCAAAACATATTAAAATTATATTCATTGGATAGCTCATTTTGAGGGCTACCTAATACTAGTTGGGTTTGTGAAGTCTCCCCCATTTTCATTCTCAAATTGAGCTTCGAAGTGCAAAATTTTAGACATTTTTGGTGCCTGGGAAGGAGAAGGTGAAAAAAGGGTGGTTCAGTCGAACCCAAAAAATATATTCGGTCGATCAGGGGTTCAGTTAAACCCAAGTTCGACCGAACCATTTTAAAATATAATTAAAAAATGTATTTTGGGGGGGTTCGGTCGAACCTACAAAATATGTTCGGTTGAACCCCCTAACATGAATCAATTTTATTGCTTTTGTTTGCCATTTTTTAATAGTTTTATTCTATAATATATAATATTAATATAAATCTCAGAAATTATATACTTTTTTATATTATAATATAAAATATACTTATTATTATAATATGTTATAATAATAGTATATAATTATTATTAATTATATAGTTTTTATTTTGAGAAGTTGGTGGAGGTTTCACATGGATTTTTTTGGTGTGAGATTATATATTAAAGTGGAGAAGAAATAAGAAAAATTTGTATTTTCTTCACCTCATTCTTCTTGAAATTTTAGAGTATTTGAAAAGCACAGTATTCTTTAAAGTCTCCATTGGAATTGAATAGTAACTAACAACAAAGAAAAAATATTGAGAACATTATATCTCTATCATTTATCTTAATTATATGTTCAAATGAATTATAGGGGTACAGGGAGGGAGTGGGAGAGAGATAAATAGTATACGGTTAAGAGTAGAGGGTAGAGGGTTTAAGGGTTTAGGGTTTAAGGGTTAAGGGTTAAGGGTTAAGGGTTAAGGGTAGAGGGGAGCTCGAGATAGGAGTGAGTGAGTGGGAGAGAGAGGGTTTAAGGGTTTAAGGCTTAAGGGTAGAGGGTACAAGGGATCTAGAGATAGAAGGATTGAGTGAGAGAGAGAGAGAGACTTGAGAGACAAAGAGTGGGTCTAGGAGGGACAGACTTAGGGTAGAGGGTAGAAGGGTTTAGGGTTTTTGGGTTAAGGGTATAGGGGAGAGAGGGGGGATGGGGTAGGAGGGAGAGACTTGAGAGAGAGAGAGGGAGGGAGTGGGAGAGAGATAGAGGGTATAGGGTTTAAGACTTGTTTAGGGTTTAAGGGTTAAGGGTAGAGGGTAGAGGGGAGCTCAAGATAAAAGGAACTCGAGTGAGTGAGAGAGAGAGAGAGGGAGGGAGTTGGAGAGAGATAGAGGGTATAGAGGTTTAATGGTGGAGGGTTTAATGGTAGAGGGGAGAGAGATAGAGTGAGTGAGAGAGAGAGAGGGAGCCTGGGGGTAGGAGGGAGAGACTTGAGAGAGAGAGAGGGAGGGAGTGGG
>VDFB02000017.1:188900415-189026612 GCA_007258455.2 Sequoia sempervirens
CAATGTGGAATTGCATCTGGTAATGGCGGGTTGTGCATGCATGGACTCCAAAGGGTTTACAGTGAAGCAATTTATGGGCATGAGAATGTAACACATGAATAAATGTTGCACAAAAACTTCTGCCAGGTAAATATTCTGAACCTCTTAATGTAGTAATGAATTTCTTTAATATCATGTGTTACACTATCAGCACAACAACCCACCACTGCGAGTACAACAGACAAGCATGCACCCGTCAATTTTTTTTAAAAGGAAAAAATGTTAACAAAGATTTGGCTTCCACTATAGTTCGCCTCTCGGGGAAATTACAACGTGACAAGTGAACTTAAAGTTTTATGCGTAATGAACTTAAAGATTAGGTATAGACAAAATTTAGTATTAAAGTATTTGTTCTAAATTAAGGTTCCTTTCCCTAGTTTTGAATGTAGGTATCTGATATGACTAGATGCAAAGAATTGTGTTTTATTTCAAATCAATCCATTTTTAAGTTAATAAGAAGAGATCCAAATCGCTATTTTATTATAGTTTAAATTGAAAGACGAAGTATATTTTCAAGATACTAGTTTTACTTGAATTCAAATTTTAGTTTAATAAGAAATATATATATTAAGAATCATTTTATCCAAATGATAATTAATTAATAGTGATAAAATATTCTTAATAATTTATATAATTTTTAGGGAATCTTAGTTAAGTGTATTTCATAATGGGTCTTAGTTTTTTTGAGAAAAATGTCTATTGAATTTATGTACTTCACTAACAATTGATTGTAAACATATATATCTTTTTTGTGTCAGAGATGCAAATCACATCATGGTGAGTTCTTTGATTTTGTATTCATTATGCAAAGGGAGATTTGGCATTGATTTGTGGTAGTATTTTAGTATTGAGCACAATAGTCATTTTTCCTTGGGAGCTTTTGGAGATTATAGTTATATAGTTAAAGTTCAATCATGAGATGGTCTATTAGGTGTTAATGGATACTGGAGACTTGGTTGAGGTTGGAAATCAAATTTTGGAACATGGCTCTTTGTTGAGGCTTCAATAAAAAGATTAAGGAGCCTTCAGCTAGAGTTGGAGACAATTTTAACATGGACCTAATAAGGAAATTGTTTGTGGATGGAGCAATCTCATTCCTCACTTTTGGTCCTTTCAAAAAAGAATCATTTGATAGTTATTGCTCACCTATTTTTCCTATATGAATTCTATTTTTTGTGCCTTGTCTCTTCATGGTAAGGAATCTGAAGCTACAATTGTTAGTTTTAGAGAGATTATTTGTGGAGTGCATCACATGGTGTCTTTTTCTTTTTCCTTGTCATGTGCATGAGTTTATTTTGATGATAGATTCGAGGAGTGCAAGAATTGTGTTGGGCATATTCCATAGCGATAATGGTTATTAGTTTGATCTTCATTCAATTGAGAAGCTTACATCCTTGTTGATTTATTGATCTATTACTATCAATTTGACCTTGGGTTTGAATAATTGGATATTGTTAAGGAAATAGGACATATTATCTAGTATAGTTAGAATATTTTCTCTTTGTAGTCTATTGTTTCTTCCTAGATTTTATTTCATATGAGAAATTGTGAGACCTAGGAAGAGTCACAATGAGAGAATGAGAATTTATGTAGATCATTATGTGTATTCTTAAAAACTTGTTTTCATGACATGATCCACATATTTATGTGAGTGTTATTGGTGTACTTCTAGATATTATGGTCAACAGTAGACCAAAAATCACCCTCATAATCGGAGTCCTACGAGGTATATGTCTTCTTGGTAGACATGATGATCATTGGAATATGATAAAGAGGCTTTAGATGTATTTTTGGGATTTTTGTAACTAATCTATAGAGGTGTTATAGATCACCTATAGCTAACCTACAACTAACTTGTGTTAGTGTAGAGTCCATGTATGTAGTAGTGAAAATATGTTGAAAGGAATTGTGGATGTGGATTAGGTTGGATATATTGTAAGAAAAGTCCTATTAGTGTTGGTGTTAGTTGGATTTTTTAGTGTTGGATTATGTTGGATATATGATTGTTAGTGATAAGTTTAAAATTTAAAAGCATTTTAGAAAATGGAGATATTAAGAATATAAAAGTATTTTAAATTATTTTAGATGCAAGACATTTAAAGTAAATATATTAGTAATAGAATGAAAATTTAAAAGCATTGCAGAAAATGAAGATATTAAAAATATAAGAGTATTTTATTTTATATACAAGACATAAAATATTAATATTAGCAATAAGTTAAAAATTGACAAGTATTTTATCTTTTTTAATATCATATGTTTAATTAATAGTAATATTTTTAAATATTTTAACCATGTCTATTTTTTTAATTTGTAAATTAAATTCGTTTAGTTAAATAAACTAATTATAAAAAATTGTATTTACCGTGAATTTAGAAAAGAACATATGCTAACGAAAAATAGACTTTAAAAAGTAAAGTTCATAGGAATAACAACTTTGTAGGTAAATTGGAGGTTTAAATATTAATTAATTGTTTTGCAAATATTAATCCACTTTCATTAATCAAAAGTCACGCCAAGAACAATACGTTGAGCCTAGTGGCATGGAGCAATCCCAATAACTTGTAATGTGTAAATGGTAAACAGGTGTAAACAAGAATGCTTCGCTATGCTTTGTTGTGTTGAACACATGTTTAATGCATTGAATGCAAAACTCACGATATGTTGGAGAGTTGGTGGGTATGGAAGCAGTGAATACATAGTTAATTCATGGAAACTTAGGCGACTATTGAGTTTTGTTTGTGCTCATTATCATTTGTTTATCGTTTGTTGAAAAGCTTGTGGGTTTTTTAACTTTTTGTTTCGTTTCTGCATGTTTGTTATTTTTTTAAAGTGTAGTGGTCGTGAATGGCTTGGTTTTTTATTTAACTTACTTGATAACTAGAAGTATTGGTTGTTGTTAAAAGGGCTAATGAGGCAAGTGGGCACATTAAATTGCATACGCTTTGCGCAAGTCCTTGTAGGATGTAGGGGAAGACATGCAAAAGGCTAAAAAAACCCACAAGCTTTTCATGAGTCAAATGACAATAAGCAGAAACAAAACTCACCACTTGCCTAAAATTTCATGAATTAACTATATGTTCACTATATGTGTACACATAGTCCATAAAACCTTGCTCAAACTGTTCACTTTTCCCTATAACACTTCTAATTATCAAGTATCAAAAACAAATAAACAAGCCACTCACCAGTTGCACACCGTTTGTATAGCTTGTCCCTCGATCAAGCACTGCACAGAATGACAAACGTCAAAGATGACAACCAACAACGAAAAACACACAAGCTTTTCAAGTAACAATAAAAAACAATAAGCGAAAACCATCCCTCCAACACATGTTGCACAATTTTCTTTTCGACCTTTGCTCATTGGCTACCAACACAATAAACACATAGTCAATGCATTTAACTTTTACAGAATAATGAACATAGAAAAATGTAACCGAGAGCCAAAAAACCCACAAGAACATGATGGTTAGTTGTTTTTAGAAGGGCTAATGGGAAATGCTTGCAAAAATTTATAATGTTTGTGTATTGTTTTGCAAATTTTATTGTTGTTACTCTGGTTTAGGTTTATGAATAGTGTATTATTTGCCTTGCATTGTAAAAAGTGTAGTGGTCATGAATGGCTTGGCTATTTGTTTATGATACTTGATAACTAGAAGTATTGATTGTTGTTAAAAGGGCTAACGGGGCAAGTGGGCACACTAAATTACATATGCTTTGAGCAAGGTCTTATAGGTTGTGAGGGCAATCAATGCGTTAATTATGTGTTTATTGCTTGAGTGGCTATTACCGTATCAGTAAGCATGATAGTTGGTTGATGTTAGAAGGGATAATGGGAAATGCTTACAAAAATTTATAATGTTTGTGTATTGTTGTGCAAATTTTATTGTTGTTTCTTTGGTTCAGGTTTATGAATAGTGTATTATGTGTCATGCATTGTGCTCATTTCTTTAGTTTTGTCATGTGTCTCTAGTATTTATTTTCTTGTAAGCAAAATAGAAAAGTAGAAGTAGATGACAACTTTTGTAGATAAGTGTAATGCATTGTAGAGCAATGAATGCATAGTGAATGCATTAAGTACTATGACAACAGTGACACAATTGAACTATGTTTTCTAGGTCAACTTATGGTGGGACTTTGAAGCAATATTGACCATCCAGGACACAAAATAAAGGGGGGCACGCAAAATGAGGAGGTGACAAAATGACCCAGCAAGGTGAAAGAAAAGAGGGTCCCTGTTCGAAACAGGGTGTGTGTGCCAAGGGCACAACAAATGGTGACTCGTTGGGGAAATGCTCTAGAGTATTTTGATGAAAAACTGGAATCACAAACCCAAAATATCTAGTTCCAACCTTCTCACTAGGGAAAACAAACCAAACGCCCAATCCAAAGGATCAAAACCACTAGCCAACCCAACCTTTAGTATGCTAAAAATCCAAATGTGTGCAATTGCATTAATTCCCATCTTTCAGTTGGTACAGGAACCCAAGCTCGGTTTAGGTAAGCTACGTAGTTTATTATAACTATAAAAGCATCCGGGACATTGCCTCCCTTCCAGTCAGGCGTCTATAGCCCTGACGAGGTTGTCGCTGTGATTCTCCTGAACATTGCTCTACTACCGGTCGGGCGTCCATAGCTTTGGTAGAGTTGCTCAGATACCCCTGAAAAGTTAAATTTTCTCTTCCTTTTAATTTTCAATGTTTTCTTTCTTTCTTTCTTATTTTTCTCTTTTCAGCTCTTTTATTTCAACCCTCAAGCATTGAAGCTCATACTCAGGGCTAAGAATCATAGTGGTGGTGGAGCAAAATTTTAAATTTTTCACTTAACTAGACTTCACAAAATGCCCTATAGTGACCGTTGAATTCTTAAGATGTGTTAGAGCTATAAGATTTTAGAATACGTCAGAGTCAGACTAAACCAACAACTTATCCTCTTTCAATGAAACACTAGATCACTTGAAACTAACGGAAGACCTTCACCATCCACTCTGAAGATTTGATTAGAGTTTGACAAAGAAATACGTGGAACAACCCCAGGCAATAAGTATGGTTGTTGTGCGCACAAACGTGCCCAACTAAAAGCAGAGGGACCCCGAGCAAATCAACAACAAAGCGAAAGAAAAAAAAAAAGAAAATGAAGCAAGCAACCTACATAAACCAACTAACCTAAGGAAAGTAGGAAAGTAGAGTATTTACAAGAAAATTATAGTACTCAAAATGGGCTATGTACAAAGATATTTACAATGAACTATGTTCAGGCAGGGTAAGTTGACATTAACGTTCATTAGATTTTGCAATGTATGTACAAGCAAATGGGCAATCATTATCATTCTTAACCATGCAAATTTATCTTTATATTATGAAAAAATAAATTCAATGTTGCAGCACTCAAGTTCAATCACGTCATCATGAAAAATCAGCAATTGAGGAGGCTCACTGAACCCATGATTAATCCATAAACATGTTCATTTTCCCTCATTCCCATAATCAAAATAATAACTGTAGCTATGAGAATTAACTAGAGCAAGGAAGGATATAACCTAGATGTATTCACATGGAGGTGGCAACATTGGACAGTTGAAAGCAAGCACAACATCCTTGATCGTCGCATTGGCAGCCTTGGGCAGTCACGGTGGAGGGTGCAGCACTGTGGACCTTAAGCTTGTATAAGGCTGGGAGGACGGGGCAGCAAACAGCTCTTCCAATCTACCAATGGGACCTATAGCCCTAGTTGGCAGTTCTTAAAAAATAAATACCTCTCCACATTGAACATCTGCAAACTTGGGATCCACTTGGTTACTGTCCCCAAGGGGCAGCATGTTGTCTCATCTCCTTCCCCAAGGGCTGTCCTTATTTATGTGATGTTAAATGTCGTGCAACAATGACATGCATGAATCTGTCATATTGTAGCCATCTAAATATGAGGGAGGATCAGCAACGATCGTGGCAGGAGGGATCCAAGTTGCATTTTGGAGTTGGTCAATTCTATCATACTTGTTGGAAGCCATCAAAACACCCCCACCTTTGTCTTCTTCTTTTTGTTGTTCATGCATCTCATTATGACGTTCACTTGTTTCCTCTTGCTCACTATCACTATAAATGGAGAAAGAGCTCATCTCCCAATCTGGGAACTCTAGTGCATCACTGTTCAGGGGCTCAAGGAGTATGTGTTCATCGCTACCATCTTCTGGGATGTCCTCTTCCTCAGCATGAGCATACCTCCATAGTGCAACTCCCAATGGAAAGAAGTCATCAATTGATGGCACCTCATCAAGGGGACCAAAGTATACTACAAAATTTCCCTCCAAGGGCTTAGCATAAAGCCTATCATTCATGGTGTGAAAATTCTCTCCAAGAGGAAGAACTTCTTGATGACTGGTGGACAACATTCCCACTTGATCTACTTCATCACTCAGAAGTCTGAAACTATATTTTTGTCCTTCTTCTATTGTTGCCCCAACATCCTCTTGAGGCCTACCTTCAGTTGAGCCATCAATTGATTTAGGATCTTGGTCTTCTTCTTTGATATGGGCAACAAGTAGAGGAGGTCGGGCACTTGGCTTCATTGTTTGTTTTTTAACTTTCTTAATGGCTTCTTGGCACAGTTCACATGTGAACTCTGAGTGTGATGAATCATGAAGTCTGCACCAATTTGGTAGCAACAACACCTCCACGTACACTTGGTATTTCAGTTCTAGCCAATCCTTTGCCAACCTGGAGATGAGCTGGTCATATCTCTCCACTACTGGGTCCTCATCATCACTTGGAAAAGAGGTTTGATGGTAAACAGCTATGGCAAATGGTTGTTCCCACTCCTACCAACTTGCATTTTCAGATTCTCCATCACTGTCATTGATGAAGGAGAGGTCTTCTAACTTGATTTCACTTATACCTTGATCATCTCCTTATGCTGCCCCAAGGCTTTCAGCCTTCTCTTCTTGATTTTCAACATTTGTGTTGGTTGTCCTAGCATATGCTGCTGCAAATTATATTAATTCATCTTCAATTGTCGTTCATTCCTCTTCTTGAGTGGAGGACTGCTCTTCTTCAATGGAGGGAAAACCTACTAAACTGGTTACAATCAGATTTTCATTGATGCACTTTGCTATCCCAAGAATTTTAGCTCCTCGCTCTTGGTTTTCATTTTCTATGTCTGTTGTCCCAACACCAACTTGTGTCAAATTTCTTGGTTCATCTTTATTTTGATGTCCTCTGGATGTTGATAAATCTTCTACCTCATTGGATAACTTCTCCTCACTAAGAGTTGGCTACTCCAACTTGTCTAAAGAAGCCTTGACTTGAGCAATGATGTTGTCACATGATGGAAACATAAATTTTGAATGTGGTGCATTGCGAAATCTACACGAACTTTTCATTAGTACTTCCTCCAATCTTGGTCCATCCTTGCTGCTCAAATGTTCTTGGATCATCTCCTTAAATGCATTGGCTGCCGTGGTTTGCAATTCTTCCTGTGGGTCTTCGGGGGCCAAGGGCAGATAGATTTCCCAGAAGGGGATTTCTCCTTGCAAGACCTTTTCAATTCTATTCAAAAAAGTTAGACACCCCAACTTGTTGTTCCTGAGAGTGCAATGGACCCGACATCTATCTGCCAATGCAAAATGCTCCAATGGCTTCTTCAGTCTCTTATTCAAATCTGCATGTAGTTGAGTGATGTCAATTTGTGCATGTTGCTCCATTTTGACTCAGCTTCTACTTGCTTTCAAAAAAATTTGATTTTTAGCATTGAAAGAGATCTCCCTATCTCAAATTATTTTCTTTGAAAGTTCTATTGATGGCATTAGGAGGAGGAGGGTAGGGAATGAATCACTTCCAACTTTCAGCTTTGTATTCCCAATGTGTCAAGCCCTCCTTCTAGCGCTAATTCTGTTGAAGTGTTTTTTATGCACTTTTCAACACAGATAGTGCATAGGTGTACTACCTCTCTTGAAAGACAATCTTCCACAATCAGATTGCATAACACTATCCCAAGGTCTTTAATGTCAGGTCTTGATAGTGCTTGGAATATCTCAGTTGTTTGATGTGATTTTCTAGAATCACAAGGCGGTCTTACGAATGAGTTATAAAGCATGGGAAGTTGGATTTGCAAATGCAGTTTCAAAGTGCTAGAAGTGAATGAACAAAGGCTGTCCACTCAAAACAGCAAGGTAACACTCATCAAGTTCATCTGATTTAGCTTCATGGTGATGCTTTGGGTCCTACTCTAACCAAGGATTAAAAGAAATATTAAAAGGAGAAGGGTTAAGAAAGCTATTTTAATCCTAAGCTACGAATGAACAATAATAATGGTGGCTGCTAAAGTAGATAGGCTTCCAAAATTGGGCTTTTCTTGACCGAGAGAAACCTACAGCTACAAAAAACCAGTACAATCTCCTAAGGTCTGTTGATTTTCAGATTGCATATGCACATCATGAACATGCAATTGAACTAAGTTGCAACATTGGAATAAAGAAGCCCAAGCTAACTTTGCACAGCAGCTTGTCATCAACAAGTGCTAAAAGTATGGGCTAAAAACTCATCAAATACGAAAATAGCAATTTCCATTATCACCTCCATTCAAGAATCTACAACTGAAACTACTACGGAAGGAATAAACCTTGCATGCAAGATGAGAAAAATCAAAGAGAACATCCATAAATCATGCAATGTTGTCTTCTATATATGCACATGCTTTTTACAACATCTTTCCAACTCTTACAAATAAGGGACAAGCCCCTATTTATAGTTTTCCAAAGCCCAAATGAATGGCTAGGATGTAATTACATCGAATGGCCCAGATTTGATTTACAATAGGGTTTCACCTACCCCCAATATCCAACAATTTAAAATACATTCCTTGTCTTTTCTCTATTTTGTCATCTAGTGCCAGTCACTATAGCAATTTCATCATTTAGCTGATTTCCCTTTTCACTGTAGCTGAAACTGCCTGAAAATTGTCTTTTACTTGATGTGCTTGCAGTGTTCTTCCTTTGATCAAACGACCCTGTCGACAATTGGCATCAATGGATTTGTGGCCCCTGATTCAGGCAGAAAGCTCCTTAGAAATCATCATCTAGAAAAAGGTAGGACAACTCCCTCAATGGGCCTCTCTGATAGACCTACGGAAGGCTTCTTCACTCCTGCAAACACGAAGTGTCATAAGTGCATTTATACATGAGTTAAGGAAAATGTTAGTCAAACCTACAAATTCCCTGTTAGATCTATCCATGCATCATCAAAATATCTTGATATTCATATTTGGAGCTCATTTGGATTGGTTTGGGAGAATCCAGAGGTCTCGGGCTGAAGAGCTGTCTGGAAATAGCGGTTTGGAATAGCAAATTGAGAATGGAATTCCGAAGACGGAACTTCGGGGTCTGGGGCCCAGCAAGTCAAAAGGCAATCAGTAGTTTCTCATTGCCAGGCTCAGAAGGCCAGGGGGCCATGGTGCAATTTGGTGTTTAGGATGGCAAACATCAGGCAAAAGTCTAGAGCTTTGGGCCCAGGAGGGGAGAATGTCATCACTTCATTTTAGTTTCAATTGGTGTGAAAACCCATCTCGAGGAAAGGTCTTGGTGAAAGTCATGTGTTTCACTGACAAGGCACTTCAGCGTAAGGTTTGTATCTTCTGTGAGAGGTCTCACCAACATCTATATGTTATGCAGAAGATGATGGATCTCAATATATAGCAAAGGGAGTCCTCGACGTAGGATTCTTAGTCGGCGAGAGGTCTCACCAACCGAGCAATGTTATGGCGACAAAGGAGGCTTTCGGTGTAAGTCCTTGGGTCGAGAAAGGGTCCTGGCAAAGATGAAATTCTTGTCAATAGCTAGGAGCATGACCGGACCCAGCAGCTAGGCCCACTGTTTGATTTTGTTTTAGTCTAGTGGTGGTCAGAAGGGCAGAGCCCAGAGCTTGGAGGGACGGGCGATGTTTTCCCCTCGGGACAGCGGATGACCAAAGGACTACAAATGGCACCACTAAATCACTTGAGTTCTGCATTTCGCACTTGGGTCCATATCGGCATATGTTCCTAGTTTCTTTGGTGATGGTGGAGGTTTCTATCGACATAAGCTATGGCTCTCGGGATAGCATCATACCGACAACCTTTGTTTTACCTGACTTTCACTTTGGTGGCTCATCGGTATAGATGGAACGTTTTCGGTATAGGGTCATGGCGACACCCATATGCTACGCCGATAGACTTCAATGGGTTTTCTTCAATCGACTTTCGGTATAGGGTTATAACTCTCAGTGTATGGTCTCAATGATACGACCATGTCTCACTGACTTTGCATTTGGTTCCCTTTCAGTGTGACTTTATTCCGGTCACGCCAAAAATGCAATGTATGAACCTTTATCAGCGTAAGTTTTACTTTCTCTTGGAAATCTACGATGCAGGAGTGACTTTCATTATGACTTAGTAAGTTCTACATAACATCTTGCCAAGGGTTAGTAGTTATGGTGACATATTTGAGGCATACGGGTCTCTGTCGAGGAGAGATAAAATGTCTTGGCGACTGTGAATCAAATAACCGCACGTGGATATCTATTGGCCAAGCTTAAGGGATTCTTTAGTGAGACCCTTTGTTTTGGTATATAGTCTTGGCGAGATTCCCGGGGTCTCACCGAAGGGAATGATGAAGTAACCTCGTCGGTAGGACAGCAGGGTTGTTACAATGACACATGAATAAGTGGGTGCCTTCACTGAGACGTTGTAAGATCGACATAGGGTCTCCCCAACATTCGAAAGTTATGCCGAATGAGGATGTCGGCAAGACAACCTTCAAGTAGGGGAACATCTTGGGGATTGGGCTATGTTATGCCAACAGAGAGAGCCTTCAGAGTAAGATTCTTAAATCAGGGAGAGGTCTTGGCGACCTCACCAAGTCCTGCCGACAGATAACGATGGATTTCAGAGTAAGATCTGCTTTCTTCTGGTGAATAAAGGGCCAACCCGAGGTGGCTTTCGGTAAAGCAAGAAACATTCTACATAATTTTTCCTTGACTTTCTTATGTCTCGCTGACATCACGATGAGGTTCCTGTCGACAAGAAGGCCAAATTGTCCTGGTGAAAAGAGAGCAGAACGTAAGTGCTCGGTGAAGGATTCTGAGTTGGCAAAACCGGGCTAAGTCTTGCCAACTAGAAAGGGCCAAGTGTGCTAACCAAGAGGAGGAGTATCGCCAGGAAGTCTTGGAAAAAGATGAAGGGTCCCTCCGAAAGTGAAGGTGTCACCAAGACCTAAGGAGCTCATGGTGAGGTCTTGGCGATGAACGAATGCCTCCCCGACATCACTCGACAAGAGAAAGATGCACTCGGCAAAAGGTCTTGTTGATCGATAACAAGGGGCAGAATCTCGGGGATGAAACTCCAGAGTCATGGGCCTGAGAGCCATGAATGCCCCTGTCAAGAACGGCTGCGTGGAGGTAAGGCTCCGAATTGGTCATGGGAATGCTACATTAATTCACTAAGCTTTCATAGACATGGGTTTTGTTTATCATGTCATATTCTATCATTCACATGTCATTTTGGGATGCTTGTTACTCATTTTAAGCCCTAGAAAATCACAAAAACAATGCTCAGGAAGGTGAATAGAAGACCAACCTTGAACACTCGATGAGGAACTCGTGGGATCTACTCATGATTTTCAAGTGAAGGCAATGGATGAAGATAAACTGGAAACTCCAAAGATGGCAGAATCCTATGGCAAGATCTGATTATCTTACTACAACACTGTCAAGTGAAAATGAAAGACTTGAATGGGTTTTTTATACCCCTAATCACCATTAATGATCCTATTGAATGCAGGTATGGTGAGACAAAGGTTGGTGAATTTGAAAATCAAAAACGGTGGCAAGAGACTGGGATCCAATGGCCGAGAGGGTGCAGGAAGGAGGCCGCTAGAAGATTCGACTTAGTAAATTCACTTAGCGGCAAAGGGGAGGTTGAGGCCCAGAAGGTGGGATGACGTCAAAGGTTTTCCATGAGAAATAGCGAAACACTCTTAGAACCCCAGGAGCGGAACTCCGGGGTCTCGGGCCCGAGAGGTTGGATGGCTGTCAAGATTTTCGCAGTTTGAAGGAAACGGCTAACGAAGATTTGGGCTCCGGGGGCCGAGAGGACGCAAGCTAAATGTCATTGGGAATGACATGAGCAAAAAGGAAACCTGGCATAGGAAACCCAAACAGTCGGGCCCGAGGGGGGTTGGGTCCGTCGGCAGGGGCAATCTACCAAATAGACTCCGCGAGATACCAAAACATGACAAAATTAAAGGGGGAAGGCATGGTCAACTTATGGTGGGACTTTGAAGCGATATTGACCATCTAGGACACACAAAAAAAAGGGTGGCATGCAAAAAGAGGCAGTGAAAAAATGACTTAGTAAGGTGAAAGAAAAGAGGGTCCCCATTCAAATCAGGGCATGTGTGCCAAGGGCACAACAAATGGTGACTCGCTGGAGAAATGTTCCAAAGCATTTTAATGACAAACTGGAATCATGAACCCAGAATCTCTGGTTCTGACCTTCTTGCTAGGGCAAACAAACCAGATGCCTAATCCAAAGGATCAAAACCACTAGCCAACCCAACCTTTAGTATGCTGAAAATTAAAATGTGTGCAATTGCATTAATTCCCATCCTTCAGTCGCTACAGGAACCCAGACTCTATTCAGTTAAGCTACGTAGTTTATTCTAACTCCAAAAGAATTTGGGACATTTCCTCACTGCCAGTTAGGCGTCCATAGCCCCAATGAGGTTATCATTGTGATTCTCCCGAACATTGCTCTATTGCCGGCCGGGCGTCCATAGCCCCGATAGAGTTGCTCGGATACCCCTAAAAAGTTGAATTTTCTCTTTCTTTTAATTTTCAATGTTTTCTTTCTTTCTTTCTTATTTTTCTCTTTCAGCTCTTTTATTTCAACCCGCAAGCATTGAAGCTCGTGCTCAGGGCTAAGAATCACAGTGGCGCTGGAGTAGAATTTTGATTTTTCACTTAACTAGACTTCACAAAAGGCTCTATAGTGACCGTCGAATTCTTAAGATGTGTAAGGGCTATAATATTTTAGAATATGTCAAAGTCAGACTAAACCAACAACTTATCCTCTTTGAATAAAACACCTAGATCACTTGACATTAATGGAAGACCTTCACCATCCACTTTGAAGACTTGATTAGAGTTTGATAAAGAAATATGTGGAACAACCCCAGGTGATAAGTATGGTTGTTGTGTGCATAAACATGCCCAGCTAAAAGTAGAGGGACCTTGAGCAAAGCAACAACAAAGTGAAAGCAAACAAAAAAAAAGCAAAGCAAGCAACCTACATAAACCAACTAACCTAAGGAAAGTAGGAAAGCAGAGTCTTTACAAGAAACCTATACTACTCAAAACGGGCTATGTACAAAGGTATTTACAATGAACTATGTTTAGGCAAGGCAGGCTGACATTAACATTCGTTGAATTTTGCAATGTATGCACAAGCAAGCAGGCAATCGTTATCTTTCTTAACCATGCAAATTTATCTTTATATTCTGAAAAAATTGATTCAATGTTGCAGCACTCAACCTCAATCACATCATCATGAAAAATCAGCAATTGAGGAGGCTCACTGAACCCATGACTAATCCATAAACATGTTCATTTTCCCTCATTCCCATAATCAAAATAATAACTGTAGCTATGAAAATTAACTAGAGCAAGGAAGCATAGAACATGGATGTATTCACATGGAGGTGGTGACATTGGACAGTCGAGAGCAAGCACAACATCCTTGATTGTTGCATTAGTAGCCTCGGGCAGGCGTGGTGGAGGGTGCAACACTGTGGACCTTAAGCTTGTATAAGGCTGGGAGGGCAGGGTAGCAAACAGCTCTTCCAATCTACCAATGGGACCTATAGCCCCAATTGGTAGTTCTTCAAAAATAAATACCTCTCCACATTGATCATCTGCAAACTTGGGATCCACTTGGTTATTGTCCCCAAGGGGCAGCATGTTGTCTCGTCTCCTTCGCCAAGGGTTGTCCTTATTTATGTGATGTTCAATGTCGTGGGACAATGACATGCATGAATCTATCATATTGTAGCCATCTGAATATGAGGGAGGATCAGTAACGATCATGGCAGGAGGGATCTAAGTTGCATTTTGGAGATGGTCAATTCTGTCATACTTGTTGGAAGCCATCAAAACACCCCCACCTTTGTCTTCTTCTTTTTTTCATTCATGCATATCATTATGATGTTCACTTGTTTCCTCTTGCTCACTATCATTGCAAATGGAGAAAGAGGTCCTCTCCCAATCTAGAAACTCTAGTGCATCACTGTTCAGGGGCTCAAGGAGTATGTGTTCATCACTACCGTCTTCTAGGATGTCCTCTTCCTTAGCATGAGCATACCTCTGTAGTGGAACTCCCAATAGAAGGAAGTCATCAATTGATGGCACCTCATCAAGGGGACCAAAGTCTACTGCACAATTTCCCTCCAAGGTCTCAGCATAAAGCCTATCATTCATGGTGTGCAAATTCTCTTCAAGAGGAAGAACTTCTTGATGACTGGTGGACAACATTCCCACTTGATCTACTTCATCACTCAGAAGTCCAAAACTATATTTTTGTCCTTCTTCTATTGTTTCCCCAACATCCTCTTGAGGCCTTCAGCTAAGCCATCACTTGATTCAGGCTCTTGGTCTTCTTCTTTGATATGGGCAACTAGTAGAGGAGGTCGGGCACTTGGCTTCATTGCTTGTTTTTTAACTTTCTTAATGGCTTCTTGGCATAGTTCACATGTAAACTATGAATGTGATGAATCATGAAGTCTGCACCAATTTGGTAGCAACAAAACCTCCAAGTGGACTTGGTATTTTAGCTCTGACCAATCCTTTGCCAACCTGGAGATGAGTTAGTCATATCGCTCCACTACTGGGTCCTCATTATCACTTGAAAAAGAGGTTTGATGGTAAACAACTATGGTGAGTGGTTGTTACCACTCATATAAACTTGCATTTTCAGATTCTCCATCACTGTCATTGACAAAGGAGAGGTCTTCTAACTTGATTTCACTTATACCTTGATCATCTCCTTCTGCTGCCTTAAGGCTTTCAGCCTTCTCTTCTTGATTTTCAGCATTTGTGTTGGCTGTCCTAGCATATGCTACTGCAAATTGTATTAATTCATCTTCAATTGCCATTCGTTCCTCTTCTTGAGTGGTGGACTGCTCTTCTTCAATGGAGGGAAAACCTACTAAACTAGTTACAATCATATTTTCATCGAAGCACTTTGTTGTCCTAAGACTTTCAGCTCCTCCCTCTTGGTTTTCATTTTCTATGAGTATTGTCCCAACACCAACTTGTGTCAAATTTCTTGGTTCATCTTTATTTTGATGTCCTCTGGATGTTTACAACTCTTCTGCCTCATTGGATAACTTCTCCTCATTGAGAGTTGGCTGCTCCAACTTGTCGAAACAAACCTTGACTTGAGCGATGATGTCGTCACATGATGGACACATAAATTATGAATGTGGTGCATTGTGAAATCTACACCAACTTTTCATTAGTACTTCCTCCAATCTTGGTCCATCCTTGCTGCTCAAATGTTCTTGGACCAACTCCTTAAATGAATTGGCTACCATGGTTTGCAGTTCTTCCTGTGGGTCTTTGGGGGCCAAGGGCAGATAGATTTCCCCAAAGGGGATTTCTCCTTGCAAGACCTTTTCAATTATGTTCAAAAAAGTCAAACACCCCAACTCATTGTTCCTGTGAGTGCAATGGACCCGATATCTATCTACTAATATATACTGCTCCAATAGCTTCTTTAGTCTCTTATTCAAATCTGCATGTAGTTGAGTGATGTCAATTTGTGCATGTTGCTCCATTTTGACTTAGCTTCTACTTGCCTTCAATTTTTTTTTATTTTTAGCATTGAAAGAGATCTCCCTATCTCAGATTTTTTTTCTTTCAAAGTTTTGTTGATGGCGTTAGGAGGAGGAGGGCAGGGAATGAATCACTTCCAACCTTCAGCTTTGTATTCCCAACATGTCAAGCCCTCCTTCTAGCGCTAGTTCTGTTGATGTATTTTTATGCACTTTTCAACATAGGTAGTGCATAGGTGCACTACCTCTCTTGAAAGACAATCTTCCACAATCAGATTGTAGAACACTATCCCAAGGTCTAATGTCAGGTCTTGACAGTGCTTGGAATATCTCAATTGTTTGATGTGATTTGATGGAATCACAAGGCTGTCTTATAGATGGGTTACAAAGCATGGGAAGTTGGATTTGCAAATGTAGTTTCAAAGTGCTGGAAGTGAATGAACAAAGGCTATCCACTCAAAACAGCAAGTTAACACTCATCAAGTTCATTTGATTTAGCTTCATGGTGATGCTTTGGGTCCTACTCTAACCAAGGATTAAAAGAAATAGGAAAATGAGAAGGGTTAAGAAGGCTATTCTAATCCTAAGCTACGAATGAACAGTAACAATGGTGGCTGCTAAAGTAGACAGGCTTCCAAAACTGGGTTTTGCTTGACTAAGAGAAACCTATAGCTACACAAAACTAGTGCAATCTCCTAAGGTCTGTTGATTTTTAGATTGCATATGCACATCATGAACATGCAAATGAACTAAGTTGCAGCATTGGAATAAAGAATCCCAGGCTAACTTTGCACAACAGCTTGTCATCAATAAGTGCTAAAAATATGGGCTGAAAGCTCATCAAATACCAAAATAGTAATTTCCATTATCACCTCCATTCAAGAATCTACAACTAAAACTACTATGGAAGGAAAAAACTATGCATGCAAGATGAGCAAAATCAAAGAGAACATCCATAAATCATGCAATGTTGTCTTCTATATCTGCAAATGCTTTTTACAATAGCTTTCCAACCCTTACAAATGAGGGGCAAGCCCCTATTTATAGTTTTCCAAAGCCCAAATGAATGGCTAGGATTTAATTACATTGAATGGCCCAGATTTGATTTACAATAGGGTTTCACCTACCCCCAATATCCAGCAATTTAAAATACATTCTTTGTCTTTTATCTGTTTTGAAACTACCTAAAAATTGTCTTTTGCTTGATGTGCTTATAGTGTTCTTCCTTTCATCAAACGAGTCCATCGATGATTGGCATCAATGGATTGGTGGCCCCTGATTCAGGCAAAAAGCTCCTTAGAAATCATCATCATCTAGAAATAGGTAGGACAACTCCCTCAATGGGCCTCTCCGATAGACCTGCGGAAGGCTTCTTGACTCCTACAAACACGAAGTGTCGTAAGTGCATTTATACATGAGTTAAAAAAATGTCAGTCAAACCTACAAATTCCCTATTAAATCTATCCATGCATCATCAAAATATCTTGATATTCATATTTGGAGCTCATTTGGATCGGTTTGGGAGAATCCGGAGGTCTTGGGCCAAAGAGCCATCTGGAAATAGCTGTTTGGAACAGCAAATTAAGAATGGAATTCTGAGGATTAAACTCCGGGTCCAGGACCCAACAGGTCAAAAAGGCGGTCAGCAGTTTATCATTACCGGGCTTAGAAGGCTCGGGGGCTGTGGTGCACTTTGGCATTTGGGATGACAAACATTAGGTGAAAGTCCAAAGCTTTAGGCTTGATAGGGGAGAACGCTGTCACTTCATTTTAGTTTCAATCGGTGTGAAAATATGTCATAGGGAAAGGTCTTGGCGAAAGTCATGTGTTTCACTGAAAAGGCACTTCGGCATAAGGTTTGTATCTTTAGTGAGAGGTCTCACCGACATCTATATGTTATGCAGAAGATGATGGATCTCAATATATAGCAAAGGGAGTCCTCATCGTAGGATTCTTAGTCGGTGAGAGGTCTCGCCGACTGAGCAATGTTATGGCAACAATGGAGGATTTCGATGTAATTCCTTGGGTCGGGAAAGGGTCCTAGCGAAGAAGAAAGTCTTGCTGATAGCTGGGAGCACCACCGGACCTAGTAGCTAGGCCCACCATTTGATTTTGTTTTAGTTCAGCAGCAGTCAGAAGGGCGGAGCCTAGAACTTGGAGGGGTGGGCAATGTTTTCCCCTCAGGATGGTGGATGACTAAAGGACTATGGATGGCCCTACTAAATCACTTGAGTTGTGCATTTCACACTTGGGTCCATATCGGCATAGGTTCCTAGTTGCTTTGGCGACGATGGAGGTTTCTATCGGCATAAGCTATGGCTCTCGGGATAGCATCATACCGAAAACCTTTGGTTTACCCAACTTTCACTTTGGTGGCTCATCGGTATAGATTTAAATGTGTGATTAATAAACATATATTGTGTATGTGCCATACACCTTTCCTTTCACATATGTTACCTTATGTTTCACAGGTTGTTGAAGAATGATCGAGTCAAGCGTAGCCGATCTCGGCCTTGCAGTAAAGTCTATTTCCTGCACGACTTCGAGGAAGCTCTGGTGAGAACTCTCTAACCGAAACCGTTGGGAAATGTTTTTAATGATAGTCAATCTAGAAAGAGTGGAGCATTATATTCTCTTTGGATCGAGTTGAATAGATAAATTCATTTATGAAGCTTGTTCCTTGATTCTGGGATACACTTTACTTCCACGTCTTTCTTTGATAGGGTTAGTTAGTTAGTTGCTCTCCTAATTTTTAATAAAGTACTCCTCTTGCGCGAGTGAGAAAAAAAAGAGAGAGGATAGTTAGAATAAGATAGAAGCATATTGATACCAGATATCATGTAAAAATCAGTATGATAATGAAAAGCAGAATTTGTTTGACAAGAGACAGAGTTTATTGTTAATTTTTATGTCAACAAAGCAATGTATACCATTTTGTTTTCATGAATAAAGTTTGATGAAGTTCTAAGTTCAACACCTGTGTAATCAGTAGATGCTTGCTAAGGGGGCCCACTTAGTAAGTATTTGTAGCTAGTTAGTTAGCTGTTCTTTTCTATTGATCTTCAGTTAGCTTTCATCTTTGAAGTTTTTATACAAACTGAGTCTTGTATTGCTCCTACAACATAGGGAATCCATCCCTGTGCCTGTTCCTGTAGCATAAGGCTAGTTCATGGTTTGTGTTTCAGTCGTAGCTGTTATAGTTTTTATTTTAATCAAATCATAGTTTAGTTAAATAACTTTGCATTACCTTCCTGTAGCGTAGAAAGAATTCCTTTCTAGTATTTATTTCTGCTAAGTTTTGACTGAAACTAGTTCTTAGTGCATATATTTTTCCGTGCCATTTAAAGTATACGCCCCCTGGTTTGACAAGTAAATGAACATCCATAAAGAGATATTAGTCACCTGTTGGAATTTCCAATTCCCAGGAAAGGTTTTACTGTGATTTACATATTATTTTGTGGGCGCAACCATTTTTGGCACCGTTGCCAGGGATGGCATCTAACTAAGAATTTGTTAGAAGTCATTTTTTTAGTTTAGTTTGTTAGTCAAAAATTTTCAAAATCTTTCAAGCCACTATTCATCGTATTGCATGCATAGAAGAAGAAGAGACACACTGGGAAGGTTCCTCCTTGAAAACCTGTTTGTTGAACTACCATTTGACCCAGCTAACAACGAACCTGAGGAAAACCCATTCGCTGCATTATTCCAGCAAGCAAACATGGCAAATAACCCACCTAATAATCCACCTCCTACTTTTGAGTTTCCCATTGTTAACCAACAAGATACTGAGAATCTTAAGAATATACCTTCTTCACTACTTCCAAAATTCTATGGCCTAGTCACAAAGGACCCTGAAACTTTTCTGTTTGAGTTTGATGTCCTCTATTGCAGTTATGACTACAACATAGATGCTCATAAACTGAAGTTATTTCCTTCCACCTTGAAGGAGAGAGCTCTCAGATGGTTCATGAGTCTGGGAAGAGGCGTCGTTGATAGTTGGGCGGCAATGCAGACTAAATTCCTTGAGAAGTATAAGGAATATTGTAAGAGTGCCAGCAAAGGTGATGACATATTCTGAATTCAGCAGAAGGAGGATGAGAGTCTGGAAGATTATATTTCCAGATTTTTGTTTTCACTAAAGAGGAACTCAAACCATACTCTCAACGAGGACTCTCAAAAAATACTCTTTCTAAGGGGAATCAGTGATGCATGTATAGGCGCCCTGGACCTGATGGGAGGAGGTGATATAACCCAACTGCCTTGGGATGATATAAAGAAAATATGTCTTAACTACTCTCAAGCAATAGTTAAGAAAGGTCGAGGTCATCATGCTACAGTGGGGAAGTCTTCTTCTGGTGGAGTTTCTCAGATGGAGATAACAAATTTTCTATTTGACTTCAAGTAGGACATCATTAATAATATGGCTACACAACTGGACACCATGCAAGCTCAGAAGAAACATGAGGAAGTTGAGGCAATTTTGGCTAAGTTTTGTCCATGCTGTAGACAGAAGAAACGTGACTAGAGATGCAAGATGGTGGCTAATTTGGAAGCTACGCAACTACCTACTGGCTTCAAGCCAGTAGAAGGTGATGATGATCAAGTGTTCTTTGTTGCACAAAGGAGACCATGGGCCCAAAGACAAGGTATGCCTCAAGATCCTTTAACATTTGGTAATCCTTATTCTGGCTATAATAACCAATGGCAACATGCATATGGACCACCACCACCCTGGAATCCACCTCAACCAAGTTGGCCTAATTATCAAACCCTACAATGGCAATCTCCTCAAGGAGGTTGGCAGCAGCCACAAGGACAATGGACTCCACCTTCAGGTAATTGGCAGCAAAATCCTTAATGGAGAGGTCCTTAACAATGGCAAAACTAGTCCCCTAGATTTTTGTAGCTTCCACAGCCACAACTATAGGCCCTCATGCCACCTCCTATAGTAACTACCACAAATCTTGGCCCTCCAAAGCAAATGCCTATGCCTGCCCAGCCATTGCCAAATCCCAATAATAAACAACAACAACAACCACTACAACCTATGTATCTTGCCGAAGCCAACCAATATCAAGCTTATTCCTTAAACATTAATGACATCCATCTTTTCCTCAGAGGTTGCAAAGTACTGCATTTAAATCCATAGAAGAACCCACTTTTGACATTCTGGATTAGCTCAAAAATGTACAAATTCAAATCCCCTTATTTCAAGCTATTAAAGATATTCCAATTTTTGAAAAAGCTATTAAAGAGGCCTATTTAAAGAAGTTTGCAAAAAAGAAAAATGATCCTCAAACAATTCATGTCTTAGGGAAATTGGCTGATATAATGCTGGGAAATGCAGTCATTCCAAAGTATATTGACCCTCGTAGTCCTGTAGTGCAGATACATATAAATGGCCAAATTGTAAAAAATGTTTTGATTGACTTAGGTGCTGCCATTAATGTCATGACAAAGCATACTATGGACTCCTTGAATATTTCAAACATTAGGTCTACACCCATAGTTCTATAGTTTGCAGATAGCTCCATAGTTAAACCTGATGGGATGGTGGAAGATGTGATTGTCACTCTTGAATCTTGGGAGTATCTAGCTGATTTCACAATATTATCAGTTAAGGAAACTTTAGGAGGGTATCTAGTTATCCTTGGTAGACCATGGTTAGCAATTGGTGATGCTTTTATGGGATGTCATTTTGGAGATATGACCATTTCTAATGGACAATCCATAAAAAAATTGGCTCTATATCCGCCTACTAGACCTCAACCAGATTTGTCCCAACCTATTTGGCCAGATGTGGGGGAAGAAACCAAAGAAGCCAATTCCTTGGCTCAATTAATGATGCTTCAAAATGATCCATTCTCACAACTTCAGAGTGAGGATGCTTTTCTTTTTCAAATTCTATAGTTCAACTCTGATACAGGTAGTTCATCTGATCCAAGTGGCAGTTGTCTACAATGTTTCCTGCAACAACCGAATTCTGAGAGTTCACTGCCTAAACTTCCAAAAAAAATTCATAACTTGTTTCCACAAGAGGTACAAACATCACCTATAGATTCTATGAGTAATCTCACCAAGCAGATAGAATTGTCTCCAGGCCACTGTTTGAATATAAATAGCAAGCTGTCACAATCTCAATAGGCTGACTTATTAAAAATGCTACAAGATTAGCATAAAACTTTTGCATGGGAATATGGGGACATGCAAGGAATAGATCCTCAAGTTTGTACTCATAGGATATATATCAAACAAGATTGTTTACCAGTCAGACAACCTCAAAGAAGAGTAAATCCAGCACTTAGAGAAATAGTTAAAAGTGAGTTCAAAAATTGTTTGATCCTAGTTTTATTTATCCAATCTCTGACAGTCAATGGGTTTTTCCATTAGTCACTGTCCCAAAGAAAGGTGGAAAATAGAGAGTGTGTAGATTACAGAGAGTTGGAAAATGCCACTAAAAAATATCACTTTCCACTACCTTTTGTAGACCAAGTACTAGACTCACTATCTGGAAAAAGATATTTTTCCTTTTTGGATGGTTACAGTGGGTACAATCAAATTAAAATTGCCCCTGAAGATCAAGATAAGACCACTTTTACCTATCCATGGGGAACATTTGCTTATTCAGTCTTACCTTTTGTTCTATGCAATGCGTCAGCAACATATCAGAGAGTAGTAATTAGTATCTTTGCTGATATATCTCATGATTGTATGGAGATTTATATGGATGATTTCACTACCTATGGAGTCACAGTTGAAGAAGCACTGGTGAATTTAGAAATGGTATTGAAAAGGTGCAGAGAGAAAAATTTGTCTCTAAACAGTGAAAAGTGTTTTCTAATGATGGAAGAAAGTATTGTTCTAGGTCATCATATTTCAAAGAATGGAATTCAGGTTGACCCTGCTAAAATTGAAGTTATTATGAATTTACAAACTCCTGCAAAACAAAAGGATGTCAGAAGTTTCCTTGGCCATGTAGAGTATTATAGAAGGTTTATAAAAGACTTCAGTAAAATTTTCAGTCCACTTTATGCCTTATTAACTAAGGACTCTCAATTTGAGTGGACAGAGGCCTATGAAAAATCTTTCCTGCAACTAAAGGATTTGCTTACTCAAGCCCCTGTTCTTCAAGGTCCCAAATGGAATTTTTTTTTTCACATACATGCTGATGCCTCCGATTTTGGTATAGGAGCAGTTTTAAGTCAATTCAATTGAGCATGCTATCTACTTTATCAGCAAGAACCTTCAAGGTCCTAAGCTCAACTATACTGTTACAGAAAAGGAATTGCTTGTAGTAGTGTATGCTTTGAATAAATTTAGGCATTATGTCACAGGTTATCAGATATTCGTACACACTGACCATGCAACAATCAAGTATCTAATGAACAAACCTACCATCTCTAGTAGATTGGCACGATGGCTCCTGTTGTTACAAGAATTTGACATTACAATCATTGACAAACTAGGAAGAGCTAATGTTGTAGCTAACTTTTTATCAAGACTTCAATCAGCTACACCTGTTGAACACGAGGTCATTGATGATAGGTTTCCAGATAAACATTTGTTTTCCATTGCTACACATACACCATGGTATGCAGACATTACTAATTATCTAGCAGCAAATAGAATACCAACTCATTTTTCTCTAAAAGAAAAGAAATTCTTAATAGAGAAAAGTTTTAACTTTTCATGGATCACAAATTGTCTGTTGTATACTGGACCTGATCAAGTAATGTGAAGATGTGTAAGAAAATATGAGACTTATGATATCTTGCATGCTTTCTATGATGAACCATGTGGGGGACATTTTGTAGCAAAGAGAATATCAATGAAGATACTTACAACAAGGTATTATTGGCCAGTATTACACAAGGATGCTGTGACCTATACAAGGAAATGTGACAGATTCCAGCATATGGGAAGACCAACCAAGTCAGATGAAATGCCACGATATCCACAGGTAATAGTCACCCCTTTTGATAAATGGGGAATGGATTTTGTGGGACAAATTGATCCACCATCGAATGGCAAGTCATACATTCTAGTTTGCACGGACTATATAACAAAGTGGGTTGAGGTAAAATCTATGACTCATGCTCAGGATAAAAAAGTTGCTAAATTTTTGTATGAATAAATTTTCATGAGATTTGGAGTTCTCAGAGAGCTTGTAACTGATTAGGGAGCTCAGTTCACATTGAATCTGATCACTGCACTAATGAATGACTATAAAATCAAACATAGGAAGTCTAGCTCCTATCACCCTCAAGTGAATGGTCAGGCGGAGGTGATAAATAGGGAAATTGAGGTGATCCTAACAAAGACAGTGCAGATCCATAGAAAAGATTGGAACAATAGACTTCCTGAAGTAGTTTGAGCCTACAGAACTATATGGAAGACAACAACTGGGTTTACACCTTTTGAGCTGCTTTATGGGAAAACAGCCATGTTGCCCATTGAATTTGAGCACAAAACTTTGAGGACAACTCTTGAACTCAATATGGAAATATCTGAAGCACATAAGGACTGTCTCCTACAGCTAAATGCTTTGGATGAAATGAGAAAAGCTGCCCTACAACACACAGAAGCAATCCAATAGCAAAGGAAGAAATGGCATGATCAACACATCAAAACCAAGAAATTTTTTGCTAGTGATTGGGCTTTGTTATATGATTCCAGATATCAAGAAAACCAGGGTAAGCTCACAACACACTGGCTTGGTCCCTTTGAAATTGAGAATGTGTTTGACAACGGAGCTGTATAGCTGGTGACAATTGATCCAGTCCATTTGAAATTATTAGTTAGTGGCCACTGACTCTGGTTGTACCATAAACCAGTATCAAAGGAAGAATTCATGCAGTAGTTCATTCAGGTTCCTCTCGCTACTCTTCCTATAGCCAAAGGCTTTAGCCTTTCTTCTGTAGCTTCACCGTAATTTTGAAAAAGCATGCTCATAATAAAGGTTTTATTTTTAAAAAGGAAACCCCTTTTTCTCCATTCTCATTTATCACCCCCATCTCACTTCTTTATCTTCCATCCATCTGTCTCATCCATCCATTCCATCCATTCATCTCGTCTGCCCACGTCACCCATCCACTTCATCTGTCTACATCACCCTTAATTATGATATATATCATTCCCAACTATCAACTCATGCAGACGCCATCATCTTTCTTCACACATATGTGCAAAGGTACACCATATCTTTTATTATCGCATATTTGATTTATTTTATTCTATTCATTTACTGCTATGACAATACCAATCATTATTACTCGATCTCCACCTATTCTTTAGTACATGTAAGGACACATGTCATACTCTATGTAGGGGGTGGGGTAATCCACCATTTAAAACCTATCTTTTCGCCACTACCATAACTACGCAAATAACCTTTCTTTATTATTTTTCTAGTACTTTCCAAATATGATTGCATGTCCTTCTTTAGTGCATATTTTTCTTGTAAATTACGATTAAAACTACTTGTTCAAAAAATTTATTTTTGGAAAAGAAAAGAAATGTGACGGCACGACAGAAGAAAAACTAGAACATAAAAAGAAATAGAGAATTTGAACTTTCAGTAAGGAATTAAGTTCAGCTAAGCGAAAACTATGAACATGGGTGGTCATTTGGTGCGACATGAGCCTGTAGCTCATGAATTATTATTGCAAAATCCTCAAACAGTCTATGCATTCAGCCTCTGTGGATGGTTAAACTACTTCTTGAGTTTAAATACTTTTGATGAGGAGGTTGCTGGAGAATTTTTGAGAACCCTTTCTGAAGGGAAAGCTACTGTGTGGGGTCTAACGGTTGTTGCAACTAAAGACAGAATTGCTAAAGTAATCAGGATTCCAGCCATGGGAAAAAAAAAATCTTCAGATGCTACCGCTGCAAGGGCTGAGTTTTCAATGCCCACTGATGGACCTTTGGAAGTCTCTAAGCAAGGATGCAAGTGGGTATCATTGCCTCCTCCTTATTCAGAATATGCCGCTTACATAATCAGGTATTTAACCTATGAAGGTCATTTTTCCTACCTACATTCTTATCATTTTAAATTATTAAGCTATATGAGGCATGGGTTAGTTGTAAATGTTTCAAATTTCTTGTTAAAATTTCTAGAATAAAGTGCCCACGGAACCCAACAAGGGAAAGATAATTCTGTTGCTCACCATGGCCTTATCAAATTACTGATTGAACGTTATTTGAGAGATGTCTCACCTCTTTCCTGGCAACAATTCATTGCTCAAAAGAGCTTGTAAATTCCACAACCCTTTAGGGTACTTACCCCACGGCCTCAGAAAAAGAAGAAAGAAATTGCATCTACCAGTAGAATAGGGCAAGGGTCATCTACTCCTGTAGCACCTAGTCCTGCAGCTCTCACACCTAAATCCTCTGCTAGGATGCAAACTAGGTCTCCCACTAGGAGAGAGAAGGGAAAAACAAAGGTAGAAGGGTCTCTAGAATCTGACCCTCATTCTCAGAAAAGGAAATGCCCTTCTCCTACAGCATCTTCCCCTGCAGCCATCTCTCCTAGAGCAACACCTGTTGCTATCACCAGTTCACTATCATCCTCTGGTAGGGTAGAACCCTCTAAGCAGACCAAAAAGAGGAAGGCTACCAGAACACCTCCTATAGCCACATCAGTGCCAAGAAGAGTTTCCACAAGGAAACAATGTAAGACCTCTCCTGCTTCACCTCAACCAAAGGTTATTGTAATTTCAGAAGGGTCTATAGAGTTTGAATTTGATATTTCTTAGAATGTGTCTAAAAATGTTGCACAGAGTTCATTCGTTCCTGAAGAGGAATAAGTTGAGACAAAGGAAATAGGGCATAATTAGCAAGGGTTACCAAATCTTGATGACTTGGCTACCGCTACTATGCATTTTTCAGAGGAAGCGCAGTCTTCTCCACCGCAACAACTAGAATTTATCTTGTAGCAAGAGCAAGAATAGACTAAACAATTAAATGTGCCTAGTGAAGCTATATTTCACCCTACAACTTGGAAAGCCATTGTTGTTTATAAGAAGACATTTTTAATTGAGTTTCTGGAATATGTCAAAGCTAACTGGGAAACGGTTACATTGCAAACCCTGACTTTCTGGCACATAGCCCAGACTGACATGCAACAAAGTTTATGGGAAGTAGAAAGGAAGAAAATAAAAAAGGAAATTGAAAGTTAGAAACAAGAAATTATTGAGTTGAAAGCAAAAATGAATGAAATGTTAAAAGTAAATGTTTAGATTATGGAATGTAGACCACCATCCAAAGTTTATGCTCTGTGCCTTAAGGAATGGTTCTTATAGTTCCAACTAATGAGAATTTCTAGAAATTAAGATCCTATACTTCACACTACTAAAGAATTTTATGAGGCATACCAGGCAGCCCCTAATTGGTTAAGAAATTCTCTATGTAATTCTATTTATATGGCTTTTTAATTCCATTTGAAACAGAATGGAACCCTCTTCTCTATATTGGTGATATCCATTTGAGATCATATATATCATGGGCAAAATGAAGTAAATTATGGCAGGCAATGGGAAATATATAAGGAAGCTGAGAGAAATGAGCCTATTCCATTACACTCTCAAAGTTCAAACCCCCATGCAATGTTGAAACACTGGTTTTCTCTAACATATGGCATTAATAATATTACAGCCAGAGAGAAAATATTTGATCTTAGGAAATAGGTATATGATGAATTTCATGAATAGTCATATTCGTTTTGGAGACTGGCATACACCAGAAGTGAGAAAAGGTGGGAAAGACTAACTATTGGGCTAAGAAAATCAGAACCTCACAGTCCCCTAAATTTCACAGTAGCTCTTAAACTATCAAGCAGATATATACAGTTGGGACTTCAAAAGATATTTGAACTATGGTTACCATTAACATTCAAACCTCCTGTGCTAATGTGGCCCCTTTATCCTCACCAGGCTAAAAATCTTAATGATGATTTAGAAGACTAAAGGTATGAAAGGTGCCAGGTTTTTAGAGGATTTTATTATAGGTTTGGAACTCCATTTCAGAGTCATGTTGTAACCACTAATTTCAGAGAAACTACCAAAAAAGTTAATGCTGGAGGACCAGCATTAGGTTAAGTAGGGGGCAAGTGATGAGCCCAAACTGTGCTCATAGTTGGATATTATGATGGACTTTTAATATCTTTACTCTTGTTATTTGTGGCTATTTAAACTCTATTGAAAACTTTTATTGGGATATCCTATAGCAAAATATTTTCATATTCCTGCAGCTTATTGTGTTGACTTGACTACATTTATTATCCCATTGACTCCATAAATGACTGGTATATCACATACAGTTTTTGAATGATGAAATAGATTTAAATGTGTGATTAATAAACAGATATTGTGTATGTGCCATACACCTTTTCTTTTGCATTTGTTACTTTTTGTTTCGTAGGTTGTTGAAGAATGATCGAGTCAAGAGCAGCCGATCTCGGCCTTGTAGTAAAGTCTATTTCCTACACGACTTCGAGGAAGCTCTGGCGAGAACTCTCTGACCGAAACCGTTGGGAAAGATTTTTAATGACAATCAATCTGGAAAGAGTGGAGCGCTAGATTCTCTCTTGATTGGGTTGAATGGATAAATTCATTTATGAAGCTTGTTCCTTGTTTCTGGGATACACTTTACTTCCACGTCTTTCTTTGATATGGTTAGTTAGTTAGTTGCTCTCCTAATTTTTAATAAATTACTCCTCCTATGCGAGTGAGAAAAAAAAGAGAGAAGATAGTTAGAATAAGATAGAAGCATAGTGATATCAGATATCATGTAAGAATCAGTATGATTTAATGAAAAGCAGAATCTATTTGACAAGAGACAGAGTTTGTTGTTAGTTTCTATATCAACAAAGTAATGTATACCATTCTATTTTGATGAATAAAGTTTGATGAATTTCTGAGTTCAGCACCTGTGTAATCAGTAGATGCTTGCTAAGGGGGCCCACTTAGTAAGTATCTATAGCTAGTTAGTTAGTTGTTTTTTTCTATTGATCTTCAGTTAGCTTTCATCTTTGATTTTTTTATACAAACTCAGTCTTGTATTGCTCCTGCAGCATAGGGAATCCATCCCTGTGCCTGTTCCTGAGAGGAACGAATTTTAGCTGAAATCACATATTTTTAGAAAATATAATGATTTAAGCCTTAAAAAGTTCTATTTTAAGGATTCCAATTGAAGAGGGTTTGATCAAATCACCTTAGATCAAACCCCCTTGGATAGAACCTCACTAGTTTTAAACCATGCCTATAAATGCGTCTCTTTTACACCTATCAAAATGCTGATAAAAAATCACTTTTGATTTAGATTTTGGGGGATCAAATGAATTCATTTAAAATTTATTTCAAATGATTATGGTATTCCTCAGAATAAGCTATCCAATGAATATAATTTTAATATGTTTTGGTTTTGTTATGTATTTTTTTTTAAGTTTTATTAAACATAGGTTTTTCATCAAAATGAATTTATTTGTTCTTCACATGTGGAAAAATAGAAGATTATAAAAAAATGAAAATATGAGTGCACCAGATATTGAAGTCCTTGATCCAACAAAAAAAAAAAATAATTTTGACATATACAAAAAAAGTTAAGTTATACTGATCCGCTATGTAAATTGTAATTCGTTTAACTTTGAAACTCAATTAAGGAAAAATAATTCAATAAAAACTATCTAACCAAGTGGAAGCACTAGATATCAAAGTTACAAATCTAAATTTGAAAGAATTAGAATTTTATCCTTTATGGAAAAAAAGTTACGCATTATACGATTGTGCGTCACTTTTAAAAATTATTTCTGAAAAAAATCTATTTTCGTGGGAGATGGAAAAAGTGCAATTTGATTCCAAAAATTTTGAAAAAAATATTTTTAGAATTTACAAACAAAATTTGATGAGACTCTAGTTTGCACCATCTTCAAATTTGTCACAGTTTAGCCGCTATAGGTGCCCGAATGTGAAGATTTAGTGAAAAATAATAATTTCAGTGTCCAGTTTGGCCAAAAATTGTAAACCACTATTATGGGATCACCCCATAAAGCTAGTTCATGGTTTGTGTTTCAGTCATAGCTGTTATGGTTTCTATTTTAATCAAATCATAGTTGAGTTAAAGAACTTTGCATTACCTTCCTATAGAGTAGAAAGAATTTCTTTCTAGTATTTATTTCTGCTAAATTTTGACTGAAACTAGTTCTTAGTGCATATATTTTGCTATGCCATTAAAAGTATACATCCCCTGGTTTGACAAGTAAATGAATGTCCATAAAGATATATTAGTCACCTGTTAGAATGTCCAATTCCTAGGAAAGGTTTTACTATGATTTACATATCCTTTTGTGGGCGTGACCAGTGGCACTGTATCCCATTTACCAACAAATCCAAGTTCTTGGTTGTTGCATACATGATCAAAGTTTCCCGCAATGCACTTAGTGAAAAAACAAGAGTAATCCCTTGTGTGTAATGTCCATCCATGGCGATTATCTAAACTCCTAACACAATGAAAAGATCTTGTTTTTTCTACCCTTTTGCATCCATGCATTGATCTTCTGTCCACACCTAGATACATGTACAACAACAAACTTATGTGAACAAACATGTATATATATATAAATTTTAAATTTAAATAAATTCAAAATTTTGAAAATGTAAATTATACATACCTGATATCTCCCAAAACACTCTATGTGGAAAGTGTTGGTTTGTTCTCAAAGATGTGTCGACCACATTTGATGCAAAGTGTTTCTTGCACCATTCAATAACATCATGTGCATTTTCTATATGATCTTCTGGATAACTCATTTTATGCTTTCTTAAATCTCGTTTGATGCAATCTCCTGCTCCATCATTCTCACCCTTTCCATTCCCACTCTCAATAAAACTCCAAACATGTGGTATTTTGTAGATTTTATGATATCTACAAAGTGCATAGTGTTGATGGTGTTTTTATACACCTTTCAACACAGACAGTGCGTAGGTGCACTACCTCTCTTGAAAGACAATCTTCCACAATCAGATTGCAGAACACTATCCCAAGGTCTCTAATGTCTGGTCATGACAGTGCTTAGATACCTCAGTAGTTTGATGTGATTTGCTAGAATCACAAGAGGGTCTTACAGATGAGTTACAAAGCATGGAAGTTGGGTTTGCAAATGTAGTTTCAAACTGCTAAAAGTGAATGAACAGTGGCTATCCACTCAAAACAGCAATTTGAAACTCATCAAGTTCATCTAATTTAGCTTCGTGGTGATGCTTTGGGTCCTACTCTAACCAAGGATTAAAAGAAATAGCAAAAGAAGAAGGGTTAAGAAAGCTATTCTAATCCTAAGCTACAAATGAACAGTAATAATGGTGGCTGCTAAAGTAGATAGACTTCCTAAACTGGGTTTTGCTTGATTAAGAGAAACCTACAACTACACAAAACTAGTGCAATCTTCTAAAGACTACAGATTTTCACATCACACACACACATCATGCACATGCAATCAAACTAAGTTGCATCAATAAAGGAAAGAGGCTCAAACTAGCTTTGCAAAGTGATTCATCATCAATGAACCACAAAAAGCATGAGCTAGAAGTTCATCAAATACTGAAACAACAAACACCATCACCACTCCCATTCAAGAAACTAACGCTAAAACTAACATGGAAGGTGAACCATGCATACATAAAGAGAAAACTCTAAAGGAACACCCATAAATCATGCAATGTTGCTTTCTATTGCTACAGAATGTCTTTTTCCAATAGCCCTCCAACCACTACAAATGAGGGGCAAGCCCCTAATTATAGTTTTCTAAAAGTCAAATGAATGGCCAAGATTCAATTACATTGAATGGCCTAGATTCAATTACATTAGGGTTTCACCTACCCCTAATATAGCACAATTTAAAATTACATTTTGTCATTTTCCCAATTTTGTCATCTAGTGCTAGTCATTGTAGCAATTTCGTCATTTAGCTGATTGTTGTTTCATTGTAGCTACTCTTTAAAAGTTCTTCATCTTCTCTTGGAAGTAGGGATTTTGAGTGTAGAGGCTCGCATTGAAGCTGATATTTCATTTGGTCCTTGTCTTCTTTCCCTCAACGAGTTTTTCCTGAATTCTTTCCTTTGTCCTCTCGACGGCTACCTCTGAAGGTCCTGCACCTAATTCCATATATTCTGCAAGCAAAGGCGTAGTCAGTGTAGTTGATCATAAAAGAATTCATGTTAGCTGAGATTTTAAAGATGACATCCATTTCAAATGGTCTATTAAGCATAACATGACTTTTATCTCTTGACATCATTGATCTTTTGATTGGGGGCATTTGGTCAGTTCGGGCCCAGAGGTCCAAACTTCCCTGGAAGGAATACTATTTGGAAGGAAAAATAAGGTGGAGAGCTCCCAGAGATTCTCCTCCGTCAAATTTTAGTATTTTAAGATGTTCACCATGAAGGGGACCGAAATCAAGCACATGGGTCGAAGTTGGATTTCATATTTGGACTCATTTGGATCGGTCTAGGAGAACCCAGAGGTCTCAGGTAGGGGAGCTGTCTAGAGATGGTCGTTTTGAACAACAAATCGAGGATGGAAATCTAAAGAAGACACTTCGGGGTCCGGGGTCCGGTGGGTGAAGAGGCAGTTAACAGCTTTATTATCAGGTTCAAGAGGTTCGGGGGCCATGGTGCACTTTGGCATTTTGGGCGGCAAACATCGGACGGAAGCCTAGAGATTCGGGCCCGACATAGGAGAAAGCCGTCACTTCATTTTAGTTTTTAGTCGGCGTGAAAATCCATTTCGGGGAAAGGTCTCGGTGAAAGTCAAATGTCCTGCTGACAGTCAAGGTGTAGACCGGGCCCGGAGACAGCATCGGCCATTGGATTTTCGTCGTAAGTGTTCATGGCAATGGAGAATCTGGAGCCCAAAGACTAGAAGGCCCAGAATGATTTTCCCTTTTCGAATGGTGAAGGAGGGACGGACCTATGGCGACTGGGGCCTGGCGGGGGAAAGGTCGTTTAAAGTTTAAATTGGGATTCTAGTGAATGGATGACGATGGACATGGGAGGCTGGAAGGACGAGGTCCTCTAGCCATAGGGACATGATAAATGTCACAGGGAAACCCGCATGGGGGGGGGAAGAGCCCGAAGGGTCCGTTGGAGTTGCAAATTTTTGTAATATTTCACATGCTTTCCATAGCCTTAAGATTTCTACATGAGTCCTCATCATTGTCTTTTACTTATTTCTTGCCATATTACTCCATATGTCCCCTTGGCTCCTGCATTTTTTGCATTCTGGTTCCTATCAACAGAGATTCATGACCATTTCCCTGACTCATGCTATGTTTTCTGCTTGCATGAGTCTGCATTGCCTATCGGTAAGACTCATCTGATGTCACAGCAATCATAGGTCCTCTACAATTTTCATTCGGTAGGATGCTTCTATTGTTTTGGCAACCGCGGAGGCTCCTATCGACATCTGTTTCGGTCATCAGGGTAGTGTCATGTTGATCATCCCTTTGTTTCCCTAACTTTGTGTTTTGGTTGCTCATCGGTATAGATGGAATGCTTTCGGCACATGGTCATGGTGATACCCATATGTTACACCGACAGACCACAATGGGTTTTCTTCAATTGGCTTTCGATATAAGGTTGTAACTCTCAACCTATGGTCTCAGCAATACGAATATGTCTCCCTGACTTTGCATTTGGTCTTCTTTCGGTGTGAGTTCATTCTGGTCACACTGACATCTGCATGAGCCTTTATCGGTATAAGTCTTATTTCTCTCGGTGACCTGCAGTGCTAGAGTGGCTTTTGTTGTGACTTAGCAGATTCTATATAACGTCTTGCCAAGGATGCATGGTTATAGCAACATGTTTAAGGCATATGGGGCCTTATCAGTGAGAAAGATAAAATTTCTTGGTGACTGTGAATTAAATAATTGCTCATGGGTATCCATCGGCCAAGCTAAGGGATTCTCCTTGCGAACAAACATAAGCTCAGTATGCTTCGGTGATACTTATGTGTTTTGATATAAGTCCTGGCAAGATGCCCGAGGCCTCACTGAATAAAGTGATGAAGTCTCCCTATCGACATGACAACAAGGTTGCTATAGCAACATGTGAATTGGTGGGTCCTCTCGGTGAAACAACATATGATCGTTATAGGGTCTCCCTAACATTCAAAAGTTATGCCAAATGAGGATGTCGGTGAGACAACCTTCTAGCGGGGAGATGTCTTGCCAAGGGGGCCAAGCTATGCCGACAGGGGGAGACTTTTGCACAAAGTTTTTAAATCAAGGAGAGGTTTCAGCGACCTTGCTAAGTTTCACTGACAGATAACGATGGCTTTTGGGGTGAGATTTTCTTTCTCTTAGCGAATGAAGGACTAGCTCAAGGTGGTTTTCGGCGTAAGTAAAACATTCTTTATAAGTTTTCCTCGACTCTCTTTTGTCTCGCTGACATAACGATGAGGTTCCCGTCAATGAGAAGGCTAAATTGTCTTGGCGAAAAGAGAGCAAGACACAAGTGTTTGGTGTAGGATTCTAAGTCATTGAGAGGTTATGCCGAAAGCAGGTAAGTCTTGCCAACCAGAAAGGGTCAAGTGTGTTCGCTAAGAGAAGGAACCTCGCCAGGAAGTCTTGGTGAAGGATGAAGGGTCTCGCCAGTAGAGGGTGAGGGGCAGAATCTCAGGGATGGAGGTCCAGAGTCTCGGGATTGAGAGACCCAAAGGACATTTTGACATTTCTGATTTCCTATCAAGTCCCTGATGGAAAAGGGAGGATCCGGGCCTGGAAGGCAGGATGATGTGGGAGGTTCATCGTAAGAAATGGCGAAACACTCTTGAAACCCCAGGAGTGAAACTCCGGGGTCCCGTGCCCGAGAGATTTGGCAGCCCTCAAGATTTTCATGGTTTCTAGCAGACGGCTAAGAGAGGTTCGGACCCTGAGGTCCAAGAGGATGTGAAGCAAACATCATCAGGAACAACAAGAGCAACAGGGAAACCTAGCATGGGAAACCCAGATGACCGGGCCCGAGGGGGACTGGGGCCATTGGCAGGGGCAATCTGCCAGAGAGACTCTGTGAGGCACAAAAACATGACAAAATTAAAAGGGGAAGGCACGGTCAACTTATGGTGGGACTTTAAAGAAACATTGACCATCTGAGACACCAAAAAGTGGGGCACACAAAACGAGGCAGTGACACAAAAATGAGCCAACAAGGTGAAAGAAAATAGGGTCCCAATTCAAAACAGGGCATCTATGCTAAGGGCACAACAAATGGTGACTCGCTGGGGAAATTCTCTAGAGAATTTTGATGACAAACTAGAATCACGAACCTAGAATCTCTAGTTTTGACCTTCTCGCTAGGGAAAACACACTAGACACCCAATCCAAAGGATCAAAACTACTAGCCAACCCAACCTTTAGTATGCTGAAAATCCAAATGTGTGCAATTGCGTTAATTCCCATCCTTTAGTTGCTACAGGAACCCAAGCTCTGTTTAGTTAAGCTACATAGTTTATTCTAACTCTAAAAGCATCTGGGACATTACCTCACTACTAGTCAGGCATCCATAGCCCCAACGAGGTTATCACTGTGATTTTCTCGAACATTGCTCTATTGCCAACTGGGCATCCATAGCCCCGATAGAGTTGCTCGGATACCCCTAAAAAGTTGAATTTTCTCTTTCTTTTAATTTTCAATGTTTTCTTTTTTCTTTCTTTTATCTTTTCAGCTCTTTTATTTCAACCTGCAAGCATTGAAGCTCGCGCTCAGGGCTGAGAATCACAGTGGCGCTGGAGTATAATTTTAAATTTTTCACTTAACTAGACTTCAAAAAAGGCCCTACAGTGATCATCGAATTCTTAAGATGTGTAAGAGCTGTAAGATTTCAAAATACGTTAAATTTGGACTAAACCAACAACTTGTCCTCTTTCAATCAAACACCCAGATCACTTAACAGTAACAGAAGACCTTCACCATCCACTCTGAAGACTTGATTAGAGTTTAACAAAGAAATATGTAGAACAACCCTAGATGATAAGTATGGTTGTTGTGTGCACAGATGTGCCCAACTAAAAGTAGAGGGACCCCGAGCAAAGCAACAACAAAGTGAAAGCAAACAAGAGCAAACAACTAACAAAGCAACCAACCCAAGGAAAGTAGGAAAGCAAAGTATTTACAGGAAACCTATACTACTCAAAAATGACTATGTACAAAGATATTTACAAAGAATTATGTTTAGGCAGAGCAAGATGACATTAATACTCATTGGATTTCGTAGTGGATGCACAAGCAAACAAGTAATTTTTTTCGTTCTTAACCATGCAAATTTATCTTTATATTCTAAAAAAGGAAATTCAATGTTGCAGCACTCAAGTTCAATCACATCATCATGAAAAATCAACAATTGAGGAGGCTCATTGAACCCATTGTTAATCCATAAACATGTTTGTTTTCCCTCATTCCCATAATCAAAATAATAAGTGTAGCTATAAAAATTAACTAGAGAAAGGAAGGATAGAACCTGGATGCATCACATGGAAGTGGCAGCATTGGATAGTCAAGAACAAGCACAACATCATTGATCATTGCATTGGCAGCCTCAAGCGGGTGTGGTGGAGGGTGCATCACTTTGGATATTAAGCGTGCATAAGGCTAGGAGGAAGGGGAAACAAATAACTCTTCCAATCCACCAATGGGACCCACAACCCCGGTTGGCAATTCTTCAAAAAGAAATACTTCTCCACATTGATCATCTACAAACTTGGGATCCACTTGGTTGCTATCCTCATATGACAGTAGGCTGCTTTGTCCCCTTCCCCAAGGGTTGTCCTTATTTATGTGGTGTTCAAAGTCATGGGACAATGACATGCATGAATCTATCCTATTGTAGCCATCTAAATATGAAGGAGGATCAACAATGATCATGGCGAAAGGACTCCAAATTCCATCTTGTAGTCAATCAATTCCATCAGCCTTGTTGGAAGCCATCAAAACACCCCCACCTTTGTCTTCTTCCTTTTGTTGTTCATACATCTCATCATGACATTGACTCATTTCCTCTTGCTCACTATCATTGTAAATGTAGAAGGAGCTCCTCTCCCAATCTAGAAACTCTAGTGCATCACCATTCGGGGGCTTAAGGAGTATGTGTTCATTGCCACCGTCCTCTGGGATATGCTCTTCCTCAGCATGAGCATACCTCTGTAGTGTAGCTCCCAATGGAAAGAAGTCATCAATCGATAGAACCTCATCAAGGGGACCAAAGTCTACTGCACAATTTCCCTCTGAAGACTCGCTAAAAATTCCATTGTCCATTGTACACAACTACTCTTCAAGAGGAAGAACCCCTCGGTGACTAGTGGACAACATTCCCGCTTGATCTACTTCATCGCTTGGAAGTCCGAGATTGTATTGTTGTCCTTATATTGCTGCCCCAACATCCTTTTGAAGTCTGCCTTCAACTAATCCATCACTTGATTCAGATTTTTGGTCTTCTTCTTCGATATAGGTAGCAAGTAGAGGAGGTAAGGCACTTGGCTACCTTGCTTGATCTTTGAATTGTTTGATGGCTTCTTGGCCTAGTTCACATGTGAACTCCGAATGTGATGAATCATGAAGTCTGCACCAATTTGGTAATAGTAGCGCCTCCTAATCCACTTGGTATTTTAGCTCTGACCAATCCCTTGCTAATCTGGAGATGAGTTGGTCATATCTTTCTGCTACTGGGTCCTCATCATCATTTGAAAAAGAAGCTTGATGGTAGACAGCCATGGCAAGTGGTTTCTCCCACTCCTCCAAATTTTCATTTTCAGATCCTCGATCACTATCATTTGTGAAGGGGAGGCTTTCTAGTCTTATTTCACTTATACCTTCCCTGTCATTTTCTACTACTCCAAGGTTGTCAACCTTTTCTTCTTCCTATTTTTCAGCATCTTCGTTGGCCATCCCAACATGCACTGTTGCAGACTTCATTGGTTCATCGTCACCTAACAATTGCTCTTCTTCTAGAGTGGAGGACTGCCTTCGATTGGTGGAGGGAAGACCTTCTAAATTAATTTGAATCATATTTTCACCAAGGCACCTTGCTGTCCCAAGACTCTCAGCTCCTCCCCCTTGGTTTTCATTTTCTATGTCTACTATCCCAACACCAACTTGTGTCGAGTTTCTTGGTTCATCTTTATTTTTTTGTCCTCCAGATTTTGAGAAATCTTCTACCTCATGGGATGACTTCTCCTCATTGGAAGTTGGCTGCTCCAACTTGTTCGAACAACCCTTGGCTTGAGAAATGATGTTGTCACATGATGGACACATAAATTCTAAATGTGGTGCATTATGAAATCTACACCAACTTTCCATTAGTACTTCCTCCAATCTTGGTCCATCCATGTTGCTCAAATGTTCTTGGATCAGCTCCTTAAATGCACTAGCTGCCATGGTTTGCAATTCTTCCTGTGGGTCTTCAGGGGCCAAGGGCAGATAGATTTCCCAGAAATGGATTTCCCCTTGCAAGACCTTTTCAATTCTGTTCAAAAAATTTAGACACCCCAACTCGTTATGCCTGCGAGTGCAATGGACCCGACATCTATGCGTCAATGCAAACTACTGCAATGGCTTCTTCAGTCTCTTATTCAGATCTGCATGTAGTTGAGTGATGTCAATTTGTGCATGCGGCTCCATTTTGACTCAGCTTCTACTTTCCTTCAAAAAAATTTGACTTTTAGCATTAAAAGAGATCTCCCTATCTCATATTTCTTCTTTGCTATTGCTCCTTTTGAATTCCAACATTCAGCTTTGTAGCCTCAACATGTTAGCCCTCCTTCTAGCGCCAGTTCTATTGAGTGCGGGGAGGAGTGGCACGCATGTACAAGAGTAATGTAGTAGAGATTTCCTTTCGTTTAGCCCTCCCTCTAGCGCCAGTTCTGTTGATGGTGTTTTTATGCACCTTTCAACACAGGCAGTGCATAGGTGCACTACCTCTCTTGAATGACAATCTTCCATAATCAGATTGTAGAACACTATCCCAAGGTCTCTAATGTTAGGTGATGACAGTGCTTAGATACCTAAGTAGTTTGATGTGATTTTCTAGAATCACAAGGGGGTCTTATGGATGAGTTACAAAGCATGGAAGTTGTGTTTGCCAATGTAGTTTGAAAGTGCTGAAAGTGAATAAACATTTGTTGTCCACTCAAAACAAGAAGTTGAAACTCATGAAGTTCATCTAATTTAGCTTCATGGTGATGCTTTGGGTCCTACTCTAACCAAAGATTAAAATAAATAGCAAAAGAAGAAGGGTTAAGAAAGCTATTTTAATCCTAAGCTATGAATGAATAGTAACAATGGTGGCTGCTAAAGTAGATAGACTTCCTAAACTAGGTTTTGCTTGACCAAGAGAAACCTACAACTATACAAAACCAGTGCAATCTTCTAAGGACTACAAATTTTCACATCACACACACACATCATGCACATGCAATCTAACTAAGTTGCATCAATAAAGGAAAGAGGCTCAGACTAGCTTTGCAAAGTGATTCATCATCAATGAACCACAAAAAGCATGAGCTGGAAGTTCATCAAATACTGAAACAACAAACACCATCACCACTCCCATTCAAGAAAATAACACTAAAACTAACATGGAAGGTGAACCATGCATACATAAAGAGAAAACTAAAAAGGAACACCCATAAATCATGTAATGTTGCTTTCTATTGCTGCAAAATGTCTTTTTACAACAGCCCTCCAACCAGTACAAATGAGGGGCAAGCCCCTAATTATAGTTTTCTAAAAGTCAAATGAATGGCCAAGATTGAATTACATTGAATGGCCTAGATTCAATTACATTAGGGTTTCACCGACCCCTAATATATCACAATTTAAAATTACATTTTGTCATTTTCCCAATTTTGTCATCTAGTGCCAGTCACTGTAGCAATTTCATCATTTATCTGATTGTTGTTTCACTATAGCTACTCTTTGGGAGTTCTTCATCTTCTCCTAGAAGTAGGGCTTTTGAGTGTAGAGGCTCGCCTTGAAACTGATATTTAATTTGGTCCTTGTCTTCTTTCCCTCGAGGATTTTTTCCTAACTTCCCTCCTTTGTCCTCTCAACGACTACCTCTAAAAGTCCTGCACCTGATTCCATATATTCTGCAAGCAAAGGTGTAGTCAGCATAGTCGATCATAAAAGCATTCATGTTAGCCAAGATTCTAAAGACAACATCCATTGCAAAGGATCTATTAAGCATAACATGACTTTTATCTCTTGACATCATTGATCTTTTGATTGGGGGCATTTGGTCAGTTCGGACCCAAACGGCCAAACTTCCCCAGAAAGAATGTTGGTTGGAAGGGAAAATCAGGTGGATAGCTCCCGAAGATTCTCCTTGGTCAAATTTTAGTATTTTCAGATGTTCGCCATGAAGGGGACCAAAATCAAGCATATGGGTCAAAGTTGGATTTTAGATTTGGACTCATTTGGATTGGTCTAGGAGAACCCAGAGGTCTCAGGCTGGGGAGCCATCTGGAGATGGCCATTTGGAACAGTAAGTTCAGGATGGAATTTTGAAGATGGAACTCCGAGTCTGGGGTCCAGCAGGTCAAAAGGCAGTCAATAGCTTTATTATCGGGTTCAAGAGGTTCGGGAGTTGTGGTGCACTTTGGCGTTTGGGGTGACAAACATCAGGCGGAAGCCCAAAAATTCAGGCCCAACAGGGGAGAACGCTGTCACTTCGTTTTAGTTTTCAGTCAGCGTGAAAATCCATTTCTGGGAAAGGTCTCGGTGAAAGTCAAATGTCCTGCTGACTGTCAAGGTGTAGACTAGGCCCAGAGATAGCACGGCCAATGGATTTTCATCATAAGTGTTCGTGGAAATGGAGAATCCAGAGCCTGAAGCCCGAAAGGCTCGGAATGATTTTCCCTTTTAGAACGGTGAAGGAGGGTCAGACCTCCCGCAGCCGGGGCCTGGTGGGGGAAAGGTCATTTAAAGTTCAGATTGGGATTCTGGCGAATGGACGACGGCGGACCCAAGAGGCTGGAAGGATAAGGTCCTCTGGCCGTAGGGACAGGGAAACATGAGGTGGGGGGAAGATCCTAAAGGGTCTATTGGAGTCACAAATTTTTACAATATTTCACATGCTTTCCATATCCTTAAGATTTCTACACGAGTCCTCATTGTTGTCTTTTACTTATTTCTTGCCATATTACTCCATGTGTCCCCTTGGCCCCTGCATTTTCTGCATTCTGGTTCCTATTGGCAGAGATCCATGACTGTTTCCCTGACTCATGCTATGTTTTCTGCTTGCATGAGTCTGCATTGCCTATCGGCAAGACTCATCCAACATCATGGCAATCATAGGTCCTCTGTAGTTTTCATTCAGTAGGACGCTTCTATTGTTTTGGTGACCTCAGAGGCTCCTATCAGCATATGTTTTGGCTGTCAGGGTAGTGTCATGCCGATCATCCCTTTGTTTCCCTGACTTTGTGTTTTGGTGGCTCATCAGTATAGATGGAACGATTTCGGCATAGGGTCATGGTGATACCCATATGTTACACCGAAAAACCATAATGGGTTTTCTTCAATCAGCTTTCGATATAAGGTTGTAACTCTTGGCCTATGGTCTCAGCGATATGAATATGTCTTGCTGACTTCGCATTTGGTCTTCTTTCAGCATGAGTTCATTCTGGTCACACCGACATTTGCATGAGCCTTTATTTGTATAAGTCTTATTTCTCTTGGAAACTTGCGGTGCTAGAGTGGCTTTTGTTGTGACTTAGCAGATTCTATATAGCATATTGCCGAGGGTGTGTGGTTATAGCGACATGTTTAAGGCATATGAGGCTCTATCGGTGAGAAAGATAAAATTTCTTGGTGACTATGAATTAAATAACTGCTCATGGGTATCCATCGGCCAAGCTAAGGGATTCTCCTGGCGAACAAACATAAGTTCGGTATGCTTCAGTGAGACTTTTTTGTTTCGATATAAGTCTCGGCGAGATGCTCAGGGTCTCACTGAATAAAATGATGAAGTCTCCCCATCAGCATGACAACAAGGTTGCTATAGCGACACATGAATCGGTGGGTCCCCTTAGTGAAACAACATATGATCATTATAAGGTCTCCCCAACATTCGAAAGTTATGTCAAACGAGGATGTCACCGAGACAACCTTCTAGTGGGGAGATGTCTTGTCGAGGAGGCCAAGCTATGCCAACAAGGGGAGACTTCGGCACAAAGTTTTTAAATTGGGGATAGGTCTCAGCGACCTCGCTAAGTTTTGCTGACAGATAACGATGGCTTTTGGGGTAAGATTTGCTTTCTCTTGGCAAACGAAGGACTAGCTTAGGGTGGCTTTCGGCATAAGTAAAACATTCTTTATAAGGTTTCCCCAATTCTCTTTTGTCTCACTGACATCACAATGAGGTTCCCGTCGATGAGAAGGCCAAACTATCTTGGTGAAAAGAGAGCAACAAACAAGTGTTCGATGTAGGATTCTGAGTCATTGAGAGGTTATGCCGAACGCGGGTAAGTCTTGCTGACCAGAAAGGGCCAAGTGTGTTCGCTAAGAGAAGGAACCTCGCCAGGAAGTCTTGGTGAAGGAGGAAGGGTCTCGTCGATGGAGGGCGAAGGGTAGAATCCAAGGGACGGAGGTCTAGAGTCCTGGGATCGAGAGACCCAAAGGATGTTTTGACATTTTTGATTTCCTGTCAAGTCCCTAACGGAAAAGTAAGGATTCGGGCTTGGAAGGCAGGATGATGTGGGAGGTTCGTTGTAAGAAACAGCAAAACACTCTCGGAACCACGGGAGCAGAACTCCGGGGTCTCGGGCCTGAGAGATTTGGCAGCCGTCAAGATTTCCATGGTTTCTAGCAGACGGCTAATGGAGGTTCAGACCCCGAGTTCTGGGAGGATGCGAAGCAAACGTCGTCAAGAATGGTAGGAGAAATAGGGAAACCCGGCATGGGAAACATGACAAAATTAAAAGGGGAAGGCATAGTCAACTTATGGTGGGACTTTAAAGCAACATTGACCATCTGAGACACCAAAAAGTGGGGCACACAAAATGAGGCAGTGACACAAAAATGACCCAACAAGGTGAAAGAAAAGAGGGTCCCCGTTCAAAATAGGGTGTGTGTGCTAAGGGCACAACACATAGAATGGCTGTGAAGATTTGAATTGTGCCTCACATCCATCTGACCATACAAAATTCTTTTCAAAATTTACACCCCTTCTCAAATTCTCAAAAAAAATTGTAAAGCAATGTTGAACAAAAAGTGTGTCATTCTCTTTATCATCACTAATATAAAAGTGATATTCTTTCTTAATGGATCATTCTTCATCTGTACTCTCAACACCATCCAATTCTGATTGTGCATGTCGATAACACACATGAACCATAATAGTGATTAGCTTTGAAAAGTAATACTCTGATTGAATCTCCTTTTGATGTACATAGGAGTAATTTTTTGCAAAGTTGACTACTAATAGAACTGTTCCAAGTGGGAAATTATCTCTCAATGTTTGGAACTATTGTGCTTTCCACTTAGCAAAAAAGGAATGTTGTATGTATGGTTGTATCAATTTTTGAAAATCTTCCATAAATTTTCCAATAGGAATCTTACATAATATAGCCTTTATGAACAAACTTGCCTGTTTAGGAGGTGCATTTTGAAAACCACAAATTTCTTCTCTCATCTTTTGAAACACCTGATAGTAGAGATCAAATTCAGTATGATAACAGAAACAACAAGTTTCAAAAAAATTGTTTATCTTCACATAATATGGCTTTAACCTTTCAAACATTGTTTTCCCAATCTTTATATGAGGATATGTATTACAAAAGTTCATATACATCTCAAATTGTGTTATGTCTAGCCAATGTTTGATATGATTTTCATAAATATCAGGCCCAATCATGTTTCTCATAACATCTGTAGTATTTGATGATGGATGAGTCTGATCATGCCAGAAAACTGAGATCAAGTTCCTAACAACATCTTCAATCCTATCAGAACAAGGAGCTCTACACATAATTGCCCAATTTCCTTCTGAACTGTCATCCAAAAACTTTCTCTTTTTCTCATATTTTATTAATGTGATTCTACTATAACAAATTTTAGCCGAAAGTGCAGACATATTTTTTTCTTGCTATATCTTGATGTATAATAGATGTCAACATCACCCTTCTTGTAGTGGCATTATCCACTGATCGAGATCCTTTCCCAATGGAATCTAAGTCCTTTTTAACATTTTAAGCAATATCCTTTTGTAATCCCATGTGTTTCTTCTTATTTGATGTTGAATGTACACCCAACAATTGTAATGACTCTTTCAGCTCATTACAAAGAAGTAAACGTTATAACAATTGGGTTTTTTCAAGTGTATTCAAGATGATTGAAATGATCATTGATTATTCCATTTACCAATTTATTCATTGACCTCTTTCTCTTATTATAAGGCTAGTTGGCATAACATTTTAGTTTCTCCATATCCATTTCAAGTAAATGATCTAAATTTCTATAAGAAATTTGTTTCCTCACCTTTTCAGCTAGTTTTATATGCACATCCATACTAGTAGAAGGAAGTGATCCAAACCCCTCTCCAGCATGCATTGTTTGAAATTGGGCCTCCCCCTTATCTTCAAGTTCCATGTGTTCTTTAGCGGATTCATCTGATCCAATATCTAGATTTGGATCAACTTCTGCATGAGAACTTCTTGCTTGTTGAGTGCTTTCTACATATCACAAACTATTTTGCAAAGAAAGTGAGAGATGATGCTATATAATTGAAGTTTATGTATGCAAGCAAACAAAGTGATAAGACATGATGCTATAAGTGAGAGAAGTTTCAGCTAATTTTATATGCTCATCCATACCAGTATGGTATGTGGAAATCCCACAAAGAAGAATGTGTGAGATGTGTTGGAGGGCTAGTGGGTGTAGAAGCAACGAGTACATATTGTGCATATCCTTCTCTAATTTGGATCTCGTAATATTTTATTGCTTCATGGCTGACCAGCCCACTGGCAAAAAATCTCATGCTTCGTGCAACCCTCGATTAAGTACTTGCCACTATATATTATGTCCCCCTATTTTCCTAATTTACTTAAAGAGAAATGAAAAATCAAGTATACTCTTATGCATTAGTAAATGAGCAGATTAGTTTCAAGTCCATATTTGTTACAATATTCTTATGAGCATTAATTACTTTATGTGTATGAATTGCATTTAGCATGTCAACCACTATGCCTATATGTCTAAAATGTCTCCATAACAGGACCACTATTTACAATTTCACTGGGAGGAAAATATATGCATTCACAAAGATATAGCCAACTATTGAACAAGAAAATTGCAGATCAGATTCTTTGATCATTGTCCCTCTCTTTCTCCAATGAAACATTTTGACAACTATGCAAAGTATCAAGTCCGTTCTACTATACATATGTGCAAAGTACTAAATATTTCATACTCAAAATGAAAACAAGATATAAGAATATAGAAATAATAGACATTTATAACTATGAATATGTGCACCATAGAAAAAAGTAGCTCTTGCTTGACATGGGAATAATTCATGATAAATTGGACTTAATGAGGCCTTGATTCAGGTTTTGTGAGGTATTTTATGCATGCACACTAGGTCTTGGACTTTTTCAAATCGAATAACATGCTTTTAACGATGTCTTGTAAAGGAGTTGTAAAGTGTTGTACGATACTTTCATGCTTTTCTAGACTTAATAAACCCATTTCTCCCTAATTCAACATTATAAAATATATTTAAATACATCCTCACATCAATATAGAAGGCTTATAACTTAAACCTAATGTTAAACTAGTGTTGTAATGTGTCTTGCACATTCACATTCATTCTTGTTCCTTTCTAGGTTAAGTGGACCTCATTTTAGTGTTGTAAAGTGTATTTAATTACACTTTCACATTGAATTTTGTGTCCCAAGCACTATTTTACATTCACATCATCATTAATAGGCCCCTATTAACCCATATTATGCATCCCGAGGCTTAAATTGATCACATACTAGATAAAGTTGTAATTTAAATCTTATTTCCTTATCTACTGGCATCCTAGCTATCAAAATGGCCCCTATGGGACCCATTTTCCATACATGGTGAATTAGTCCCATCCAGGTGGGACCCATTCACCATGTGTGATGAATGAGTCCCATTTGGCTCATTTTTTACCTTTGAGCAAGAAAAGTGAAATTTAAGTTTAATCTTACTTTATGTCGGCCTGTGATGAGGTATTAAAGGGTGAAATAGGTGAATTTCCTATAAATATAAGTATTTTAACCCTAATTCACATCTCCTATCATTATTCTTCCATCTCAAGTCCAGCAACTTAGGGTTTTATCATTTCAAGGCATTAAGACATCCATTTTTAGACATTCAAGGGCAGATTCTTCATGTTTTGTTGTAGAATTTCAAGATCAAACATCATGGAAAGGTAATCAACTCCATTATTACATGTTTCATTCCATTCTTTCATCATTTTGGTTTAATTAACTAAAAGGGGTTTGACCAAGGCAAACCCCCATGCCCTAACATTCAACATTTCTCCTCTTCTTTTGTGTTTACAGATTTAGGACTCTTGGAAGCTTTCAAATCATTGAAGATCAAGTTTCAAGGCTATTCAAGTCTTCTCCTCATTGATCAAGTCAAAATATCAACAAAAGCTCGCTTTCAGGTTCGAAAATTAGAATTTCAGAAGCGGACACCTGTGGAGAATCAAAATATAGACCAAAAGCTCTAAAATCAACCTTTGAATATTCACAAATTCAAAATTTGACTCATTCTCCATGAGTGGTGAATGAGTCCCACTTCTAGGTCAATTTTGAGTTTTCTACATTTTTAGATTCCCTTTTGTTAGAAACAAGTTTTGGCACAATTTTGCAGAATTGGGACTAATTCATCCAGAATAGTGAATGAATCCCTCCAGGCCTAAAAGTCAACATCAACAGCATTTCAAATGTCATTTCTAGTCTTCATCCACATTCCAGGCACACACTTTCAGTTTGATTCATTTCCGTTTAGTTTTGCATTCATTTATACGTATTGTTGCATTACACAATGTGTTTTCAAAATCACTTGTTTCATAGGTTTTGCATTCATAATCAATCAATTTCTTAGCTTAGTTGCATTTAGATCATCTCATTTATCCTTATTAACATTATACAAATATCTTAATTTGAGTGAACTACCTAGATTCCATTGAGTAGGGTTTATCTCTCTCCTTTTAGGTGAAACATCCTAAGAGTGCAAGAGTAGCCTATAAGCCTACCCAAAAATCTATGGTTCATTTTGGTTAACCTACTTTTTAGAACACTTTCTTGTCTGATTTTGGATCCCTTCATCATATATCTAGCCTTCCATTGATCTTTTATTAGGGTTTGCATGATTTCCTTTGCATGCTAGGTTTCAAATTTTGCATTCATAAAAAGTGCATTTAGGTTTGCTTTTTTGGCATCTAAATTCATGTCATTTTTTTGAAATTTTTCATTTTTAACTTAGGTATGCATCATAGCACTCAAAAATCATAACAATCACTCAACATTTTCTAAAGATTTTGAAAAAATTCCAACTGGGACTCATTCGCCAACCTGGGCGAATCAATCTGTTTTGACCCTTGAAACTACATTTTATAGAGCTGAAAACCCTAAATTTATGCTTCTATTTGCTACCATTAGTTATCTATATCAGTTGGTTGAGTTTCTATATCATGCATTTCATTATATTTAGCTTACATTAGCTCATTTCATGCATGGTTAAAATTCACATTTGTACTTCCAATCCTTCATCTTTTAGATTATTGCATAGTGTCATCAATAAATTACTTTGTTTGAAATATAAAAAGTTGCATTTAATTCTATGTCTTTACATTGTGTTTTACATTTTCATATATTCTCTTTCAATTAAACCATTAGCAATAATCATTGTTTATATCCATGGCACTTAGACTTTTGCAATTTTCATTTTCAGCCTTAGTTCCTAGATCATTTAGTTCATATTCATTAGCAAATGAAAAAAAAAACAAAAAATATCAAACAATCCAATTAAACAAATGATTCAATTTGCAACAACCCTCTCATCTAGGCCTCTTAGTAGTGGTGATGTAGACAAGTTAGATGAAGTGCTTCAAGACTTTATCTCACTCATTTCATCCTCTAAAGCTTGTCATGAGAAGCGTAAACAAATTGACGATAACTTATCCCCCAAACCTTTTTGTAGTGATGACTTAGGCATGTTAGATGAAGCTCTTAAAGACTTCATCTCTCCTAGCTCATCCACTAAAGGTTTGACACAAGAGGATGCAAGCATTGATAATCATGCTAATCATACTTGTTCTTCTCCTAATATCTCTCCCATTGATGATGCAGGTATCTTGATGAAAGAAGACACAATTATTGAATATCATGCAAGTTCTGCTTGCCTTCCTCCTCCTCTCCTTTGCAATGACATTATGACACACGAAGCTGAAATCATTTCTCCTCCCTTACCTAGTATCCACAATCATGACAATCCATCCTTTTCTTCTCCTACTATCTTCTCTACACATGAAGAAGATAGTTTAGTGTTAGAGGATATTGTGATGGAAAATCTCTTTGAAAAAAAAAGTCCAATCATTAGTAACCATGAAACTCCTATTTATCATTCTCTTGATGCCTCTCCTATGAGTGATGAAGCTATCTTTCCAAATCCAATTATGACATGTGATGAACATATTAGCTCTCCTCCTAGGGTTGATATTATAGCACAAAAGAATGATACCTTAGAGAAAGCAGACAACCAAATAGAGCCTTCTTCTCATATCACCACTATTGATACTCAAAAAACTCCAACCATTAATCATCCCCCTATGTGTGCTAAAGTTATTTTGGACACACCTAATAATCCAAACATTACTCACCATTACACAAGAAACAAGCTCACAATACACCCATCCTCATTCTTCCAAATCCTTGTCTTCATGATTGTCCTTTCATAGAAATTCACCCATTCAAAAAACCTTCACTCAACATCCATACTATCACTCAAGATTCTTCCAAGAAAACTCTACCCTTGGTACATCCTAAATCAATAGATATCTCATTAAACACATGTATCAAGTAGTAACTTTGTTTCCTTATCCACATAAATAGCATTAGTTGTTGCTCCTTTCCATGCAATAGTTGTAGGATCATCACATACTCACTATTGCATGTTTTGCATCTATTACAAGGGGCGTCATACCATCATCCATTCCAGGCTCACCCTTGTCCTGCACTTAGTGGGGGCAAGGGGTTAGAAAGCCTTATCCCCGTATGTCACTGGGCATTGTGTCTTTTGAATAATCGTTAACCTGTCAAGAACGTATAAGAGCAAGCTTGGGATGTGGACAACATGTCTTAAGATTGACTCGCATGTGACATACTCCCTTTCTTCATGACGCAACTTATCAAAAACATATGACTTAGCATAGGGATTTCCTAGTAACCTCTCATGTTCTCCATCTTCTACTTTAAAGAAATTTCTCATAGAACGGTGTGTAGCAACCACTTTAAAGTGGGGGCATACGTCGACAACATCTTTGTGCAAATTTCATGGTGTGATTTACTTTTTCTTGTGACGTGTCCTCTCCTTGGTGGTGTCATTTGGTTTGATGCCTTCCAAGAGTGTATGATCAACTAAAGTGGCTTGATGCAAACAAAGCAACCCATGGATAATGATCTAACTCAAGGGAATAATGATCAACTGAAGTGGCCTAATTCAAACAAGGTATCCCATGGATAATGATCTAACACCCTGACTTGTCCTCTCTTTGAGACACTAGGCATAATGCTCCCTAAGAATAATACCTTACATGAACAAAGAAAAATTCCTTTTAAACAAAATTGTTACATAACATTCAAAAACATTTACAAAAGCATTACATTATGGTGCCTTATTAAATTTATCAGGAGGATAACTTTTGTATGGTTTGTATAATGGGAAGCCGACACACTGGCATGAATTTCTCATTATACATTGGGAAGCTGACACACTAGCATGACTTTCCCACTAAACCACTTATTTGGGACATCTCACCCCATAGATGACCTAATGTTTTGTGGCCCTAGAGTGAGTGCATTTTTTCCACCATATTTTTTGTTCTTTCCATTGCATGATTGTGTATCTTAATGGTTTGACTTAGGATCTTGGATCCTGGGGGATTGACTACCTTCTTTGATCTTTGTCACTCTTTGTAATCTGCATCTATACACTTGAATCTCTCTTGAATGTCTACTTTAGTGTGAGTTTGAAGAAAGTTCATCCTCTCACTAAAGTGGGGGCTAAATGCACCGTAGAAAAAAGCACCTCTTTCTTGACATGGGAATAATTCATGATAAATTGGACTTAATGAGGCCTTGATTTAGGTGTTGTAAGGTATTTTATGCATCCACACTAGGTCTTGGACCCTTACAAATCGAACAACATGCTTTTAAGAGTGTCTTGTAAAGATGTTGTAAAGTGTTGTAAGATACTTTCACAGTTTTCTAGAATTAATAAACCCATTTCTCACTAATTCAACATTATAAAATATATTTAAATACATCCTCACATCAATCATCATTAATAGGCCCCTATTCACCTATATTGTGCATGTCGAGGCTTAAGTTGATCACATACCTGACAAAGTTGTAATTTAAACCTTATTTCCTTATCTACTGGCATCCTAGCTATCAAAATGGCCCCTGTGGGACCCATTTTCCATGCATGGTGAATCAATCCCATCCAGGTGGGACCCATTTGCCATGTGTGGTGAATGAGTCCCATTTGGCTCATTTTTTTACCTTTGAGCTGGAAAAAAGTGAAATTTAAGTTTAATTTTACTTCATGTTAGCCTGTGATGAGGTATTAATAGGTGAAATAGGTGAATTCCCTATAACTATAAGTATTTTAACCCTAATTCACATATCATATCATTATTCATCCATTATTCTTCCATCTCAAGTCAAGCAACTTTCGGTTTTATCATTCCAAGGCATTAAGACATCAATTTTTAGACATTCAAGGGCAGATTCTTCATGTTTTGAAGCATACTTTCAAGATCAACATCATGGAAAGATAATCAACTCCATTATTGCATGTTTCATTCCATTCTTTCATCATTTTGGTTTAATTACCTAAAAGGGGTTTGACCAAGGCAAAACCCCATGCCCTAACATTCAACATTTCTCCTCCTCTTGTGTGTTTGCAGATTTAGGACTCTTGGAAGCTTGAAAATCATTGAAGATAAATTTGCAAGCCTATTCAAGTCTTTTTCTCATTGACCAAGTTAAAATATAATCAAAAACTCACTTTCAGGTTCAGAAATCAGAATTTCAAAACTGGACACCTGTGGAGAATCAAAGTATAGACTCAAAGCTCTGGAATCCACCTTTAAATATTCAGAAATTAAAAAGTGGACCCATTTTCCATGAGTGGTGAATGAGTCCCACTTCCAAGTCAATTTTGAGTTTTCTGCATTTTTAGATACCCTTTTGTTAGAAACAGGTTCAAGCATAGTTTTGTAGAACTGGGACTAATTCTCCCAAAATTGCAAATGAATCCCTCCAAGCCCGAAAATTAGCATCAAAAGCATTTCAAATGTCATTTCCAATCTTCATCCACATTCTAGGTGCACACTTTTAGTTTGATTCATTTCTGTTTAGTTTTGCATTCATTTATAGTTACTGTTGCATTACATAATGTGTTTTCAAACATCACTTGTTTCTTAGGTTTTTCATTCATAATCAAACAATTTCTTAGCTTATTTGCATTTAGATCATCACATTTAGCCTTAGTAACATTATACACACATCTTAATTTGAGTGAACCACCTAGATTCCTTTGAGTAGGGTTTATCTATGTCCTTTTAGGTGAAACATCATAAGAGTGCATGAGTAGCCTATAAGCCATACCTAAAAATATACGGTTCAATATGAAATAGGAACATTCAAATTAAATTTTATAAACTATTTATTTGATTCTTGAGAACCACTACTGGGCAATCAGTTATAGGTTCTTATACACATAATTTCCTATTAGTATATATATATATAGTGGAATATGTATATGCATATATATGTATAAAAGTATAAATGTCCATTACGTCTATATAATAATGTCCTTCTTTTAGGGAAGTGTTGTGTGCAAATATTTGAGACAGGTGTCAAGAAAACAAGGACTGTTGTGGCAAGGCATTGAGAATGCTATTAAAGAAAAGTAATGCACTGAGCCTGAATGAGCTGAACCAAACAAAAAATAGGAATTCATATTGGGTTCTACACTCAGATTAAAATCCTTCATTGTATTCAATCTTTTTGTTTGGTTCCCACTCATTCAAACTGGTGTATTTGGCTTTTGGAAAAACATGTTTTCTACTCAATGGCTATTGAACCTTCTCTACATATGCACATGTACTTGGACAATGATATAAAAAAAAGTAGTTGCACTTTGGAAAACTGGCCAAATTCCTATTATACTTTATATGGTTTCATCATGAAAACCCTAGGAGGATGCATTACTATAGACAAACATAAGAATATATGACAAAAACATAGTCCAATGTACTCTCTAATGCTATATAATTGATTTGCAGACAAATAATGGAACAAACAAAAAGATCAACACAACAAATGCAACACATGGAAAAGGACACAAGCAAACGGTAAACAACATATTTTATTAACCTATCATATGCATGCCTCCATCATCTACATATAAGATTTACATTTTTCTTCATTGTTTCATGACAAAAGTGAACAAGTCAATATCAATTGAAGACTGAAACCATAAAAAAGTTGGCCACACATTCGAAGGTGACATTCTTGTTCTCTACAAGACAACATTTGACAAAGACAATGAAACAAATAAGGTACTATGTGCTGATCTCACATACCTCAAAGTAGAGATGACAATTACTCTAAACACCAGTGGAAACCTTGTCCAACAACATGAGCACAAGATAGTTCTAGGAATAGGGGTCTCAATATCAAGTTTCCAAATTGCACATAAAACACTTGATGACAAAGGGAACTATGGTTGCATATTAATATTGACAGACACTAGCACAGTTGAAAGCATGCCTCAATTTTCTAAATACTATTACTTCATTCTAGATATGACTATAAGCCAATTAGTAGGAACCACAGATCAAAATCCAACTGGAAAAATAGGTGCATTAGTTGTTGGTGCTAATAGAGTTGGTAGCCAATATGCTATTGATATCAAAGATGCTAGAGCAGAATCTGATAGAGCACAGGTACTAATCTCTAGATACCATATGCCACTAATCGATTTTAACCCATTTCTATACCATTTTGGCTTGCACTAAATTTTTTTGTGACAATAACTAAGTTTCTTTTTGCCATGCAGCTGTGACTGCATTCATCTCATGAACAACAATACTTGCAAATAATGTAACGACTTTTCAGGAACAAAACTCCAACAATTATTTTCAAAAATATCGTAAAAGCCACAGATGAAAAGAACGTGTTCCACATAGGCCAATCAACATTTATTTTCAAATTCAACAACAAAAGAACAGTGGAAAAGTGAACTGCATTGATGCAATCAACATTTACAATAACTTTTGAAATATATAGTTACTTTCTCAAACAATTTCTATCATATTCATCGTTGTAACAATATACATTTACATGTTTTAGGTTTCAGGGACATTAAGGGCAGAAAACGCACTTTCAAATCCATTTGAAGCTTTCTGCCTGATATGAAATTACAAGTTCTCCAGTTATGGAATGCTGCAAGAGAATAGTGCTCATTGCAACCAATGTGACATAAAAGTCAGTTACATATACTTACTTGATCCTCAAACTATCATCATAAAAAAATGACAAGAAAAAACTCCATTGTTCAATTGGAAACCATGTCATGCAACAACTCTTGCCTGCCTTCCAAAACATGAAATACGAAGACTATGTCAACGACAAGTCAAAAGTTGTGTTTGCACTACGAGACTTTGTTGTTAAAGGCATTTCAAGCTCAACCAAAACAATGTTTAGCCTCACCAGAAATAAGACACGACTTAATGCTTTCAAGATCAACCCAAAACTGTGTTTAGTTACATGGGGAATGCTTTTCGCTCTCACATCAAGTCAAAGACTTGAGTCAACAAGATTTTATTGTATGTGGAAGTAAATGATATTAGATAAGAAGAGGAGTTTAACATGTGGGGAGGAGGAGATTTTTGTAGTTACATGAAAAGTCAAGTGAAATAAATGATTTTAACTAGACAAATTCATAATGAATTGTTTGGAAATTGAAAAGAAACTAAATATTTAAGTTATGGTAAATAAATAGTTTCTGAATCTACATTTTTGTCTACTAATTTTTATTTTATTTTTTAATCATTGTTGTATTTTATTATACTAAATTTCTTATAAAATTTGTTATTCATAATGCTTATGTAAATATTTTTGAAAAAGATTAGAAAATAAATGTGTTTTTTATTTTTTATTGGTTAAAAAATGTTTTTAGTTATCTATTTTTTTAATTCAAGTTTGATAATTTTTTTATTTATTTGTATGTTATTGAAGTTGTAATAAGATATTGTACTTTTTATTTATTGATAATGTTAGAATGTGTTGTTTTTTTATGTTCAAATAATTATTCTAAACATAAAATGTAAAATATATTCAAAATTAATCTTTCTATCATTAATTTAACTTGTTCAATTGCTATCAATATACCTAACTAAACCAAAATTTTAAATGTAGTTTCTCAAATACTATGTTGTCCCAGACTATTTCCATTAACTTAAAATTGAATTCACTGCATAATTTATTATGTCAAGTCTTGTAGTTGTCAAATACATTAAACTTATGATCAAGCTTTCATAGAATGTTGCTTCTACATCATTCATGCTATCCTGTTTATTTAATGTTTGTCTTATTGAAATTGTATATTCTTATTAATTTACTATTCAACATTCATAATTTCCTCACATCTTTATTTAGATATTTGATTTGGCATATAGAAATGTCTTTATTTATATAATTCATTTTTTTTAATTGATATTTATAGTATTACATACATATATTTTATCTGTATAATTTAAAAATATAGAATTTTTTATATATATTTAATTTTTATATTTTTTAAGTTTAGACATGTTTTTCTTATATCTAACTTATTATTTTTTCTATAACTTAATAATGCTTAATTATAATATAAATTTATAAATTTACATATTAATATTAAATATTAAAATCATCAATAGTTTTGTATCCATTATCAAATATAATTGTCAACTTCTTGCAAGTCATTAATACAATCAAACATGAACCATATATATTTTGATTTGCTATTTTTTCTGACATAGATTTCACTAGAAGTAATAAGTAAGGAAAAAAAGCAACAACATCCATTCCATTACCTCAACCATATCTCCCACCCCCAACTAGCCTTTCTCAGTGTAGTGATAAAGAATGTGATCTTGTTGAATAAATTCGTAATACTCTAACCAAGATCTCCATTTGGGATTTGATTCAAACATGATCAAAGGGCTATGTATGAGATGAGTGGTTTACGAGATGCATGGCATGGTCCCAAACACTATGCAAGTGGTGATTAAAGCATGGTGTTGCATGACATAATTTAGAGTGTTCTATAAATGACACATGGTGCAAAACAGTATGTGGAGGATTACACATTATGGTGGAAATGTCTAATACCATGTACACTTGTGTGAAAACACAGAAACCATAATCGCTAAATAGATTATTTATTTCTCTAAATTTAATTTGTAAATATATAATTGATTAAAACCACATTTAAAATTGTAATTTAAACCTTAAAATTCAAAAAATTCAAAGTGACAATTTTTTGTCTTGACCACTTCACTAATTAATATGAATAAATCAAATATATTATTTATTAATTTATAAACTCAATAATTTTATTTTTTTTAATAATTAAAAAATCATCTAAAATCTAAATAAATAAATAAACAAACACACATTAAAATTTCAATTTTAAACTCAAATATTATGAAAGAATTCCTAAGTCCATAATAATGAGGGAAAGATGAACAAAATTCCAAGTATTACAAACAATGTTAAAAGGCGGACTTATGCAATTAGTTTTAGTCTAAGGAGAATGGAATAAAACATGGAATATGTAGACAAGGCAAGACTCAATTATTATATTCTACAAATGAAGACCAAGAGTTTTTTCGTCCACATGCTTGGCCCAAAGTAGACTTAGTTAGATTAAAGTCGCAGGCATAAAGAATATTTTTTTTGTTACTAAATAAAACGGTATTAGGTCGAATACGACAAAGAAAGGAGTATAAAATTTGGAGGAGATTTTAATACTTACAACTAGCGTGATGTGATATGATGTAAATGATATACAGGAATATTTTTACTCAAATTAAAAATGATCCGTTTATTATTTTTTTTTTAAGAAATTAAATATTTAAGTTCGGTGAATAAATTTCCTCTCAAGGTAAGCATTTTACATCCTTGTTAAATGAATTTGCTGCAAGAAATTTAAGGGACCATCAATCATACATCTTAAAACGCATCAAATTTCTATTAGGTTTTCTCATTTTAATTTTATATATTGATTTATTAAATTTACATACAAATTTTATTTTTAAGTAATTATAAACAACCAGGCATACGTGTAAGCTTGGATTACGATAATAATTTGTAATATTAACAATAAAGCCAACGATTTCCAACTAAGTGCGTTCGGCCACTAGAGGATATTCTAAAATATAGTTACGTATTGTATCCAAATACAGTACAAATACCTCCATCGATAAATCTAAGAGTCAAGGTGGTTCCCTAACAAGAAGAGTATACAGACAGAAACAAGAAGCTTACAACAGGAAATGACACAAAGATCCATCTTATACACACCGGATTCGTCAGATAATGAGCTTGACCTGACTGCGTAGAATCTACCATCCCTCTAGAGAATTGGAAATGGAAGCATCTATGCTACGACTGTAAGGTGGAGCGGATCTCAAAGTATTGGTGGCTGCACTTATCTCCAAAGAAAACGGAGCATCAAAACCTGGTATTGGAGCTTCTTCTTCAAGTATTTGGAGAACTTGTCTCATGACAAGCCTTCCTTCTGAGTGGGGATTGGAACAGATCAGTCCCAGTTTGAGCACTCTCTCCATCTCAACTTCAACATATTTCCCACCAAGATTTGGGTCGGCTGCATCCATGAGATTGCTCGTAGCATGGAGCTCTCTCACCCAGTCCACCAAAACTATTTGTTCAGATTGGAGGGAGATATCCACAGGTCTTCTTCCACATGCAACCTCCAACATAAAAATACCAAAGCTGAACACATCTGTGGCGGGGCTAGCCTTTCCTGTGCATACGAGCTCTGGTGCGATGTACCCCAGCGTTCCTACCACACGAGTAGTATGCGAGTTTTCGTTATGCTCGTATAGACGGGCAAGCCCAAAATCCCCTAGCTTTCCATTCAGATCTGAGTCCAGCAAAACGTTACTTGACTTGATGTCTCTGTGGACTACGTGTTAAAACAGGCCCAAAATATAACAACAGCAACAAATAAATAAAAACAGGGCAAAACAGGGCATAAAAATAATAAGCAACAGCTGCAAATATAACAGTCTAACTTGTATTCCAAACAATCCAACAACTTACAACTGCAGTGTTGTTTGTAATGAACAGCTTCATATTTATAGTGGAGCTTGGAAACTTCTAGTAATCTAGAGAATTCTAAAATCTAGATTGTTCTTTTTTACAACAGTTCTTAGAATGTTCTTTTCTAGAACAGCTCCAGGAATGTTCTAGCATATGGAAGTTTCTAGAAACATTCTACTATTTTCTAGACAATCTTAATCCCTAACATCCCCCCTTAAGATTGGATAGAATGTTACAAAAAAGATACAAAGGAGAGGGGAACATTATAACACTATCCCCCCTTAATGTTCACCTTTCGAATCCAAATTGCTTCCTTTCCTAAGTCTTTTGCTGCTCTATATTCTGCTCCACAAGAAGACAATGATGTAGTAATTTTCTTTTTGCTGCTCCATGTAATTGGTCTTGACCCAATATGAAAATCATAGGTTCCAACAGATTTTTGGTCATTTATATCACCACCATATTCTTCTTTCATAGGTTGCTCCCATTTTTTCTTCCCTCTATCTTGCTTATATGAAATTGGATCATCAATCTGTAATACTTTGGCCATAAAAGCACTACCATTCCTTCCTTGAAGTTTTGATCCTTGTTCATATATATCTTCAATGCTCCTTGTCTTTTGTCTAGCTGAAAAGTCTTCTTCTTCATTGTCACTACCTGCAGAAAATGGCTGGTCAAAAACATTAGTTGTTTCATTTTCAATGATATTTTCATCATTTGTAGAAGTGCACAACTCATCCTCATCAACATTTCTTTGGAAAAAATCTGAAAAGTTGGAAGCATTTGCTGTTGTAGAATGAGAAGTGGGTATAAGTTGTGATTCTTCATCAAACTTTACATCTCTACTAACAAAGACCTTGTTTGTTGTCAAATCATATAACCTGTAAGCCTTTGATTCTTCACTATAACCCATAAACAAACACTTATGACCTTTTGGTTCTAATTTTTTTCTCTTTTCATCAGGAATGTGTGCCCAAGCAACACATCCAAACACCTTAAAATACCCAACATGAGGCTTTTTTCCACTCCATGCTTCTTCAGGAGTAACATATTTGAGAGCATTAGTAGGAATTCTATTCAAAATATGTGCAGCACAAGAGACAGCCAAACCCCAAAATTTATTATCCAAACTTTTAAAATGTAACATACAACGAGCCATCTCTAAAAGAGTTCTATTCATTCGTTCAGCCACCCCATTTTGTTGAGGAGTATAAGGAACTGTTCTTTGCACCTTAATACCATAATTTTCACAAAATGACTCAAATTCATAATTGCAATATTCACCCCCATTATCCGTCCTTAAGCATTTAATTCTTTTCCCACTTTGATTTTCAACTAGTGCCTTAAATTTCTGAAAAACTTCAAATACTTCATTTTTCTTTTCAAGAAAATAAACCCATACTCTCCTGCTATAATCATCAATAAAAGTGAGAAGGTACCTGGCACCTGAGAGTGAAGTATAACCTGGTTCACATAAGTCACTATGAATGAGTTGTAGTGGATGATTAGCTCTCCATGCTTTTCCTGAATCAAAAGGTTCTCGGTGATGTTTCCCTAGCACACATCCTTCACAAACACCTTCAGAAGCTGAAACTTTTGTTAATCCTCTAACCATATCCATTCTAACCATATCTTGTAATTTCCTATAATTTATATGTCCAAGTCTAGCATGCCAAAGTTTTGACATATAATCTGTCTGAGCAATAAAAGCATGAGAGAGTGTGTATTTATCATCAACAAACCCCACAAATTTAAATAGACTCTCTTCATGATCAACTCTACCAATAGCAATTATATTGCTTGGATCTTTTTTATCTCTAATAATAACTTGATCAACATTGACAACAAACTCATATCCAGCCTGAACAATTTTATGTACTGAAATAAGATTTACCCCTAATCCTTTTACCAATAAAACATTTTTCAAAGTCCCTTTTGTCACATTAACAGTTCCCGTTCCTAAAACTGGAAGCTTCATTTTATTACCAATAGTTATTTCTTGATCAGAATTCATTTCTTCATTAAAATCAATAAATAAAGATCTATCTCCAGTCATGTGATAAGATGCTCCTGAATCTAGAATCCATTCTTTATTAAAATCTGAAGCAAAATAACTCCCTTTAACAGTGGATTTACCTTTTCCTTGTTTTTGAATGGACACAGCCAGAAAGCTATTTTTATCCATCTTTCCATCATTAAACCTTTCTTGCTTGGACTTATATTGCTGCCTTTCATTGTCCCTCTTCTTCAGACAAAATTTTTCCATGTGATTCTCACCCCCACAATACCTGCAAATAATGGGTTTTCTTCCAGCTTGCTTTTCTGCACCATCATTTCTAGAAAAATGGTTAGAACCTTCATTATTTTGAAATTTATTATTTCCTTTCCAATTCTTCTTTCCATCATTTCTAAAAAAATTACTTTTGGCTGTATATGCATGATTCTTCTTAATATGCCCTTCTTTAATAAGCTGAACTTCTTCATCTAAAACAGACTTGCAAAATTGATCAAAAGTTTGCTGGGGGGTATTGGGATTTAGTTGAAGAACCCTTTTTCTTGATTCCTTAAATACCTTATATGGCTGGGGAAGCTTACTTTCAACCATTGCAATCAACTGAAAATCTTTTTTTGCATATTCAACACCTATTTTTTTTAGCTGGGCATTTAAAAAAGTAACTTCATTGAAGTAATCAGACATTTTTTCAAAATCAGATGGATCTAAATTCATCAATTTTTCTTCTATACTAAACATGCTAGCAATGTCTGCATCTTTATAATCCTTTTCTAAAGTCTCCCACAGCTCTATTGGATTATCAACATCAACAAATCTTCTATTTAGATTAGGGCTCAAAGCTTTACCAATAATACCTCTAGCTTGTTCCAACTTGCATTTCCACAACTCCTTTTCTCTATCAGTTTGAGGTTCTCCAATTTCCTTATTCACTATCCTCCATAGAGCCTTTTCTCTCAAAGCATTCTTGACTGCAATCTTCCAATCTGCAAAACCACTTCCATCAAAGATAGGCAAAACTTCATTTGAAGAGCCCATGTTAGAAAAAAAAATCAACTTTCAAACAGATCTAGCAATACTCCAGCAATATAACAGCCCTGCAACAAAATATCACTCCAATAATATATCAGCCCTGCAAACAAACCACTTCCAGCAATATATTTTCCTGCAGCATATCCCTCTAACAATATTTCTAGTTGAACCTCTAGATGAATCTCCAGCTGAATCTAGCCAAATCTAGCTCTGATACCATGTTAAAACAGGCCCAAAATATAACAACAGCAACAAATAAATAAAAACAGGGCAAAACAGGGCATAAAAATAATAAGCAACAGCTGCAAATATAACAGTCTAACTTGTATTCCAAACAATCCAACAACTTACAACTGCAGTGCTGTTTGTAATGAAAAGCTTCATATTTATAGTGGAGCTTGGAAACTTCTAGTAATCTAGAGAATTCTAAAATCTGGATTGTTCTTTTTTACAACAGTTCTTAGAATGTTCTTTTCTAGAACAGCTCCAGGAATGTTCTAGCATATGGAAGTTTCTAGAAACATTCTACTATTTTCTAGACAATCTTAATCCCTAACACTACGCATTGCTCCCACTCTTCATGAAGATACAACAAACCTGCAGCCACATCTCTGAGGACTATGTACCTGTGATCCCACTCGAAAATCTTCTTTGGCTCTCCAAATATCATCTTGTCCAGGCTCCCATTTGGCATGTAGTCATAAACTATGAATAGCTGCTTTTCCCTCCTGCAGAACCCTCTGATCTGCACAAGATTTCGATGCTGAAGGCGACCTAGACTGGAGATTTCTGCTATGAATTCCTTCACCCCTTCATCGGTTTCTCTACGGATACATTTCACCGCTACTTGGAGGCCGTTTGTGGGAAGCACTCCCCTGTAAACCTTACCGAAGCCTCCGGAACCCAAAAGTTCTTCCTCTTGAAAGCCCTTGGTTGCAATATGTAGGTCTTTGTACTTAAACCTGTGAGGCCAATACTCCATTTCCCATTCTTCGATAAGATCTATGTACTGGTGTTTCTTCAACAACACGAGTGATGCTGCCACCACCAAGAGAATGAGGAAGACGCAAGCTATGCTAACAGATATCAGTCCAGAGTTTGAGCTCTTGGATTTTCTGTGTATAAAGGATGGAAGATTAGATGTATTCAGGGACTGGGCCGTTCCGTTTGTAGTAAAGCTCCAGGCCAAGATGTAATTCTCCTCAAAAATGACTCCTGTAGCTGCTGAGAAACCAACGTAGATTTCTTCTTCTAGAATGCTAGACAGGGATATATTTTTCATATATAACAGTGGTTTTTGTGGGCGATCAAGACCAGCCTCCACTATGGTGACCTTGAGCTCATTTTGAAAATGGTCATAATCAATCCAAGCTTGAATATTATGTCCGCTGTCGAGATCCAATTCCTGGAATCGGCTGCTGTTAATCCAGTAGCCCGCAGGCGTAGAGTTTGCAGACCAGAGGTCGTTGAGATCCACACCAACATGATTGTTGTCGATATCCCTAAATTCCAAGTTCTTTAATGTGTCGAACTCAACTGCAAACAGATGATTAGAGGCCTGTCCCATAGTTGAAATATTACTAATCAAGCCAAGGTACGGACCTGCTAAAATTCCCTCTGGAGATCTGCTGGGCGTCATTAAAAACGCCAGTCCCAACCCAGATTGTGAAGCCGAAGAAGAAACAATGCTAAACACAAAAGTTGTGCTGAAAGAGAAAGTCGAATTCAGAGAGCCACGATCTTTCATACTAACAGGATGTCGATAGAAAGCACGGCCCATATTATATTGAGATCGTTGATTAAGGGAGATGGCAGTGGACTCCACTGAAGCATTACCAAACAATTCGAGGCTCGACGCATTGAATTGGTTGTAGATAAAGTTTGTCTGGGCCTTGACGATAAGCGAGATAGGGATGAGGAAAAGTACAAGGACCACGCTTACGCCTTCCACTGTCGAGCTCCAGCTCGACTTCGATTTTCTGTTTGAACTTAAGACATAATCAGCGACATAAAAGTTAGAAACTCAGAGCATATGGCCAACAGATTGAAATGTAGAAGCCAAAATTGAAATAGAAATACACCTGTGAATGGGAATATAAATTAAGAGTAAACCAAGCTTACAAAATGGTGCAGATTTACCTTTTTGCGAATTGCAAAGTTTCCATTGTTTTTTTGCGTATTTTCCCTTCTCACGCCTCTAGCATAATATAAGAATGCTTTCTGGTTATTCGAATCCCGAAAGCTCTCTGGTTATTCAAATATAAACATAGTGCAGAAAAGGTAACCAAAGTAAAGCAAAAACGAAAGAATGAGATATTATGAACTGTCCACACATTCAAAGGAAATCGTACAGATATTGTGAACTGTCCACACATTTTAAGGAAATAGTACCCGTGTACAATAAGTAAAAGGCTACCTTTCCAGCAAAAAACTCAAAAAGTTGATTTTTGACGCAAAATCTGATATGCAGTTATTAGTAACTAATTATTAACTAGCGCTTGCACCTCAATGAGGTGCAATGGTTACGCCGATAGCAAGATATACTCTGGCAATGTATTGAACGGTAGGTGGAAAAATTGCAAGAAAAATGTAAATCGCTTTTCTTAAGACTAACTATTTATAGCAAAATTCAATTGATGATGGGATGCAAGAAGATTTGAATTTGAACAAATAGAACTTTATTTAAATCTGTATGCTATGCTTAAGACTGACTTCAATATTTATCAAGTATCCATGCTTGTTCATAAAGCTGCCTTAGATGAGGCTTCTGTTCTAATGCTAACCCATGCTTGTAAGCATATGTGCTCATGGTAACTGCAATACAGGGAATCAAAGCTATTCACACTTGTGAGGATTGCAACTAACGAAAGGAGGAACAATCCCACATCTCTTTATCATATCCATAAATCAGTATAGCTTAAAATGATAAAACTCAATAATCTCCCCTCTAAATATATTTAATCTCGCCCTGTTACCAAAAGCGTCCTTAATGCTTAACCAAGCTATTTAATATCTATATATGCTAAGATCTCAATAGTCTTACCTCTAAATATTTAGCCAGTGAGAAATATCCTCACAACCCTACCATTGGAAGAAAAATGAGCTAATAATGCTAAGTTCTATTACTCTCTATGGCAACACCTATTGCCAAGAGGAGTCCCATAAAACTAAATCAAATGCTACATATATCAGACTACTGAAACATTTGAAGCCATTGCAGAAAACCCAACTAAGTATTTTTCTTTGTGCCATCTCACTTCCTAATACAAAAGAAAAAACCCAACCAAACCTCCACACACACCAAGCTACTTAGTAGCTTTTAAACTTAAAAATTAGCCTTAATAGCTATAAAATGAAAGCACAAAATGTAAACTTAAGCAGCTCTCCCCACAAATCCTGAAAATTATATGACGTAAAAATTTGTAAACTTAAGCAATGCCACCCACAACTCCTTAAAATCATTTTTAGCCCATGCATAAACTCGAAGGAAGTGAATTTTTTACCCTCAAAGACATGATAAGCAAAGTTTTTGTAACCGTTATAAGATTGTCAACACTAACTATTTCACCAGAGCCTGCAAAATAGTCCAAAACTAATTAAAACCATAGCCACATAAAACAGTAACACAACTTTAATTGAATATAAAATCGATTCTAAGAGCCAAAAAACCCATTATCCAGGCCGCACAAATGACCATTTCTATGGTAGCAGTCATGTCGTAGTCAAGTATCTACCCAGATGATATGGACAAGACATCGAGCTATTTTTAATTATATGGCAGCAAAATTGTAGGGATAGATAGCATGACAGCTGCCAGAGGATTTAATACGCCTCAAGTATCTACCTAGATGATGGTTGAACAATTTGGATGAACTTTATGCCTCCCATGAAAGGAATGTTTAACGTTTTCTTCTTTATTCTTTCTTTTCTTCCGGTCACCATCTTCCTACATGCTTTCCCCCCTTCACATTTTTCTATGCCTATCCATCTTGCTGATGAAAATCCTTTACCATTTATACTTTGGGAAATGACATCTTTGTGTTAGGACTGTCTTTAAGTCAGTTTTGTGTTTTTTCGAGAGGGGGAACGAATATCACTATGACAATGCTCTACATCATCTTTTGTTACTTCTATGTTTGGCCTTATCTTAATAATGAATTAGTTTAAGATTAATTTATCATGGTCATTTGTGTGATAAATTATTGTGTAAAGAATCATGTTTTATAAGGTTGGCTCTAAGAAAATTCACCGCCAACAATTCACCATGGGAAAATTCACCGCCAAGTAAATTTAGCACCAGCAATTCATCACATTAACTTTCCGCCATGGTGAATTTTACTTGACGATAAATTTGTCATGGCAGTGAATTTGCATGTCAATGAGATATTAGATTTAACTCAAAGGCATTATAATTAATGTCATTAATATTACAACTATCAATCATTAAATATAAATTGATAATATGTTGTTTATTAAAAGTTTATTTTAATTTTTGACATGACTAATAAAATATTTAGTATTTGTGAAGAGATTTGATTAAAAAGCTTGACCATGTATTGATATTACAATTATTATAAACATTTATTAACAAATGATGTATAAATGTGCTAAAAAGTTCACTCACGTAATACTTTTGTAAAGTGATTTCTCAAATTTTCTATCAAATTGTTCTAGCCATCCATTTTAATGAAGCAAGTATTATGACACTTTTTGTGAAATTAGTTTTTATCCCTTTTCCTAATTTTAGATTTTTTTCTAGAGTTTCTTCATTTGCAACATGTGAAATTAGCTAAATCATGTCATCACTTTATAATCAAAACCCATGAAATTTATCAAAAAGATTTTCATCTTGTATTAATTAATGGACCTACTCCAATAACATTCAAGTGGAAACTAATATTAGATGTCTGGTAATTTCTTTCTCTTCAAGAGACTTGATATTGTTAAGAGACATCCTCCAATTTTTGTTCACTATCAAATATAGTTTAACTCCTTTTTCTTGTTTGGTAGTAGATGTGAATTAGATTTGCTTTCAAACATTACCATGTCGTTTATAGTTAGCTACAATATTGTAAGCAAGATTTGTCCTCTAATAAAGATTTAGATAATATTGCATTTTTTAACCTAGTTCTGGAAAATTAGTCAATATTGCTAAAGTGATTAAAGGAACAAACCCACAATTTATTATACTTTGTGTAAGTTCCAACTTTTTTGGTATCATGTACAAGTTCCAACTTTGTTGTTATCATGTACTTCTAATAGAAGTTATTAGAATTTAAAGTCTAACAAACAAAATTATTTGTTATTGAAAACATCATAAAATATCTTGTAATTTTTTATCATGTAAATCTAGATAATCATTTAAAAAGATGTGTTAAATGGACCGTAGCAGTCTTCTTTCACACAAACAACACATCATAAATGCACTCCAAAAGCGCTTAACCAAACTTCCCCAAGAAAACCAAAGTGCTTATGTTGATCCTTCCTTCAGCCAAACATTTTTTGATATTTGTGTTTTGATCATAACTATATGTGAACAAAATGGTTTAAACCAGCCATCTATCAAACCCAATAGTTGAATGCAAATGAGGTGAATTTCATTCAGGCAAAGGGTGTAACATTCTAAGAACCACAAAGTCTGCATTCTAAAGGTAAAATGGCCATAGGTGTTGCAGCTAACGAAAATATGGCATAAACTGATTTAACTTTTAGGAACAATGTTTACACAAAATTCAATGACCGTAAATGTGGGGCCATACAATTGAGAACCTAGAAAATAAACATTGCGGACTCTTTCAAATCTGAGCAGGATTAGCTGGAACTGTTGGTAGAACATTTATTTTCCATCTGCTTCCAAACACTGCACGTGAAGTAGCATTTGATATAAAATCAGAAAACTCATTCAAAACAAATGAATTTACAGGTGGGAAGCAGGCACCTATCATTCAAGAATAAACGTGGATTAAGACACTTTCAAACATGTGTTGCTTCCAAGCAAATCAACAGATCTTATATGGCGAGATAGTTATATTGCATACAAATGTACCTCTTTAAATAAAAACAATAAAAAAATAACCCTGGAAACATTGGAAACGGTGAAAAATTACTTGCAAACAAAAAAAACTCAGCCGTTATGTTGCCAGTTAATCCAAGTTTTCAGGAAAAAGACAAATCTTTGGGGGCTAACTCTCCCATATTTTCTCTTGAACACCATGCATGCATTCTGAAGATTTCTCTTTGTATTCTCTTCCCCGTGCGATTTGGGCACCTTCCTCTCTATTTTTCTCAAAACACTTTTTAATGGGGTCGTTGCTGGAAGACTGGGGTGTCTTTCTGCATTATAACACCAGACTTCCATTTTCTTCTCTATTCTCTCTTCCTCACGACCAATGATTTTTCTATCCAAAACCGCGTGCCTCCTCCCTAACCTGTCTTGCTACCTTCCTATTCTCAACCTTAGACTACTTCTCCTCTTTCTCTAACCTCTAATCTCCCCTTTTCAGCGCAGTCCAAGAGGATGTTGGCACGGTTTGGAATTTGGCTCTTTCACCTGCCACTCGCATTTGCTTGAAAGTTCTCAAGCCTTTTAACAAATCCATTTTTTTGTGCCTATTTGGCTCTTTAACAAAGCAGCAGATTCCATTCAAGGAAATACAAATTAGGTCTCTCCCTTTCTGCAACCCAAATAAAAGGATATGTACAAAACAGGGGCCGAACCCTAATGTAATTACAATAGTGCTTCAGTAAAAATACAAAAGACCCTCATGCCAAACCCTTTCAGGCACTGAAAAGAAGGAACTGAAAAGACATGAATGAGATTACCAGAGCCACAGCCTGGACAGATGGGCGAAGGAAGATGCACGCGGAGATGAGGTTGACCCCGCCTTTGAAACATTTGAGAATTTAAGCCCCTTTACTCCTTGACCGACAGTGTTGTTATCATTCATGTTGTTGCATATTCCTCCTGTGGGATTGTCAATAGCCTAACAAAGAGTTGCAGAGAAAGCTGCCATTAAGAAAACAATAATAAACTGCAGTGAACCAAAAGCCACCGTGATTGCCATCATTACATCTGCAAATGAAACAGATGAAATCCCAGAGCAGTAATGCCATGCCTTATTAATGGCACAGCCATCGCTTTCCTTACCTCGGCCATTCCTTTTATTAATTCTCATTTAATGCAATTGAATTGATTTTACTGGAGTCATTGGGGGTACCGTCCATGCATCTGTGCCCATGTCCAGTCACTGCAGATCACTCCCATAAATGGCAAAGAAAGGAGGAGGAAAACCATTCTAGTGGGATTTCCCACCAGAATAGTCTAATCCGACGTCAGACAGTAGACAATTCCGATGGATTTCCCACCTATAATAGCCTATCGGCTAAATCCTCATTTAATGCAATTGAATTGATTTTACTGGAGTTGTTGGGGGTACCGTCCGTGCATCTGTGCCCATGTCCAGTCATCGCTGCAGATCGCTCCCATAAATGGCAAAGAGAGGAGGCAGAAAACTATTCTGGTGGGATTTCCCACCGGAATAGTCTAATCCGGCGTCAGACAGTAGACGATTCCAGTGGATTTCCCACCTATAATAGCCTATCGGCTAATTATTGTTTATTTATTAAATTAATTAATTTTTTTTAAACTTCTTTATTTATTTTAATTTTCTAATATTAACAAGTGACGGAGTGTCGTGTTCCTCCGCCTACTAAAGAGCTTTTAGATTGGCAGTGGAAGGCTTAAAACTAACATATATATAAAATACGCCGAGAGATATTCTATTGCACTTTAATGTGAGAAATTGATTTAAAAAATAGGCGCCTTATATATATATATATATAATCAAATATTTGTGATCAAATCAATGTGATCAAATCTCTAATTTTCCTTTTTATTGATTTATCTTTGTGATCAAATCTCTAACTTTCCTTTTTTATTGATTTATCTTTGTGACCACATATTTTATTTATTTATTTCATCTTTTAGTTTATTCAAAAATTTGAATTATTTGTTATCTTTGATTTATTTATTTAATCTTTAATAAATATTTTGATTTCATCTTTTTTATTTATCTTTTATAATTTATCTATTTATTAAATCTTTTAGTTTATCTATGGTAAGTAATATTCAAATCTATGTGATTTATCTTTGATTTCTCTTTTTGATCAAATCTCTTAGATTAATTTATTTGATTTTTTAAATTTATTTTTATCAATTCATTTATTTATTTGATCTTTTAATTTATTTATTACCTTTGATTCATTTATTTGATCTTTTAATGTATTTATTCCTGTCTTGATTTAATTATTTGATCTCTTAATCAACTTATTTTTTAACCTTGGATTTATTTATTTGATTTTTTAATTTATTTATAATAAACATTTTCAAATTTTTTTGTGATTTATTTTGATTTCTTTTGTGATCTTTGATTTTGATTTTTTTTTTTCATCAAATCTCTTTAATTTTGATATTTTTGTTTCATCAAATCTCTTTGATATTTTGATTTTATTTTTCCTAAAATCTCTTTTATTTATTTATTTTTGTTAGCTCAAATGTCTTTGATTTTGATATTTTCATTTGATCAAATCTCTTTGATTTTTTTTATTTTTTATTTTTTTTCCTAAAATCTCTTTCTTTCTTTTTTTGTTTGATTAAATTTCTTTACTCTTGATTTTTATGTTTCATCAAATCTCTTTGCTCTTGATTTTTCTATTTAATCAAATCTCTTTGCTTTTGATATATATATTTTAATCAAATCTCTTTGCTTCTGATATTTCTATTCAATCAAATCTTTTTTATTTTATTTTTTTAATTGGTCTATGCCATTTTAATTTTTTATCTTTGATTTATTTATTTAATCTTTTCATGATTGTTTTTTTTGTTTGATCAAATCGCCTTTCGATTTCCCTTAAAATACATGTGTCTTTGATTTTGATTTTATTTGATTAAATTCTTTTGCTTTTGATTTTTTTTCATTAAATTTCTTTCCTCTTGATTTTTTTGTTTGATATTTTTATTTGATTAAATTTCTTTGCTTTTGATTTTTTTTTTTCATCAAATTTCTTTCCTCTTGATTTTTTTGTTTGATTAAATTTCTTTACTCTTGATTTTCCTATTTGATCAAATCTCTTTGCTCTTGATTTTTTTGTTTAATCACATCTCTTTGCTTTTGATATATATATTTTAATCAAATCTCTTTGCTTTTGATATTTCTATTTAATCAAATCTTTTTTATTTTATTTTTTAATTGATCTATGCGTTTTTAATTTTTTATCTTTGATTTATTTATTGATCTTTTCATAATTGATTTTTTTTTTTTATTAAATTTCTTTGCTCTTGATTTTTTTGTTTGATCAAATCTCTTTGCTCTTGATTTTTCTGTTTAATCAAATCTCTTTGCTTTTGATATATATGTTTCAATCAAATCTCTTTGCTTTTGATATTTCTATTTATATTTAATCAAATCTTTTTTATTTATTTTTTTAATTGATCTATGCGATTTTAATTTTTTATCTTTGATTTATTTATTTGATCTTTTCATGAGTTATTTATAAGTATGGATCTGTAGGCATCCGACTTGCATAAAGATATCAAAGAAAATGAAATACAATAAACAAAATATACATATGCATATTTATACAATGATCAGCTCTATGTTAGTGAACAGAGAGATATTTCTAGGAGAGACAATAAGATTTTTAAAATAAACTAGCAATGGCACCTAGCTGGAAGGTCAATTAGTGATAAGTTATGGATTTTAGTATTGAAAAATAGATAATTGTTATGAATTGCATTGAATTTAATGTCAATGTTGTTGTGTAAGTTTGTTTTATGTATGTTTATTTTAATTGAACAAATTAACTTTAAAAATTGTCATAAAGTTTGAGTTAGTTTGAGTACATATATTATTTTGTATAGCATAAAATAAAAAAGATTGTAAAGATAACTAATTGTAAGATATAGAAGGTTATCTAGATTTTGGAGCATAGAGTAAACCTAGAATTTTGAGGAGAACCAAAAAAACAACTTGTTACCATATTTTTGTTCGTACAACTTCCAACTTGCATATCATAGAATAAGGTACATGATTTTATATATTTTTGTTCTACTTATCATTATGTTTGAGTAATAAAAATTATGACAATTTACAGCCTAACAAGCATTGGTTTATATATTTATCTTTAAAAATCTTTGTTTCTCTAAGTCTCCATCATGAAGAGACAGGTCTAGGAAAGAAAAATTTATCCCAGATTTTTGCAATGATGATGTGTTCGGGAGGTGAGATAGTAGATGGAGAATATATAATGAAAAAATACAAATAAATTATAGCTTTTCAATTGTGTATTTAAATTTTAAACAACATTAAAGATTGTAAAGGAAATAAATAACATCTTTGACATTGAACATTGAACATTGATATACAAAAATGAGTTTGGAAAATTCTAATGCCAAACAGGAAAAATGAATATCTGATAGTACTACTTAGTGGACTATAGTGAATTTCATTTTTGATAATTATAATTCTTTTTTTATTAATTTTGGGCAAAGGCTATATGCATTCTCAATGCTTTGGACCATCTATTGCTCAAAACTTGAAAACTCTTCCATCTCTAACTAATAACTATTTGTGTATGTGACGGTTTGGTACTTATTTCTCATAAATATGCTTATCTAAATATGATACTAAAGAAATTACTTGCAAGTTCCTTGCTATATCCATGCTAGTTGAAATTGAATACATGGTTTGATCTCCTTTATTCCCAACTTTATCTCCTTACATCTTCTTTCTATACTAGAGTTGGATTAATGTTAATGTCCATACCGTCTTACTTATTTCTCCATGAACTTGTTTTCTTTATCATACTAACAATAGGTGTTGTCACATACATATAGGTACACTTGTGCTTATTTACTATTCACCATATGTATATGCATGTAGAGGAAAGGTAATCTAACAATTATGGCTTATCTAACTTTAGTTGTCTGTCTCATTTCATTGTCTTTTAACAGCCAATTATATTTAATGCAAAGCAAATTAGCTATCATCAAGGATTTTCTTAATCATTTAACATGGGTTATGTGTGTGTGTGATATAGCTTAGTGTTCCTTGTGGACATGTTGTCCTATTTTTCTAGGCATTTCCCTAAAAAGGGATCACTGCACTTCACATTAATGAGGTAAGAGATAAATAGAAAAATTGTAAGAATGTAAGGCGGGAACCCCTGGAACCCCCTAGGTCATCTGAAACTAAATTTCTATGGTTCTTCTAATGGCTACCCTGGAAAAGCTAGTGCAAGAATCATAATCAGAGATGAACATGGAAATATTTTAACAGACTCCTTTTTCCATTTTGATCCATGAATGAAGATGCTATTGTGAATAGTGAATGTGTATATATCTGTTGTTTGTACTCATCTACATATTCAGATTTTGCAATGTTATATCAGAATTTGGGTTTGAAGCTAACATTGTGGTAAGATTTGAAGATATCCCGATTCGTGGATATTACAAAGGTCAGTTGTTGAAAGCAAAAGAAACAAAGTATTCATGATTTGGAAGTTACTGATGGTTAGATTCATTGTTCAGAGTTAGTAAACAATGAAGAATGTTCACACACAAACTATCAAACACACCATTAATTTTCCACATATTTCAATTTCACTAGTTGGCATCCTCCAATACAAAATTAAATTGCAAACTATACAGCACAAATATATGAAAAGTCCCAACAGGGCATTGATTAAACAGATTCCACTCCCTCAAAGGGTTGCATTCCCGTTAGAATCTCATAACAAGTCATGGAAAAGTTGTATACATCTACTTTAAGAGTATATTGCTTGAGAATCTCCTCGTCTATTTCAAAACCTTCTTGGGGATATTGGAAAACTTCCAATGCCCTCTAGTAACAAGTTCTCCTGGTGACTTCAAGGGATGGGAAACTGTAAAGCCTTAAACTGGACTCCCCAAAATCACACAGCTTAACTCACCCATACTCTTGTGCTTTAAATTCTGGCACTTCTAAAGGATCTATGATTACATTAGATGCCTTGAGATCCATGTGCATGATTCTTTGGCTATGAAGGTATTCCATTTCCCTTGAGATTTGAAGCATTGTGTCAACTGCAACAGGTAGTGGCAAAGGTGGTCTTCCTCCGACACATTCTTCCAGTATTTTATCCAAGCTGGAGCTGACGAATTCCATTACAAGATACCAATATTTTTCAGTCAAACACGCACCTATCAATTGAACAATGAAAGGGTTCTACAGCTTTCCATGCACAACAATTTCCACTTGTAGTAGAGAGTTGAAATCCTTGCAATTTATGGGGATCTCCTTAACAATAACCTTCACTCCAAGCCATAAACCCTCGTACACTTCTCCAAAAGAACCTTACCCAATAACGTGCAAGTTTAGGAAACAAATTTTTGGTATCAATTTGCAACCACGAAGACACACGAATAGAAGAGAAGCCAACATACAACTAAAACTAATATTTGACATTGAGCCATTTTTTTAAATATTTAGGCGAAACAAAGCATTGGTGAAAGTGCTCAATACTCCACCCCCACAAGCAAAAGAACTTCACTTTCCAATGTAGTGTTCTCAGTCATTCTTTGGACAATTCAATTCTTATTTTTGAAAGCAATGGTGGACGTACTGGCAGAGCCCTAACAATAATAGTGTTAGATACTTATTCAGACTTGTCTATGCTTTACTTAGTCTTTTGGAAGGTTGACACAAAATTTTATGTAGTTCCATTCAAGACACCCCACTTTCCAAAAAAAATTAGCTGCACAGACTACCAAAATATCAAATGACCTTTTTCTAGCCCTAGTGAATAGCTAGCTTTTGATTAGCTTATTAGTTAACAAGACATTTTTTGAACATCAAGAGCAACAAGACAAATATTTTTATTGTTGCAAGTGCCTTATATGGATTTGTAATCTTCTTAAGGGTCAATAGTTGTTCTTAGGAGTCAATAGTTGTTCAACTTTGCAGCTTATAGTTGCAATGGAGCGAACTGTGTTCTACAAAGAAAGGGCTACAATGTACTCTGCAATACCCTATGCTCTTAGTCACATTAGTTCCCTTTCTTAAGATGCCATTTTCCTCATTTTCTCTAGCTATCTCCAATTCCTCTCTTTGTCTTTTAATCTTGAGAGATAATGTCTCTCTATCTTGAGCCGAGAATTCTGCTGTGGAGGTGGAAGGTGGAAGGGCCTCCTGAGAAGTAGTTGCCTTCAACTTATTATATTCATTAGGCAATCTATTATGCTTATCCAACAATTTGTCGTAGTTCTCCTAGAACATCTCAACAGTATCAACACTCAACATGACAGCATTGTATAGAGACTTCTGGTTGAACACTAAAATGTGTAAAGAAAAATAGAACACCATTTACATGTTTGCTCAAATGAAAAAAAAATAAAAATTAAAAAAGCTATACAAATGATGGCAACATAAAATTGGAACACATTTGATTACTGAAGAATAAATGGAAAAGAATCATCTTCCTGAAACATGATTTATATTTCTACATTAAGACTACATACAAAATCCTTTAAAAAAACACAGTATTACCATCCCATCCAAATGGAGCAGGCTTCTTGTCCCATTTCTTGTACTTTGCTTCAGCTGCCTCCTCAGTATCTAGCATGTGAGCTTTTGTAATATCAAGATCATTTGCATCTAAATGCTTTCCCAAAATTTTCTTCTTTTCCTCAATTCACTTTTGTTTTGATACACTGCGGGGTTCATGTACAGTCTCTTGTCTCTTCTTTTCTGCAATTATTTCCTTCTAATTGGCTTTTCTTGCTTCATTTTGTAGAATAAATATACAAATTATACTAAGCTTTGAAGTGGAAATAAGAATTTGTTATTATAGACATTTTTTCTTGTCAGATACAATCATTATAGCCTTGGGAATGACTCAAAACCAAAATAAAGGGGTACAAAATGAAAATCCTAACCATTTTAAGTCTCAAATCAAATACCTTCTTTTTCCTTCTAGTGATTTTTGAGTAGTCCACCCCTAAATCATCATCATTCTCTTTCTCAATTGTTTGATCATTACCATCAACAGTGTCATCTTGACCATTTGGCAACTCTTGAGAGATGAGCATGTCTTCTGCACTAAGCTCATTAGCTTTCCTCTTCAAATCTGGACCAGGAAGAGTATTATATTCATCTATCTTACAAGAAACTGAATATTAAGCACTCAATTAGCATGTGACATAAGCAATACAATATAAATTTTAAGAACTAAAAAAACATTACAGCCACAAATACTTAGCACTTAGAAATTATGCCTTGCGTAGAACTAGAATAAGGTCACTAATACCTGTTTCTACGTTCTAGGTTCTATATATTATGTTAGTCTTTTGGTACTATCAATTTAACTTTTTAATTGGCATGTTAAGTATATTTGGAATAAAACACACATCACATAGTGGAATCAAAAAAAGTTTTGTATTTGGATCTTTATATTTTAATGCATAGAACAAAAACTCAGGTGAGTACGTGCAAGTAGTACTGGCCTAGTGAGTAGCTCATCAAAACACATGCCAATAACTTGTGAGTCCACAAGAAAAAATTGAATAGAATAAAAAATGACAGTCCACCAACAAAAATAGTCAAATTCGTTATTTTTCTCACCATTCTTTTCAAGTATCAACCTTTTTGATATATTTGAGCATTGAGCATTTGTTTGTAAGTTCTTTGGAGTGAGCATCAATCAAGTTTAGCAAACTGATCATCCATACTAATAGCCCAAAAAGCTTTCCCATGTGTAGAAAAATTGCCTGATTCAATAGACATAAACTGTAGTTTAAGGAAATCCTTATCAAAACGTAAGATTTTTGCTTTGCTTTCCACAATTTCCATGGAAATTTTCCACAAAGATAGCGTGGGAAAACTAAGGATAAATAAAAGGATCACACATGTTAAAAGTTCAGAAATCCTGGTAAAAAATAGATTAAACTCTTGTGTCAATAGGATCAGCTGTTTCCAGCTACAAGTCTATATCCGCTGCTAAAAAAAATCTCTGCAACTGAGCCTAAACTCCATCATCCTAGTATGCAAGTGTTGGCATATGAGAACTGGTCTTCCTCAGGTCAAAATTGAAATAGATTTAATTATAAAGTTCACAATCAATGCTATATTTGATAGGTTTTGTGTGAACATTCTTCCTTGTTTACTAACTCTGAACGATGAATCTAAACATGAAGAAAGCATGCAAGTTGTTTGACATAATTCCTAAAAGAGATGTCAAGTCATGCAAAGCAATGATTGCAAGATATATTACAAATGGGTTTGTTGAAAAGGCTTTAGAAAAGTTTAAGTAGATGTAACCGGTGGGTGTTACGCACAACTTCCCAACCTTGCTAACATCTTCCTTGCGTAGCCCCAAATGGGAGCCTTCGAACAAGGTTGAGGACATCCATCAAACGGAATAGAATAGGCACATGAACTATTGACAAAATCCTTGAAGAAGTGTGGTCTCATAGGCTATAGCGATGGCAAGATAGGTATGAAATGGATTTGCTTTAAAAAAACCTTAGAAAATTTGAAGCAAATGCAAATGGATAAGTTAAAAAAATACAATAAAGTGAAATCATGGGAAGTGACTTACTACAGTTCTGCGTAAATTGTGTCGAACTGTCAATGATGCCAGTGAGAGAAAATGGGCACAGGGTGTAGGAAATTTTTTTGGAAACCCAAGTTCTATACTGTTGCTGCTTTATCTTGCTGCTTCAATCTATTCACAAGCGGAATGCATTAGCAGCAGGGGAAGTAGTAAAATATGGAGTGGAATTACCTCAAGAATCTGTACAAATCTTGTTGATGTCACTGGTAAAAAAGTAGGTCTCAAAACTAAGGCAGATATTAACAGAAGGTAGATATTTTTGAAGGAGATTTAATGTGACATTAAACGCAGATATTTTAGACACACTCCCATATGGAGAGGAAGGGAGGTGGAGAGTTATTACATAGCAGTGCTTTGTGAAATGATCAACGGTTGTGAATAGATGGAGAACCTTGCCAAGCCCTCTGTGCGCTCCAACTGTGGATGGTAAAAATGAGCTTCAAAAGCTCAAAGAGTGACACGCCTTTGGCGTAATAAAAAAAAGAGTCGGGTAAGTGTGAATAACCAATACTGTTGTAATAGGTTTTTGTATTCCCAATCTCTCCTGAGACAACACTGCAAAAAAACTCACTCTTTTGGTTGGATAAAGAATTGTTGCAGTAGTAAGATATGCAAACCCATGCCAAAAAAAATCCATCCAACCAAATAAATAAAGAGAGAGTTGTGCATGCACAGCTATAAACAAATAAGAAGATTGAGGAAAACCAAATAAATAAAGGGAGAGTTGTGCATGCACAACTATAAACAGATAAGAAGATTGAGGAAAAGAAAGGAAGGAAAAGAAAAGGAATAAACTCCCGGAAAATTTTTTGCCTTCTAAATGGCCTCTATTCTACCCACCACTGATTTTCTGACCTCTGTGATGGTTTGAACCCTATTGCAGCCACCCGTCACTCTTGCACCGCAAGTACTCTTAAGTGGTAATCTGTGGGCACTGATCATTTCAAACAAATTACAAATCACTAAATGTTTCAGAATTTTTGTTAAAATTTTCAATGAAAACAAAATATTTTTTTTTGTATCAACCGCTTTTATTCGACCAATTAAGGTCTTAATTAGGGTTAGTCATAACATATTAAAGCAGAAATCGTTTATTCCTAGGAGAATAAATAGGTGTTAATTCAGTTTAAATAATATAAAATTTTAAATAATTATTTAAAAAAATTGTTTAATAATAAATATATTAAAAAAATGATGAAAAAGGTTATACAGTTAAAAAAAATTAATAATAAATATAATTTAAATGTATATGAAGAAAGATGAAAAAAGTTTTATAAATAAAAAAAAATATATATATAATAAATTATTTTTGAATTATATTATATTTTTAATTTCTTTAAATATATTTTTTTATGTTTGAATGTTTTTAATGTTTTTTATGATAATATATTTATATAATATTTTTATCCAAATAATATAAATATATTAATTAAAATTGTTGATACAACAATATACATTATTTTTCATTTAGTATTTCATATTTATTTTTGTTTACTTAAGATTTATCTTTTTACTTTATAACTATACAAATTTTTAATTTTACTTTATTTAGTCAAGAGTTATTTTTATTTATAATTTTTTTTTTTAATTTGAAATAATTCTTATATGAATAAAATAAAATAACAATCAATATTTGCAAGTACTTTTAATTGATTAGTATGAAATGTAATTTTTAACATATTACAACAAAAACTAATTCCAGTAACACTTATTAAAATGATTTGTGAAAAAATAATTTTTAAATAAAAATATAACAATAACATAAAAATATAAAATATTTCAAAATATTAAACTCATAAATCTTCTTTTAGAATTATTTCATTTTTTCTTTGATATCCATGACTTAACTCCCAAGGTTCATTACAAAAGAAAAGTTTATTTTTTCTCAAATTATTTCTACTATATGCATCCATCTTCTTTGTAATAATTGGAGGTGTGGTCCTCTAGTAGATGCATGATGTCTCTTCTTATGTGATTCTTCCTTTGAGTTGTTCAAATATGGTGTTTTGAAAATTTATATGTCAGTACTAATTGTGACTCTTCCTTTTATGTATTTGTCCACTTTTTGTTTTTATCCAATAGTTTGGGAAAGAAAATTCTATATATTTTTTAAATGACAAAGTTGCCTTCAAATATTTTGATAGATTCTAGTAATTTACAAACCTTAAAGTAATTTCTTCTACTAATGATCTCAATATAATTCCTTGAATTGTAGAAAGATAATCTCTCTTTGAATCCCTCTTAGTTTCATATATTTTGAAGCTTGCAACATGGTATGGTGACTCCATGATTTATAGGATGGCACGATCACAACTTTGATATCATTGCAATAACCCTACTAATTGTTTATATAAAAAAATAGCTTTAAATATTTTAATTATAACTTTTAAAAACTCATATTTCTTTATAACTTATACATCAAAATTCATAATTCAAATGAATAATTATGTTAATAAAGAAATATAAAATTTAGAAATTTTCATACTATTTCCATAAATTATAAGATTACATCAAAATACTTTGTCATAATAATAAAAACAATAGTTGCAATAATAACAAAAAAAAATTAACTACATTATTGAAATACACAATAACGAAAAATTATACAACTATGTATTATAATTGGGAGGAATACGGAGGAGGAGTACTGGAGGGCTTTGGATGATGAATCTGAGAAAGCTTTGGGAATTCGGCATCCACAGACGATGAAATCTAGCGTGGAATTGCACCTGGTAATGGCGGGTTGTGCATGCATGGACTCGAAAGGGTTTACAGTGAAGCAATTTATGGGCGTGAGAATGTAACGCATGAATAAATGCTGTGAAAAAACTTCTACCAGGTAAATATTCCTAAACCTCTTAATGTACTAACGAATTTCTTTAATATCATGCGTTACACTATCAGCACAACAACCGACCACCGCCAGCACAACAGACAGGCATGCACCCGTCAATTTTTTTATAAAGGAAAAAATGTTAACAAAGATTTGGCTTCCAATGTAGTTCGCCTCTTCGGAAAATTACACTGTGACAAGTGAACTTAAATTTTTATGCGTAATGAACTTAAAGATTAGGTAGAGACAAAATTTAGTATTAAAGTATTTGTTCTAAGTTAAGGTTCCTTTCCTTAGTTTTGAATGTAGGTATCTATAAGACTAGATGCAAAGAATTGTGTCTAATTTTAAATCAATCCCTTTTTAAGTTAATAAGAAGAGATCCAAATCACTATTTTATTATAGTTTAAATTGAAAGACGAATTCTATTTTCAAGATACTAGTTTTACTTGAATTCAAATTTTAGTTTAATAAGAAATATATATATTAAGAATCATTTTATCCAAAAGATAATTAATTAATAATGATAAAAGATTCTTAATAATTTATATAATTTTTACGGAATCTTAGTTAAGTGTATTAATTTTCATGATGGGTCTTAGTTTTTTTGAGAAAAATGTCTACTAAATTTATGTACTTCACTAACAATTGATTGTAAACATATATATCTTTTTTGTGAGGGACATGCAAATCACATCATGGTGAGTTCTTTTATTTTGTATTCATTATGCAAAGGGAGATTTGGCATTGATTTGTGGTAGTATTTTAGTATTGAGTACAATAGTCATTTTTTCCTTGGGAGCTTTTGGAGATTATAGTTATATAGTTAAAGTTCAATCATGAGATGGTCTATTAGGTGTTAATGGATACTAGAGACTTGGTTGAGGTTGGAAATCAAATTTTGGAACATGGCTCTTTGTTGAGGCTTCAATAAAAAGATTAAGGAGCCTTCACCTAGCTGGAGACAATTTTAACATGGACCTTTAATAAGGAAATTGTTCGTGGATGGAGCAATCTCATTCCTCACTTTTGGTCCTTTCAAAAAAGAATCATTTGATAGTTATTGTTCACCTATTTTTCCTGTATGCATTCTATTTTTTGTGCTTTGTCTCTTCATGGTAATGAATCTTAAGCTATAATTGTTAGTTTTAGAGAGCTTATTTGTGGAGTGCATCACATGGTTTTGTTTTCTTTTTCCTTGTCATGTGCATGAGTTTATTTTGAGGATAGATTTGAGGAGTGCAAGAATTGTGTTGGGCATATTCCATAGTGATAATGGTTATTAGTTTGATTTTCCTTCAATTGAGAAGCTTACATCCTTGTTGATTTATTGATCTATTACTGTCAATTTGACCTTGGGTTTGAATAATTGGATATTGTTAAAGAAAAAGGACATGGTATCTAGTATAGTAAGAATATTTTCTCTTTGTAGTCTATTGTTTCTTCCTAGATTTTATTTCATATGAGAAATTGTGAGACCTAGGCAGAGTCACAATGAGAGAATGAGAATTTATGTAGATCATTATGTGTATTCTTCAAAACTTGTTTTGATGACATGATCCACATATTTATGTGAGTGTTATTGATGTACTTTTAGATATTATGGTCAACAATAGACCAAAAATCACCCTCGTAATCGAAGTCCTACAAGGTATATGTCTTCTTGGTAGACATGATGATCATTGGAATATGATATAGAGGCTTTAGATGTATTTTTGGGATTTTTGTAACTAATCTACATAGGTGTTATAGATCACCTATAGCTAACCTACAACTAACTTGTGTTAGTGTAGAGTCTATGTATGTAGTAGTGAAAATATGTTGAAAGGAATTGTGGATGTGGATTAGGTTGGATATATTGTAAGAAAAGACCTATTAGTGTTGGTGTTAGTTGGATTTTTTAGTGTTGGATTAGGTTGGATATGATTGTTAGTGATAAGTTTAAAACTTAAAAGCATTTTAGAAAACGGAGATATTAAGAATATAAAAGTATTTTAAATTATTTTATATGCAAGACATTTAAAGTAAATATATTAGTAATAGAATGAAAATTTAAAAGCATTGCAGAAAATGAAGATATTAAAAATATAAGAGTATTTTACTTATTTTATTTTAAATACAAGACATATAAAATATTAATATTAGCAATAAGTTAAAAATTGACAAGTATTTTAGCTTTTTTAATACCATTGTTCAATTAATAGTAATATTTTTGAATATTTTAACCATGTCTAATTTTTATAATCTGTATATTAAATTCATTTAGTTAAATAAACTAATTATAAAAAATTGTATTTATTGTGAATTTAGAAAAGAACATATGCTAATGAAAAATAGACCATAAAAAGTAAAGTTCATAGGAATAACAACTTTGTAGGTAAATTGGAGGTTTAAATATTAATTAATTGTTTTGTAAATATTAATCTACTTTCATTAATCAAAAGTCATGCCAAAAACAATATGTTGAGCCTAGTGGCATGGAGCAATCCCAATACCTTGTAATGTGTAAATGGTAAAAAAGTGTAAATGAGAATGCTTCCCTATGTTTTGTTGCATTGAACACATATTTAATGCATTGAATGCAAAACTCACAATATGTTGGAGAGCTGGTGGGTATGGAAGCAGTGAATGCATAGTTAATTCATGGAAACTTAGGCAACTGCTGAGTTTTGTTTGTGCTCATTATCGTTTGTTTATCGTTTGCTGAAAAGCTTGTGAGTTTTTTAACTTTTGGTTTCATTTCTGCATGTTTGTTATTTTTTAAAAGTGCAGTGGTTGTGAATGGCTTGGTTTTTTATTTACAATACTTGATAACTAGCAGTATTGGTTGTTGTTAAAAGGGCTAACGAGGCAAGTGGGCACATTAAATTACATACGCTTTGAGCAAGGCCTTGTAGGATGTAGGGGCAGACATTCAAAAGGCTAAAAAGCCCACAAGCTTTTCATGAGTCAAACTACAATAAGCATAAATAAAACCCACCACTAGCCTAAAATTTCATGAAATAACTATATGTTCACTGCATGTGTACACTGTCTAGAAAACCTTGCTCAAACCATTCACTTTTTCCTATAACGCTTCTACTTATCAAGTATCAAAAACAAACAAGCAAGCCACTCGCCAGTTGCACACCATTTGTACAGCTTGTCCCTCGATCAAGCACCGCACAGAATGAAAAATGTCGAAGACAACAACCAACAATGAACAAGCTTTTAAAGTAACAATAAACAAAAACCATCCCTCCAACACATGTCGCACAATTTTATTTCCGACCTTTGCTCATTGGCTACCAGCATAATAAACACATAGTCAATGTATTCAAATATTACATAATAATGAGCATACAAAAATGTAACCAAGAGACAAAAAACCCACAAGAACATGATGGTTGATTGTTGTTAGAAGGGCTAATGGGAAATGCTTGCAAAAATTTATAATGTTTGTGTATTGTTTAGCAAATTTTATTGTTGTTACTCTGGTTCAAGTTTATGAATAGTGTATTATTTTCCTTGCATTGTAAAATGTGTAGTGGTCATGAATGGATTGGCTATTTGTTTACAATACTTGATAACTAGAAGTATTGATTATTGTTAACAGGGCTAATAGGGCAAGTGGGCACACTAAATTACATATTCTTTGAGCAAGGTCTTATAGGTTGTGGGGGCAATCAATGCATTAATTATGTGTTTATTGCTTGAGTGGCTATTACCTTATCAATAAGCATGATGGTTGGTTGCTGTTAAAAGGGCTAATGGGAAATGCTTGCAGAAATTTATAATATTTGTGTATTGTTGTGGAAATTTTATTGTTGTTTCTTTAGTTTAGGTTTATGAATATTGTATTATTTGTCATGCATTGTGCTCATTTATTTAGTTGTTTCATGTGTCTCTAGTATTTATTTGCTTGTAAGAAAAATAGCAAAGTAGAAGTAGATGAAATTTTTTGTAGATAAGTGTAATGCATTGTAGAGCAATGAATGTATAGCCAATGCATTAAGTACTATAACAACAATGACACAATTGAACTATGCTTTCTAGGTCTAGTTTTACATTGTATAGTTCTTATGTTAGGTGGACTATAATCTGCAAATACTATAGAGAACATTTTGTACATTAATTTTTATAGCTTTGTAGAGTTCGTCATCTATCAAACATTTGTGAAAATACATAGAGTTCTATTTTGCTAATTTACTTAAACAAAAATGATTAGTAGAATTGTTATCATTTAATGCATCAGTTGTAGATTGATTGACAAGCCTACCATTTGCAATGTGCATTATACAATTGCAATAGTGAAGTGGTTTGATCATAGCAGTGACTTGCCTCTGAGCAAAATGCCATGCACATTAAATGCATGATGGCAGAATACTTGCTTGGCCAATGAAATTTGATTGTCTTACAGTATTTCTACTATTGATTTTAGTTTTAGTATATTAGAAAAATAAGGGAACATTAGATACTCGTCATTTATGAACATATTTTTGGTGTTTGAAAAGCATTATTTATTTGTTTTGCTAGTGATATAGGGCAATCATAATACCTTGTAGTATGTGAATTGTGAACAAGTGTAAATGGTAATGCTTGTGTATGCTTTGCTATGTTGCACACATTGTGAATATCAAATGAGTGCATGGATGGTGAGAATGGAAAATGTGTTACATGTGACCATGTGAGAAAATAGACTTGGAACACATTTTTCCATTGATTGATGCATTAGAATAGTAGTATGTTGTTTCTATATAGAGCAATATTGTTTAAGATCTTTGTCAGTGTACAAACTTACAATGCATTAATGATGGCTTGATTGCTTTGATGGGAACTAGCCTAATAGAAAATCCTATAAAATTTGGATTTAATGACTCAATGTTTGCAAAAATCCATGGCATTGTTCTATTTCACTTCAATATGTATCATTTTGCTTGCAAAGTTGGCACAATTTGCACATGTAGACATTAAATATTTGGAGCAATCTGGTCTTCTCTTTTTTTGTTATGCTTTTTTTTATAGCTCTTTTGTATATATTACTATATCAAGCATGTTCTATGAATTAAAAATTTCTATTATTTTTTCTTTTCCAGTTGACATGTTTTCCCTTTGTATGCCAAGCAATACTTTATTTCCTTATGTTTGAGTTTAAATGGATTAAATTCTAGTGTTGCAGTTTTTTAGTATACAATGTATTAGCAATACAAAACGTGCATGTTCTTAAAGTACAACTTGCTATTCCATATATTGAATTTTAATTCATCATACTTAGCTAGCCTATACTTAGTTTCTATTTGGCTTATTTTCCTATACAAGGAGAAATGGCAAAGCTATTGTATGCAATAGAGAGAGAGATAGATAAGATATTTAAGACATGAAACATTAGGTTGAAACTTGATTGAGTTATGTTCGAGTTGATTTACTAGTTGCCTAGTTTGTGTGGATAAGTCAATAAGCAGTAGCATCCACTACATAAAAAAACATAGTGAATGCAAACAACTTGTTTACTATTGCATTTGCTGAATTTGCTTTTGAAATAGTTTCTTGATCAATGAAATTGAAGTGTTCAAAATATTTTGGACTCTTTCCTAGAGTTGGGATTTAAGGACATATTTTATGTGTTTGAAAATTATAATTTACCTCTTTTTCTATTGGTTTCACTAGGCCTAAATTCAGAGTAAATGCAATGTATGCTTGTGGAAGGAAGAATACCTAGGTCAAAAATCTAAAAGATTATTGCTTTATCTGGTAACAATAGACTATGAGACATTGGGATTGGTCCCTATCACTAGTATTATAGTGACACCTTTGATGCAATGTTTAGATTATACAATTTCATTATAAAATTTAATTATAGAAATGTTTAGTTGATTGCTTATTATTACAAGGGCTAATGGGCCAAGTGGGTACAATAAATTACATATGCTATAAGCAAGGTCTTGTCGACAATAGGGGCAAGGAACATGCTAATTTTCTTTATTCTTCACTGAATTCATTGTAAACAAAGGGAAAGAATGATACAAGAATATGATCTACCACTTCCTTGTTCAACAATTAACTATATGTGCAGTTACATAGATCTTTGCCTTCCTCTTCAATTGTACAAAAACATGTTACTTTTGCAATCAATAATATGCATAATTACAATCACTAGATATGCAATTCATTTCTTAAGTATTTGCGAAAATCCCTTTGGAAAAAGTTGCTCAATTTACATTTAGCAATTAAATATTTTCAAAAATATATAATGTCATATTCTCCTAATTTACTTAAACAAAATTGAATAGTATACATAGTAGCATTTAATGAAATAGTTGTAGATTGATAGAAAAGCTTCCTATTGTTGTGCATGTTCTCCACACACACCCTGCCATAGGCAGGGATCCCCTTTTTTCTTTTCGCTCTCGACAGGCGGGTTTGCTCCTATCTTGTTTTGCATGCCCCATTCTCCAGGCACAAATTGGTCATGTGCCTTAAAACGATCAAATTCCCCTTACCAAATACACCTACTTAAGGTATTGAAATATGCGGAGAAATAAAGTCATTCATGTCCCCTTTCTGCCTTTTGTATTGTTCCTGCTATTTTGGAAACATCTATGGACCCTTGCCTGTCTGGTTTCCACATTTTTGACTTTGGGGGCAACCTTTTTTGTATCTGGGGTGTGTTTGAAGTGCGTAAATAAACTGCCAGGGTTTTGTCAATGTTCCGTTAAGTTTTGATGGTTTCAGAACTTTCCCTTCGGAATTCCCTTCCTCCTTGGCTATTTGGAAACATCTGTGGACCCCCATCGCTCCCGTTTCCACATTCTTAACTTTAGGGGCAACCTTTTTTGGATTTGGGATGTGTTTGAAGTGTATAAATGAACTGCCAAGGTTTCGTCAATGTTCCATTAAGTTTTGATGGTTTTGAAACTTTCCCTCTAGAATTCCCTTCCTCCTTGGCTATTTGGAAACATCCATGGAACCCTATCTCTCCTGTTTCCACATTTTTGACTTTGGGCTCACCCTTTTTTTTATCTAGGATGTGTTTGATGTGCTTAAAAGATCTACCAAGGTTTCATCAAAGTTTGGTTAAGTTTCGGTTGTTTCGCAGCTTCATCCCCCTTTTGTTGTTTTGAACATCTGATGGCCACCTCCCTTCCGGCCTCTGGAGCCCAGCCCCTCTGTGGCCGTTTTTGGGACTCTGCCTTTTCGTGGCCATTTTGAACATCTAGCAGCCACCTCCCTTTCGGCCTCTGGAGCCCGACCCCTTTGTGGCCATTTCTGGGACTTTGCCTCTCCATGGCCATTTTGAACATTTGGCAGCCACCTCCCCTCCGACCTCCGGAGCCCGACCCCTCTGTGGCCATTTCCAGGACTCTGCCTCTCCATGGCCATTTTGAACATCCAATAGCTATATCCTTCCCGCCCTCTGAAACCTGGGCCCTCTGTGGCCGTTTCCAGGTGTCCATCCATCCTTGGCTATTTTGAACATCCAAGAGCCTACTTCCTTCCCGGTTGTTTTGAACATCCAGGAGCCCGCCTCCTTCCCAGCTATTTTGAACATCTAAGAGCCTGCCTTCTTCCCAACTATTTTGGCTTCTATCTGCTATCTTTCTGCCCTATGACACTCACACCCTTGAAGCACACATTAATGTTTATGGCCTAAATGAGCTCCAAATATGAATATCAAGATATTTTGATGATGCATGGATAGATCTAATAAGGAATTTGTAGGTTTGACTGACATTTTCCTTAACTCATGTATAAATGCACTTACGACACTTCGTGTTTGCAGGAGTTAAGAAGCCTTCCATAGGTCTATCAGAGAGGCCCATTGAGGGAGTTGTCCTACCTTTTTCCAGATGATGATGATTTCTAAGAAGCTTTTTGCCTGAATCAGGGGCCACCAATCCATTGATGCCAATCGTCGATGGGCTCATTTGATCAAAGGAAGAACACTACAAGCACATCAAGCAAAAGACAATTTTCAGGCAGTATCAGCTACAGTGAAAAGGGAAATCAACTAAATGACGAAATTGCTACAGTGACTAACACTAGATGACAAAATAGAGAAAATACAAGGAATGTATTTTAAATTGATAGATAATAGAGGGTAGGTTAAACCCTATTGTAAATCAAATCTGGGCCATTCAATGTAATTGAATCCTAGCCATTCATTTAGGCTTTGGAAAAATATAAATAGGGGCTTGCCCCTCATTTGTAAGGGTTGGAGAGCTATTGTGAAAAGCATTTTGCAGCAATAGAAGACATCATTGCATGATTTTATGGATGTTCTCTTTGGTTTTGCTCATCTTGAATGCATGGTTCTACTTCCATATTAGTTTTAGTATTAGTTTGTTGAATGGCTATCATGATGGTGTTGTTGTTATAGTATTTGATGAACTTCCAGCTCGTGCTTTTTGTGGTTCATTGATGATGAATCACTTTGCAAAGAGAGTCTGAACCTCTTTCCTTTATTGCTGCAACTTAGTTTGATTACATGTACATGATGTGTGTATGTGATGTGAAAATTTATAGTCCTTAGAAGATTGCACTAGTTTTATGTAGCTTTAGGTTTCTCTTGGTCAAGACAAACTTAGTTTAGGAAGTCTGTCTACTCTAGTAGCCACCATTGTTACTGTTCAGTCATAGCTTAGGATTAGAATAGCTTTCTTAACCCTTCTCCTTTTGCTATTTCTTTTAATCCTTGGTTAGAGTAGGACCCAAAGCATCACCATGAAGCTAAATCAGCTGAACTTGATGAGTTTCAGCTTGCTATTTTGAGTGGACAGCCACTGTTCATTCACTACCAACATTTTGAAATTGCATTTGCAAACCTAACTTTCGATATTTTGTAACTCATCTATAAGATTGCCTTGTGATTCCAACAAATCACATCAAACAATTGAGATATTCCAATTATTGTCAAGACCTAACATTAGAGACCTTGGGATAGTGTTCTGCAATGTAATTGTGGAAGATTGTCTTTCAAGAGAGGTAGTGCATCTATGCATTACGTGTGTTGAGAAGTGCATAAAAAAAACATCAACAGAACTGATGCTAGAAGGACGGCATGACATGTTGAGGCTACAAAGCTAAAATTTGGAAATCAAAAAGAGCACTTTCAAGAAGAAATATGAGATAGGGAGATCTCTTTTAATGCAAAAGTCAAAATTTTTTGAAGGCAAGTAGAAGCTGAATCGAAATGGAGTAGAATGCACAAATTGACATCACTCAACTACATGCAGATTTGAATAAGAGACTGAAGAACCCATTGTAGCAGTTCACATTGGCGGATAGATGTCAGTCCATTGCACTCGCAGGCACAATGAGCTGGGGTGTCTAACTTTTTTGAATAGAATTGAAAAGATCTTGCAAGGAGAAGTCCCCTTCTGGGAAATCTATCTTCCTTTAGCCCTTGCAAACCCGGAGGAAGAATTGACAAGAATGGTAGCCGAGGCATTCAAGGAGCTGATCCAAGAACATTTGAGCAGCAAGGATGGACCAAGATTGGAGGAAGTACTAATGGAAAGTTGGTGTAGATTTCACAATGCACCACATTCAAAATTTATGTGTCCATCATGTGACAACATCATCGCTCAAGCCAAGGGTTGTTTGGACAAGTTGGAGTAGCCAAATCTCAATGAGGAGAAGTTATCCAATGAGGCAGAAGAGTTGTCAATATTCAAAGGATAGCAAAATAAAGATGAACCAAGAAATTTGACACAAGTTGGTGTTGGGACAACAGACATAGAAAATAAAAACCAAGAGGGAGGAGTTGAAAGTCTTGGGATAGCAAAGTGCATCGATGAAAATCTGATTGTAACCAATTCAGTAGGCTTCCCCTCCATCGAAGAAAAGCAATCCTCCACTCAAGAAGAGGAATGAATGGAAATTGAAGATGAATTAATAGAATTGGCAGCAGTATATGCTAGGACAACTAAAACAGATGCTGAAAATCAAGAAGAAGAGGAAGCTAAAAGTCTTGGGGTAGCAAAAGGAGATGGTCAAAGCATAAGAAAAATCAGATTGGAAGACCTCTCCATCTACAATGATAGTGATCAAGAATATAAAAATGTAGATTTGGAGTGGGAACAATCACTCACCATGGCTGTCTACCATCAAGCTTCTTCTTCAAGTGATGATGAGGACCCAATCATGGAGAGATATGACCAACTCATCTCCAGGTTGGCAAAGGATTGGTCAGAGCTAAAATACCAAGTGGACTTGGAGGTGTTGTTGCTATTGAATTGGTGCAAACTTCATGATTCATCACACTCAGAGTTCACATGTGAACTATGCCAAGAAGCCATTAAGAAAGTCAAAGAACAAGTAATGAAGCCAAGTGCCCAACCTCCTCTGCTTGCTGCCCATATCAAAGAAGAAGACCAGAAGTCTAAATCAAGTGATGGCTTAGCTAAAGGGAGACCTCAAGAGGATGTTGAGATAGAAATAGAAGAAGGACAACAATACATTCTCAGACTTTCGAGCAATGAAGTAGATCAAGTGAGAATGTTTTCCACCAGTCACTGAGGAGTTCTTCCTCTTGAAGAGCAGTTGGGTACCATGGATGATGGGCCTTTTAGCAAGTCTTCGGAGATAAATTGTGAAATAGACTTTGATCCGCTTGATGAGGTGCCATCAATTGATGACTTCTTTCCATTGGCAACTGCACTACAAAGGTATGCTCATGTCAAGGAAGAGCGCATCCTAGAAGATGGTAGCGATGAATACATACTCCTTGAGCCCTTGAATAGTGAACCACTAGAGTTTCCAAATTGGGGAGGAGCTCCTTCTCCATTTACAGTGATAGTAAGCAAGAGGAAATGAGTCAACGTCATGATGAGATGCATTAACAGCAAAAAAAAGAAGACAAAGGTGGGGGTGCTGAGATAGCTACTAACAAAGATGAAGCACTCGATCGACTACAAGATGCAACTTGGAGTCCTTCTGTCATGATCATTGTTGATCCTCCTTCATATTCAAATGGCTACAATAGGATAGATTCGTGCATGTCATTGTCACATGATGTTGAAAACCACATAAATAAGGATAGCCCTTGGAGAAGGAGATGAGACAACATGCTACCCCTTGGGGACAATAACCAAGTGGATCCCAAGTTTGCAGATGATCAATGTGGAGAGGTATTTCTTTTTGAAGAGCTGCCAACCGGGGCTATAGGTCCCATTGGTAGATTGGAAGAGTTTTTTTCTACCCCATCCTCCCACCCTTATGCAAGCTTAATGTCCAAAGTGTTGCACCCTCCATCATGCCCACTCAAGGCTACTGATGCAATGATCAATGATGTTGTGCTTGCTCTTGATTGTCCAACACTACCACCTCCATGTGATGACATCCAAGTTCTATCCTTCCTTGCTCCAGTTAATTTTCATAACTTCACTTATTATTTTGATTATGAGAATGAGGGAAAATAGACATATTTATGGATTAATCATGGGTTCAACAAGCCTCCCCAATTGCTGATTTTTCATGATGACATGATTAAACTTGAGTGTTGCAATGTTGAACTTCCTTTTTCTGAAGAGAAAGATAAATTTGCATGGTTAAGAACAATATCAATTGCCCATTTTCTTGTGCATACATTGCAAAATCCAATGAATGTTAATGTTGGCTCACCCTTCATGAACATAGTTCATTGTAAATATCTTTGTACATAGCCCGTTTTGAGTAGTATAGGTTTCTTGTAAATACTCTACTTTCCTGCTTTCCTTAGGTTAGTTGGTTTGTGTAGGTTGCTTGCTTCTTTTGCTTTTTGTTTTATTTTTCTTTGTTGTTGCTTTGCTCGGGGTCCCTCTGCTTTTAGCTGGGCACATTTGTGCACACAACAACCATACTTATCACCTAGGGTTGTTCCACATATTTCTTTTTCAAACTCTAATCAAGTCTTCAAAGTGGATGGTGAAGGTCTTCCATTAATGTCAAGTGAACTGGGTGTTTGATTCAAAGAGGATAAGTTGTTGGTTTAGTCTGACTCTGACGTATTCTAAAATCTTACAACTCTTACCCATCTTAAGAATTTGACAGTCACTATAGGGCCTTTTGTGAAGTCTAGTTAAGTGAAAAATCTAAAATTCTACTTCAGCACCACTGTGATTCTCAGCCCTGAGCACGAGCTTCAATGCTTGTAGATTGAAATAAAAGATCTAAAAAGAGAAAAGAAAGAAAGAAAGAAAACATTGAAAATTGAAGGAAAGAGTAAAATTCAACTTTTCAGGGGTATCCGAGCAACTCTACTGGGGCTATGGACGCCCGACTAGCAATAGAGCAAGAAACACGGTGACAACCTTGTTGGGGCTATGGACACCTGACTAGCAGTGAGGCAATGTCCCAGATGCTTTTGGAGTGAGAATAAACTTTGTAGCTTAACTTGATAGAGCATGGGTTCCTATAGCAACTGAAAGATGGGAATTAACACAACTACACACACTTGGATTTTCAGCATACTGAAGGTTGGGTTGGCTAGTGGTTTTGATCCTTTTGTTGGGCATCTAGTTTGTTTTCCCTAGTGTGAAGGTTGGAACTAGAGATTCTGGGTTTGTGATTCCAGTTTGTCATCAAAATGTTCAGGAGAATTTCCCCAGTGAGTTGCCATTTGTTGTGCATGTTTTGCACACACACACACTATCGTATGCAGGGACCCCTTCTTTTTTTCTTCTTTTTTGCTCCTAATAGGAAACTTTGCTCCTGTCTTGTTTTACGTGCCTCATTCTCTAGGCCCAAATTGGTCATGTTCCTTCAAACGATCAAATTCCCCTTACCAAATACACTTACTTAGGGTATTCAAATCCGTGAAGAAATAAAGTCATTCATCTTTTTTCTACCTTTTGTCTTGTTCATGCTATTTTGGAAACATCCATGGACCCTTATCAGTCTAGTTTCCACATTTTTGACTTTGGGGGCAACCCTTTTTGGATATGGGGTGTGTTTGAAGTGTGTAAATGAACTTCTAAGGTTTCATCAATGTTCCGTTAAGTTTCAATGGTTTCGAAACTTTTCCTTCAGAATTCCCTTCCTCCCTGGCTATTTGAAAACATTTGTGGACCCCTGTTGCTCCCGTTTCCACATTTTCAACTTTAGGGGCAACCTTTTTTGGATCTGGGATGTGTTTGAAGTGCATAAATGAATTGCCAAGGTTTCAATGGTTTCAGAACTTTCCCTCTAGAATTCCCTTCCTCCTGGGCTATTTGGAAACATCTGTGGACCCCCGTCACTCCCGTTTCCACATTTTTGAATTTGCGGTCACCCTTTTTTGGATTTGGGATGTGTTTGATGTGCTTAAATGAACTGCCAAGGTTTCATCAAAGTTTGGTTAAGTTTTAGTTGTTTTGGAGCTTTGTCCCCCTTTTGTTGTTTCAAACATCTCGCGGCCACCTCCCTTCTGGCCTCTGGAGCCCGACCCCTCTGTGGCTGTTTCTGAGACTCTGCCTCTCCATGGCTGTTTTGAACATCTAGTGGCCACCTCCCTTCCGGCCTCCGAAGCCTGGCCCCTCCTTGGCCATTTCTGGGACTCCGCCTCTCTGTGGTCATTTTGAACATCTGGTGGCCACCTCCCTTCTGGCCACTAGAGCCCAGCCCCTCTATGCCCGTTTTTGGAACTCTGCCTCTCCATGGTCATTTTGAACATCCAACAACCATCTCCTTCCCACCCTCTAGAACCCGGGCCCTCTGTGGCCATTTTCAGATGTCTGTACCTCCTTGGCTATTTTGAACATCCAAGAGCCTCCCTCCTTCTCGGCTGTTTTGAACATCCAGGAGCCTACCTCCTTCCCAGCTATTTTGATCATCTCGGAGCCTACCTCCTTCCTGATTTTTTTGAACATCTGGGAGCCCACCTCCTTCCTAGCTGTTTTGAACATCTAGGAGCCCACTTTCTTCCTAGTTGTTTTGGCTTCTGTTCACTATCTGCCTTTTGGCTTTCTTCTGTCATCTTTCCACCCTCTGGCGCTCACACCCTTGAAGTACGCATTAATGTTTATGGCCCAAATGATCTCCAAATATGAATATCAAGATATTTTGATGATGCATGGATAGATCTAATAGGGAATTTGTAGGTTTGACTGACATTTTCCTTAACTCATGTATAAATGTACTTACAACACTTCGTGTTTGCAGGAGTCAAGAAGCCTTCCATAGGTCTATCAGAGAGGCCCATTGAGGGAGTTGTCCTACCTTTTTCTAGATGATGATGATTTCTAAGGAGCTTTCTGCCTGAATCAGGGGCCACCAATCCATTGATTCCAATCATCGATAGGCTTGTTTGATCAAAGGAAGAACACTGCAAGCACATCAAGCAAAAGATAATTTTCAGGCAGTTTCAGCTACAGTGAAAAGGGAAATCAGCTAAATGATGAAATTGCTATAGTGACTGGCACTAGATGACAAAACAGAGAAAAGACAAAGAATGTATTTTAAATTGCTAGATAATGGAGGGTAGGTGAAACCCTATTGTAAATCAAATCTAGGCCATTCGATGTAATTGAATCCTAGCCATTCATTTGAGCTTTGGAAAACTATAAATAAGGGTTTGCCCCTCATTTGTAAGGGTTGGAGAGCTATTGTAAAAAACATTTTGCAGCAATAGAAGACATCATTGCATGATTTTATGGATGTTCTCTTTGATTTTGTTCATCTTGCATGCATGGTTCTACTTCCATATTAGTTTTATTATTAGTTTCTTGAATGGTTGTCATGATGGTGTTGCTATTATAGTATTTGATGAAATTCCAACACATGTTTTTTTGTGGTTCATTGACGATGAATCACTTTGCAAAGCTAGTTTGAGCCTCTTTCCTTTATTGTTGCAACTTAGTTCAATTGCATGTACATGATGTGTGTATGTGATGTGAAAATCTGCAGTCCTTAGAAGATTGCACTGGTTTTATGTAGCTATAGGTTTCTCTTGGTCAAGCAAAACTTAGTTTAGGAAGTTTGTCAACTTTAACGACCACCATTGTTACTATTCATTCATAGCTTAGGATTAGAATAGCTTTCTTAACCCCTCTCATTTTGTTATTTCTTTTAATCCTTGGTTAGAGTAGGACCCAAAGCATCACCATGAAGCTAAATCAGATGAACTAGATGAGTTTCAGCTTGCTATTTTGAGTGGACAGCCACTATTCATTCACTTCCAACACTTTGAAACTACATTTGTAAACCCAACTTCCCATGGATTGTAACTCATCCATAAGACCGCCTTGTGATTCCAACAAATCACATCAAACAACTGAGATATTCCAAGCACTGTCAAGACCTAACATTAGAGACCTTGGGATAGTGTTCTGCAATCTGATTGTGGAATATTGTCTTTCAAGAGAGGTAGTGCATCTACACATTACCTGTGTTGAGAAGTGCAAAAAAAATACATCAACACCCATATCCAATGCATATGATACAATTGCAAATTTTACCTACTCCAACATGTAGTGAATGTATAGTTAATTCATGAAATGTTAGACAAGTGATGGGTTGTTTTGTTTCTGCTTATTTTCATTTAACCCATGAAATCTTAGGCGAGTGTTGGGTTTTTTTTTTATCTATTCCCATTTATTTATTGTATGTTGAAAAGCTTGTGGATATTTTAGCCTTTTGCATGTTCGTTACTCTATAAAAGTCAAATATAGATTAATGGATTCATTGTGTCTTTATGATACTTGATAACTACAGGTATTGCTTGTCCTCAAATCTCGACTATAGCAAAAAGGAAAAAATATTTTAAACACTACAATTTCAATGGCGAATTGACTATTTGAAAAGAAAGTGCAATCGATGCAATAGTAAACTAGCCATTCAATACAGGCTAATCAAAGAAGAAATGTTTACATTATATAATTTGATACATTGCCAAAGGTTGTGTATCATTCATTTTTGTTAAAGAAAATAAGCAAATTAAGGACCTGTTATATTTTTTGCAAATAGTCAATTATTGCATGCAAATTATGTCACCCTTACCAATAAGGTACTAGCTATAGAAGTAGTCAATCCATGTTTAATGCATTGAATGGTATAGCTATTACATCACAATAGTATATTAAATGCAAGTTCTCCAAGATATATTTTCTGAAACATTAAGGCATTAAATAGAAATCCTACAAACTTAGCCAATAGGCCGATAGCTAGTTCTACTTTGTTGTGACTTGAAATATAATTTGTTGTTATAAGGCCCAATTGTACAAATAGGTATAGTGGATACCAAATGACATGAAACACTTAAATCCAACAAGCAGCTTATAATTGTAACTGTCGCATTTGCAATTGAGTGATAATAAATATTTATTTTGTCTCTCTATTGCTTCATGTAATCATATTACTTTTTCCTATTAAATAAAATTGGGAAAATAAGAGAATATTATATATTTTGCAAATATTCAATGCCTAAATGCAAATTATGCCACCTTTGGCAATAGGATAGCAGATGCTCAAGTAGTCAATGCATGTTTGATGCATTAAATAGTATGGCTCAGAGATCAGAAACAACAATCTATTGAATGCAAATTGTACAAGATAATATGTTACCCATAGACATGAAACACATAAGCATATGTATAGGAACAATATACTATTGATGACTGGCTCCTGTGTTTTTTTATCATTATTGATAACTAGATGTATTACTTATTGTTACAAAGAAAACTTAGCAGAAATAAAACCCAATACTAGCCTAATATTTTATGAATTAGTACCCATCAGCTCTCCAATACATGTCATACGATTTTCATTTAATGGATTAAACATGTATTCACTACTTCATAATCAAATATTTCCCATAATATATAATTTGCCCTTATTTTTCTAATTTAGTTTAACGAAAATGAATAAACCATAATTTTCAAGCAAAAAAAATATGAGCATAAATCCTAACTATAGGAAAAAGACAAAAAAAATTTAAACATGATGTCATTGGCCAAGCGACTAATTGAAAAGAAAATGTAACATATGCAATAGTAAAGTTATGGACTTCATACATTTGTTTCCTTGGACCTTGTAACAACAAGCAATAGCTTTGGTTAAAAGGTTGAATCACATACAAACAAATAACATGGAGATCTAAAAACATACAACCTTTTGAACAAGCAATAAAAAAAAAAGAATTAAGTATTCCTTTGTTGCTTGCATACTTGCCAGCTTTCAAATACATCTTGGATATTTTACATTTAATGGATATAAAACTAGAAGTGTCTAGATTATGTAATTTGATTCTTCATCAATTGCATTGTTTGCATTTTGTGTGATAAATCTCCCACATATTGCATTTAATTTTAAAATATTCACCAAAATTTATTGTGTGTTGTTATGTTTTATGTTTATGGATAGCCATGTTGTATGTCATGGACTATGCTCACCTATCTATTTTGTAATTGTCACAGGGAGCATTGGTTGTAACTAGAGTGGGTGACAAATATTTATATTTCTAAAAATACACTTGGTTCTTGAACAACAAGTTGCAAGGTCAGAGTCTTGTAACATTCTCTTGCTTTGTTTGTAATAAAATTTAATTATCTCAAGAAACTGGCTTTACGAATAGGTGCATGAGCAAACTAAATGACATGCCATGTGATTCATAAACATGAAACTATTTTTTCCTGATGAGCATGTTGCTTTTACAGAGAGAAATTTGTATAATTGTAATCATGGGATGTGCAATTCATTGATTAAATATTTGTGAATCATGTATTGATTCTAAGATTGTGAGGATGAGGAAACATAGGAGCTATTTTTGTCTGCAGAGAATGCAGGGAAGTGCTATAAATTTTTTGACATTTTTCATGACTTTAACATTCATGACGTTTGTTAAGAAATTACAAGTCATGGTGTTTGTCATGAATTTTATAGAACTTAATGGATGCACTGGAGGGCAAGATTTGTTGATGTGTTTTTTATGCACTTCTCAACACAGGTAATGCGTAGGTGCACTACCTCTCTTGAAAGACAATCTTCCACAATTAGATTGCAGAACACTATCCCAAGGTCTCTCGGATGTCAGGTCATGTCAGTGCTTAGATACCTCAGTAGTTTGATGTGATTTGCTGGAATCACAAAGCGGTCTTACAAAAAATACAAAGTGTAGACACAAAGCATGAAGTTGGATCTTTGAAAAGGGGTCCTTAGGATGAAGGCAGTTATATGTTGGCTGTAGGTTCAAACAGCAATCTTGAACTCCATTTTAATTGTTGGATTTGGCTTTACAATGTGAAATGAACCTTGGTATTGATCAGTTTCTAAAAAAAAGGAAAAGAGCGAAGGAGAGGAAAAGTTCTTAAGTCTGAAGCTTGCAATGAATAGTGACAATGGAGTTCCTGCAATGGACAATTCCTTAAAACAATATCCCACTTAACCAGGGATTTCACAGTATCATGGAAATTGTGCTATCTTCTAGGGGCTACAGATATTTCATCCTTCATGGACCACATACATGCATGAATCAAAGATAAAGATTTAGGGCAGCTTTGCAATCAAGTCCAGGCTAACTTTGCATAGCTATCTACCTTCAGCAAATAGCAAAAAGTATGGACTAAGGGATCATCAACAAAGCAGGAATCTTCACAATCACCCAACAACATTGCTAAGATTTAACTAAATAAGGCAAACAACTAACTAAACACCAATAAGATCTAAGCTAAACATGTGAAATTGGAGAATGAATCAAATGACAAGAGAGAAATCAAGGAAATACACCAAGTCAATGATATTTCTTATAAATTTCTGCAGCATGACTTTACAACAACTCAACTCTCACTTTTGCAAATGAGGGGAGTGCTCCATTTATAGCTTTCAAAAAGTTAAATGAATGGCCAGGATTCATTCTCATTATGTGGCCAAGATTCATTACAAAATAGGGTTTCACCTACCCCCAAATAGATTTACAATTTAAAAACATCTTTTATCTCTTCCCTATTTTGTCATCTAGTGGATGACACTATTGCTCTTTCGTCCTATAGCTAATTGCTGTTTTCTTTGTTGTAGCTACTCTTCGGGGAGGTCTTCTTCCTTGGCTGGGCTGTCCTCTTGCTCCTCGGAGGCTGCGTGCTCTATATATTTGAGGATGACTGCTTGGAGCTTGTCGATCTTGAGGATCTCACATCTTAATGCCTGGTAGCTCCATTCTTTAGCATTCTCTTCCAACCGCTTCCAATCCTCGTCATACTTCAAGCCTTGGTCTTTGAAAAGCTTTGATTGATTGAAGGCACGGGTAGTAAAACTCAGGAATTCTGTTGTGATTTCTCTGACTGTCCCATCCTTCATCTTCTCCTAGAAGTATGGCTTGATCTTTTCGGCATCCATTTGTACCGTGGGCATATCATAGCACGTCATCAGCTTGAGGTATTTGGTGCATTCCGCCCGGATTTCCTTAATCCACTCAATGTCCGGATCCAACCTGCTGAGGATCTGTTCCAACCTCTTCTTCAGGTTATCGAGGTCTCTGCGCCACACATCCACCAGCCAGTGATCTTCTTTCTATAGCTCCAGCTTCTCTTCCCATGTGTCCTCAGGCATCTGAAGGATGGCTTCAATTCTCAGGAAGGTGGAGTTATACGTTGCAGGGAAATTAGTGTAAAGCCTCTTTGTGCTCTCTAGGGATTGGATCAAGTCCAAGAACTTATTGGCTATTTGCATAGCCCTGCTAATTCCCATGTTTCCAATGTATGTGACTCGTCAGAACCAATCCTCAGTTGTTTTCTCTAAGTTCTTCCTCCTCTCCATCTTTTCAATCTATTCCTTGGAGAGTAAGTGTGGTGCAGCTGCAGAGGTGGTGGGCAGGTTGTCCACCGAGGACCATTGTTGGATATAGTCGGTTAGGGTAGCAACCTGCGCCTTGAGCTCGTCCTTGGTGACCTTGTCTTGCTTAATCAGATCTACCACTATGGCCACTGATTCCTATAGGTGTTCGACCTTATGCTCTCTAGTTACTGTCCCCAGGTCAATGGTGGAGATATTGTAGCTCACGCCCGCCTGGCCAACTGTAGGCATAGCAATTTGTGCTGCCTGGGAGCCAGAAGCATCCATTGTTATCTTGGAACGGACCTTGGGCTTCTTCTCCTTCTTCATAGTGGTCAGGGACCAAGCCAAGATGGCCTCCAATCTTGCCCTTGGGTCTTTTAGCACTGGGGTTGTCTTTTCAAGCTGTTTCTCCAACCAGTCAGGCATGGCAGATTTGTCTTTGGGTGCATCATGGCTGGCCTCACCCTTTTCAGTTAGAAGTAAGACCTCTGCCTCTTTCTCCTTTTGGGGCTCTTCTTTTTCTTTAGCAACGTCCTCCTCCTCGTTGGAGTCTTGAACGAATATGAGGCGCTTGAAGGGCATCTTGGTGGACAATTGCTGGGTGGGACCTCCTTCTTTCACTGCCTCCCTTTCTTTCTTCTCTTCAACAGCCCCAGCCTCAGGGCTCTTCACAACATGGGTTTCAGCCTCAGATAAATCCTTTTGCGGCTGTCCCTCTTCTTCTTGCGGTGACTTTTCTGCCTCCTCTCCAACATCTTTTGGCTGTTGAGCTGACTCCTCCTCAATATCCTCATCAAAAGTTTGGATAATCTCTTTGGTGCCCGAGCCATCCTCTTCATCCCCGCCCTCAGAAGAGCCTGTCTCCTCCCCCTCATAAACCACCCTATCAATGGTTCTACGTTCATACTCAGGGTGCTCGTAATAATCATCGACCTCCTCCTAAATAGGCTTTGAGGCCTCCTGTTCTAGCTCCTCCAACTCCTTTGAAATCTGCATCGTGGCTTCCATGGCTGGCAGCCCTGTTGCTGGTTGTGAAGGTCGAGCTGTCGAGATTGCCTGGGTAAGGGCTGCTTGGAGTGTGGGGTCCATTAGGATTTGTGAGAGCTCAGGGGGGAGACTCTGCAGGTGCCGCATAATAGCCTCAAGTATAGTTGAAACGAGAACAGGTGATGTTATTGTTGCCAGAGGGAGGGATGTAATTGGAGACATAGTGGCAGAGGAAGGAGTCATCATGCCAGAAGAGGAATCAATGATGACCACTGACCAGGTCAGGGGTGAAGGGGCAAGATGGACAGATATGTCCACTGCCAGCGGAGAAGCGGCGACCGTAGTCATGGAGGTGGGTGACACACCAGTCGGGGGAGGGAGAAGCAAGGGAGGCTACAATTCTGTTGTAGTCACTGTCTGCTTGAGCCTCTTGGGAAATGAGCCTCTCGTATCTTTCTTTGCTTGCTCTTTGGGATCTGCGGACTGTGCGGTCTCTATTCCTTTTCTCTTTTCAGACTTGGTGATGGGGGAAGACCTGGAAGTCTCACCAGCTGAGGTGGTGGCGGTAACGTCCTCTATGGCACTGGGCTTGCTTTTGAGTGCCTTGTATGTTAGGACTACCCCTTGTTGCTTCAGTTGTGCCACCCGCCCATCGACCCACTCTTTAGTGCGAGTTATGATCAGCTGGGTGATAGTGTCCAGGTCATCGACCTCTTGCTCGTCCCAGTCTATCGATGGTATGGGTAGGTTGGCAACCGCAGAGTACCTCAGGTGCATTATCGTGGACTCATCCTACTCGAGCTGGTCTGGTACCTAGAACGGTTGCACTCTCCTTAAGAATTGTACGGTCATGCGCATATAGTCCCTGGCAAGCACCTCCTTGTCATCTTTGTAATCTACCCAAAAGTCTTCAATATGGTATTGGTGGGCGTATGCCAGCCCTAGTGCCTTCCTGACATGGCCCTGTGGATCCATCTGTGGGCAAGCAGTGTACCAGTCAAGATGATATTCCTTAAGTTCTTTCTCAGAATTGTTGGCACATTGAGAAGTCTGTAGTCGGTACAGGCCCTGGCGAGGGTCATGGGGTAGGAGATCCCCACAATGTGCTTGTTACTGAATATGGCCTGGATGTGTTAGAGCTACCGAGAAAGCTCCAAGAGGATGATCCTGTCATTCAGGTACTGCAGCAATCTGTTTGGTTGTTTCGTGAATCCTTGGGCCTGGATATAGGTAAACTTGGGGAACTGTATGAATAAGAAGGCGTATTCCTTCAGGTGTGCACTGGCGCTGTGGGAGACTCTCCTCTCAAAGTCTTTGGTGATCAGTTTGATGATGTGGCCAATGAAGGCGTCATTGACCAGGCAGTACTCCTTAAAGTTGTGGTATTGAAGCTGAGGGTACTTGTCAAAAGGCTTAAGCCTTCACCTGTGCCCCTGATCTGGTGCCACAAATAACCCACTGTACTGTCTTTGGCTTGCCAGGGAGTACACTAGGTACGAGGTCATGTAAAAATTGGAGCTCTTCTTAATGTTGACAAACTGCTCATGGAAGCAGTTGTTGATGATGCCTCCCCAGTCGAACGAGACCTTGGTGTTCACGTCCTCATTCCCCCGCATGATCTGCTCGATGTAATAGGCCATCCATTCTTGGAAATAGGCGGCCGCTGGGAGGACCATGACCCTGCTTAACATGGTCACAAGGTCATGATACTCTTCGTGGAAGTCGCTATGGAACAGTTCTTGGGGAACCTTCGCAGCACTGCCCCGTTTCTCCTTAAGCCAGTAGAGGTTGATAGATTTCTTGCACCTCGACGGATTGGCATCCCACACCGCTTGGCATTGTTCCAATGAGGGGACCTCCATATGTGGGAACGTGGGAATGTGGAATATTTTTATGATTCCTTTTGGTGACATATTGGTGAGGATGTTCCCCTCCTTGTCCACAATTGTTCTAGTGTCTGTTTGATAAGCCTCTCGACAGGCCATCACTAGTTCAGGTGCTATGAGAGAGGGAGGAAAACCGGTAGCCTTGGTGATTCCACTCTACCATATCAGTCTGTCATTCTTTGTTGTAGGGTTAACCTTGACCCTTTGAGTGAACTCGTCTATGTCCACCTGACCAATGTTTGTATCCAAAATCTCCTTCCAGTCTGTTGAGACCTTTGACTAGAGCAACTCACCCTGAAACTGAAACTTCATCTAATTTTTATCTTCTTTTCCCCGAGTGGTCCTCCTTGATTTCTTACCCTTATCCTTTTCGACGAAGGCCCCTGAAGTTCCTGCAGCTGATTCCATATATTCTACAAGCATGGGAAAAGTTAGTTCAATAAAATATCGAAAGCGTTTATGTTAGTACACATTTCAAAGGTAACACATAAATTATTAATCAAGCATGTCATAAATCTTGCTTCCAGATGTTATCAATTTTCGTTACAGGGCGTTTGGACAATTTGGGCCTGGGGGGCCAGACATCCCTAGCAGGAATGCTGTCTGGAAGGGAGAATGCGACTGAAAGTTCCCGGAGACCCTCCTTGGCCAAATTTCAATGTTTCGAAAGGCTCATGATGGAGAAGAGCAAATTTTAGGAAATGGGTCAAAGTCAGATTCTAGATTTGAGCTTGTTTGGGTCAATCTAAGGCGCATCGGAGGTCCTAAGCCAGAAAGTAGTTAAGAGGCAGCCGTTGGCAATGGCGGACAACAGGCGGAAATCCAGCAGAGGAAGTCCGCAGCGGAAGTCTGAGGGCCAGGGTCTGCGAGGCCAAAGGACGGCCGGCATGGGGTTATGGTTTAGGCTTGGAGGCTTCCGGCGTGGCGGGGCCGACGGCCGAGAGGACATGATGCACCAGCTGCCGTGAGATTTTCAGCAATTTTGGATGGCAGTGGCAAGGAGACTCCTAGGGCCCGACGGGCGGGAAACCGAAAGAGGTCCGCCATGGGGGACGTCAGAACCGTTACGGAGTTCTGGAGACGTAACTCTGGATGGCCGGGCCCAGAGGGTCCGGGGGCAAGGTAGACTTCGGCAATATTTAGACGACCAAGGGAAGCCCGAGATCCAGATAACAGGCGGACGGGGGGAGAATTCTGACGGCAGGAGGTCAGCGGACTTCCACAGACGGAAGTCTGGGAGCCGGGACCCAGGGACACAAAAGCTGTGAGACTGGGAGAACGAGCCCACTGCGATGACAAGGCCGGTGCCCGGGGAAGCGGGTGGCATATGGAACCTCTCCAAGAAATTCCTGCCTGGGTCAACGGTGAAAAAATGGCCATTGAACCCTGAGATCCGGGGCCTGAAGGCGTCAACGACGCCACACTAACTCATCGCCAAAGATCTAATAGTGAGAGTCAGAGCAGAGCCCAGATCGCGGGAAGCCGAGGGATGAACTTTGCTTGACGAAAGGAAATCACCCATAGAACCCTGGGGATGGAGCCCCAAGTACACAAACAGAGGACTGACTGGTTTCAATTTCACGGCGAAGCCGAGATCGGGGTCCGACCATCATGAGGCAGGGTGGCTTGGGCAGTTTGTGATGCAGTGAAATGCCACCAGCAATCTGGGGATGAAAGCCTACCAACCCGAACCCGCCTCGGAGGACCACCGCTGGTCATGCAACCAGGATTTTGAAATTGGATGGTGAAGGCTGGAACCGGGCCCGAAGTAGTTGGTCGCCCTGCGCAAAGAACAGCCGCGTGATGGAAGAGTTCTGAATCGGCGGTGAGCACACATCTATTATGTTTTGTAGTTTTCAAGATATGGGTAATGGGTGCAACTTGATGCTCTTCAATTTTATGCCACTCTAATTAATTGTTTAATTACTTAAATTCCTCAAAATGATGAAAAATGATTGGAGGGCAAACGGGGATGGCCTACCTTAGATACGCTAAGCGGGGAGTCGCGAAGTCTACCGGGGATCGTTGGAGTGAGCTTGATGGTGACGATCGAGACGCTATAGTTGAAGGTAGAGGGCTCCTGATGCTGTCTTGTGCAATTCACCAAAATTTAGATTGTGAAAATGACTGGCGAGTTGGGCATTATATACCCCAACCGTGATTAATACACACATTAATTGCTGGTACGGCCGCGCCAAAAGTTGGTGAAATTTGAATTGAGTGGGCGGTGGTGGCAGAGACTCCAAGGCTCGGTGGTTGGAAGGACGGGAGATGACAGCCGCTGCAAGGTTTTCGTGCTGATCGGGCAACGGCAGCGGAGAAGATCGGCCCGGGGCCCGGAGGGCGGGAAGCTGGAAGGAGTTCGCCGCCAAAGGCCATCTTCATGTTGCTTAGGTGACAATGGCTGTGAGCAGCTTAGGGCCCGAGGGGTGGGCAACCGCCGAAGGCTTGCCGTCATAGAGGACGAGCCTGGGACGGAAGTTCAGGTTTGGACTTCTGGGGCCTGGGGCCCGAAGGGGCAGGCGCCGCTGGGAAATCTCCAATGAATTTTAAACGGAAGACGACAGGGCGGGCCCCGAGGGGTAGAAAGATGCACGGGGAATGCCAAAAAGGGCAGAAAATGCAAAGGGGAAGCCCGATAAGGGAACCCCAGAGGCTCGGGCCCGGAGGGGCCTAGGGCCGCTCCAAAGACAAAATGCCAAAGGGAACCCACGAGGCCCCAAAGGGCAGCAAAACCCAAAAACGGAGGCATGGTCAATTTATGATGAAACCCTGGAGCAACATCGACCATGCGAAACATCAAAAAAAGAGGGGCAGGCAAAACGAGGTAGCCCCAAAAGACCTAATGAGGTGAAAGAAAAGAGGGTCCCCATTCCGAACGGGGCATGTGTGCTAAGGGCACCTCAAATGGTGACTCCGCTGGAGAATGCTCAGGAGCGTTCTAGGGATAAATATTCATTTAGGATCTAGGATCTCTGGTTTCGCAGACCAGGAGCGGCTTCCAAAGATGAATCTAGGAGAACGAGATCTTGAACTAGGTCAACTTACAGGACATCTCAGAAGTGTGTGGAGTGAGTTCATTCCTTTCTTTGGGATAGTGACCAGGGTTACCAATTCAACCGAGTGAGCTACATAAATTGCCTAACACCAAAAGTAACCTGGACATTGCCCCGCTGCCAATCAGAATTCCATAGCCCCGACGGAGTTGTCGCTACAATCTCACGGATATTGCTCTACTATTGGTCGGGTGTCCATAGCCCCGATAGAGTTATCTGAACACCCATAGGGTCATTCATTTCCTTTTTTTAGAGTTTCTTTTCTCTTTTTTGCTTTGATATTTCACTTCTCTTTTACCATTTAGTTCGACCGGGTAAGCATTGAAGCCTACAATGGGTTTGAGACTGCAGCGATCACTGGAGTAGACTTAAGATTTTTCACTCACTAAGGTGTCATAACAACCATAATACGATCCTTCAGAAATTATTATAATGTGCTTTGTGCGGGATCTAAGATGTGGGTAAGAAGATCCAGCTAAGGGTCAAGTTCTGAGCAGAGTTCGAACAAGGAAATCATTCATGGATAGCTTTCAAAGACTGATAATCTAGAGTGAATGTTTAGCCAAAGAACACAAAGAACGGACAACAAAGTGAATCGCTTGTCAGGCAAGCATGGCCACCGCTAAGGAGCAGGAAACATCTCTCAAAACAAAACTGCTGGGAGGAAGAAAACAAAAAGCGACGCAAACAAAACACGAACAAGCAAGAAAGTAACTACTCTAACCTATGTACAAGCTATTTACAATGAAGAGCTCGAAGGAGCTCACACCTAGATGTAATGCTTTAGGTGCTGCCTGTTGACCGACAATGAGACATTCTCACCGGTTAAGGTCTTTAGGCAGAAGGCATTATCTCCCAAAATCTCAGCTATCTGAAAGGGGCCAAGCCAAAGCTTGTTGAATTTATTGTGTCCCCCTTTCTTCTCATGGGCCTTGTCCCAATATAAGACCAGATCTGCAATTCTAAAGGCCTTGATCTTGGCTCGGCGGTTGAACCATCTTTTAACTACGCCCTAATGTTTGGCAAAATTTTCTATTGCACAGTTTCAGACTTCCTCTAAATGCAAGAGCTCAGCTAACCGAACTTCCCTATGATCTCCTCCCTCATGAAAATCATTGATAAACTAGAGAGTAGGAATATTTAGATGAATGGGGAAAATAGGCTCCAGGCCATAGACAAGGTGAAATAGGGAATCGCCAAGGGCAGCCTTGTGGCGGGTGCGATCAACCCAGAGGGCGAAATAGAGCTGGGTATGCCAGTCCTTGGGATTCCTATCTAGTATCTTTTTAATCATAGTAATTAGATTTTTATTTGTGGACTCAGCAAGGCCATTGCCCTGAGGGTAGTAATTGGACGAGAACTTAAGGGAAACCCCATAGTCAAATGCCCAACTAACAAATTTTAATGAAGCAAATGCAGGTCCATTATCACATACCAAAGCATACGGACAACCAAAATGATTTAAAATGAAACTTTCCAAGAAATCAGTAACTACTTCAGTGGTGCATTACTTACATACTATTGCTTCTGTCCATCTAGTACAATAATTAGTAGCGGTAAGAATGTACCTGTGTCTCGCAGATGATGGAGGGCTTACCAGACTGATGAAGTCGAGACCCCATTGCGCAAAAGGCCTTACCTCCAGCACGGGTTGCAGTGGGACAACAACATTCCTCTCCCTAGTGGCAGTGGTCTGGCACATATGACATGAATGAACATGGAAATGGGTATCCTTGAAGATAGTTGGCCAATAATACCTTGTTCTTAGTATTTGATGCGCTGTAGAAGAACCTGAGCCATGGCTCGTACAAAATTTATTGTGAAACTCCTTCAAGACGCGTTCTACTTCCTCCTTGCCAAGGCATCTTAGATAAATGCCCTCATGATTCTTCTTATAGAGAATGGAACCTTGCAACATGTAACCATTACTTTTCAATCTCAGGGTCTGCTTTTGGACTCCCTACACGTGCGGCAAACACTTATGATTTAGCAGATAATAAACAATATTTTGGTACCATTCTCCCGAGGAGACATCTTCAAGCTGGCACTGTTGTACCATGAGTTCAGGTCCATCCTCTGCTGTTGTTTTAGAAATTGTGCGGGTGAGTGCCTGTCCTCTCACCAGTTTCATCGGTTGGATTTCCATATCATACTCTGGAGTAGGGTGACCCACTTAGCCCTTCATTCACCTAATTCATTTTGCATGAGCAGCGTCTTAATCGCTAGGTTAGGGACGATGGCAAACACCTTGTTGCATAGAATGTAGTGCCTAAATTTTTTCACCCCCCTGACGAGAGCGTACACCTATTTTTTTATCTTGTGGTAACACAATTCAACATCTTTGAGGGGAGCACTCATGAAGGTGATTGGATGCTCATTTCCTTTGTCATCCTTCTGGGTCAACATGCTAGCACAGGAGTGCTCTGAAGAAAATGAGTAAATATAGAATGGCTTCAGATAATCTAGGCTCACTAACACAGGTGCCCCAGCAATAGCCCGTTTGATTTCTTTGAAGGATTGTTTGGCGTTAGGTGTCCATTCGACTTTGGCGTCTTGTTTGAGCATGGCATTAAGAGGTTTGACAATTTCTGCGAAACCTGTGATGAATTTTTGGATAAAGTTGATCTTTCCGAAGAAAGATTTTAATTCCTTCTTGCTGCTCGAGGGCTGAATCTTGAGTAAGGACTCAATGCGCTTGGGATCAATGGAGATTCCTTGCTCCAAAATGATGTGCCTAAACAACCTACCTTCGGTTACTCCGAAAATGCACTTCTTGGGGTTTAGGGAAACCCCGAACTCTCTGCATCTCTGAAACACCTTGCATAGGTCAGAGACATGATCGCCCCGCTTCTTAGAAAATACGGTCAAACCATCCATATAGATGATTATGCACTTGCCAATTAGGTCTTTGAAGGCGATATCCATGGCACGTTGGAAGGTGGCACCAGCGTTGATGAGCCCAAATGGCATTCTTCTGTACGCAAACGTTCCCCACTTAGTGGTGAACGCTGTCTTGTGACGATCCTCATATTGCACCATAACTTGATTATACCTAGTGTATCCATCAAGGAAGGACGTCATCTGGGAACCGTTGATGATTTGTAGCACTTCATCCAGCGAAGGTACTGGATAGTTGTCTTTCTTCGAGGCGCAATTTAGATTGCGAAAATCTACGCACAGTCTAATCTCTCCATTCTTTTTCCTGACCGAGACCAAATTAGCCACCCACGTGGAGTGCCTAACTAGGAAAATGATTCTTGTCGAAAGCAGCTTTTGTACTTCCTTACAGATAATAGGCTCCAGCAAGGCATTGATAGGACGCTGTCATTGGTGAAAGGACCTCACTTCGGTCTTGAGAGGGATGGTGTGCGTAATGTTAGAGGTGTCATACGTTTTTAAATCTTGGTAGCTCCATGCCACCATATCATGGTATCTTTGCAACGCATATGTGATTCCCTCTTTTCTTTAGGCGTGCATACCTTGTCGATAAAAATATTCCTGGCATCCTCGGCTGTCCCAAGGTTGTGAGTGTTGCATTGGTTACTTATAGCCTCCTTTTTTATTTGGTGATCCTGATCCCTAATATGATCCAAGTCAAATATGCGTTCCAGCTGAACCATACCTCTGGGGATTATGTTGGTTTTGAGGTTGATGACCCCCTCTATGTCTAATTCAGCATCCTATGGATCAACTTCGTTAATTAAATGGGTTGCAAAGATGTCAGAACTTGTGATGAACTAGAGGATATGCTTGTTGTCATTGAAGACTTGTAAATGGGTAACATTATCTGGAACTGATGGTGTGGAGGTTAGCTCAACAGTGAATTTCTTGAGCCTAGACAAAGAGAGGGGTTGTAGGGTGCTGGCTGCTTGAGCCAAGGCATCAACTGTGTGATTCTGAGCACGAGGGATCAATTGTATGTTGAATGCATCTAGGCCCTCTAAGAGATCCCAAACCCTGTGCCTATAATTTGTGAGCCTCCAATCATGACAGGAGTACAACTTTCTGACCTGTTTAACCATGAGTGCGGAATCCCTGAAGACTTGCAACACTTTGACATTTTTCTTCAAGGCCATAAGAAGGCCAAGGACTAAGGCCTCATATTCTGCTACGTTATTGGTGCAGTAAAATTGCAATTGGTGGGAAGTGAGAAATGTCTTACCCATTAGAGCATCCAACATGTAGAGGATTCCTTTTCTTCATGTGTAGTTGAACTTTCGTTCCCTTTCAGCTGGACGGCGGGCCTTGTGATCTTAGGGGGTTTTTCCGGTTCAAGGCAATGATCAACAAGCGGTTTTGCTGGTGTCTCCTTTATCATTTTGGTTTGGGGGGCAGCTAATTTTCTAACATTCGTCACTGCTGCTTGGCACAAGCAATAGTTGAACTCGGAGTGAGCAGCGTTGTGAACCCTGCACCAGTTCGGCAATAAGAGATCCTGGAAACTCATTCGGGCTCCTAGGCTGAGCTGATCCCTTGTGCATTTTTCCATAAACTCCTAGAATCCATCAAGTAGCCCCCAATTGTCATCTTTACCTGGCTCATCATTGGCTTCTACCAATGTTTCTATGTCTGTGGGCATGCATGTAGAACTAGTTGAAGGACTACACAACACTAGCAATACTTCATCTACATGCTCCTCTTGAGACCTGACCTCATTTTGGTAGGTGAAAGGGTAGTATTTCCCCGAATCGGTCTCGGCGAACAACACCTCATTGAGATTATTATATTATGTGATCATATACTTCATACGGGGTTCACGGTCGATGCGGATATGATTTGCCAGCCCTTTCCACGGCAGCCACGTGTGAGAAAATTCTATGGTGGTGTATCCATTCAGCGCCTTGGTGAACTCCCTCCCCAAAATAATTCCATAAGTATCAGGAATGTCTGCCACTTAGATATTAATGACCTGTTGTATCCGGAGGTCTGCAACAATTTTCATGGGGATGCAGTTTATTTCACCCATGATGTTGATCTCTGTTTTGTCTAGCTGGGTCACCTTTCTCTTCAACGCCATGGGAGTGTTGCCAAGAGCCTTGCATACAGCCAAGGGCATGATGTTGGCAGAAGCTCCTGAGTTGAGCAAGCAGTTATGCAAGTTTTTTTTGAAGATCCTGATGGTAGTCAGGAAAGGGGGAGTTTCTGGTCTCCCTTGGAGGATGCCTATAGGTGTATCCATTTGAGCTATTTGGCTTTTACTACTATCACTATCCATATCCCTAGTCTTCTTAAACAGCTGGTCCTTGGGAGGCTACCTACTAGCCCTTTCTGGATCCTTTTCAATGTGTCTACTTGCTAACTAATTTACGGGCACATTGTTCCTTCTTTTTGTATTGTCCTATATCTCTGGTTCTTTCCTAGGCTCCTCAAAGATTACCCTCTTAGCTGGGGTCTCTTGTGTCGTATTGGAGAATGGGGTCTCATTCAGAACCCTAAAGAAAGCGTTCCTCACGGTAAGAACCTTGAGTAATTCGAAGGCTGACAAACTGATCTTTACCTTCTTAAACTCTTCTACTACATATTCACCCATTTGCTCGATTTCAGAGCTAAAAGCTTGGCCTATAGTAGAACTAGGGGTTTGGACCTTCGCTTGCTTGGACGGATTTTGAGGGTGGCCCTGAGGCTGATTTTGTGGCTGGTTTTGAGACTGATTCTTGTTGAGGTACTAGACGGGTATGTGAGGTAGCCCTGGGTTATTACTAGCATTTGGATTGGGCGGAGTGGTGAAATTGTTTGGTGGGGTAGAAGTGGTGAAGGGTCCACCCACTTGTCTATTCCTAAGAAAGTAGGGACTCGACTGTTGATGGAACATGTGGACCTCATCCACAAATGGTTCTTCTTCGTCTACCAGACTATTATCTACTGAATCAAAAAGCTGAGCCAAAGCTTGTTCATTATTTACCTCTTGCACTTTCTCATCCTCAATGGGAGTAGGCTCAATTTCGGGCTCGTTGCAGTCACCTCATGGAAATGGTACATGATTCACCACCAGACATGAGGAATCATAGGGCTCTGACGGGATGATTTCCTTGCAATTGGCATTGTCAACTACATTTTGTACCTCCACTTGGAAGATCTCAGTAGCTATCTGGAACTCGAAACAATCCAACTCGGAATGCCTACTGGTTTTGTGAAGTTGACACCATCCAGACAAAGCTGCTTCAACCAGGTATACACCGCTTGATGTTTTGTCATTGCTTGCTAGTTGATCGAATGGCGTGGGGACACCACCATTGTTGGGCCTAGTGTTCCACGTGCGATTTTGTTTCTGAGAAGGTCTTCTTTCTATGTTTTGATTGGCATTCTGCCCCCTCTCATAATTCTGCCTAGAGGAAGTGCCTACTTCACGATTATCTCTGTTGTCTCTATTATCTCAACTGTCCCTATTGAGATTGGCCTAGAAGTTGTGTTGGGAGGCCTGCAACTGGTTATTCTGATTCTTTAGATGCATCATCTCTATGGACATTTTCTTGATCATTTTCGTTAGTTCCTCTAGCTTGTCCTTCTCAGTTGCGCCCCTGGGTGGTGGCACCGAATTTTGGAGGAAAGCGGGTGGGGCTGCCAGTTGTTTTTGATAGGCTGGAGGAAAGTCCAGTCTCCACAGATACAATGGCACCTGGGGCTGTTGGGAGTACGCCTGCTGCTGTGGAGCAAGCTGGGAATAGTTGTATTACTATTGGGGCTACAAATAGGAAGACGCGGGAGGCGCATAATTCAACAGCTGCCCCTGGTGTGGCACCATAGGCAACTAGGGTACCTAGTTCATAAGGGGGGTTTGATGAGCAAACACCTGATTAAGCCCTTGAATCTGCATTGGGTGGGCTACCAGCCCCAAAGAGGGCAGTGGGCCAGAAATATTTTGCCTCGAGTCCATGCTAGCGACAACAGCTTCTGCATAGGCGGCCAATAGGGTAGCAGGCGGTGGGCGCATCTTTTTTACCAAGGCCAATGTGAGGTTGTCCAGGGCCGCATAGTAGACTAGGAGAGTTGCCGCATCATTATGGACGTACAGATCCTGAAGCCTCATGTGAGTCTGACGGAAGCGGTCATTGAAGGAGCCAATAGGTTCGTTGACCTCCCTTTTGATAGACATGAACTGTTGGTAAAGGTCTGCGGGGTTGACGGGGATCTTGTATTTCTGCAGAAAGACATTCTTCATCAAGTTCCACGAGGTGATGGATCCCCTCGATAGATTGATGTACTAGTAGAAGGCCTCTTCTCCCAACAAATGCGGAAAGAGGCGACATGCAATGTCCTCGTGGTCCACTTGCATTTTGGTGATCGTCGTTTTGAATATCTTGATATGTTCTTCGGCTATCCTTTGCATGTCGCGTGGATGGAACTTCGAACAAAAGCCCTCCGGATTCTTGGGTATATCATTGTAGACCACAAAGTGTATCAACAAAGGGTTATGTGCTAACCAAGCCATGGGGGGAGGCAGAGGTGGCACTTGCTGTTGGAAAATAGGAATTTGAGGCTGTATTTGCAATACAACAGTAATTTGGGGCTATCCTTGAGCTATGGCTATCTTGACTGTGCTTTGGGTTGGAAGGGCGGGGAGAGGAGCGAACCCCTGGCTGTCGGAGGTAGGATGTGCAAATGTTGTTTGAGATGGTTGGGTGGAAGATGAATGCCAGCCAAATGAAGGTGGGGGTGGATGGAATGGAGGAAGAGGAAGAGGCAGCGCTACTTCCTTATGCTCATTTTGCCCTCGTGGGAGGCTACAACTCTTCAAATTCTTCCTTGTTTGGTGTTGATCATAGAATTCTCTAAAACCTTTCTGGGGAGAATGATCTGATTCAATCCAGCTTCGCTTTATCCTTTAACTTAGTATCTTCATCGTTGCCCTCCCTCTAGCGCCAATTTTGTTGATGTGTTTTTTATGCACTTCTCAACACAGGTAATGCGTAGGTACACTACCTCTCTTAAAAGACAATCTTCCACAATCAAATTACATAACACTATCCCAAGGTCTCTCGGATGTCAGGTCACGACAGTGCTTAGATACCTCAATAGTTTGATGTGATTTGCTGGAATCACAAGGCGGTCTTACAGAAAATACAAAGTGTAGACACAAAGCATGAAGTTGGATCTTTGAAAAGGAGTCCTTAGGATGAAGGCAGTTATATGTTGGCTATAGGTTAAAATAGCAATCTTGAAAGTTCCATTTTAATTGTTGGATTTGGCTTTACAATGTGCAATGAACCTTGGTATTGATCAGTTTCTAAAAAAAAAGAAAAGAGCGAAGGAGGGGAAAAGTTCCTAAATCTGAAGCTTGCAATGAATAGTGACAATGAAGTTCCTGCAATGGACAATTCCTTAAAACAATATCCCACTTAACCAGGGATTTCACAGTATCATGGAAATTGTGTTATCTTCTAGGGGCTGCAGATATTTCATCCTTCATCCACCACATACATGCATGAATCAAAGATAAAGATTTAGGGCAGCTTTGCAATTAAGTCCAGGCTAACTTTGCACAACTATCTACCTTCAGCAAATAGCAAAAAGTATGGACTAAGGGATCATCAACAAAGAAGGAATCTTCACAATCACCCAATAGCATTCCTAAGATTTAACTAAATAAGGCAAATAGCTAACTAAATAGCAATAAGATCTAAGCTAAACATGTGAAATTGGAGAATGAATCAAATGACAAGAGAGAAATCAAGGAAATACACCAAGTCAATGATATTTCTTGTAAATTTCTGCAGCATGCCTTTACAACAACTCAACTCTCATTTTTGCAAATAAGGGGAGTGCTCTATTTAAAGCTTTCAAAAAGTTAAATGAATGGCCAGGATTCATTCTCATTATGTGGCCAAGATTCATTACAAAATAGGGTTTCACCTACCCCCAAATAGATTTACAATTTAAAAACATATTTTGTCTCTTCCCTATTTTGTCATCTAGTGGATGACACTATTGCTCTTTCATCCTGTAGCTAATTGTTGTTTTCTTTGTTGTAGCTACTCTTTGGGGAGGTCTTCTTCCTTGGCTGGACTTTCCTCTTGCTCCTTGGAGGTTGCGTGCTCTATATATTTAAGGATGAATGCTTGGAGCTTGTCGATCTCGAGGATCTTGCATCTTAATGCCTGGTAGCTCCATTCTTTAGCATTCTCTTCCAGCCACTTCCAATCATCATCATACTTCGAGCCTTGGTCTTTGAAAAGCTCTGATCGATCGAAGGCGTGGGTAGCAAAACTCAAAAATTCTGTTGTGATTTCTCTGGCTGTCCCATCCTTCATCTTCTCCTGGAAGTATGGCTTGATCTTTTCGGCATCCATTTGTACCATGGGCATATCATAGCCCATCATCAACTTGACGTATTGGGTGCATTCCACCCAAATTTCCTTAATCCACTCAATGTCTGGATCCACCCTGCTTAGGATCTGTTCCAACCTCTCCTTCCAGTTATCGAGGTCTCTGCACCACACATCCACCAGCCAGTGATCTTCTTTCTTCAACTCTAGCTTCTCTTCCCATGTGTCCTCAGGCATCTGAAGGATGGCTTTAATTCTCAGGAAGGTGGAGTCATGCATTGCAGGGAAATTAGTGCAAAGCCTCTTCGTGCTCTCTAGGGATTGGATCAAGTCCAAGAATTTATTGGCTGTTCACACAGCCCTGCCGATTCCCATGTTTCTGATGTATGTGACCCGTCGGAACCAATCCTCAGTTGTTTTCTCTAAGTTCTTCCTCCTCTCCATCTTGTCAATTTATTCCTTGGAGAGTAACTATGGTGCGACTGCAGAGGTGGTGGGCAGGTCATCCGCCGAGGACCATTGCTGGATATAGTCGGTTAGGGAGCAACCTGTGCCTTGAGCTCGTCCTTAGTGACCTTGTATTGCTTAATTAGATGTACCACTGCGGCCACCGATTCCTCCAGGTGTTCGACCTTCTACTCTCTAGTTGCTGTCCCCAGGTCAATGGTGGAGATATTGTAGCTCACGCCCACCTGGCCAACTATAGGCATAGCAATTTGTGCTGCCCGGGAGCCAGAACCATCAATTGTTATCTTGGAACGGACCTTGGGCTTCTTCTCCTTCTTTGTAGTGGTCAGGGACCGAGCCAAGATGGCCTCCAATCTCGCCCTTGGGTCTTTCAGCATTGGGGTTGTCTTTTCAAGCTGTTTCTCCAACCAATCAGGCATGGCGGATTTGTCTTTGGGTGCATCATGGTTGCCCTCACCCTTTTTAGTTAGAGGTAAGACCTCTACCTCTTTCTCCTTTTGGGGCTTTTTTTTTCTTTAGCAGCGTCCTCCTCCTCGTCGGAGTCTTGAACAAATACGAGGTGCTTAACGGGCATCTTGGTGGACAATTGCTGGGTGGGACCTCCTTCTTTTGCTGCCTCCCCTTCTTTCTTCTCTTCAGCAACCTCAGCCTCGAGGCTCTTCACAACATGGGTCTCAGCCTCAGATAAATCCTTTCGTGGATGTTCCTCTGGGAGCTGTCCCTCTTCTTCCTGCAGTGACTTTTCTGCCTCCTCTCCAACATCTTTTGGCTGCTGAACTAACTCCTCCTCAATATCCTCATCAAAAGTTTGGATAATCTCTTTGGTGCCCGAGCCATCCTCTTCATCCCCACCCTCAGAAGAGCATGTCTCCTCCCCTTCATAAACCACCCTGTCGATGGTTCTGCGTTTGTACTCGGGGCGCTCGTAATAATCATCGGCTTCTTCGTTAATAGGCTTTGAGGCCTCCTATTCTAGCTCCTCCAACTCCTTTGAAATCTGCATCGGGGCTTCCATGGTTTGCAGCCCTGATGGCGGTTGTGAAGGCTGAGCTGTCGAGATTGCTTGGGCAAAGGCTGCTTGGAGTGCGGGGTCCATTAGGATTTGTGAGAGCTTAGGGGAGAGACTCTGTAGGTGTCGCGTAATAGCCTCGGGTATAGTGGAAAGGGGAACAGGCGATGTTATTGTTGTCAGAGGGAGGGAGGTAATTGGAGACATAGTGGGAAAGGAAGGAGGAGTGGTCATACCAGAAGAGGAATCAATGATGACCATTAACCCGGCCAGGGGTGAAGGGGCAAGATGGATAGAGCTATCCACTGCCTGCAGAGAAGCGGCGACTGCAGTCATGGAGGTGGGCGACGCACCAGTCAGGGGAGGGAGAAGCAAGGGAGGCTGCAATTCTATTGTAGTCACCGTCTGCTTGAGCCTCTTGGGAGATGAGCCTCCTGTATCTTTCTTTGCTTGCTCTTTGGGATTTGTTGACTGTGTGGTCTCTGTTCCTTTTCTCTTTTGAGACCTGGTGACAGGGGAGACTTGGAAATCTCACCAGCTGAGGTGGTGGTGGCAACATCCTCTGTGGCACTAGGCTCGCTTTTGAGTGCCTTGTATGTTAGGACTACCCCTTGTTGCTTCAGTTGTGCCACCCGCCCATCGACCCACTCTTTAGTGCGAGTTATGATCGGCTAGGTGATAGTGTCTAGGTCATCGACCTCTTGTTCATCCTAGTCTATCGATGGTATGGGTAGGTTGGCAACTGAAGGGTACCTCAGGTGCATTATCATGGACTCATCCTCCTCGAGCTGGTCCGGTACCTGGAACGGTTGCACTCTCCTTAAGAAATGTACGGTCATGCGCATATAGTGCCTGGCAAGCACCTCCTTGTCATCTTTGCAATCTGCCCAGAAGTCTTCAATATGGTATTGGTGGGTGTATGTCGGCCCCAGTGCCTTCCTGAGATGGCCATGTGGATCCATCCGTGGGTGGGTAGTGTACCAGTCAAGATGATATTCCTTAAGTTCCTTCTCAGAATTGCTGGCACATTGAGAAGTCTGCAGTCAGTACAGGCCCTGGTCGAGGGTCATGGGGTAGGAGATCCCCACAATGTCCTTGTTACTAAATATGGCCTAGATGTGTTGGAGCTGCCGAGAAAGCTCCAGGAGGATGATCTTGTCATTTGGGTACCGCAACAATCTGTTTGGCCGTTCTGTGAATCCTTGGGCCCGGATATAGGTAAACTGGGGGAACTGTATGAATAAGAAGGCGTATTCCTTCAGGAGCACCCTGGCGCTGTGGGAGACTCTCCTCTCAAAGTCTCTGGCGATCAGTCTGATGATGTGGCCAATGAAGGTGTCATTGACCTGGAAGTACTCCTTAAATTTGCGGTATTGAAGCTGAGGGTACTTGTCAAAAGGCTTGAGCCCTTGCCTATGCCCCTGATCTGGCACCACAAATAACCCACTATATTGTCTTTGGCCTGCCAGGGAGTACACCAGGTAGGAGGTCATGTAAAACTTGGAGCTCTTCTTAACGTTGACAAACTACTCATGGAAGCAGTTGCTAATGATGCCTCCCTAGTCGAACGAGACCTTGGTGTTCACGTTCTCATTCCCCCACAGAATCTGCTCAATGTAATAGGCCATCCATTCCTAGAAATAGGCGGCCGCTGGGAGGCCCATGACCTTGCTTAACATGGTCACTAGGTCATTATAGTCTTCGTGGAAGTCGCTACGGAACAGTTCTTGGGGAACCTTCGCAGTGCTGCCCCGTTTCTCCTTAAGCCAGTAGAGGTTGATAGATTTCATGCACCCCGACGGATTGGCATCCCACGCTGCTTGGCATTGTTCCAATGAGGGGACCTCCATATGTGGAAATGTGGGAATGTGGAATGTTTTCATGATTCCTTCTGGTGAAATATCGGCAAGGATGTTCCCCTCCTTGTCCATAATTGTTCTAGTGTCTGTTTGATAAGCCTCTTGGCAGGCCATCACTAGTTTGGGGTGCTATGAGAGAGGGAGGAAACCGATAGCCTTGGTGATTCCACTCTACTATATCAGTCTGGCGTTCTTTGTTGTAGGGTTAACCTTGACCCTTTGAGTGAACTCGTCTATGTCCACCTGACCAATGTTTGTATCTGAAATCTCCTTCCAGTCTGTTGAGACCTTTGACTAGAGTGGCTCACCCTGAAACTAAAAATTCATCTGATCTTTATCTTCTTTTCCCCGAGCGGTCCTCCCTGATTTCTTGCCCTTATCCTCTTCGGCGGAGGCCCCTAAAGTTCCTGTAGCTGATTCCATATATTCTGCAAACATGGGCAAAGTTAGTGCAACAAAACATCAGAAGTGTTTATGTTAGTACAAATTTCAAAGGTAACACATAAATTATTAATCAAGCATGTCATAAATCTTGCTTTTAGATGTTATCGATTTTCGTTACAGGGTGTTTGAACAATCCGAGCCCGGGGGGCCAGACTTCCCTGGCAGGAATGCTGTCTAAAAGGGAGAATGCGACTGAAAGTTCCCAGAGACCCTCCTTGGCCAAATTTCAATGTTTCGAAAGGCTCATGATGGACAAGAGAAAATTTTAGGACATGGGTCGAAGTCAGATTCTGGATTTGAGCTTGTTTGGGTTGATCTAAGGCACATCGGAGGTCCTAAGCCGGAAAGCAGTTAAGAGGCGGCTGTTGGCAATGGCGGACAGTAGGCAAAAATCAAGTAGAGGAAGTCTGGCGGCGGAAGTCCGAGGGCCGGGGTCCGCGAGGCCAAAGGACAACCGGCATGAGGTTATGGTTCAGGCTTGGAGGCTTCCGACGTGGTAGGGCCCTGTGGCCGGGAGGACGCGATGCACCAGCCGCCGTGAGATTTTTAGCAATTTTGTACGGCGGCGGCGAGGAGATGCCAGGGGCCCGATGGGCGGGAAGCCGAAAGAGGTCCGCTGTGGGGAACAGCGGAACCGTTACGAAGTTCCAAAGACGTAACTCCGGACGGCCGGGCCCGAAGGGTCTGGGGGCAGGGCAGACTTCATCAATATTTAGAAGGCCAAGGGAAGCCTAGGATCCAGATACCAGGTGAACGGGGGGAGAATTCTGACAGTAGGAGGTCAGCGGACTTCCGCGGATGGAAGTCCGGGACCCGAGTCCTAGGGACACAAAAGCTATCAGACTGGGAGAACGAGCCCACAACGATGACAAGGTCGGGGCCCGGGGAAGCAGGCGGCATATGGGACCTTACCGAGAAAGTCCCGCCTGGCTCAACGGTAGAAAAATGGCCATGGAACCCTGAGATCCGGGGCCCGAAGGCATCAATGATGCCACACTAACTCATCGCCAAACATCCAATAGCGAGAGCCAGAGCGAAGCTTGGATCATGGGAAGCCGGGGGATGAACTTCGCTTGACGAAAGGAAATCGCCCACAGAACACTGGGGACAGAGCCTTGAGCACACAAACGGAGGACTGACTGGTTTCAATTTCACGGCGGAGCCAAGATCGGGGTCCGACCATCATGAGGCAGGGTGGCTTGGGCAGTTTGTGACACGGCAAAATGCCACCAATAATCTGGGGATGGAAGCCCATTGACCTGGACCCGCCTAGGAGGACCACCGCCAGTCATGCAACCAAGATTTCAAAATTGGATGGTGAAGGTGGGAACCGGGCCCGAAGTAGCCGGTCGCCCTGTGCAAAGAATAGCCACGCGATGGAAGAGTTCCGGATCGGCGACAAGTGCACATCTATTATGTTTTGCTGTTTTCAAGATATGGGTAATGGGTTGGGTGATGGCGGCGGTGAGCAGGTTGGGGCCTGAGGGGCGGGCGACCACCGGAGGCTCGCTGTCACAGACGATGAGCCTGGGACAGAAGTTTGGGGTCGGACTTCCAGGGCCCGGGGCCTGAAGGGGCAGGCACTGCCCGGGAAATCTCTGATGAATTTTAAACAGAAGACGGTAGGGTGGGCCTCGAGGGGCGGAAAGATGCCCGGGGAATGCCGCAAAGGGTGGCAAATGCAAAGGGAAAGCCCGATAAGGGAACCCCAGCGGCCTAGGGCCGCTCTAGAGTCAAAATTCCAAAGGGAACCTACGAGGCCCCAGAGGGCAGCAAAACCCAGAAACAGAGGCATGGTCAATTTATGATGAAACCCTGGAGCAACATCGACCATGTGGAACATCAAAAAAAGAGGGGCATGCAAAACGAGGTGGCCTCAAAAGACCCGATGAGGCGAAAGAAAAGAGGGTCCCCGTTCTAAACGGGGCATGTGTGCTAAGGGCACAACAAGATTGTTTTGATGCATGTGCCTCAAATTTTTGACATGATGATTATGTGTATAACATGTTGCGTAATCATCTACTTCAACATGAGTGATCCAAAAAATGTGTTCATCACTCTCAGCTATATAATGTTCACATGTTTTTCTAGCTTATGTACGTTTAAATAAATAGTAATCATGTTGCAAAAAAAATGAAATTAGATTGGCCAAGTAAATATTAGAAATGCAAGTGTAAAAATTAAGAACTAAAGTATTGTCTATAGAAATGAAACCATGTGTATGTAGATCATAGAATTTGATTTGTTTGCAAGTTTTATGTATCAACTGCATTGACCATATTTTATGCATGAAATCTCACACAGTTTTGATTTAATGCTTAAATAAAAATTTATTGTGTGCTTTTTGGTTTCATGTTTATGGATAGCATGTTATATGTGATGAACTATGCTCATTTGTCTAAATTGTAGCTATGACAGAGACCATTGGTTGCAAATGAATTGGGGATCAAAGATTCATATTGTTATGAGTGGACCTATTTTTTCAACATGCTCCAAGGTTAGATTGTTGTATCATTTTCTTGCTCTCTTTGCAATGAAATTTAAACTTTGCAATGCATCTAAGTATTATCTATTAGGAGAGTTGTGAACAATAAAGGGCAATGCTTGTTCAAGAAACTAACTTGCAAAATAGACAGATGGGAATAGTTAGTGACATCTTATGTAATTCATAAACATGAAACTATTTTCCCTTGACGAGCATGCTAGTTTTTCAAACAAGGATATGCATAATTGTAATCATGGAATATGGATTCCATTGGTTAAATATTTACAAATAACTGTGATTTGTTTTTGGTGTCATAATTTTTTTAATAGAAACCAATAATAGACATAGTGTGCTAATGATGCATTAATTGCTTCAGTGTGAAAGAGTCCATTGGAAAAGTTAACACAATTTACATTAGTGATTAAACATTTGTTAGCATATGCAATGTTCTACTTTCCTAATTTACTTAATCAAACATGAATAGTATACGTGCTACAACCAATAGCCAAACAAATAAATCATGGTTCTTAAACATGAAAAATATGTCCATGAGCCCCAAGTACACAATGCTTCCATATTTTACTAATTTTCTAAGACTATGATTATTAATATACTTACTACAAGATGATAAAATTTGGTTAAGCAAGTGAACATTACAAATGCAAATGAGTAATTGAGTGGCAAAGCTCATACAATTTAGATTTAATTCTTCAATATTTGGAAAAATTTATTGTGTGCTTCCCTATTGCATGTTTATCAATGGCATGTTCTATGTCGTACAGTGTGCTTATCTTTCTAAATTGTACTTGTCACAGGAACCATCTATTGCAATTGAAGTGTAGGAAACAGATCTATATTGCTACTATTAGACTTGGTTCTTCAATAACAATCTACAAGTCCATATTCTTGTATCATGCTCCTACTTTGTTTGCAATGAAATTTAATTATTCCAATGTGTGAAAATTATGAATTGGAAGAGCTGTGAACAATAAAGGAGAACACTAGTTCAAGAATCTGATTTTCCAAAGAAACAAATGGGCATATTATATGACATGCTATTCAATTCATAAACATGAAACTATCTTTTTCTCTACATCACATTACTTTTGCAATCAGAAATATGCATAATTGCAATCATGGGATGTGGAATTTATTTATTAAATATTTTGCACAATTTATGTTGTTTTTCTATTTTTCTTAAACGACTATTAATAATAGACCTACTACATTAATGAAACACTTGTTGTTGTAGTTCCAAGTAGTGCATTGGTAAATGCTATGCAATTTGCATTCAATGATTAAATGTTTTCCAAAATATATAGTATCCTATTCTCTTGAATTAGTTAAACAAAAATGTATGATAGGGCTTGCACAAGATAATTAAATTTGATTAGGCAAGCAAATATTAGAATTAAAAATAACAAAATTAAGAATTAAATGCATAGTGCATGTGAACCCACAAAATTTGCAAAAATATATGTCGTATTCTCCCAATTTACTTAAACAAAATTGAATAGTAGACATAATAGCATTTAATACAATAGATATACATTGATAGACAAGTGCGTCATATCCAACACATATGATACAATTGCAAAGTTGGCCTACTCCAACATGTAGTGAACATATAGTTAATTCATGAAATGTTAGGCATGCTTGAAAATAATGGCTTCTCTCATTTTCTATTAGTTTAAGTAGGTCCATTTTTCATTTTCCTTTAACCAAATTATGAAGATAGGGCAAAATTATATATTGTGAAAAATATTTAATCAAAGGATGCATATTGTGTGAACTTTTGCGGCATTCTACTAAGTACCTGAAATAGAGAATGCATGTTTAATGCACTAATGAAAATTCATGATAAATAGCTAGCACAAACAAAAGCAGACTATGCATAATTATTTCATGGAATATGACAAATGTGTTGCTTTTTTCTTATTTTTTTTTCAAAATCTTTTGTGTTTTGAGTTGTGAATTGTTGTCTTCGACGTTTGTTGCTCTATACAATGCTTGAACAAGCCAGGAGCTCTACAAATGATGTGCAACTGCTAAGTAGCTTTTCCATTTAGCACAAATTAAAAGCAATAGTTACCTATGATTTCATGAACAAACTTTATATTTAATGCTTGTGTACTCATCACTTCTCAAACACTGCTCACATAAATTGCATTGAGGGCATTAAAGATTTATTCACTAGTTCATGATTAAATATTTCCCACAACTTATAGTGTACGCTTAGTTTTCTAATTTATGTAAACAAAAATGAATAATATACATATTCCAACTAACACAATAAGCAAGTATTTCAAAAGAAAATTCAACAAATGCAAATGTAAGGTTCTTGGGCCTTTCAACAAAAACTAACAATTGCAATTGTGAACCATGAACCACAGAGACAATGATAAAATTTGCAAAAAAAAAAAACATCATAAATTTTTGCAAAGATTCAGATATCAAATAAAAATTTTCCATGCTTTGTTGATAGGCTACTAGCCATCTAGGTTGTAAACAAATAATTAATGCATTGAACATGTCCATGGTCAACTAGACTCTACTCAAAGCATGTCATATACTTTTCCCATTTTCCTTGTTGGATTTTGTAACAATAAGCAATATTATTAGTTATCAAGTATCACAAACACATAGACAAACCAAACAAATTTCCCCTATTTTCCTATTTTACTTAAAGGAAAATGAAAAATTGACCTAGTCAAACCGATAGAAAAAGAGATAAACTATAATTTCCTAGCATAAAAAATATGCGCTTAAATCTCGACTATAGGAAAAACACAAAAAATATTTTAAACAAAAAAATCTCATTGGCCAAGTGGCTAATTCAAAAGCAAATGTATCACTTGCAACAGTTTTTGTTTTTTTTCTATTGGCTGGAGCATGTCTACTATTCATTTTTGTTAAAGTAAATTATGAAGATAGGAGAACATTATATATTTTGCAATTATTTAATCACTAAATGCAAACATGTTTAGTGCATTAAATAGTATGACTGGTGATTCAAAACAAGTGCAAAGTCTTGTGTGTTTTTAGGTCTACATTGTCTTGTTGCATGTTTTATAAGTATGTTAGGCTCTACAATTGTGCAAAGGTAACACAGTTTTCTTTGAACGACTTTCACAAATAGCATAGTTTTTGTGGCTAAATCAATAAGCATTAAAACTAAATACATTGGTCAACATGATTTAAAATGTGTAGGAATTTGATGCATTGAATATGTATTCAGTGCTCCAATGGCTATCATCCTATTAGCAAAGTTTGCAAAAGTTGTATTTAATGCCTCGATGTTCATGAAAAAATATTGTGTTGGTCTATCTTTTTGAAAATTTTATTATTTGCTTCTATGTTTAATGCTTATGAACAACACATAATGCATTTAACATGAATTTTCTACATCAATAATAATGCCTTCCTATTCTATCAATTTACTTTAACAAAAGTGAATAAAAGGAACACTCTAAGCAATAGAAAAAGAGATAAATTACTTATTGTCTTTTATTTGCAAATGAAACCATTGCAATATGACATTCAATTTTTCCATTTTGTGGTTGGTTGTTACATTATTAAACTATTCACATTTTTCCTAAGGTAATCTTTCCTTTGCAAATGTTCTTTGTCTTGTAAACAATAGAACGTTTCTCTCTGCTTCAACATTCTTTACAAAATTTGTAGATCATATTCTTGTGCATTAATCAAAGGAAAAATTTGTCTCCACTCTATAATGGCATATGTTCACATGTAATACTTTTTCCATTCTCATTATTTACGCACTTAGTTAGGAAAGACATAGAGAAGCATTTATGTATACACCTGTTCACTACTAACAGATTACAAGGTATTGAGATTGATACATACCACTAGACTGAGTTTATTGTTTTGTTCATACTTTTCAATATTGTAAACATATTAGAATTTTAGTCATTTATAGTTTGCACAAAGAAGAGTAGCACATGTACTTTACGTAATAGAAAAAGAAATCAACGATAGAATTCACACTTGAAATATTCAATTCATAGGTGATTAGGTTTTCTTTGATTCTCCAAATTCCATAAACAAGATTTTTCCAATCAATTGTTAAAACCTAGAAAGACTTTGTTATCTATTATTAAATACATTGTTCACTTGTACAATACAATTCTTATTAATTGCAATATTCATTGAGCATTAATTGCTTTATGTTTATGGGTTGCATATAACATGTCATTGAGTATGCTCATTTGTCTCATTTTTCCCTCTAATAGGACCCATTGGTTACAATTTGAGCGTGAGACAAAATTTTGCATTGTTGCAATTACAATTGATTGTTAAGCAAGGAAATATAAGGTCAGCATCTCAAAAAACTCTTGCTTCTTTTTTTATAGTGCAAAAATTAACATTTATACAAAAGAACAAATTTCTTACCCTCCATTTACATGCATACTACATAAGGTTAAACATATATGCATATTAAGGCTTATTATCCTTTCCAACAGGGTGATCCCAAACTATACACTGAAATTATTATTTTTAACTAAATCTTCACATTCACGCACTATAGCAGCTAAACCATGAGGAATTTGAAGATGATGTAAACTAGCGTCTCATCACATTTTGTGTGTAGATTCTAAAAAAAAATTGGAATTAGATTGCACTTCTTTAAATTCCATCTCCCATGAAAATTGGTTTTTTTCATAAAACAACATTTTTTTAAAATCATGCACACCATATAATGCATAACTTTGTTTCCATGAAGGATAAAATTCTAATTCTTTCCAATTTAGATTTGTAACTTCGATATCTAGTTCTTCGACTTAGTTTTTTATTTAATATTTTTTCTTTAATCAAGTTTCAAAGTCAAATTAATTAAAATCTAGACATAGCATGACCATATAACACGTAAATTTTATTGTATGTATCAAAAAATAAAATGTTGGATCAAGGACTCCAATATCTAGTGCACTCATATTTTTCAAAAAAAATTTTGATAATCTTCTATTTTTCCACATGTGTAGAACAAAGAGCTTCATTTTGGGTGAAAACCTATATTTAATAAACCTTAAAAAAAAATAGATAATAAAACCAAAACATATTAAAATTATATTTGTTGGATAGCTCATTTTGAAGGCTACTTGATACCAGTTGGGTTTGTGAAGTCTCCTCCATTTTCATTCTCAAATCGAGCTTCGAAGTGCAAAATTCTAGACATTTTTGGTGCATGGGAGGGAGAAGGTGAAAAAAGGGTGGTTCAGTCAAACCCAAAAAATATGTTCAGTCAAATAGGGGTTCAGTCAAACCCAATTTTGAATGACCTATTTTAAAATATAATTAAAAAATGTATTTCAGAGGGGTTCGGTCAAACCTACAAAATTTGTTCGGTTGAACCCCCTAACATGAATCAATTTTATTGTTTTTTTTTGCCATTTTTTAATATTTTTATTCTATAATAGATAATATTAATATAAATCTTAGAAATTATATACTTTTTATATTATAATATAAAATATATTTATTATTATAATATATTATAATAATAGTATATAATTATTATAAATTATATACTTTTTATTTTGAGAAGTTGGTGGAGGTTTCACATGGATTTTTTGGTGTGAGATTATATATTAAAGTGGAGAAGAAATAAGAAAAAATTGTATTTTCTTGACCTCATTCTTCTTGAAATTGTAGAGTATTTGAAAAGCACAGTATTCTTTAAAGTCTCCATTGGAATTGAATAGGAACTAACAACAAAGAAAAAATATTGAGAACATTATATCTCTATCATTTATCTTAATGTAACATGTTCAAATGAATTATAGTGGTATAGGGAGGTGTTGGGAGAGAGATAAATAGTATATGGTTAAGAGTAGAGGGTAGAGGATTTAAGGGTTAAGGGTAGAGGGGAGCTCGAGATAGGAGTGAGTGAGTGAGAGAGAGAGGGTTTAAGGGTTTAAGGCTTAAGGGTAGAGGGTAGAGGGGATCTAGAGATAGA
>VDFB02000017.1:189026712-189067099 GCA_007258455.2 Sequoia sempervirens
ATATATATATATTTACAATAATATATATATATGTGCATATATATGCCAATAAAAATACACACAGTCATGAAAGGAGGACTGTAAAAGTATTTTTTTAAAAATACCCAGATTGGGCAACACAAAATTTCTGAGAACAAACTGAAACCCCATGGAAACCTCAAAATTTGACACAAAAAAATTCGAAATTTATTCTAAGTTGAAAAGAGATTTTCCCCAACCCACAATTTTTTTTATAAACCCAATTGAAACTTTCAAAATTGTTTCCAGATTTCCCATTGACAGCTTGAAGATAATTCTGGTTCAAATTGTTTTCAAAACAAAACAAATTTTCAAAACTCCCATTTTCAAGTTTGAATTATGTTTCTATGATGGTTTTTTTTGAAATGCAAAGTTTATTTTCTTTTGAAACTGTTTTGAGCCATTTCAAACAAAAATTGTTTTAAACCAACAAAAATTGCATGAGGAAGAGAAAGAAATCATGGTCACCTTTTGTTTTCTCCAAGTTTTTGAAGAGTTCTTCAATGGAGATTGTGCTCTTCCAAATTTTCTCCACCACCAAGCTTTTTCCAAATTCCTCTTCACAATTTTTCTCCAAGCATTCTTCAAGTTTTCCTCCTCCTCTCTCTCCAATTTTTAAATTTTAAAAAAGATAATTCAAAAAAAAGAAGGCATTTTCCTTATGGCCTCCAAAAAAAAGGTCAAACCCCTAATTTAGCCACCCACCAAAAGTTATTGCAAACTTAGATATTTTGGATATTTCATTTTTTGAAAAACAATAAAACAATCTTATTTTCCCTTTTTAAATGCATAAGCTCAATTAAATTCAAATTTCATTTACCCCACCATGCTAGCTAAATTTATTTTATTTCACAAAATTAAATCCAACTATTACATTTAAAATAAATCATTTTTAAATTTTATTTTCTTACATTAGGAATGCAATACAACTTCGAAATATATATATATATATATATATAATCTTTTGTCTCATCATTTAATAATGCTAACACCTTTGGACTAATTTACTTAATCCACAATAAATCTAATTCACGGTTAGATTATTCATCAATTGCATTAAATCAACTAATAAATCAATGAGCACTCTATTATGCATTTTTGGCAATAAAATTAAATAAAGCAACGCCGTTTCACAAGGAAATTTAAATCATGCATGCAAAGGGAGACAAGATGACAAGACCAATAGCTTAACCCAACTGACAACCCGATGACCCACTATGGCTAGGGTGATGTCACGACACAGAAACCCAAGCTACTATCTCCCAATCATTTCCGTTGAACAAGGGACATGCTCAGACCTGTGAAATCAGGTGGAGTCAATGTCTGGTACCTGCATCCTGCACACAACCTGAGTGTCGAACAAACATTCATATATATATATATATATATATAAAATCAAAACACACCGTGAAGAGGAAGTTGTGAATCACAGGGCACTCTGCGAGTGATGTGATCTACCAATACAATATCGCTACTGACATTTAATCATTACTTGCAAATCAAAACATTCAATAATTCACATACATGATAATTTAATCCTAACATGAAATAATTCATCTGATAATACCATCACATCAAAACAAAACATCCTGTGATCAAAAGTAATCCAACGTGCTAACAAGGCAAAATATACATAAAACACTGTTCGATCAAAATGTGTTACAACCCCCATTAAATTCTCAAAAAAAATTGTAAAAAAATGTTGAACAAAAAGCATGTCATGCTCTTTTATCATCACTAATATAAAAGTGATATTCTTTCTTAATGGATCATTCTTCATCTGTACTCTCAACACCATCCAGTTCTGATTGTGCATGTCGATAACACACATGAACCATAATAGTGATCTTCTTTGAAAAGTAATACTCTAATTGAATCTCCTTTTGATATACATAGGACTATTTTTTTGCAAAGTCAACTACTGATAGAACTATTCCAAGTGGGAAAGTATCTCTCAATGTTTGTAACTATTGTGCTTGCCACTTAGAAAAAAAGGAATGTTGTATGTATGGTTGTATCAATTTTCAAAAATCTTCCATAAATTTTCCAATAGGAATCTCCTCTTCTACATAGTTCAACCTTGTGCATTCTTTCCCAAAATTTGTTTGAAACTTTACATACTTGTACCTATGTGAGTAAAATATGTGAATAAGTAATAAACCACACAATCAATGAAACATTATATTCGAGAATTCAAATAACAATCTAATCAAATTGCAACAAATAAACTCTCTAAAAGCAGTACTTACCTCTTGCAATTTATTGTCTTTGTTAGTTTAGTATCCTCCTTTCTTGAAGGAAATTTAGCCAAATTTCCACATGTCTCACAAATTCCATTTATGTAGTTTATTTGAGGTCCATTTTCATGATCGCATAATATATCCTTTATGAAAAAACCTGCCTATTTAGGAGGTGCATTTTGAAAACCACAACTTTCTTCTCTCATATTTTGAAACACCTAATAGTAGAGATCAAATTCAATATGATAACAGAAACAACAAGTTTCAAAAAACTTGTTTATCTTCACATAATAGGGCTTTAACCTTTCAAACATTGTTTTCCCAATCTTTATATGAGGATATGTATTACAAAAGTTCATATACATCTCAAATTGTGCTATGTCTAGCCAAATTTTGATATGGTTTTCATAAATACCAAGCCTAATCCTGTGTCTCATAACATCCCTAGAATTTGATGATGGATGAGTATGATCATGCCAAAAACCTGAGATAAAGTTCCTAACAACATCTTCAATCCTATCAGAATAGGGAGCTCTACACACAATTGCCCAATTTCCTTCTGAACTCTCATCCAAAAACTTTCTCTTTTTCTCATATTTTATTAATGTGGTTCTACTATAACAAATTTTAGCTAAAACTGCAGACATTTTTATTTTTCTTGCTATATCTTGATGTACAATAGATGTCAACATCACCCTTCTTGTAGTGGCATTATCAACTGATCGAGATCCTTTCCCAATGGAATCTAAATCCTTTTTAACATTTTGAGCAATATCCTTTTGTAATCCCATGTGTTTCTTCTTATTTGATGCCGATTGTACACCCAACAATTGTAATGACTCTTTTAGCTCATTACGAAGAAGTAAACATGATAACAATTAGGTTTTTTCAAGTGTATAAAGATGATTGAAATGATCATTGATTATTCCATTTACAAATTTATTCATTGACCTCTTTCTCTTATTATAAGGCTGGTTGGCATAACATTTCAGTTTCTCCATATCCATTTCAAGTAAATGATCTAAATTTCTATAAGAAATTTGTTTCCTCACCTTTTCAGCTAGTTTTATATGCTCATCCATCCATACCAGTAGAAGGAAGTGATCCTGACCCCTCTCCAACATGCATTGTTTGAACTTGGGCCTCCTCCCTATCTTCAAGTTCCATGTGTTCTTTAGCGGATTCATTTGATCCAATATCTAGATTTGGCTCGACTTTAGCATGAGAACTTCCTGCTTATTGAGCCCTTTCTAATTTCACAAAATATTTTGCAAAGAAAGTGAGAGGTGATGGTATATAAGTGAAGTTTATGTATGCAAGCAAACAAAGTGATAAGACATGATGCTATAAGTGAGAGAAGTTTCAGATAGTTTTATATGCTCATCCATACCAATAGAAGGAAGTGATCCTGACCCCTCTCCAACAAGCATTGTTTGAACTTAGGTCTCCCCCTAACTTCAAGGTCCATGTGTTATTCAGTAGATTCATTTGATCCAATATCTAGATTTGGCTTGACTTTAGCTTGAGAAATTTCTACTTGTTTGAATTTACATGCAAGCAAAGAAAGTGGGAGACTATGAGTTATTTTCCATGTTTTGTCTACGCCTCTTTTGACAATTCACACACTTGAGAGAGAGAGAGAGAGAGAGAAGAAACAAGCATGTACCTTGTTTCTTTCTATGATAATTTTCCAAGTTTTATTCACGCCTATTTTTCCTTCTTTTGACAATTTTCGTTGAGACGCATTTTTTCTTTTTCTTTTTTGTCCAATTTCTTCTTCAAGCTAAAGATGACTCAAAACAAATCCTCTACCAACTTAGTTAAATTATCCTCCAAATTTTTCCTTGATTGATAAAAATGAAAAGTTGTCTCTCCAATATTTGCCTCCTTGATAAATGTGCAAAAACCTCTTCTCCAAAATTTGCACTCCAAGTGATATAAATGTGAATTAATCTTGAAATTGGATATGGAATAATGAAAAATAAGCTTGTATTTATATGCATATGGGAAAAAATTATTCTAGTGTATGGAATAACTAGATCCTAGTTTAAATGAATCAAGTGGTAATCAAACAAGTTATTTCATTGTGGAGTTTGTTGTTATTTAATGTATAGGTATGCAACATATCTAGTAATTTTAGAATTTTGTTACTTGTCAAAAAGATAATAGAGGTATAATTTGAATTGAATTTTCTTAATGTAAAATTTAACATAAAATTTTATAACTTAGAGGGAAAGTGTTTGAAGGATGGTATATAATTATAAAAGGAATGTTCCTACCTCTTCTTTATAATTATATTTTTTTATCAACTCCTCAATGGTTCATGTTGCTTAAGTCATTTTTAAAAAATAGGAATTTTGTGTACCACAAAGTGATGCACTTTATTTGTTCTTATTTTCTATCAAGATTATAATTTCATCATTTTTATTGAATTTTAAAACTAGAAGAACATGTGCATTAGTAAATAGGCTTGTAAATACACTCATTTATAAAGTATCATTAGTTTATTTGAGCTTGGGAGTCATTTATTTTATAATTTTTTACTACTTATTATAAAATTCAATGGGTGTGTGTGAAAAATATTTATTGTGATCAACATGAATGAACTTAATTATAAAGTGGCATTCATTTCCTAAAATTATACTAGAGATCAAATGTATATCATATAAGGAAATGTAAGTTCTAAGAGATCATCAAATAAGAAAATGTATGTATATTAAATATTTAAAGAAAATGTATACATATATCATATAAACATGTAAACATAAGCAAAAAAATGTAAATACATGTAAATAGATTCAATGTATAAAGATAACATGTTATAAGAAAAGAGGAAAATGTATGTATATATCATATAAGAAAATGTAAATTAGAGATCATCAAATGTCGCATACTAAAGATCAAATAAGAAAATGTATGTATATCATATAAGCAAATGTAAGTTAGAGATCATCAAATGTCGAATACTAAAGATCATCATATAAGAAAATACATGTAGTAAAGATCATAAATCTAGTATGTAGGGCCTAATATGAATGTCAACTCCTAGTCAAATGACGATCTGAATGAGAACCATCCTGCTCTGATGGAAATGTTGAGCCCTACAAATAAAATTGTGTACAAAATATGTTCAATAAATATTATTTATATTAAATTATAAATTTTATGAAAGTTATTTTTAAGAATTTACTTGTATTTTTAAATATATATCTAGATCTATGCATACATATGCATGTACATATACACGTGTATATGTAAAAATTTAAAACTCACATGTCCACTGGTAGCAAATCCATCCATAGCCATGTCAATGTACACGATATGGACCAAGGCTAGGAGTGACATGAGGTATGTTCACCTACAATATATACATATATATATATCAGTACATGAATACCTAGTTAAAACTAAAATTTAAAAATAATTAAAAATGAATTGAAACATGCACATGCACACATACATGCACATCATCTGATATTGAATTACCTGAGTCCTCTAAAACAATCGCCTTCACCATATCAACCAAATGGTCAAGTAGTGAACCAGTATCTGAATCCATCTGATCTATCCCATGTCATGCCAAAAATGATGAGTGAAGAGGACTATGCAAGTGAGATGGCATCGACAATGATGAACCGAAACCAATCAACATCTCAGTAAAACCCATAGTTTGTGCAGTTGTCGAATGATCTATAGGTGGATCCTAATGTGCACTAGAGTTGCACTAAGAATGGTGGGATCCTGGAAGTGAACAGGCTCTATGTGCCAAATGATATTTGACATGCTCTACACTGATGCCATAGTCTGATGTAATGAAGGAAAATGCCTCCAAGAGATCCTCAACCAAACAATCCAAAGTCTTATGTGCCGTATCTCTTGTAAGTTCCTCAAGCTCTGTGGGAGTAGAGATGCCCATTGTTGTAAAAGGATCCATGGTGGTCCACTATACTAAAAATGGCATGGATCGGAAACATCTAGACATCAAATATTGATCTACACAATTAGTAGATATCCTAGTGTTGGCAACTACAATGTCACCTAATTACTTCCTTTTGGGAAGCAATGACAACCTCATCTACTATGGGGGCTAAAGTTGAGGTGAGAGAAAAAGACCTCTCACCAACCAATACCCTAAACACTGGGGCTAGTCCATCTGCTTGATGATAGGTGGGCCTATCAGAAATCCTACCACGCCCTTGACCAGCATATGGTGGAATGTCTAGGTAATTGACTTTGAGGCCCAAATCGACCTCAGCATACAACTGTTGAACAAAGTATAATGGAATCTGTTCATTGTTTAGGTATTGACCATGTGTTGTGATAAATCATGGGTAGATTAATGAGGCCATAGCACAATCGACACATCTAGTGACCTGGTATCCCCTTACCTTACGTACATTTTGATAAAATGGAAAATAAGTGTTTTTTATCATTTCTTTGGTCACACTATCTATTTAAGGGGAACCTCACCATGTACTTCTTCCCGCATGAGGGAAAGAGTAGCAGCTACTCTATCTGGGGAAAATGCACTAGTCCTCTCAAGTTCATCTCTTAGTTTTTCTAGACTATATAATATTGACATGCATGGTTCATAATATATCCCTGGGTTTGCACCCTGTGCTAATGAGTCTCTCAATTTCTTAATCTCATTAGTGGGATTGCAAACAAATATTCTAGAGGTGGAACATCTACATTTTCTATGTTATATATGTATGTACACCTAAAAGAGCAATGAGACCTTTGTAAGTAATATATCTAGATATAGAGAACATAAATCTAAAATAGTTCTAATAATTCATCTACTCATCAATAATATTTTCATACCATTAACAAAAAAACATTCAACATATATCATAGTTTTTAATAATCAAAACATTCAAATTACTAGATTTCACACAAAACATAATCTAAAACAATTCTAAAATTTAAATTTACAAGTGTGCACTCTAGTACAAAATGTGCCATTAAAGACTTAATTTTTTTTTATAAAGGTTGCATCTAAGAGTTATTTCCTACAACTAGTAATAAAAGGAAAGCATCATTACTTAACATTGGTGGTCATGTAAAATCAATTTAGTCATTATTGAAGGTACAAATAAGAGAAGAAAATGAGAGAGATGATAAGCTTGTAAATATGATTTCTAAATTATTGGAGCAATATTTTGATAAAGAGGAAATGAAAAGAATTAGAAATAAACCTCCTCATATCCATAAAGAAAATATGATAGGTGGAAGGGACACATGCACATAATATTTATCATGAAAGTTACCATACAATGTACAAGAACATGATACTAAGGAACAAAGATTTCTTATAAGTACACAACAAACCTAGATGAAGACTTAACCCTAGTACAAAAAGAAATAAATAATGAAAGAATAGGAGAAAATGAAGATTTAATCTTTGTACATATTTTTTCTATTACCTCAAATCTTATAGATAATATAAAATCCTCCATATGAAAATATGGTTATATTTACTCATTTAGATAATATTAATGGTTATTTTATTAGGGTATGTGTAGGATCATGATGGGCCAAAAAGTGGCAATATTATGGGTATTTGTAGGGTATGTGGCTGATGACTTTTTTTACCCAAAATTGATGAAACGAAAAGGGTTTTTAGAGGAGATTCTTAGCTTTCCACCAATATAAATTATGCTTTAATTTGAATTTAATAAATAATTATTATTCATTTTCTATTAGAATTACAACTAAAGTCCTAATCGATAATCTTATTGAAAAATCTATAACTTTCAAACGGTATCACATTTTTTGAATCCAAAACATGCGTCACATTCTATGCTTCACATACTATAGAATTAAAAAAAAAAAATTAAATTTCATGAAGTTTTGACCATGTAAAGGTGATCAGACATACGAGTTTTTATATTTTTTAAAAGTTGTAATAAAAATTCATAATTAATTATTTACTTGGAAAAATATTATCATTTTATTATGGTTAGGGTGGTCAGACAAACACCTACTTCTTATTTTTCCCTAAAATTTAAGTACTACTGCATTGAAATTTCAAATTTTCACCAATAGATTTTATTTATTTTTAAATAAACCTAGTAGTTTAGAAACTACATTCAATTTTATAGAGATTATATTTTTACATATTTTTGAAATAATATAGATAACTTATTCAAATTTTTACATCAAGTTTCCTAACACTAATTTTTCTGAATTTTTTGCCACTTAAGGGCCTATTTTTCCATGATGATCTTGCACATACCCATTACTCTTATTTTTATAAATTTCATGGATATTATAGTAAAATAAATCAATTCTTACATTTTTTAAAATTAAAAAGTTGCCTATACAAATTCTACAAATAGATAATGGACTATATGTGCATAATGATGCAAAATGATCAATCCTTGATGTTCCAAATCATTGAAGAAAGATGGAATGATGCACATAATTGGTTGTAGATCCAAGTCTCCCAAAAGAGGAAGGAATTGAAGGCTTTATATTTTTATTAATAGACTATATTAAGTGTTATCATGGTTAATTATGAATTTTAATAGTTTAAATGTAAAAGGTAAAGAATCTTTTAGGAAGAGAGCTATTAATTGTATGTTTAGAAGATCTTATGAGTCTAGATTGATTATATATTATTTTACAAGAAATAAAATTGGTAACATGTAAACATAATTGAGAACTTTAATTTATTTAGAAGGATGATTTTATTTGGAAGCTAGTCATTAGAATGATAGACATGATATCAAATTTGATTGATAAGTATATGATAGATTATGTGATTGACTCTATTGTTTACCCATGTTATAAATTATTTTAAGTTATTTATAAAATTAAGGGCTTAAGTTTGAAATTATTTGTCTTTATGCATTAGATGATTACCAATGAAGATGTCCCTTATAAGGTTCAATGTAATGATGGAAAATAAAGATGAAAAGTATTGAGGACCTATATTTTGTTTTAATGGCATAATAAGATAACCCTCTACTAGCAAATGAAAAATTGTATGTGCTTCATTGCGTAATTATTGAAATTGAGACCCTATAATTTGATAGAAATTAGGATATATGGATTGATCTAAATGGAGCTATATAAAATAATTTAAGAATAGTAGATCTATTATATGTGACATAAAGCCCCAATGTCTCATTTGTATTAAAATATGGGGATGATGTGGCTATTTTAAGGCCCAAAATTTCATGTGTTAAGAGCTCATAAACATATAACATTAATTTTTTGGGGAATTTGTACCAAATACCTTTTTCCAAACACAACTTTTGTTTAAAATACCTCAAGAACTATGAATGAAATTAAAAATTTCCTATTAAAGACCATCAAGGAAGATCTTAATGCCATATGTGGCTTCCTTTTCCTATTATATAAAATTCAACTAAAATAGATTTTAAAAAATAATTCCAAAAAATTAGAGGGGTCCAACCATGTTTTCAATTAATTTAAAACTATTATTTTAGGATTTGTTAATTTTTAAATTTATATAAATTTCTTATATTATTTTGAATTAAAATGATAATAGTGCTCCATAAATTACACAAAATTGAATGTTATTAAAATTTTGGTTAAAAAGTAAGAAGGTTAGCCTTTAAAGCCATTGAGGAAGGTATTGCTACTACAAGTGGTTTATTCATGAAGGGCTTGAAGTCTCATAAAGAAAGTAAATAAAAGAGGAAGGAACATATAGATGATTTCCTCACAAGTATATATAAATGTTTCTACTTGATTATTTATTTCATCCTAGAAGGAAACTATAAATGTTGTTTATCCTATCACTTTTATCTTATAAATAATATTAGATGCATGTGACTTGTTAGCTTCCATTTTCATTTACTCATGTAATTTAAAAATCTATTATTAGAGTTGCACATGGGAAAAAAATGAGCTCCCCTCCACCAAGGGCTTATTTTTTTCTTATACCAATTTGAGAATTTTATTATTTCAATTCTTAATCCTAATCAAAATGTGGTGAAGGGGAAATAAAACCCATCCAATAAGTGTTCCCCAATCCCTTCAAAAGGAAAACTTGTGTATTATCCAAAGGCTATCACTATTAGGATTCTAGCTTCTAGTTCTACTATTTCTAGAATAGTACTAGAGCCTAGATTGATGGCTCCCTTGTCTCTCCTATGGATGAGGATCCCTCTAAGATTGGTTGTTCCACCCCTTCGAATGAGATTAGTAACAAGGTTTATGAGTGTGTTAAATAGGGGAAGAGGTTGGGTATATAATGCACTTTAGACATGGTTGTTGAATGTAAAATTATTTAGACCATGAGAGGGTTGAACAATTTATAAAGAATTGGAAGAAAACTATAATATATAACATAGCATCCTTAAATGGTTCAAATTTTAAATGAAATAATGAAAGAAAGAATAAGAAAACTGTATAGCTAGATCAGGGAGGAGTAATCTAAAAAACAAAGATTAGTGTAAAATTATTTGAAAATAATTGGAGATAAAAATAATCTAATTTAATAGTTTTTAACATAAATGAACTTCAAGATAGGATTATGTAAGTGAAAAAAAAGTTCTATTGCCTTCATTGAACCTAAATTTATCTAGTTAAGTATGTCTAAAATTAAGAATTCACACTAGAATATCAATATTCCATAAGAATCTCATAAAGAGGATGAATTTAATGGAAGATAATATAAAATCCTCCATATGAGGATGAATTTTATCATTACATTATGAGTGAATCATCTCAATTACATAGCCAAGCACATCAAAAATTGATAGATTGGAAAGAAAAATAATTACACATTTATCATATTTTTATATGTATAAAGTTTCTACCATCAAACTATTTATACTTATAGATTGCATAAAACTATAAATTTAATCATTATTCCTAATTTATTAAGAACAAATCTAATAAATTTTAACTTCATATTGTATACTTTTTATAAACATCTCACTAATCCAACCATATATTTTATATATGTTAAATTTAAATATATAATAACAAAATACAACTTCTAAATATGATAGTAAATCTAATCAAACACAACCCAAATGTAGGATAATGACAAGAATCTTAATCTATACCATTATTTTGAGTTTGGTTTAATAGAAATTGTAAAAATTTATAATCCTGAAAAAAAAAGAATAAACTAAGGATCATTTTAACAATGGTGAATTAGTGCCTAAAGATTGGCCTAAAAAATTATAATATTCAGCATTCTCATCACAAATGATATATGAAAGCTAAGGATCATTTGGTTATATATTTTCATAGATTTAAAATTTTAATATTTATTACTATAACATGTTCATTTATGGGAATGACATCTTTGAAAAGTTTATAGAAGGCCATAGATGCTCCACTTTTGCATGATTTCTAAGGTTTTAATTGTGATGGATTGATATATTCCAAGAATTTATAAGTGAAGTATATTCATATATATGTATTTGTTTGAGTGTTTAAAATTAGTTAAAAAATTTCTCTTACGGATTTATGAAAATATGACATCTTGTGCAAATATAACTTAACTTTTAATTTATCATTTATGGGAATGACATCTTCGAGAAGTTTATAGAAGGCCATAGATGGTCCACTTTTTGAATTAAATTTAGTTATGAATTTTATTTTATTTTTATGCAAATTTATATTTAAATTTGGAGAGATATTTTGGTGAGGAAAATATCCGAGTTACCACATTTTATAAGTTAAAACTTACCTTATCTTGAGAAGAGGGAAGTTTAAAATGTAACTATAAACCCAAATTTTGCAAAATGGGTTTGTTTAAAAGGCTTTAGAAACTTTCAAGCAAATGCAATTGGTAGCTGTAAATCCAAATTTTACAAAATGGGTATTGTTTAAAAGGCTTTAAATACTTTCAAGCAAATGCAATTGGTAGCTATAAAGCCAAATTTTACAAAATGGGTTTGTTTAAAAGGCTTTAGAAACTTTCAAGAAAATGCAATTAGCAGCTATAAATCCAAATTTTGTTGCAAAATGGGTTTGTTTAAAAGCCTTTAGAAACTTTCAAGAAAATGCAATTGATGGCTGTAAATCCAAATTTTATAAAATGGGTATTGTTTAAAAGGCTTTAGAAACTTTCAAGCAAATGCAATTGGTAGCTGTAGAGCCAATTTTTAAAAAATGGGTTTGTTTAAAAGGCTTTAGAAACTTTCAAACAAATGCAATTGGTAGCTGTAAATCCAAATTTTGTTGCAAAATGGTTTTGTTTAAAAGGCTTTAGAAACTTTCAAGCAAATGCAATTGGCAGTTGTAAATCCAAATTTTAAAAAAATGGGTATTGTTTAAAAGGTTTTAGAAACTTTCAAGCAAATGCAATTCATAGCTATAAAGCCAAATTCCACATCCTTCACCCTTCGTGAGCCAAAATGGGAGCTTCAAAACAAGGTATATTCATTTTAAATGATAAATTTTGGTCTCATGGAATTTTCCTTCATTTTAAATGAAAAATTTGTTTAGAATTTTTGTTTCATGAAATTTTCCTTCATTTTAAACAAACAATTGGTCTCATGGAATCCATTTAGGGTCTACAAATGTTCAAACAAATGCAATTTTATATCAACAGATTTTGGAACAAATAATACCAACCTAGTTCAAGCTATGGAGGTCGAACTTGATATGGTGGTCCATGTTGATAGACGTTTCAAGCACTTGTCGTTCATTGTTCGGATGAAGCTCTCTATTCATCATACTCAGAATGTTCACTGTCGGTTCGTTTAATAGTGATGGATCATGATTTTTAAAAATCCCTAATTCAAAGGGGTTTAGTCGAACAGGGGTTCGACCAAATGCCTTAAAATATTTTTTTTTGTTGAATTTAATTTGGTTCGCATGAACCGGTGGTTCGAGCGAACCATAGGGTTTGATTGAATGCCTAGAGGGGTTCATTCGAACATGCTAGTTCAAATGAACCCCCCTAGCTAGTGAAATCTCAAGAAAATGGATTTTCCTTCCTCAATTCAATTGTAAACCACTATTGTGGTTTCAGCCAACAATCTAGTACTATATGATTTATGAATAGAAACAAGATATATCAAAGTATGGAAACAATAGACATTGATAGATATGAATATGCAAAGTTCTCAAAAGTCTGTAATATAGACAATGTACTAAAAGAAAATTGACTATGTAAAGTGGGTACATTTAAGTACAATGTTGGAGATTTCTTGTTTGATTCGTTACAAACACTATTAAACAAGTATACATTGATTGAGCTACGAAGAGGAGCAGTAGATTACTTTTTGGCTTATTTAGCAAAAAAAGATAAAGATGCAATTAGATCATATGACCTTGTACTAGACCTAGAAAGTCTCTATAGATTGCACAAAGTGCATGACCAGAACACATATCTATGCAAGATGTAACTCCCTGCAAGGCCACAAGTCGCAAGAAATGAAAGTGGCTTGTGGGGAGATGTATTTTGTATTCAGTGGCTATCAAAGTGGTTGAATATATAGATATGTGTTTGGTCAACAACATCAAGGATAAAGTACTTGCACTTTAACAATGTGCCCAGTTTACCAAAATATTCCATTTTGTTCCATGATACAACCCACCAAAGTGGGCATTTCAAACCACTTCTAAGAATTTATCCACAAAATCCAAATGCACAAGGGTATGTGCAAGATCATGATGGGCCAAAAAGTGGTGATATGATGGGTATGTGTAGGGTATGTGGCTAACAACTTTTTTTTACCCAAAAATGATGAAATAAAAAGGTTTTTAAAGGAGATTCTCAGCTTTCCACCAATATAAGTTATGCTTAATTTGAATTTAATATATAATTATTATTCATTTTCTATTTGAATTACGACTAAAGTCCTGATTGATAGGTTGATTGGAAAACATCTATAGCTTTCAAATGGTATCACATTTTTTGAATCCAAAACATGCATCACATTTTATGCTTTGCATACTATAGGATTAAAAAAAATTAATTTCATTAAGTTTTGACCAAGTTAAGGTGGTCAAACATATGAGTTTTTATATTTTTTTAAAGTTGTAATAAAAAAATCATAATTAATTATTTACTTGGAAAAAACTACAAAAAAATTATGCATCGCATTAGGACATGAGTCCTCTACTTATATCTAAAATCTTATAAAACATAATTATCATTTTATTTTGGTTAGGGTGGTCAGACGGACACCTACTTTTCATCTTTTCCCAGAAATTTAAGTGCTACTAGATTGAAATTTCAAATTTTCACCAAATAGATTTATTTTTTAAATAAACCTACCAGTTTAGAAACTAAATTCAATTTTCTACAAATTCTATTCTTACATATTTTTGAAATAATATAGATAACTTATTCAAATTTTTTATGTCAAGTTGTCTAACTCTGATTTTTCTAATTTTTTTGCCACTTAAAGGCATGTTTTTTCCATGATGATCTTGCACATACCTACAACAAACAGCTAGGTTAAATCAACTTTAAAAACTAATTAGAAGCAATATAAAATATGAAACTACAAATGCTAACAAAAAGAAAAAGTTAGAGAGTGGCAAGAGCAATTTTATTTATACACTCAAACATGGGAATCTCAATCAAAACTCTATTGTAAGATTGTAGCACCTTAAGCGCTTTATTAGAAATAAAAATAAAGAAAACCAACCTATACCTATTAGAATGAATAAGGGTAAAAAAATATTGGCTGTAGAGCTTTACGAAACAACAATTCAAGATACACCAAAATACACATGCACAATCTTCCAAATGCTATGTTTTAGCAAAGATACTAAAAAATTCAAAGACAAGCAAAAGGAAATATATTATGAACTAGTACAGTCAAGATCCATAGAAATGATAGATTGCATATGCCATATATGATATTCTACACTAAATCAACTCATTATACCAAATTATGTTGTACCACAGAAAATCTGAAGTAATAAACCATTTCCATAAGTCCAAATTTTGTCCCAACTATAGGAACAACTTGTATCACTTAGAATTTCATTTGAAAAAATTTGGGAACTAGGGTACAAAAGATCTCAAATTGGTCTAACAAGATCTATCATTAATGTCCCTATCAACATTAGCATTATACAAAGGGCATTACCACAATAAACCAATAACACGCAAACAATTTTTGTATCACTCAAAAGAGGATTGGAATACAAAAATGCATTTCAAAAGGGCATGGTATGGCCCAACCTCGTCATGGAAGCTTTGGCCCAATTTTCAAAAATAACACTATAGAAAATGCAAAATGTCTAAATAAACAAAGACTTGGAACATTTTCTACATACCAATGATGAACTTGAAGAAAGTATTGGGCTTGTCACAATTGAAACTGAGTCAAACAAAGACATGGAACATGAGAATCCATCTAAAACTTTGGTACATGGATTCATAGAATCTAGAAGTATACATAGCACACAAGACAAAATCATTGAAGTTGCACCTACAAAACAAAACTATCCTGTTGGAATCTTTAAAGACAAATATGTTGAGGAAAAGAATTTCCCAACATTATTCTTTGGCAAGCCACATGATAATGACATACTAAAAAAATTTATATACCACAAAACTACACATTGGGAAGTTTTACAATCAAACAAAAAATTTGCATATCACACAACAAACATATTTTTCAAAACTATCAAGATGCTAATACTACAAGTCTTGTCTACAATGTCCATAAGAATATGAAAGGGCCAACTAAAAGGACGTAAGCTAGTTGAAAAGGACGTGAAACACAAACCAAACCTTGAAATAATTCTAAAATCAAATATTGGATATGTTGACATCAAAAGCATAAGAATATCTCTAGATTATACACAACTTAAGAAAAATGTATTTGCAATGATACACCAACTAGGAAAACCAACATTCTTCCTAGCTTTTAGTAGTGCTGAAAAAAATTGGGATCCTTTAATAAACATGTTACAAGAATTACAAAAACAACATAAATTAGATCAAAAACAACAAGAACCAATTACTCAAATGAACATTGAAAATTTTGAATTGATCAAGAAGGATCCTATTACTTGTGTATGATACTATAGACATAAAATAAATGCAATGAAAAATTTGATGCTTACAAATGACTCCATGTTTGGGAATGTTACTGATTAATTTTCAGTGACTGAGTTTCAAAATCAAGGAAATGAACACGATCATAAGCTAATATGGGTAAAAAATGCACCAATCTATACAAAAAAAAATAACACAGACATCATAGCTTTTTTCTACAAGTACATTACTTGTAGCACTAATCATTTACAAGTTGACTTGGCTAGTTTACAAAGGAATCACCACACAAAGAGATGTAGAAGACCAAGGAAAAAAAATTGCAAACACAATTTCCCTTTACCACCAATGCGAAAGACACAAATATTTTCACCAATACTAGAAAAGACTAAAACAATAACTTCAAATGAGTTGTTAACGTGTACTTGACACTACAAAAAGAAAACTATGACAATAAATATGCCTTCTAAGACATGTTTTTAAATGACAAACATGTCTGAAACTGATTATATAATAGCTTTCAGCTCTACAATAAACAGGCCAACACCTTTTTTACAAAGAAAACCATCACAAATATGGAACAATAGTTTCTCAAGGACAATACCACACCTTTGGAAGGCTAATACAAATACCTGGTTTGTGCTTAATGCATATGCTACAACAATGTACTATAGCTCTTACATTGCAAAATTAGACAAACCAATGGCATGCATTTATAAGAATACATAAGGACCACCAACAATTAAATATTGATGCAATAAAATTGATTGGTAAACTTGGAAATGCATTGTTGAACTTGCAACAAATTTTAACACAAGTTGCACACATTGTTTTATCACTTCTACTAAACTTAAACTCAAGAAAATGCATTTTCATTGACACATAGTCCTATAGCGACCATACATTCATTCTAAAAAATTTCAAATAGTTAAACAATGAACCAAATGATTCAGAAAACATTCTCTCAAAATATATAGTGGACTATTATTTAATATGTCCTCAAACATTGATAGACATATGTCTTGCAGAATTTGTTTTGAGCTACAATAAAAATGGAACTCCAATTAATCCAAGAAATGAACTAAGAGTAATACACTTTATTAACTTCAACAAGCACTTAGACCTTAAAAATCATTGAAGAGACCAATTGATGCTCTATGTACCATTTACAATAAACGAGAGTACACTAAAACACAACTTTGATACATGGGAACATGCATACATGCATCATGAAATAACCATTATAAAAAACCATACAAAGTTCACCTGGAACACAAGTGTTGCATGGGGTGATATAGAAAAAGAACTTAAAGATGCTGAGTCCCTTGACGATAACAGCAACAATAAGTCATTCACACCAAGGAAAACTAGCCAAATAGAACAATATGACATCCAAGCAGACCTTCCAAACATACAACACATAAAACCAAATACAATGTCATACAATTAATCGACAACAATTGAGACAAACCAAAAGGCTTATTAACTTCATATATAGTTAAAGCAACTTACAACTTATGTGGAGTCACATTACATTTAGCATTTCACATACCATTTAATACATCAGATTTTCTTCCCTTAGCATCTAAGGCATTGGACAATATGTCGAAGCACTATGATCAATTGCATGTTCTCATTATAGATGAGATCTCACTAGTAGGCTCAACATTTCTACATTACATTAATAGATGAATACGTGACATAATGCAAATTCCTACAATGTACTTTGGAAACCTTGATATAATTTTCTATGGTGATCTTTACCAAGCGTAACCTGTACTTGACTCCATTATATTTAAGAATAGATCCACTATGACTGAATTGATTCCCTACAATTTTTGGAGAGACCATGTAAAATTCTACTCATTGGTCACAACTATGAGAGAAAAGGAAGAAAAGTTTATTGCAATTCTTACAAGGATACAAAAAAGCTTACAAACAAATGATGGCATAGACTATCTTAACCAAATTTTCTTTCATCTTGCACCTTTAGACCCAACACTTCCATACATTTTATATAGGAAAGATGATGTAGAGGCGCATAACCATAAAATTCTATTGGTTATTTCTAGTGAAATGATAGTGCTAAATGCAATAGATGAGTATGAGGAAAACCATAATGCAATATGGCTCTATAGCCATACAGCTACTCTTCCACCTCAAATATACTTGAAACAAGATATTCTTGTTGAAATCTATGCAATGAACTATAATACACAAGATGCCTAGTCAATGGGACTGATGGAGTATTTAAAGCATTTACAACATATGACATTGATATTGTTTGGCTTAAATTTTTTGATACAATAATTGGGCAGCAACAATGCACAAAACTAGCACAATATTACACTAATCTCATTGAAAAGGAATGGGTTCCTATATTGTGCATTACTAGATATATTCGAAAGATTTCAACAAACAACAAAATTACAATTAGAAAACAATTCCCAATACAACTAGCATGTGCAAGAACAGTTCACTGATCATAAGAAATAACAATGCAAGTTGTCACTTTTAACCCAATAGGCATAAGACAACATGGCTTAACTTACACAAAATTATCATGGACAATGATAATATACTCATTGTTTTTGCTAAAACCTTTAACCGTCAAAAAATTCAAAGTTAAGCACAAGGTACATGAAGAGATGCATTTCCTACAATCAAGTGCATAGTGGCAACTTGATATCCAAGCTATATGTACACATGATGCACTGCAATTGCTTCTATGCACATTGAACACTCATTCATTACATCCACATGTACATGACATTGTCAATGACTACGACACAATGCAATCAAACATTTTGTGTTTGCAAGAAGTACATGTGCAAGCTTTCCAGCCTAGTATATTATTGCAATATTTTAATATCTTTGGTGTGAACATAATGCATGGCATAATAACATTTACCAAAAAACATATGTTTGTAGATAAAAAAACAAAACAACGCATCTCTACGAATATTGAAGCTATCACAATCACAATACTATAGAGAACTAATGAGCTTAATATCTGTAATTTTTATGTAAGGCCCAATACTTATATTCAAGAAATAATCACAATTCTACAATCTATAGTTGCATACATAGGTACAAAAAATATACTATACATTGTGGGCAACTTTAATGTCAACATGTGTCTGCAAAACATAAGCAAAAAAACACTTGAAAATTTCATGCAAAATTACACAATTCATTTTTTTTTAAACAAATCACATAGTCAACAGAAGTCGTTGATTGACCACATCTGGTCAAATTCAATGACAACTGTATGCAATATTTATAGATCAGAGGCATATTGGACTGATCACTATCCTATTTTCCTAAAGTTCCACTATGCTAGTTAAATTAGTTCAACATGATAGCATACATAAGCATTTATCACTAAAAGAATTTCCAATAAATTTAGCAATACTAAATCAGTAGCTTGCAGGAAAATTATGGAACAAACAAAAAAGAGCACAACAACAACAACAAGAAATGGAGGAAGAGACAAGCAAATGGTAAACAACCTATCTTATTTGCCTATGACATGCATTTTTGCATTGTCTGAATATAACTTTTACATATCTCTTGTTGTTTGTAGAACAAAAGTCAAGAAGACTATATCTATTGAAAAGTTGAATGCAAAAAAGCTAGCGACACATTCCAAGGCAACATCCTTGTTGTTTATAAAGCAATATTGGACAAAGTCAATAGAACACACGAAGTTCTATTTGCAAACCTCACATACCTCAAAGTGGAAATGATGATTACACTAAATGTAATGCCCCGCCATGTAACCTTAAAGAATGACACAAACACAATGAAAGCAAAGCAATTTTTTTTTTAAGTGTAATTATAATATGTAATGTGAACTACACTTAACACATACATTAGATCTAAAGTACATGACAATGCAATACATTCAAATACCATATACAAAATTAAACTAACCATAGCATATAAGTATTACTCATGAAATTAAATTACTTACATCTAAAGCATTTATTTCATCTCATAGGATACAAAGTACATAAAGGAATCATCTATAGCTTGCATTCTTTCCATATAGTAATTACAAAGTTCATTTATAAGATGAGGAAGTTCATACATTAAAGTTACAATAAAATGATATATAAATCCTCCTTGAATACAAATGAGGAGTAATACATATACAAATATCCACTGATACAAAGAACAACATAAGGAATAGTGCAAAACAAATGGTACATGTGAGCTCCCCAATGTAGAAGATCCCACCATCACAAACATAAAATGGGAACCCATTGATGTAAGGTGCACATTCCACCCAACCAAGTGGTACCCAAAGGCCCACCCCCCATTCTAGGAGACAGTAGAAGGGCTCCCTAGACAAAACCAACTACCTCTGGACACAGGAAAACTCAAGATTAAACTACACAAGTACAATACATAACATGATGGTTACATTGCTTCCAGAATAAAAGAATTAAGTACATCAACTTAACAGTTAAACTATTGTCATAGGAGTGTCACACATAATTTTCTATGGGTTACCCTAGCTTCCCTTTGTGTGCTAGACCCCCAACTAAGGATCACTCTCCTACCAACAACATAAGTATCTAAACCAATACTCAAGGGTATATACGGTGCACAAATATCAATAATAGATACCAACCATTATGCAAGAGACAACTCATCCCCATTTGTTGTAACTAGGTGATTAACTGAAAGGAAAAATAAAGGGTTGAATTATAACTCACAATAACCCCCTCATAAAATAACATATGGAAGACTTATAAGTACAACAATCTAATTTTCCCCAAAAAGTAAATAGAAGAAATCACAATTTAAATAGGTAAATTCAAGCAAGATATGAATCTACCATTAGGATTTCATAAATCCAATTTTGAAAACAATAATACATTGCTTAAATTAATCTAATTTAAATCAATATCATTTACGGATAATAACGAAATTAAATCTAAATTTTTGAATCAATTTCTGAATTACATCTATTTTAAAATCAATTTTCTCTTTTAGATTATAGCATTCTAAAAATAATCCATTTCATGCATTTGCATGCATCTAATTATAAAAATATATTTAAATATATATATATATATATATATATATATAATTTAAATATTTAATATCAATTATAATTTCCTAAATATAATAAACCAAATATTTAAATATATATACATATTTATATATATATAATATATATATTATATATTTTAAAATCTAAAATGAAGTATTTAAAAAAGATAAAATCGTAGTGTTAATAACAGTGTAGACAAGGCATATGGGAGGTTGTTTATACACAATCATATGCTATTGGGGCCGCGGCCTGTGTGGACAGCTTGGGTGCTACCTGTGAAGTGTAGTGCCCCTCTGTTCTCACTTGGGATGTGTAGGTAGTCTAGCTAAGGAATCTGAAGAGGAAGATTGAACAAGAGCTTTTGATGGTACTTTTCTAGGTATGATGCACATTGTTCTGTTATTATTATGATGTAGAGATTTATTGGGTAGTTAAGTGATGTAGTGGTAAGTTGTGAGGATAGGTGGAAAGGGCAGAATCATACCATTGAACATATGGGGAGATACAAGAATTAGATACGATTGCTAGAGTTCCTTTCCTAGTGCCTCAACTATTATGAATGTGTACTCTAATTTGTATGTTTCAGTGAAAAGGTATGAGACATTGGCTTCACCTAGATTCATAGGTTTGAGCATGTCCATTGCCCAAAGGTGTTGTTGATTGGGAGATAGTAATGAGATTTCCTTGTCAAACCACAACCCTAGCCATAGTGTGTCGTCTGTCTTTGTTTGGTATGCTTTGTTGTTATGTTGTCCATATTTGCCTTCTTGTTAATTTATTTTGCAAGGTTTATTCTATGGAAATTAATGTTAAATTAATGATTTTAATGATTTTTAGTGATTATTTAGTTAATCTTGATTAATGTGTTAGAAGCTTTGTATTTAATTTAATTAATTAAATTTAATTTATTTTGTAAAGTAATTTAATTCTTGTGATTACATTTATTTGATAAAGTAATTAAATTAATTGGATTAAATTTAAATTAGAAATTATTATGTGAATTTGAATTATAAATTGTATAAAATAGATAATGTTAATTTGTGAAGTTTGAAATATTAAAATAGCATAAATTTCTTATAAGTATCAAAACAAAAGCAATCAAGCTACTGTTAATGCATTGTAAGTCTCTATATGCAAGAAAGAAAAGTATGATAGGATCTCAAATGAGGAAAAGTTATGTCAATGTCCTTGGCATTCTCCTAGGTGGCATTATCCACCAAATATTGGTCCCACTAGACCCTATACTGCATAATATCTTGATTCCACAACTTAACATTGTGATTTTCCAATATCCTGACGGGATGCACCTACATCACTCCTATGTCATGTATCTACAATGCATGCCAATCAAGGATATGAGAAACATCTAGATGATAGGGCTTAAGCACTAAGACATGGAAAACATTATGAATTTGGGATAGAGCTAGTGGCAGAACAAGCTTGTAAGCAACTAGATTAACCACCTCAAAGACACCAAAGGGCTCAACAAACCTAGGGGAAAGCTTAGAGTTCTTGCCGAAAGAGATTGAACTCTTATGTGTTTGAACTCTCAAAAAGACCTTGTCTCCCACAGAAAACTACCTAAAGTTCCCATTCTTATCTGCAAGAATCTTCTGTCGACTTGAGGCTTGATTTAGCTTTTCTTTGATAAGCTTCATCTGATCTTCCATTTCCCTCAACATTTTAGGACCAAACAAAATCATGTACTCCACCCTATCCCAACTAATGGGTGTTCAACATTTACATCCATACAGAGCCTCGAATGGTGCCATACCCAAAGAGGCATGGTAGGAGTTGTTGTAAGAAAAATCCACCAAAGGAAAATACTCCTCCCATTTGTGTTGTTGTTCCATAAAATACATTCAGAGGAGATCCTCCACTATCTGGTTCACCCTCTCAGACTGACCATCAATCTGAGGATGATATGTAGAACTAAAATTTAATTTTGTTCCCAAGGAAGAATTCAAAAAACTTATTTATTGAAAAACTTGTTTGGTTTTAGCTCTATATCTCCTCGATCCTATGAAAAATGGACTACTGGTAAGCAAGTTATGTGTCTATTTATGATAATTCTAACCTAGAAATATTGATTTCTATTACAAGACCAGGGTTACAAATGGGTACAGAAGATCTATATAGCTGCAAAGATAGTTAGTTGTTGAACAAGTAAATAGAAGGTCAGATTCTTGTATCACTACTCTGCTTTGTTTCCAACAATATATAATATCTCCCTATTTTCCCAAATTACTTAAAGGAAAATGGAAAATGGACCTACTCAAACCAAAAAGATATCAACAACAATTTTCAAGCACAAAAAATATGTGATTAAATCCTAAGTATAGGAAAAAGCCAAAAATATTTGAAACAATACAATCCCATTGGCTAGGTGAATAATTAAAAAGAAAATGCAATGGATGCAATAGTAAACTTTCCTCTCATAAGAGCTAATAAAAGAACCAATTCTTATATTATAGAATTCAATTCAACCAAGGCTGTGTATCAAGTATAAAGAACATACTTTTACCAACAAAGCCTTTAGAGTTTCAATCTAATTCCTAAACATAATTTGGCAAAATTTGTTATGTGCTTCTATGTGTCATGTTTATGAATAACATGTTATATTCCATGCACTACACCCATCTGTCTCCTTAGCCTTTCTAACAGTAAGAAATACTTGTACTTATAAAGTTTGATAAACAAATAGACTAACCAATCACTAGTAGTGATGGAGGAGCATCTAGCGGTGCAGGGAAATATTGCATCACCTAAAAAAAATGTTTTCTTTATTTTATTTAGTTGTTTTGAGTCCCATGGTGGCATTTAAGGGGTTTAAGATTGTCAGGCATCAAAAATAGTGAAAAACATGCACTTACTATTTTTAGTAATTCAGCCAAAATGGGCTCGTATGGATGTGAAATTTTACCCCGAGGAGCAGAGCTGGAAAACATATTCGGTTGTGAAAGAATCACCTCAATACCCTACATAGTTTGGGAGAAATTGTGTCCACTAATGAAGACAACTGAGTCCTGAATGAATCTGGCTTGACAACACTGACATGAGATCTGAGTTCAGAATTGAGATTCTCCTCACTGAGAGATTCTAATAGTGCAAATTGTTGCTCTGAATAGTAGATTTTCTTTTCTAAGTTGATTTTGTTGTATTGAATCAAGCCCATGAGGCTGTAGCATGTAAGCTTGAATCTATAATTTCATTTTGTGAAAATAATTTAAAGTGAGTCATTTTTCTATCTTGCTTTTTCTATGTTGATATCAATTGTGATTTCTGTGGGTTTTGGGTGATGTGGCCCTCATCAAGTGGTATCAGAGAAGGAGTTCTTGAGCCTGTAACAGAGTGTTAAATGTGAGCCAGTTGCACCAAGACCTATGAGTGTAGGTTGAGTTCAAGATGCCTCTGAGACTTTCCCCGAATGGCAAAGGTAGAGGTCAAGGTGGTGGAGGAAGAGGTCCACCTAGAGATGAAATCAGATCCCTTAGAAGGAAATTAGAAACCTTACAACAAGAGGTTTGAAGAAGAGATGTGCAATGAGACAGAGATGAGAGTGAAGATGAAACAAAAGAGGAAATGGAAGAGGAAGAGTGAGATCCAATGGATCCTAGAGAAAGAAGATTGTTGCATGAAATCTCAAGCATTGGGAAGAGACCTAAAATGGAGGTTTCAACTTTTAGAGGAAATTTGAATCTTGAAGAATTGATTGATTGGATCAATGACATGGAGGAAATTTTTGAGTTTGTGGAGATTGAAGATCCTCATAGAGTGAGGTTTGCAAAGAAAAAATTGAAAGGTCATGCTAGTATATGGTGGAAAGAGGTCCAGTTAGAAAGAGGAAGACAAGGGAAAAATAAAATTTCCAGATGGGACATAATGGTGTCAAAATTGAAGAAACAATTTATTCGAGTTGATTACAAATTGGAGCTGCTCAAGAAGATGCAGAGCTTGAGGAAAGGAACAAAGACAATGAAAGAATACACAGTAATTTCACAAGGTCCTGATTCAGACAAGAAATTCTAAGGTGAATAAGGAGAAATTTGCATGTTATATTAATGGGTTGAAGCCAAGCATCTAAGAAGAATTGGCACTGGTAAGAATGACCACTATTGAGGGTGCTTATCAATTTTCTCTAAGGGTTGAAGAATGGTTAAATAAGAGGTTTCAAAACAAACAATGAGGTGGAGGCCATGGAAGAAAGAATGATGGATGGTCATATGGATGTAAAAATGCAGATCAAAAGAAGGGTGAAGGCTCCAGTAGTAGCCAAAACTAGAAAGGAGATAACACCTACTATCCTCATGATCAGAATAATGGAGACCAAAGAGGAAGGGGAAGATCTCAATGAGGAACGGGAAGAGGAGGCTTCCATGGAACCTATTTCCAGTGTGGAGAAGGAGATAGAGCCTATGACTTTTCTCAACATCAAGGAAAAATAGAAGACCTAAGGGTAATGCATGAGTTGCACATGTTGATGAAAATGTTGAGTCTTCACATTTTGAGGATGTAGAAAGAGGGGAGGTTCTTGTTACTAGAAGAGCCTTGTTGAATGAGGAGAATGAGCCAACTCAAAGGAAGAACTAGTTTCTCACTAGATGTAAGTACAAAGGTAAAGTTTTCAATGTTATTATTGATGGAGGTAGTGTTGATAACCTTGTTTCAAAAGAAATGGTTAGTATGTTGTGGTTGGAGAGAAGAAGGCATCCGAACCCATACTAGATTGCTTGGTTGCAGAAGGACCATAAAGCCTTGGTAAATGAACAATATTTATTTCATAAAGTTCAAGATTCAAAATTACCGTGATGAGGTATTATGTGATATTATGTCTATGGATGTTTTTCATATGTTGTTAGGTAGACTGTGGTAGTTTGATCGACGAGAAATACATGATGGAAATGTCAACACCTATTCTTTAACAAAGGATGGAGTTCATCATAAGTTGAATCCCTTGAAAGAGAGAGGAAAATTTATGTGGTAATGCAAAAAAATTTTTGGTTGATGGAAGAAAGTTACTAGAAGGTATGAAGCACGAGCATATGTGTTTTGCATTGATTAGTAGAGTTGATAAAGTAGGTACTACTGAGGTACCTATAGAGGTTTCATATTTGTTCAATGAGTTTCAAGATATTATTTTTGATAACATAACTGAAGGTTTGCGTCCTATAAGAAAGATTAGTCATCAGATAGACCTGATTCCTAGAGCCAGTTTTCCAAATAAGGCAGCTCATCATATGACTCCAGTAGAGAGTGAAGAGTTGAATAGACAAGTACAAGAGTTGTTGCAGAAAGGATTGATTAGAGAAATTTTAAGTCCATGTGCAATACCTATTGTACTAGCACCAAAGAAGGATGGGGAATGGTGGATGTGTAAAAATTCTAGAGCCATCAACAAGATCACCATCAAGTATAGATTTCCCTTGCCAAGAATGGAAGACATTATGGATTGTTTGAGTGGAGTTGATTACTTCGTGAAGATAGATCTGAAGAGTGGATATCACCAGATCTAGATTAGAGAAGGAAATGAATCAAAGATAGCCTTCAAAACCAAGGAGGGCTTGTATGAGTGGTTAGTCATTCCTTTTGGGCTAACCAATGCACTAAGCACCTTTATGCGGCTTATGAATGAGGCATTGAAATAATTTTTTAGGAAAATTTGTTATTATTTACTTGGAAGATATTTTGATTTTCAGTAAGACATTGGAGGAGCACTTGATGCATATCCAATTTTTTTTTGAGAAACTAAGGGAGGAGAAGTTGATTAATTTGAAGAAATGTAGTTTTGTGAAGAGAGAGTTGGTGTATCTAGGATTTGTTGTCTTGGCAGATGGTCTTAAAATGGATCCAAAGAAGGTGAAAGCTATCATTGAATGGCCTACCCCAAGGAATGTTACAAAGGCAAGATCATTTCATGGTCTAGCGGGTTTTTATAGAAATTTTATTAAGAATTTCAGTAGTATTTGTGCACCTCTAACTGAAGCGATGAGAGGGGATATAAAAGAGTTTAAGTGGACTATAGGAGCAGCCAAAAGTTTTGATATGTTGAAGAAGAAAGTTATAGAGCAACCTATTTTGGAACTTCCATATTTCAATAAGGTCTTCCAGATATATTGTGATGCTAATGGCATTACCATGGCAGTTGTTTTGAGTCAAGAAGGTAAGCCTATTGCCTATTTTAGTGAGAATTTAAATGATGCCAAGAAGAAATATTTTTTCTATGATCAATAGTTTTATGCTATAGTTCAGGCTTTGAAGAAATGGAGACACTATTTGTTGCCAAAAGAATTTTTTTTATATACTTATCACCAAGCTTTGCAGTATCTCAATAGTCAAGGAAAGTTGAATCAAAGGCACTTAAAATGGGTTGATTTTTAACAGAGTTATACTTTTATTTTGAAGCACATGAGTGGAAGGTCAAATAGAGTTGTAGATGCATTAAGTAGAAGGAAAAATTTGTTGATAGAGATGAATATAGAGGTTGTTGGTTTCAATGAACTCAAGATTTTGTATCCAGAAGATCTAGACTTTGTAGAAGCTTGGAAGGCTTGTTTGGAACCTGTTACATTGGATAGGATGAGATGGTTGGATTTCTTAATCCAATATGGGATGTTGTATAGAGGAATCCAATTGTGCATTCCAAGGAGTTTTATGAGAGAGAATCTAATCAAAGAGAAGCATTGTGGAGGATTGGCTGGACATTTTGGTCGAGATAAGACCATTGCTCTTGTTAGTGAGAATTACTATTGGCCATAGTTACAACAAGATGTGAAGAATTTTGTAAAAAGTTTTAGAGTATGTCAAATGGCGAAAGGAACAAGTCAAAATATTTAATTGTATCAATGATTACCTATACTTGAGAGGCCATGGGAGGATATTAGCATGGATTTTGTTCTTGGATTACCAAGGACATAGAGAGGGCATGATTCCAAATTTGTGGTGGTGGATTGATTTTCAAAGATGGAACATTTCATTTTGTGTCATAAGACCAGTGATGTTGTCCATGTTGAATAGTTGTTTTTTAGAGAGGTTGTGAGACTACATGGTCTACCAAAGAGTATAGTTTTAGACAGAGATACCAAATTTGTTGGTTATTTCTAGAGGATATTATGGAGTAAGTTGAAGATAGATTTGAAATTTAGTTATCCACACCATCCACAAATTGATGGAAAAATAGAGGTGGTGAATAGGATTTTGGGTAACCTACTAAGATGCTTAGTAGGAGATAAGCCTAAGGGATGGGATTTGATTATACCAGAGGAAAAAAAATCTTACAATAATTATGTCAATAGGTGCACTAGTAAATCACCATTCCATATTGTATATGGGAGTAGTCCAAGAACTACTTCTGAACTGAGAAAGATGGATAAGGGGGAGAAGAGTAGTGCTAAGGCTAAATATTTTGCTGAGCACCTGAAGAATTTGTATGAAGAAATGAAGAAATGCATCAACAAGATGAACTCACAATATATGGCTTAGAAATATTAGAAAAGGAGTTCTAAGGAGTTCCAGGTAGGAGATGAATTCATGGATCATTTGTGAAAGGAAATTTTTCCAGTTGGTACATACAAGTTAAATATGAATATTTTTTATGCAGAGTGGCAGGGGAAGCACCCAACTTGACACACTTGTTCAACTATACCCTTCAATAAGACAATCTAATCATACAACTTGACTCACACAACCAGACATCACCAAAGTACTTGGGGATGATTTGTACACTCTTAATTTGACAAAACATGAACAAACAACCATACTTTTCTCATAGAAACTCTCATTCCTCCACTGTTGCCATACTATCCATGCATTCCTTCTAGCACTCACCAATAGGACAGTCATGATAAAAATTTGTTAAATGAAAATAATAGAGAAAGAAACCATGTTTTATACTTCTTACATAGACCCTTATAGATCCCCAGAATCATAGAACCAAACACCAAGAGAAGGCGTATCAAATAACTAATTTACAAGCCACCAAAAGGCTTCATTTGGCTTGTGCAAAGAAGGAATCAACTTGTCAAGGAAGACCCCAACACCCATAATTCCTTTAAAATATTCTACAGGTTTCCCAAGACATTTTCCATGCTTTCCATCCATTATATTTACTCAAATACTCAAAAATCAACAAATAATGTATTCAAATTATCACATTTTGGATTGGACAAGGAAAAAACTAGACTTAGGGCATCACATAACTTTTGTAAACCTCCATTTTTAAATCTAAAACAAATTTCAGCATGTAAAGGAGTCCTAAATATACCAATCCACCGAGTTTCAGATTTTTCCCATGGTGGAAATGGGAATTACATCCATTTTGGTGACCAAACCCTTGTTTTGCAAGGTTTTAGACCCACTTTCACTAAGGTTGATGTAACTTACTCAATACTTGATGAAATTAACTCAAATCACCACCAAAAGAAAAATTAATCTCCCCTCTATATAATCATATGCATTAGAGGTCCATACAATTTTTCTATAGGCCGTACCAATCAAAAGAACAGTAAAAAATGCTGTAAAAATTAGAAAACCAGAGTTTTTCTTTATATTAATGCTTCAAAAACTTCAACAACTTCATGCCTCAACCAAAGGAGGATATTTAAAATTATTTCCCATCATTTAAAATTTCCCTCAACTTATTTTTGAAGGAGGGAACCATCAGTTAATGATATTACATCATTAATGTTGATTTTACACCAAATTTCATTATGACAACTTTGCATTTTGAAGCAACTTTGCAATCCTAAAGACCTAATACCTTAAAAAAAAAAAAACTAGCTCCAAAATAGCCTTATTACATGTTCAAAACTCCATCCTTGCACATTTACATACAAATTCAAAAAATTTCCTTCCCAAGGCTACAAAGACAACAATTGTTACAAGTTTGCAATTTTCTACATTTTGACCCCAAAACTCAAAAACTCGCCCTCGATCTTTCTCAATGGTCTTGATTGACCTTATTAATGACAAAAAGACTAAAAAATACTCATTTTAACCTCCTAACCACTTGTTTTCATCAAATAAGCAAAAATGGAGGATGAGGTGTAGGTGCTCTTCCACCAAGTTTGGACCATGCAAGATCCTCAAGAAGCATGATTCAGGAAATGCTTATGAGGTAGAGTTTCCTAGTGGAATAAAAATTTCTCCTTTGTTCAACATTGTTGATTTTAAAAATTATCATGATGGTGATATAGAGGAGGGTCTAATAAATGAACAGTTGAAAATTCCAACACCTACTTTAGAGAAGGAAGAGATAGAAGAAATCTTGGATAGCCATGTGGGTAGAAGCACAAGAAACAAGCAATATGTAGAGTACTTGGTGAAATGGAGAGGAAGGCTTGTTGAATATTCATCATGGTTATCTAAGGCTAAGGTTAACCACCTAGGTTTCCCTCTAACTCTTGAGAAGTGACAGGGTCACTTTTCAAATTACCTTGGGTGTATGATGCAGGAGCATCCAGCGGTGTAGGGAAATCTTGCATCACCCAAAAAAGAAATTCTTTATTTTTTTTAGTTGTTTTGAGTCCCATGATGGCACTTAAGGGGTTTAAGACAATCAAGCATCAGAAATAGCAAAATATGGGCACTTATTATTTTTAGTAAGTCATCCAAAACAAGCTTCTATGGATGTGAAATTGTACCCAAGGAGCAGAGCTAAAAAACATCTCTGGTCTCGAAAGAATCACCTCAATACCTTGCACTTTGGGACAAATTAAAATTTCCATCCTAGGAAATTTCTCCAATGTGACTTCAAATTCAAATATAAAACTTTAGAGGCTCTGAAACAACTCAAAAATTGTTCATACATTGTAGAGCTCGTCGAGAGCTTTCTAATGATATGCAATAATAGCGAATCAGATGCTTGGATCAAAAATTATGTCCCTGCAAAGTTGGTCCTCTTAAAAGTGAATTTCATAAAAAAAAATTATCCTAGTCAAAAAATCATTCGACAGGACTTTTGGCACCAAAACAAAAGGGGAAATTTGATCTTTCTAGAACATTCTAGGACTGTTATTGGGGAAAATAAAAAGGGTTTAAAGTGGGGATTGTAGAAGGTGACCCTGATAGTGAAGATTGTGGCTTCGAATATTATATTTTATTTTCTGAGTTGATTTTTTTGTAATGAATCAAGCCCATGAGGCTATAGCATGTAAGATTGAATCTGTAATTTCATTTTGTGAAAATAATTGAAAGTGAGTCATTTTTCTAGCTCACATTTTCTGTGTTGATATATGTTGTGATTTCTATGGGTTTTGGGTGGTGTGGCCCTCATCAAGTATTGCATTGTACCTATAATAAACAACCAAGAATTAACTATGCATTTATTGCTTCCATACACAAGAGTTGGCCAACACATCTTGAACATTTTGCATTTAATCCATTAAACATGTATTCAATATTTCAAGATTGAATATTTTGTAGTTTATATAATTCCCTCCTATTTTCCTAATTTACTCAAACTAAAATGAACATTAGGTGTACTCCAACCAATAGAAGTAGAGATAAAACATAATTTTCAAAAATGAAATATTTGTCCTTAAATTCCAATTGTGGAAAAAACATGTAAAATTTTAAAATAATTTAATTTAATTTTCCAACCAATTATTTCAAAATAAAATGCAACAATTGCAATATTAATTTGCTTGTGAGCAAAAAAATTTCCCTTTATATGTTAAGAAATACTTAATTTTGTTATGTTTTCATTTAAATGGATTAGACTTTAGTGTTCCATCTTTTTCGTATGCAATATATTAGCAACACAAAATATACATGTTTTTAAAGGGAAAGTTGCTATTTCATATATTGCATTTCAATTTGACATACTTAGTTGGCCAACATAATTTATTTGAAAATTTTTATTATGTGTTTCTATTTGCTTATACAAAAAGAAATGGTAGTCCTACTATATGCAATAGAGAGAGAGATAGTATATTTTCAGACATCTAAGGTTAAGTTGATACTTGATTGAGTTATGTTTGAGCTACTGTATGAGTCAGTTTCTCTAGATAAATCACCAATGATTAGAATTTACTTTCTAACAAAACATACAAAATGCAAGGAAAATTTCTAGCAGAAAGACAACTTGAGGAATTGCGTTAAGAAACATGACTTTCCCATGTATCAAGGAGTTATGGATTGGAAGATTTGTGAACAATAAAGGAGGATGTTGGTTGAATAATATGACTTTCCACAAATTCGAATGCCCATAGTGAATGAAATTTCGTGTATTTCATAAACATTAAACTATTATTTGCACAGAACAATTCATGCATGTACAATGTATTAAATCCAAGCATTGTGAAATGTGGTGGATAGTTGATGGGTACATAAGCAATGAATGCATAGTTAATTGGATTTTATTGGTTCTTATTCATGTTCATTTACAAGATGTTCAAAAGCTTCTATGTTTTCAGCTCTCTAGTCTTTTCTTTCATGTTTTCAGAATTCAAAACCCAAAACTTCATGAAGATTTCATGAACTAACTATGTGTTCATTGCATGTGTACCCACATTACACAAGGCATTGCCTAAAGCGTTCAGTTTTCCTTGTAACACTTCTAGTTGTCAACTACAAAAAACAAATAGACAATCCATTCACCAACTACATACTTGATTTAGTTTTGTTTGAACTGCTTTATCGCATGTTGGTATAGGCATACTTAATTCATGAAATCTTAGATGAGTGTTGGGTTTTGTTTGTGCTTTATCTCAGTTGGTAAAAATATTGTGGATTTTATAGCTCTTGGTTGTGCTTTTGCATATTCGTTATTCTAGAAAGTTGTATTGTTGGTGAATGGCTTGGTTTTCTATTTATAAAACTTGATATCTCTCTAACTACATATGCAATGACCAGATAGCTAATTCATGAAATCTTAGGAAACTATTGGGTATTGTTTGTCCTTTTTCTCATTTTGTAACTCCCCGCTAAGGGACCAAGTGGATTAACACAAAAGACCATCAACACCAAGCCAATTTTTTTCTTTTATTATATTTTTAAAGAAACTAAAGTAACACTAACTAATGCAACTCAACCAATTAATATGAATGACATCATTAAAATAACATAATATTATAATCACATTATAACATAAAAGTAATATTGAACATAACCCATTTGCACACCTATCCACCATGGTCCCCTAACATCGCTACTAAGATACACCTATACTAATTAAGCCTAAAAAAATATATTTGATACACTATAACCATATTTTATTAACACTTAAATGTAAATTAATTTCATACATCAAATTATATATGATAACATATCGAAGTTATCTTCAAACCACATCTAACACTATGCCAATATAAATCTATTCATAATCAATGTCATAAAATAAGTACATAAAGATATATCATATCTACTGCTTAATTAAACTCATACATTATAAATACAACATTTCTATATTAAACCTCTCTATTACATACTAACAATAGTAAAAAATGTTTATAATCAAGATAGTATCAATTCACTTATTTTTCCTATACAAGAATGCTACCATGAACATGATTCATTAATCTAAGAGGTACATATGTATAAGATACACTAAACATAATCTTTTTATAAAAATATCACCTGCACATAAATACAACTATAGAATGAAGCGAAAGAAAAGACTCTCCACATTGTGCACGAATTGTGCCACCCAAATCCCAAAGGGTGGTTCAGAAATACCACCCTACCACGTGGAACCCTGAGGCCCACTCCCTCCGTGCTAGGAGACAACACTAGGCCCCACAAACAAGCAAACAACAGAACAGAAATAACAAGTGGCTGACACTAAACATCCCTAGAAAACTACCAAAATAATAATCAACCAAAAATTACAATAACTTCACAAATACTTCTAGGTACTTCTATAGACCCAAACACATAACACAAATGGATAGAAAATTAAAAAGCTTATCATTAAACCACAACACTACAATAAAGTATATTACATCAATCTCACAATATTATAACATAATAACACATTGTAGTTTAGTAATTCATAATCAAGACCAACAATGCACATCTCTGACATAATTGATCTTTACAAATATAGAAGCTTCAATGCAAGATCTCACAAATATGAAGGGATTTATAACATGAAAATAGTAACATAATTAAATAAAAATGGTACAACACAATACAGATCAAAGAATATAGTTATACCCTCAAATACAACTTTTAAAACTAAACTAATTCTTACTTGACAACAGTCAAATTTGTTAACAATAAAACAGCCATAAAATAGTCATATGAATTTGAAATCAAAATTTGTAAAATACCCATTTCAGATTTAGACGTCGACTACTCAGCAACATGGAAGAAATTGAATAAAAATGAATAATAATTTCATAAAATACAAAACAACAGACGGATTCCATAAAACCCTCTTTTCGCAATACTCAATTATAGTCAAATGACAAAATGAGTAACTTAATAACCAGATTTTATCCAAAATAAAATTAAAAAAAAAAGAATATTAAAATTAATTTAAGCTATTTCAAACCCCTATAAATTTAAAATCTCAATCTTATATTGGCTTATTACAGAGAAAAAAAAGATATTTGTAGTCATAGAGGAGCAACTTGACAGCAGTCCCGTGTTTTAACCATATCTCACAAAGTACACTCTGGGTTTCTGAGATTTTTTTACAGAATTTAAATGACAACGAGATGAAAAAAACCCATTAAAAATATCACTAACCCAGTTCATAAAAATAGAGTTATGAGGGACGCACACAGACTCTTTTTACTGGTAAAGAACAAGAGCACAAATATGTATTCACTTTTATTTTAGAAGAAACAAATGTTTTATTCACACACAAAATAAAACTATCCAATATTTATTTTCAAAAATCAAAAGAAATCAATCAATCAAATCATTCATGCATACAAAAGAAAATTTTAATATAAGATCTGAAAATCCAACCTGGACCAACGCTTGGGAATGACAGGAATTTGATGCTGAGCTCCAAAGTTTTCAACTTTCAAAACCCTTGAATTGCAACAAATTTCCCATTGCTCCTTCCTCTTTGCATGCATAGAAAATCTCTAGGAAAAAGAATCCAAATCCAACATGCACTCCAAAAAAAAAAAACCCAACAGAACCCAAAACCCTTTTTCTCCCCAAAAATAAAGAGAACACTTTAAGAACCCAAAAGACCAAAATACAACCTCCCAGCCACCCTTTTAATTTCCATTTTCGTCACTTTTCATATTGGAGTAATTAGGGTGGGTTCTGGACTCTCAAAACATAATTTTATAAAATAAAAATACCTCTCCCCCATAAAGTTATCACATAGATAACATTTTAAATCATTAAAACCACATAAAAACTTCATAAAACATAAATTAAGTGACCATTTTAATAAAATAAATCAAAAGACTAATAATGCAAAAATTACATCCAAACAAAAGTAAAACAAATATTACTCAATAACAATAATCAAATACCAAATAATTATAATAATAAACAATAATTAAATAATTATTCCTCAAAATAATAACATAATAAAGCATAACATAATAAATGTCACTTATGAATAATATTATATCACACTTCAAACACATTAATAAAAATCATAACAATAAATATGATAGATTCAATATCTAACTTCACTCAAATAATTCACAAAATAAGGTAAAATATAAATTATAAAATAACTTCACATAAAAGAGCAACATTCACATCAAAAGATAAATAACACTAATCACAATCATAACAACACAACTAACCACAGGGTTAAACACCAACAAATTGGGATCAAAAACTAAGGTTAGACAACAAAATCAAATAATCACATATCACATAAGAAACAATCAAATAAATGCAACACTCCAAACATAGGAAAGGAGATCGGACATTGTCTCATGACAACCCAAAAAAGTTAACACATTCACCAATTGTCTTTAATTGAGAACAATGGCTAGGGTTAGGTTATAATTTGGGCCTAGATGTTATCTCCTCAACCACCATTGGGATTAGAGACATGCTCAGACCTGCTAATTTTGGTAGAGACATAGCCTAGTACCTATTCACTTAAACATACAAATTAGAGCACATGTGCATAATAGTCGAAGCACTAGAAAAGAAGCTCTAGCAATCGTATCTCATTCCCGTATGTCTCTTAAACGTCCAATGGTACGATGCCGCCCTTTCCACTTATCCAAGCAAACATACTACTGTATCACTCAATTATCCAAGTAAATTTTTGCATAATAACAATAACATAAAAATATGCATCATACTCACCAAAACACTAATAGAAGCTCATGCCCTATCTTGCAACCACAAAACTTGAACACAAATCAATATATTTTATAATAATAAAAATAACCATAATCAAAATCATAATAATATGACAACAAAATGATAATATATTAGAATCAAGTGAAAACCCCAAAGGTAACAAAACACCTTCATCACATCAATATGTCAATAACATACATCGTAGTAATGGTCATGTCTGAACACACACATCATGATAAATATATCCTTAAACACATATAATAAATTATTTCCTAACATTTTTACTTAGTCCATAAATTCATGATATACAATAGCAATTGTTTAACATCATTAGCACATACCTTTAAATGTCTTTGTTATTTTACTTTCATTTCTAAGTTCCAAAGCCAAACTTCCTGCACATCCACTATGAGAATGGAGGGGCACTGCACATTTCATTATAGTTTGTTGAAAAGCTTGTGGGTTTTTTAAGTCTATTTCTTGCATTTTTGCATATGGGTCCATATGCAATTTAACTATGGAATTTTTACAACTGACAAAAATTAGACAAAATCAAACAATTTACATAACTTTAACACACATTTCAAGAATCAAACTTCCTTGCAAACAAATTTGAAAAAATATCTCATACTCTAATCTTCCACTCTTCGCTTCAAAACCCAAATGTCTTTGTATCTCTACAGATTTTTGTCTCTACTCCAATCACAAAAAATGGTTCTTATTACAAGGACAATGTTAACAAATGCATTCAATATATTTACACTTAACAAGATCTTGCTTACGTCAATTAGTTTTTTGCATGGTGTTTGTTTTTACAAGCTTCTAAATTAGGTTTTACCAAATACTAAAGTTCTAGATTTAATTTCTAATAATTCACAATCCAATAACAACTCACCTCTATCACATCCTCCATAACTCAATTCTTATTAAGAAAATGTCTTTTTCCCTTGAAACAATAAAACATTTCTTTCTACCTGAATGTTCATCACAAAACTTGGAGACCATAGTCTTAGGCATTCACTAAAGGCCAAAATTCTCCCCTGTCTATATTATTACATGTATACATGTAACTGTTGATGGTGTTTTTATGCACTTTTCAACACAAGCAGTGCGTAGGTGCACTACCTCTCTTGAAAGAAAATCTTCCACAATCGGATTACAGAACACTATCCCAAGGTCTCTCGGATGTCAGGTCATGACAGTGCTTAGATACCTCAGTAGGTTGATGTGATTTGCTGGAATCACAAGGCGGCCTTACGGGAATACAAAGTGTGGATGTGAAACACGAAGCAGGATCTTCAAAAGGGGGAGTTCTTAGCATGAAAGCATTCAGGTGTTGGCTGTAGGTTCAAACAGCAATCTCAAACTCCCTCTAGTTGTTGGATTCAACTTTATAAGGTATAATGAACTTTGGTGTTGTTCAATTCCTAAAGAAAACAAAAAAGAGCGAAGGAGAAAGAAAGTTCCTAAGCCTAAAGCTTGCTGCGAACAGTGATAATGGAGTCCCTGCAATGGACAATTCCTTCAAACAATCTCCCACTTAACCAGGAATTTCACAATATCATGGGAGTTGTGCAATCTTCTAAGGGCTGCAAATTTGTATCCCTCATTCACCACATACATGTATGAATTAAAGACAAGTGTTTGGGGCAGCTTAAATCAGGTCCAGGCTAACTTTGCAAAGCTATCTACCTTCAGCAAACAGCAAAAAGTATGGACTAAGGAGTTATCAACAAAGCAGGAATTTTCATGAACAGCCAACAGCATTCCTAAGATTATCAAAGTAACATGAACAGTTAACTAAACAGCAAATAGATCTAAGCTTAACACATAAGATTAGAGAAATGAACCAATTAATATGAGATAAAACAAGGAAATGCACCAAGTCAATGCTATTTCTCATATATTTCAGCAGCATGTCTTTACAACAACTCAACTCTCTTTTTGCAAATGAGGGGAGTCCTCTATTTATAGTGTTTCAAAAGTCAAATGAATGGCCAAGATTCATTACAATTGTGTGGCCAAGATTCATTACAAAATAGGGTTTCACCTACCCCCAAATAGATTTACAATTTTAAAACCTATTATGTCTTTTCCCTATTTTGTCATCTAGTGGATGACACTATTTGCTTTTTGTCCTGTAGCTGATTGCTGTTCCTTTGGCTGTAGCTACCTTTCTGGGAGGTCTTCTTCTTTGGCTGGCCTGTCTGGTTGCTCCTCGGAGGCTGCGTGTTCAATATGCTTGAGGATTACGGCCTGGAGCCTATCTACCTCGAGGATTTCGCACTTCCAGTAACACGGTAGCTCCCATTTTGGCGTTCCGAGCTTCCGGTCTTCATCGCTTTGAGGCCACGTCTGCGAAAAGCTCTACCACGTTCTCGAGGGGCGCGGTAGCGAAAGTTAGGAAGTGCGTCATGATATACTCCGACCGTCAGCTATTCTCTCCTCAAAGTATGGTCACAACCTTCCTGCATCTAAGCGCGAGTGGGCTTATCGCTGGCCGTTACCAGCCGAATTTTCGGTGCACTCGGCACCAGTTTCCTTGATCCATGCAATATCTGGATCAACCCTGCCCTGGATCTGCTCCATCCTCTCCCTTCGGTTGATGAGGTCCCTGCGCCATATGTCCACCAACCAGTGATCCTCCTTCTTCAGTCCTAGCTTCTCTTCCCACGTGCTTTCTGGCATTCGAAGGATGGTCTCAACCTTCGGGAAGGCAGAGTCGTAGATCGCAGGGAAGTCGGTGCAGAGCTTTCTTGTGCCTTCCAAGGACTGAACCAGGTCCAGGAACTTGTTGGTTATCTGTACGGCCAAGCCAATCCCTATGTTTCTGACCTTTGTAACCTGCTAGAACCAGTCCTCCGTGGTCTTCTCTAGATTTTTCCTCCTTTCCAGCTTATCTATTTGTTCCTTGGAGAGCAGTTGTGGCACGGCTGTCGAGGTAGTGGGGAGGTCGTCGATTGAGGACCACTACTAGATGTAGTCGGTTAGGGCAGCAACCTGCGCTTTTAATTCATCCTTGGTGACCTTATCCTGCTTAATCAAGTGCACCACCGTGGCCACTGACTCCTCAAGATGCCCGACCTTCTGTTCTCTGGTGGCTGTCCCTAAGTCGATTGTGGAGATGCTGTAACTTACTCCATCCTGGCCAATAGTTGGCGTTGCCACTTGTGCAGCCCGGGAGCCAGAAGCGTCCATTGTTACCCTGAAACGGACCTTAGGCTTCTTCTCCTTCTTTGGTGTGGCTAGAGATCGAGCCAAGATGGCCTCCAACCTCGACCTCAGATCGCTCAAGATAGGATTGGTCTTTTCGAGTTGTTTTTCTAGCTAGTCGGGCATGGCAACCTTGTCCTTGGGCGTCTCGCGGCTGCCCTCACCCTTCTCTGTCAGAGGCAAGACCTCGGTCTCCTTTTCCAGCTCTTCTTTTTCTTTGGCAGCGTCCCCTTCCTCATCGAAGTCCTCATAGAATACGAGGCTTTTGACGGGTGCCCTCGTGGTCAATAGCTGAGTGGGATCTTCCTCTCCCGCCACCCCTTCCTCCTTTTCTTCGACAGCCTCGGTTCCTGGGCTCTTCGCAACATGGACCTCGGCCTCAGTGACGGCTTGTTTGGGCTGCTCCTCCGGTGGCTGCCCCTCTTCACCCAGCTGCTGAGCCGACTCTTCCTCAATGTCCTCATCAAAAGTTTGGACAATCTGTTTATCTCCTGAGCCATCCCCTTCATCCCTGCCCTCGGAGGAGCCTGTCTCTTCCTCTTCATAAGCAACCTTGTCAATGGTTCTGTGATCGTGCTCAGGTTGCTCGTAATAGTCGTCGGCCTCCTCCTCCATAGGTTTTGAAGCCTCTCGCTCTTGCTCCTCCAACTCTTTTGAAAT
>VDFB02000017.1:189067199-189127491 GCA_007258455.2 Sequoia sempervirens
TGTAGTAAAGATCATAAATCTAGTATGTAGGGCCTAATATGAATGTCAACTCCTAGTCAAATGACGATCTGAATGAGAACCATCCTGCTCTGATGGAAATGTTGAGCCCTACAAATAAAATTGTGTACAAAATATGTTCAATAAATATTATTTATATTAAATTATAAATTTTATGAAAGTTATTTTTAAGAATTTACTTGTATTTTTAAATATATATCTAGATCTATGCATACATATGCATGTACATATACACGTGTATATGTAAAAATTTAAAACTCACATGTCCACTGGTAGCAAATCCATCCATAGCCATGTCAATGTACACGATATGGACCAAGGCTAGGAGTGACATGAGGTATGTTCACCTACAATATATACATATATATATATCAGTACATGAATACCTAGTTAAAACTAAAATTTAAAAATAATTAAAAATGAATTGAAACATGCACATGCACACATACATGCACATCATCTGATATTGAATTACCTGAGTCCTCTAAAACAATCGCCTTCACCATATCAACCAAATGGTCAAGTAGTGAACCAGTATCTGAATCCATCTGATCTATCCCATGTCATGCCAAAAATGATGAGTGAAGAGGACTATGCAAGTGAGATGGCATCGACAATGATGAACCGAAACCAATCAACATCTCAGTAAAACCCATAGTTTGTGCAGTTGTCGAATGATCTATAGGTGGATCCTAATGTGCACTAGAGTTGCACTAAGAATGGTGGGATCCTGGAAGTGAACAGGCTCTATGTGCCAAATGATATTTGACATGCTCTACACTGATGCCATAGTCTGATGTAATGAAGGAAAATGCCTCCAAGAGATCCTCAACCAAACAATCCAAAGTCTTATGTGCCGTATCTCTTGTAAGTTCCTCAAGCTCTGTGGGAGTAGAGATGCCCATTGTTGTAAAAGGATCCATGGTGGTCCACTATACTAAAAATGGCATGGATCGGAAACATCTAGACATCAAATATTGATCTACACAATTAGTAGATATCCTAGTGTTGGCAACTACAATGTCACCTAATTACTTCCTTTTGGGAAGCAATGACAACCTCATCTACTATGGGGGCTAAAGTTGAGGTGAGAGAAAAAGACCTCTCACCAACCAATACCCTAAACACTGGGGCTAGTCCATCTGCTTGATGATAGGTGGGCCTATCAGAAATCCTACCACGCCCTTGACCAGCATATGGTGGAATGTCTAGGTAATTGACTTTGAGGCCCAAATCGACCTCAGCATACAACTGTTGAACAAAGTATAATGGAATCTGTTCATTGTTTAGGTATTGACCATGTGTTGTGATAAATCATGGGTAGATTAATGAGGCCATAGCACAATCGACACATCTAGTGACCTGGTATCCCCTTACCTTACGTACATTTTGATAAAATGGAAAATAAGTGTTTTTTATCATTTCTTTGGTCACACTATCTATTTAAGGGGAACCTCACCATGTACTTCTTCCCGCATGAGGGAAAGAGTAGCAGCTACTCTATCTGGGGAAAATGCACTAGTCCTCTCAAGTTCATCTCTTAGTTTTTCTAGACTATATAATATTGACATGCATGGTTCATAATATATCCCTGGGTTTGCACCCTGTGCTAATGAGTCTCTCAATTTCTTAATCTCATTAGTGGGATTGCAAACAAATATTCTAGAGGTGGAACATCTACATTTTCTATGTTATATATGTATGTACACCTAAAAGAGCAATGAGACCTTTGTAAGTAATATATCTAGATATAGAGAACATAAATCTAAAATAGTTCTAATAATTCATCTACTCATCAATAATATTTTCATACCATTAACAAAAAAACATTCAACATATATCATAGTTTTTAATAATCAAAACATTCAAATTACTAGATTTCACACAAAACATAATCTAAAACAATTCTAAAATTTAAATTTACAAGTGTGCACTCTAGTACAAAATGTGCCATTAAAGACTTAATTTTTTTTTATAAAGGTTGCATCTAAGAGTTATTTCCTACAACTAGTAATAAAAGGAAAGCATCATTACTTAACATTGGTGGTCATGTAAAATCAATTTAGTCATTATTGAAGGTACAAATAAGAGAAGAAAATGAGAGAGATGATAAGCTTGTAAATATGATTTCTAAATTATTGGAGCAATATTTTGATAAAGAGGAAATGAAAAGAATTAGAAATAAACCTCCTCATATCCATAAAGAAAATATGATAGGTGGAAGGGACACATGCACATAATATTTATCATGAAAGTTACCATACAATGTACAAGAACATGATACTAAGGAACAAAGATTTCTTATAAGTACACAACAAACCTAGATGAAGACTTAACCCTAGTACAAAAAGAAATAAATAATGAAAGAATAGGAGAAAATGAAGATTTAATCTTTGTACATATTTTTTCTATTACCTCAAATCTTATAGATAATATAAAATCCTCCATATGAAAATATGGTTATATTTACTCATTTAGATAATATTAATGGTTATTTTATTAGGGTATGTGTAGGATCATGATGGGCCAAAAAGTGGCAATATTATGGGTATTTGTAGGGTATGTGGCTGATGACTTTTTTTACCCAAAATTGATGAAACGAAAAGGGTTTTTAGAGGAGATTCTAAAACTTTCCACCAATATAAATTATGCTTTAATTTTTGAGATTTACAACTAAATAATTATTCATTTTTCTAATTAGAATTTACAACTAAAGTCCCTGTCGATAATCTTATTGAAAAAATCTATAACTTTCAAGCGGTATCACATTTTTTGAATCAAAACATCGTCATTCTATGCTTCACATCTTATAGAATTAAAAAAAAGAAAAAATTAATTTCGAAGTTTTGACCATGTAAAAGGTGATGGGGAACATCTGAGTTTTTATATTTTTTTAAAAGTTTGTAATGAAAAATTCATAATTAATTATTTACTTGGAAAAACTATTATCTCAAACGTATGGAAGATTTAGAATTAAATTGGAGACAAACACCTACTTCTTATTTTTCCCACGTAAATTTAATTACTCTTTGCATTGAAGTTTCAAAATTTTCACCAAATAGATTTTATTTATTTTTTTAAATAAACTGGTAGTTTAGAAACTACATTCAATTTTCTAAATTATGTGTACATATTTTTGGGGAAATAGCCTATAGATAACTTATTCAAATTTTTAAGTCAAGTTTCCTAACAACGATTTTTTGAATTTTTTGCCATAGGTGGCCTATTTTTCCATGATGATCTTGCACATACCCATTACTCTTATTTTTATAAATTTCATGGATATTATAGTAAAATAAATCAATTCTTACATTTTTTAAAATTAAAAAGTTGCCTATACAAATTCTACAAATAGATAATGGACTATATGTGCATAATGATGCAAAATGATCAATCCTTGATGTTCCAAATCATTGAAGAAAGATGGAATGATGCACATAATTGGTTGTAGATCCAAGTCTCCCAAAAGAGGAAGGAATTGAAGGCTTTATATTTTTATTAATAGACTATATTAAGTGTTATCATGGTTAATTATGAATTTTAATAGTTTAAATGTAAAAGGTAAAGAATCTTTTAGGAAGAGAGCTATTAATTGTATGTTTAGAAGATCTTATGAGTCTAGATTGATTATATATTATTTTACAAGAAATAAAATTGGTAACATGTAAACATAATTGAGAACTTTAATTTATTTAGAAGGATGATTTTATTTGGAAGCTAGTCATTAGAATGATAGACATGATATCAAATTTGATTGATAAGTATATGATAGATTATGTGATTGACTCTATTGTTTACCCATGTTATAAATTATTTTAAGTTATTTATAAAATTAAGGGCTTAAGTTTGAAATTATTTGTCTTTATGCATTAGATGATTACCAATGAAGATGTCCCTTATAAGGTTCAATGTAATGATGGAAAATAAAGATGAAAAGTATTGAGGACCTATATTTTGTTTTAATGGCATAATAAGATAACCCTCTACTAGCAAATGAAAAATTGTATGTGCTTCATTGCGTAATTATTGAAATTGAGACCCTATAATTTGATAGAAATTAGGATATATGGATTGATCTAAATGGAGCTATATAAAATAATTTAAGAATAGTAGATCTATTATATGTGACATAAAGCCCCAATGTCTCATTTGTATTAAAATATGGGGATGATGTGGCTATTTTAAGGCCCAAAATTTCATGTGTTAAGAGCTCATAAACATATAACATTAATTTTTTGGGGAATTTGTACCAAATACCTTTTTCCAAACACAACTTTTGTTTAAAATACCTCAAGAACTATGAATGAAATTAAAAATTTCCTATTAAAGACCATCAAGGAAGATCTTAATGCCATATGTGGCTTCCTTTTCCTATTATATAAAATTCAACTAAAATAGATTTTAAAAAATAATTCCAAAAAATTAGAGGGGTCCAACCATGTTTTCAATTAATTTAAAACTATTATTTTAGGATTTGTTAATTTTTAAATTTATATAAATTTCTTATATTATTTTGAATTAAAATGATAATAGTGCTCCATAAATTACACAAAATTGAATGTTATTAAAATTTTGGTTAAAAAGTAAGAAGGTTAGCCTTTAAAGCCATTGAGGAAGGTATTGCTACTACAAGTGGTTTATTCATGAAGGGCTTGAAGTCTCATAAAGAAAGTAAATAAAAGAGGAAGGAACATATAGATGATTTCCTCACAAGTATATATAAATGTTTCTACTTGATTATTTATTTCATCCTAGAAGGAAACTATAAATGTTGTTTATCCTATCAATTTTATCTTATAAATAATAGTAGATGGATGTGACTTGTTAGCTTCCATTTTCATTTACTCATGTAATTTAAAAAATCTATTATTAGAGTTGCACATGGGAAAAAATTGAGCTCCCCTCCACCAAGGGCTTATTTTTTTCTTATACCAATTTGAGAATTTTATTATTTCAATTCTTAATCCTAATCAAAATGTGGTGAAGGGGAAATAACACCCATCCAATAAGTGCTCCCCAATCCCTTCAAAAGGAAAACTTGTGTATTATCCAAAGGCTATCACTATTAGGATTCTAGCTTCTAGTTCTACTATTTCTAGAATAGTACTAGAGCCTAGATTGATGGCTCCCTTGTCTCTCCTATGGATGAGGATCCCTATAAGATTGGTTGTTCCACCCCTTCAAATGAGATTAGTAACAAGGTTTATGAGTGTATTAAATAGGGGAAGAGGTTGGGTATATAATGCACTTTAGACATGGTTGTTGAATGTAAAATTATTTAGACCATGAGAAGGTTGAACAATTTATAAAGAATTGGAAGAAAACTATAATATATAACATAGCATCCTTAAATGGTTCAAATTTTAAATCAAATAATGAAAGAAAGAATAAGAAAACGGTATAGCTAGATCAGGGAGGAGTAATCTAAAAAAAAAAGATTAGTGTAAAATTATTTGAAAATAATTGGAGATAAAAATAATATAATTTAATAGTTTTTAACATAAATGAACTTCAAGATAGGATTATGTAAATGAAAAAAAGTTCTATTGCCTTCATTGAACCTAAATTTATCTAGTTAAGTATGTCTAAAACTAAGAATTCACACTAGAATATCAATATTCCATAAGAATCTCATAAAGAGGATGAATTTAATGGAAGATAATATAAAATCCTCCATATGAGGATGAATTTTATCATTACATTATGAGTGAATCATCTCAATTACATAGCAAAGCACATCAAAAATTGATAGATTGGAAAGAAAAATAATTACACATTTATCATATTTTTATATGTATAAAGTTTCTACCATCAAACTATTTATACTTATAGATTGCATCAAACTATAAATTTAATCATTATTCCTAATTTATTAAGAACAAATCTAATAAAGTTTAACTTCATATTGTATACTTTTTATAAACATCTCACTAATCCAACCATATATTTTATATATGTTAAAATTAAATATATATTAACAAAATACAACTTATAAATATGATAGTAAATCTAATCAAATACAACCCAAATGTAGGATAATGACAAGAATCTTAATCTATACCATTATTTTGAGTTTGGTTTAATAGAAATTGTAAAAATTTATAATCCTGAAAGAAAGAGAATAAACTAAGGATCATTTTAACAATGGTGAATTAGTGCCTAAAGATTGGCCTAAAAAATTATAATATTCAGCATTCTCATCACAAATGATATATCAAAGCTAAGGATCATTTGGTTATATATTTTCATAGATTTAAAATTTTAATATTTATTACTATAACATGTTCATTTATGGGAATGACATCCTTGAAAAGTTTATAGAAGGCCATAGATGCTCCACTTTTGCATGATTTCCAAGGTTTTAATTGTGATGGATTGATATATTCCAAGAATTTATAAGTGAAGTATATTCATATATATGTATTTGTTTGAGTGTTTAAAATTAGTTAAAAAATTTCTCTTACGGATTTATGAAAATATGACATCTTGTGCAAATATAACTTAACTTTTAATTTATCATTTATGGGAATGACATCTTCGAGAAGTTTATAGAAGGCCATAGATGGTCCACTTTTAAAATTAAATTTAGTTATGAATTTTATTTTATTTTTATGCAAATTTATATTTAAATTTGGAGAGATATTTTGGTGAGGAAAATATTTGAGTTACCACATTTTATAAGTTAAAACTTACCTTATCTTGAGAAGAGGGAAGTTTAAAATGTAGCTATAAACCCAAATTTTGCAAAATGGGTTTGTTTAAAAGGCTTTAGAAACTTTCAAGCAAATGCAATTGGTAGTTGTAAATCCAAATTTTACAAAATGGGTATTGTTTAAAAGGCTTTAAATACTTTCAAGCAAATGCAATTGGTAGCTGTAAAGCCAAATTTTACAAAATGGGTTTGTTTAAAAGGTTTTAGAAACTTTCAAGAAAAATGCAATTAGCAATTATAAATCCAAATTTTGTTGCAAAATGGTTTTTAAAAGCCTTTAGAAACTTTCAAGAAAATGCAATTGGTAGCTATAAATCCAAATTTTATAAAATGGGTATTGTTTAAAAGGCTTTAGAAACTTTCAAGCAAATGCAACTGGCAGCTGTAAAGCCAAATTTTACAAAATGGGTTTGTTTAAAAGGCTTTAGAAACTTTCAAGCAAATGCAATTGGTAGCTGTAATCCAAATTTTGTTGCAAAATGGTTTTGTTTAAAAGGATTTAGAAACTTTCAAGCAAATGTAATTGGCAGTTGTAAATCCAAATTTTAAAAAATGGGTATTGTTTAAAAGGTTTTAGAAACTTTCAAGCAAATGCAATTAGTAGCTATAAAGCCAAATTCCACATCCTTCACCCTTCGTGAGCCAAAATGGGAGCTTTGAAACAAGGTATATTCATTTTAAATGATAAATTTTGGTCTCATGGAATTTTCCTTCATTTTAAATGAAAATTATGTTTGGAATTTTGGTTTCATGGAATTTTCCTTCATTTTAAACAAAAAATTTGGTCTCATGGAATCCATTTAGGGTCTACAAATGTTTAAAGAAATGCAATTTTAAATCAACAGATTTTGGAACAAATAATACCAACCTAGTTCAAGCTATGGAGGTCGAACTTTGATATGGTGGTGCACATTGAGATGGTGGTCCATGTTGATAGATGTTTCAAGCACTTGTCGTTTGTTGTTTGGATGAAGCTCTCTATTCGTCATGCTCAGAATGTTCACTGTCAGTTCATTTAATAGTGATGGATCATGATTTTTAAAAATCCCTAATTCAAAGGGGTTCAGTCGAACAGGGGTTCGACCAAACCCCTTAAAATATTTTTTTTGTTGAATTTAATTTGGTTCGCATGAACCAATGGTTCGGGCTAACCATAGGGTTTGATTGAATGCCTAGAGGGGTTCATTCGAACATGCTAGTTTGAACGAACCCCCCTAGCTAGTGAAATCTCAAAAAAATGGATTTTCCTTCCTCAATTCAATTGTAAACCACTATTGTGGTTTCACCCAACAATCTAGTACTATATGATTTCTGAATAGAAACAAGATATATCAAAGTATGGAAACCATAGATGTTGATAGATATGAATATGTAAAGTGCTCACAAGTCTGTAATATAGACAATGTACTAAAAGAAAATTGACCATGTAAAGTAGGTACATTTAAGTACAATGTTGGAGATTGCTTGTTTGATTCGTTACAAACACTATTAAACAATTATACATTGGTTGAGCTATGGAGAGGAGCAGTAGATTACTTTTTGGCTTCTTTAGCAAAAAAAGATAAAGATGCAATTAGATCATATGACCTTGTAATAGACCCTGAAAGCCTCTATAGATTGCACAAAGTGCATGACCAGAACATATATCTATGCAAGATGCGACTCCTCACAAGGCCACAAGTCACAAGCAATGAAAGTGGCCTGTGGGGAGATGTATTTTGTATTTAGTGGCTATCAAAGTGGCTAAATATACATATATGTGTTTGGTCAACAACATCAGGGATAAAGTACTTGCACTTTAACAATGTGCCCAGTTTACCAAAATATTCCATTTTTTTCCATGATACAACCCCCCAAAGTGGGCATTTCAAACCATTGCTAAGAATTTATCCACAAAATCCAAATGCAAAAGGGTATGTGCAAGATCATGATGGGCCAAAAAGTGGTGATATGATGGGTATGTGTAGGGTATGTGGCTAATGACTTTTTTACCCAAAATTAATGAAATAAAAGGTTTTTAAGAAGATTCTCAACTTTCCACCAATATAAATTATGCTTACTTTGAGTTTAATATATAATTATTATTCATTTTCTATTTGAATTCTGACTAAAGTCTTGATTGATAGGTTGATTGGAAACATCTATGCTTTCAAAGTATCATTTTATGCTTTTGCATACTATAGGATTAAGAAAACTAATTTCATGAAGTTTTGACCAAGTTAAAGGTGGTCAAACATATGAGTTTTATATTTTTAAAGTTATGAAATAAAAAATCACAATTAATTATTTACTTAGAAAAACAAAAAATAATACGTCACATTAGGACATAGATACTCTACATATCTAAAAATCTTATAAAACATAATTATCATTTTTATTATTGATGTTAGGGGATTTGACACCTACTTTTATTTTTCCTGAAATTTAAGTGCTACTACATTGAAATTTAAAATTTTCACCAAATGGATTTTTTTAAATAAACCTAGTAGTTTAGAAACTAAATTCAATTTGCTACATATTCTATTCTTACATTATTTTGAAATAAAATAGATAACTTATTCAATTTTTATGTCAAGTTGTCTAACTCTAATTTTTCTAAATTTTTTGCAACTTAAGGGCATGTTTTTTCCATGATGATCTTGCACATACCTACAACAACCAGCTAGGTTAAATCAACTTTATAAACTAATTAGAAACATTATACAATATGAAACTACAAATGCTAACAAAAAGAAAAAGTTACAGAGTGGCAAGAGCGATTTTATTTATACACTCAAACATGGGAATCTCAATCACAACTCTATTGTAAAATTGCAGCACCTTAAGCACTTTATTAGAAATAAAAAATAAAGAAAACCAACCTATACCTATTAGATCAAATAAGGGTAAAAAAAATTGGTGATAGAGCTTTACGAAACAACAATTCAAGATACACCAAAATACACATGCACAATCTACCAAATGCTATGTTTTAGCAAAGATACTAGAAAATTCAAAGACAAGCAAAAGGAAATATATTATGAACTAGTACAGTCAAGATCCATAGCATTGATAGATTGCATATGCCATATATGCTATTCTACACTAAATCAACTCATTATACCAAATTATGTTGCACCATAGAAAATCTGAACTAATAAACCATTTCCATATGTCCAAATTATGTCCCAACTATAGGAACAACTTGTATCACTTAAAATTTCATTTGAACAAATTTGGGAGCTAGGGTACAAAAGATCTCAAATTGGTCTAATAGGATCTATCATTAATGTCCCAGTCAACATTAGCATTATACAAAGGGCATTACCACAATAAACCAATAACACACAAACAATTGTTGTATCACTCAAAAGATGATTGGAATACAAAAATGCATTTCAAAATGGCATGGTATGGCCCAACCTTGTAATGGAAACTTTGGCCCAATTTTCAAAAACAACACTATAGAAAATTCAAAATGTCCAAATAAACAAAGACTTGGAATATTTTATACATACCAATGATGAACTTGAAGAAAGTATTGGGCTTGTCACAATTGAAACTGAGTCAAATAGTGACATGGAACATGAGAATCCATCTAAAACTTTGGTACATGGATTGACAAAATCTAGAAGTATACATAGCACGCAAGACAAAATCATTGAAGTTGCACCTGCAAAACAAAACTATCCTATTGGAATCTTTAAAGACAAATATGTTGAGGAAAAGAATTTCCCAACATTATTTTTTGGCAAGCCACATGATAATGACATACTAAAAAACTTTATATACCACAAAACCGCACATTGGGAAGTTTTACAATAAAAAAAAAAAATTGCATATAACACAACAAATATATTTTTCAAAACTATCAAGATACTAATACTACAAGTCTTGTCTACAATGTCCATAAGAATATGAAAGGGCCAACTAAAAGGATGTAAGATAGTTGCAAAGGATGTGAAACACAAACCAAACCATGAAATAATTCTAAAATCGGATATTGGATATGTTGACATCAAAAGCATAAGAATATCTCTAGATTATACACAACAACTTCAGAAAAAAGTATTTGGAATGATACGCCAGCTAGGACCACCAACATTCTTCCTGACTTTTAGTAGTGTTGAAAAAAATTGGGATCCTTTAATAAACATGTTACAAGAATTACACAAACAACATCAATTAGATAAAAAACAACAAGAACCAATTGCTCAAATGAACATTGAAAATTTTGAATTGATCAAGAAGGATCCTATTACTTGTGTACGATACTATAGACATAGAATAAATGCAATGAAAAAGTTGATGCTTACAAATGACTCCATGTTTGGGAATGTTACTGATTACTTTTCACTGACTGAGTTTCAAAATCAAGGAAATGAACATGATCATAAGCTAATATGGGTAAAAAATGCACCAATCTATACAAAAAAAATAACATGGACATCATAGCTTTCATTGATAAGTACATTACTTGTAGCATTGATCATTTACAAGCTGACTTGGCTAGTTTACAAAGGAATCACCACACAAAGAGATGTAGAAGACCAAGGAAAAAAAATTGTGAATACAATTTCCCTTTACCACCAATGCGAAAGACACAAATACTTTCACCAATACTAGAAAAGACTAAAACAATAACTTCAAATGAGTTGTCAACGTGTACTCGACACTACAAAAAGAAAACTATGGCAATAAATATTCCTTAGACATGTTTTTAAATGACAAACATGTCTGAAACTAATTATATAATAGCTTTGAGCTCTACAATAAATAGGCCAACACTTTTTTTACAAAGAAAACCATCACAAATATGGAACAATAGTTTCTCAAGGACAATTCCACACCTTTGGAAGGCTAATACAGATGCCCAGTTTGTGCTCAATGCATATGCTACAGCAATGTACTACAGCTCTTACATTGCAAAATTAGACAAATCAATGACATGCATTTATAAGAATACATAAGGACCACCAAGAAATAAATATTGATGCAATAAAAATGATTGGTAAACTTAGAAATGCATTGTTGAACTTGCAACAAATTTTAACACAAGTTTCACACATTGTTTTATCACTTCTACTAAACTTCAACTCAAGAAAATGCATTTTCATTGACACATGGTCCTATAGCGACCATACATTCATTCTAAAAAATTTCAAATAGTTAAACAATGAACCAGATGATTCAAAAAACATTCTCTCAAAATCTATAGTGGACTATTATTTAATATGTCCTCAAACATTGATAAACATATGTCTTGTGGAATTTGTTTTGAGCTACAATAAAAATTGAACTCCAGTTAATCCAAGAAATGAACCAAGAGTAATATGCTTTATTAACTTCAACAAGCACTTAGACCTGCAAAATCATTGTAGAGAGCAATTGATGCTCTATGTACCATTTACAATAAATGAGAGTACACTAAAACACAACTTTGATACATGGGAACATGCATACATGCATCATGAAAAAACCATTATAAAAAACCATCCAAAGTTCACCCAGAACACAAGTGTTGCATGGGGTGATATAGAAAAAGAACTTAAAGATGTTGAGTCCCTTGATGATAACAGCAACAATAAGTCATTCACACCAAGGAAAACTAGCCAAATAGAACAATATGACATCCAAGCAAACCTTCCAAACATACAACACATAAAACCAAATACAATGTCATACAATTAATCGACAACAATCCAGACAAACCGAAAGGCTTATTAACAAGTCATATACAGGTAAAGCAACTTACAACTTATGTGGAGTCACATTACATTTAGCATTTCACATACCATTTCATACATCAGATTTTCTTCCCTTAGCATCTGAGGCATTGGACTATATGTCAAAGCACTGTGATCAATTGCATGTGCTCCTTATAGATGAGATCTCACTAGTAGGCTGAACATTTCTACATTACATTAATAGATGAATATGGGACATAATACAAATGCCTACAGTGTTGTTGATGGTGTTTTCTGCATAGCAACAACTCAGACAGAATATGGTATCCTATCTCTCTTGAAAGGTTATTTTCAATAATGAATAACTGAAAATCACCACAAGGTCTCTCGAGTGTTAGGTCATAACAATGCATAAAACAACTCAGATAAAATGTGAAATGCTGGTAATCACAATCAGACCTTACTACAAGCAAACTGTATCCTTTCAATTTATCTGATCTGACAGTATGATGATCTTGAATCCTAAATCTAACTGAATAATAAAGAAACAGCAAAAGATAGGGATGCAAGGAAGTAATAAAATCTAAACTATTGCAAGGACAAGCAATGTAAATGACATATATATGGAATGGACCTATCTCAAATAACCAATTCCTATTCGACCCACAAAGCAATCTTACAAGAACGGTGCAATCTTCTGAGGAATGTAGATTTTCAAATCATAGACTTGCATCCACAATCAAACTTAAGCACATTGAATATATGGTCCAGGTTGACTTTACCAGCCTACTACAATCAAATAGTTACTAGGAGTATAGACCAGAGATAGCTACAAACATTCCAAATATGAAATCACAAACATTATTCATCCAACTGAAACTAATTTATTTCTGAATATTGAACCCTAGATCTTTAAGAAATTTAAAAGATAGAACAAAGGAACCATGCAAGATGAGATAACACAAATGATTTCACCAGGAATAACCACAATGTCTTCAATTGTATTAATCACCAGAAAATGCTGCAACAATTCAACTGTTCTGAATATAGTGTTTGCTTCAAGAAACTTCAAATGATCTAACTATAGCTCTTGCTCTATTACTGTCTTGCTATGTCTATAACCAATGTCTAACCCTTACAATGAGGCAAGAATGCCTATTTATATCAAATTCCCCCCAAAATATGTCGGCCTAGCCAAACATTTTACAAAATAAAATAAAACTGCCAAAAATAGGTCGGCCCAGGAAAACAAACTAAGGCACACATTTAATGCCATCATCCAGGTCGGCCAAGGCACAGTCCCCAAGGAAGTCTAGTCCAATGCATGCCCTATGATAATAAGGAAGCACAAATCCTGAACTTGAGCATTAACTGCCACTCCCTTTGCCTTTGTCCTGCATTGATGTCCCTTGAACACTCGAGAATATTCTATCCAACTCAGCAATAGGTGGCAATGGTAAGACCCTGAGTCGGCACTTAATAGAATCTATCCCCTCCTTGGACCGTTCAACAACCTTATTCCAGTCCTCCTTATTGGCCATGTACCTGTCTATCACTGCCAAGTATGTAGCTGCATCATCAAGTAAATGGGAGGTGACAGCTCCATCAGAATCTGGGGCATAAATCTCATGCCACCATTCCTTCAGTTGATCTAAGCTCAAATATTTGGGAGCTATTTTCTTCCTCCCTGTCATCACCTCGAAGAAGGCAATGTATCCATCATAAACTGCTGTAAGATCACCATCAATGGACTTCCTTCGTTTTTGCATCCTCTTTAGACCCCCTTGTCTGACCAACAATGCCTCAAACCACTCCCACGGTTCATCTAGCCTGGAGGAAGGAAGGATTCCATCCTTAGCTAACTGCTCCTTTCCATGTCCCAGGATAGTCCTTGATTTCTGTAGTAGGAGGTCTATGTCATTCTTATCTTGAGACAAAATGTGCTCCAATAGTTCCTTTGCCCAGACTGCATCCTTGCCCACAGACAAAATCCCTTTGATAGCATCATCCCCTCTTGCCTAGACATCCATCAACTAATCAGTGGCAGCTTGGGCGGAGGCCTTCATCTTTTCAATTCTGGAGATTGTCTCCTTAGGCAGAAAACCTGGAGTCTGAGAAGAGGATGGATGGAGAGACTGTAGAGGCTTCATTACCTCTTCTAAACATTTCCTCAATCTTTCATTTTCTCTCTTCAACTCTCGTTTGGATTGAGTCTCCTTCTTTAGCCGGTCAATGATTATGGCACTCGACCCCTCAAACTCCTCAATATCTTGCTCTAGGGAGGCTGGCCCAAGGTTAATAGTTTGGACATTGTAGTCCTAGCCTGTAACATCATCTCTTGTCTTATCTGTTGCAGGGGTGGCGATGTGAACTACCCTGTTATGTGCTTCACCCCTTTCCACTTGGGAAATCACCTTAGCAGCTTTCTTTTTCTTTCCCTTGCCAATTTGGGATAGCATTTCATCCCAATCTAACGGAGTGTCCTCCATAATTACCTGTTTCTTCCGGCCAATCTCCTTCTCCAACCAGTCTGAAGCTACAGGGTCCATCCGGATTCCTTCTGTTCTCGTTTCCCTCAGATCCTTTGTCACTTTCACTTCTTCCGCGGCTACCACCTTGGCCTCTTCCTCAGTTGTTGCTTTGTCATCTTCTTTCTCCGGACTCTGCCCGCCTTGATCAGCCTCTCCAAGTCCCAATTCCGGAAGCACTGGTGATGGAGTCCTAGCAGGTATGTTTTCCTCCGGCCCAGGTGATCCACAGCCTTTATCACTCTCCGGAGAATCCTCGTACTGTACCAGTGGAGAAGTGTGCCTTTCCTCTGTTTCTTCCTCAAACTCAGCCACTTCACTGTACAGTGTTCCCTCCTTGAACTGCTCGGCCTCCCCGCTAATTCCCTGCTCCTCTGGATTCTCTGGTTCTGGTGCACTTGGTAGAGGAAAAACAGGCTTGTCCTGCTCGTCAACTGGTTGTGTTGGAGGAGAGTCCTCCTACTGTGCCACATCCTTGGGAGAAGGAGTTCCTGATTTTCTAGTGTATACCTTGGTTTTCTCCCCTCCGGAGCTCTCCACATCTACAATTGGAGGTTCATCCTCCGAAGCGGTCTGGTCCTTCTTCTTGGCTGTCCTTGTAGTTCTTGCCTTCTTGGGCAGTGGAGGAGCATCCTCCTCTTCAGCCTTCTCTGTTTCTTCCTCATTCGAGGACTTGCTGATTGTCAGGGTCTTCCACCTGCGTTTTCCAATTGGTTTCCTCTTCGTTGCAGGCTCATCCCCCTTTGGACCTCTGACTTTAATCTTGAATGGTGAGGTCTTTCCTGATTTCCCTTTGGGGTCCTCTTCCCCGGACTCCTCAGAAGTTGACATGGGGTTAAGATTCCCCATCAAGTCAAAGGTGCAAGCTACTTTAGCATTCTCTAACTCCCAGACTTTATGCTTAACCCAAGAAAAGGTGAATCTCAACACAAGAGCCATCAGGTCCTCCAATTCTGTCACCTTGGGCTCACTCCAATCTATGTCCGCAACTGACCTGTCTTTTATGGGCTCGTAGACATGGTCCTGAACCAACTTTCCATCATCATCAAGCTGATCCAGAATCAGCTTAACATTGTATTGTCTAATGGCCTCAACAGGCAGCCGGGAATACCTCCTCTTCCTTGCATCAAGGTCATCCTTGATATTGACCCAGTAGTCTTCTAGGTCCTCTTTATACCTATATTCCCGGGTAGCCCTCTTTTGTGCCTCTCCTGTTATGTCGAATTTCATTCTCTTCGAGTGGAAAGAGAATCCATAAGCTGCTAACTCCTCACCTGCAGTGTGAGCTGATTGAATAGATGGGCACATTTCCCCCACACCAATCCCAAGAGGGAAGCCTCCTCCAAATCCTGTCTTATGCTTCTCCCTCTTCACAACTGCATCAAATTCACAAATCTGCCTTACAACTTCTAGCAGCACAATATGGTCAGTGGGATACCTAGGCAACCTGTAAGGGGCAACTGGGCATCCATCAACCCCGAGGTAGGTGAATGTAGGGAACTGTTTAAACCATGCTCCGTAGTTCTTAATCAAGCCCCTAGCTCCATCGGATAATCTGATATGTTCTGCATTTTGAAGTGTCTGGGTAATGTGCATAGTGAATGCATCATTTTCCCTCCTATAATCCTTATGCCCTAGATGCAGCTCCGGATAAACTTCATAGATGATGTCCTGTCTAATGGTTCCCCTCAGAGTCAAACCCTTGTATGGGTAGGAGATGGCCAACACATACATGATGTAAGAAGACATATTGAACTTCTTCGCTTCCAGGACATTTCTCAGTTGTTTGTCAATCTCTGCACTAATGAGTCCTGCCCAGTGATAGTTTGTCCCCTAGCTCATCTTGGTGATCACATGGACCATCCAATTCTCCAATACCCCTGTAGTTCTTAGTCCTGCCACCCTGCTCAACAGTGTGATGGCATCATACACGTCCGACCTGAATTTTACCCTGTGCAGCTGTTTGGGCAACTTGGAGTGGTGAGATTTTGGCTTCTCCAGCCATGAGTTGATGATCTGCTAAGCTTTGACTGGCTCATTCTCGTAATAGGTCCCAGCAGTGTCAATATTCAATGCACAGACCGAAGGAAGATCCGGCATGCTGAATGTTCGTGCAATGGAGGTCGGACTGAAGTTTGCCAAGACTCATCCCTCAGTGCTAATCACCATCTGGGTATCAAAATTGTACTGTCTGGGACATTCCAAAATCAACTCATAGCATTGAACCGCTAGAGGAAACCCGGCCACATGCACTAATCCGGAGTTCATCATTCCTAGTCTCAAAGCTGACTGATCCTTCTCAGCCGTTCTTTGTTTGAACTCCTCATAGCGCCAGGCACCAACATTCGTGTCAGATACCTTAGCCCACACAGAGGACACCTTGCTTTCTGGGAGCTGGCTCTTCATATCCAATCTCAAATGTTCTGTCTCAGAAATTAAGGATGCCCCTGCACCACCTTTGGACTTCCCAGTAGCAGCTTTACTTGATTTGGCCTACACATCCAAAAATTGTCATTAGAATCCAATCATTACTCATATTCTAGTTCAAAGGGTTAGCACAAATCATGTAAATCCATCAAAATCCATTGCTAACTACTAATCCATCGAGATCCAGAGAAATCAGATGCCCCGGGAAAATCACGCAATCCAGGAAAATACCGTCGAGGTAGAATTTCAGAGAAATTCGACCCAAACAGATTCCTGCTACCAAAGCATCATTAGTCGAATAAATCATTACTGTGCATGGAAAATCAAAGGATAATCATCAAATGCACTTATTGGCAACAAGCAATAAACATTAGACACTCATTCCATTAATCCTATCATCGAAATATCAAAAGAACAAAACCAAACAGGAAATCCAGAAAAATCCGGATGGAACGGATTTTCGCGGACAGCTTAAATGTACCGGAAATAACCCCAGCCCATGGAATAAGCCCAAACCGGGAAAATCCGGGAGCGAGGAAATTCTGCGACAACCTCAGAAACCCAAAAAAATGACGAATGCAAACCAAAACTCGAATGATCACGGGATCATCCCTACCCGATCTCGAATGATCACAATACCGATGACAAGCAACAAGACTCAGGATGCAAAGGATGAATCTCCACATGAAAATAAAGATGCCCTAATCCGAATGATCAAACCACCCACCATTAAAACCAGAACAAGCTTTAAGGTTTTAAAATATCGGTTAAGGATTTACCTAAAGCCTTCTAATTTGAATAAGATGGGGAGGCCAACATGATACGGGGCAAGAGCCACTCAAGCCAATAAAACCCACATTCTGGGCCGAACACCAAAGGAAACCCTAATTTCGCACAAAAACACATTTCGCGCCTGAAACAATCAAGCACTCTGACCCAGAATCCCGCCTAAAGGATAAATATGTCATCTCATGGACAAATGGAGTTCGCAAGGCAAGGAAAATGGGGTTTCATAATAAAACAGGATGGACCCTGACTCTATAAATACAAAATCAAAATCAAATCAAGGGCCAACCCAAATCCAGCGATACCCAAGGCAAGAAACCCTCAATCATCATGCAAGCAAACGGAAGGGAAATGAATACATACCATGGATCAAAGCAAATAGAATTCGGACTCAGAAAGTCGACCACGCGGCAAACACGTCCAAGCAATGAAAATACTGGCACCAGAACCCAAGCAATCCTCGCGCAAACAAACCAAGATCAATTCTTAAAGCTCCAAATGGAAATTCTAAATCGCCAGAGCAAATCAAGGAAGCAATGAAGTCAGAATGAAACTGAAAACACCCTAAATTCGACCTTGTACCCGCCTGAGGAAAGGTACCCCCACCATTAATGCGCGATAAGACATTTCTGACAAGTCCAGAAACCCGAGCCCAACACAGAATTTCAAAAAATTCCAGAATGCGCAGAAACACGGATTCCGCAGAAATGCAGAAACCGGGGAAATGAGGAAGACTGGGATTTTGGCAGAATCCGGGAAAATCCGATAGGACCGGAAAATCCTGAAGTCAGGCAGAAACCCAGAATCGGAGAATCCTGCCAGAAACAGACAAGGAACCAGAGCCTAGGAAAATCCGCCGGAGATGGAAAATCCCGGATCCAGGTGAAAATCCGGACTTGGCCAAAAACTCAATTTAAAACAATTCCAACCTCAAGGAAGGGTCCAAGCAAGCAAGACCAACATGCCAAGACCTTAAAATGATAAATCCAATAAAATCAAAGGTCGAATACACCAAAAAAAGAGGGTCCCCACCCCAAGTGAGGCGTGTGTGCAAAAACTGCACAACAAGTGTACTTTGGAAACCTTGATACAATTTTCTGTGGTGATCTTTACTAAGCATAACCTGTACTTGACTCCATTGTATTTGAGAATAGATCCATTGTGACTGAATTGATTCCCTACAATTTTTGGAGAGACCATGTAAAATGCTACTCATTGGTCACAACTATGAGAGAAAAGGAAGAAAATTTTATGGTAATTCTTAGCAAGATACAAAAAGGCTTACAAACAAATGATGGCATAGACTATCTTAACCAACTTTTCTTTCATCTTGCACCTTTAGACCCAACACTTCCATACATGTTCTATAGGAAAGATGATGTAGAGGTGCATAACCATAAAATTCTATTGGTTATTTCTAGTGAAATGATAGTGCTAAATGCAATAGATGAGTATGAGGAAAACCATAATGCAATATGGATCTATAACCATACAACTACTCTTCCACCTCAAATATACTTGAAACAAGATATTCTTGTTGAAATCTATGCAGTGAACTATAATACACAAGATTCCTAGTCAATGGAGTATTTAAAGCATATACAACATATGACATTGATATTGTTTGGCTTAAATTTACTGATACAATAATTGGGCAGCAGCAACGCACAAAACTAGAACAATATTACACTAATCTCATTGAAAAGGAATGGGTTCCTATATTGTGCATTACTAGAGATATTCGAAAGATTTCAACAAACAAGAAAATTACAATTAGAAAAAAATTCCCAATACAACTAGCATGTGCAAGAAAAATTTACCAATCATAAGAAATAACAATGCAAGTTGTGGTTTTTAACCCAATAGGCATAAGACAACATGGATTAACTTACACAACATTATCATAGACAAGGACAATAGACTCATTGTTTTTGCTAAAACCTTTAACCGTCAAAAACTTCAAAAGTTAAGCGTAAGGTACATGAAGAGATGCATTGGCTACAATCAAGTGCATAGTGGCAACTTGATATCCAAGCTACATGTACACACGATGCACCGCAATTTCTTCTATGCACATTGAACACTCATTCATTACATCCACATGTACATGACATTGTCAATGACTATGACACAATGCAATCAGACATTTTGTGTTTGCAAGAAGTACATGTGCAAGCTTTCCAGCCTAGTATATTATCGCAATATTTTAATATCTTTGGTATGAACATAATGCACGGCATAATAACATTTACCAAAAAACATAGCTCTATGAATATTGAAGCTATCACAATCACAATACTATAGAGCATTAATGAGCTTAATATATGTACTTTTTATGCAAGGCCCAATACTTCTATTCAGGAAATAATCGCAATTCTACAATCTATAGTTGCATATATAGGTACAAAAAATATACTATACATTGTGGGTGACTTTAATGTCCACATGTGTTTGCAAAACATAAGCAAAACAACACTTGATAATTTCATGCAAACTTACACAATTCATTTTTTGTTAAAAAAATCACATAGTCTACAAAACTCATTGATTGACCACATCTGATCAAATTCAATGACAACTGTATGCAATATTTGTAGATCAAAGGCATATTGGATTGATCACTATCCTATTTTCCTAAAGTTCCACTATGCTAGTTAAATTAGTTCAACATGATAGCATACATAAGCATTTATCACTAAAAGAATTTCCAATAAATTTTGCAATACTAAATCAGTAGCTTGCAGAAAAATTATGGAACAAACAAAAAAGAGCACAACAACAACAACAAGAAATGGAGGAAGACACAAGAAAATGGTAAACAACCTATCCTATTTGCCTATGACATGCATTTTTGCATTGTCTAAATATAACTTTTACATATCTCTTGTTGTTTGTAGAACAAAAGTCAAGAAGACTATATCCATTGAAAAGTTGAATGCAAAAAAGCTAGCGACACATTCCAAGGTGACTTCCTTGTTGTTTATAAAGCAACATTGGACAAAGTCAATAGAACATGAGAAGTTTTGTTTGCAAACCTCACAGACCTCAAAGTGGAAATGATGATTACACTAAATGTAATGCCCCACCATGTAACCTTAAAGAATGATGCAAACACAACGAAAGAAAAGCAAATTTTTTTTTAAGTGTAATTATAACATGTAATGTGAACTACACTTAACACATACATTAGATCTAAAGTACATGACAACACAATACATTAAAATCCCATATAAAAAATTTAACTAACCATAGCATATAATTATTACTCATGAAATTAAATTATGTACATCTAAAGCATTTATTTCATCTCATAAGATACAAAGTACATAAAGGAATCATTTATATCTTGCATTCTTTCCATAAAGTAATTACAAAGTTCATTTCTAAGATGAAGAAGTTCATACATTAAAGTTACAATAAAATGATATGTAAATCCTCGTCGAATACAAATGAGGAGTAATACATATACAAATATCAACTGATACAAAGAACAACATAAGGAATAGTGGAGAACAAATGGTACATGTGATCTCTCCAATGTAAAAGATCCCACCATCACGAACATAAAATGGGAACCCAACGATGTAAGGTGCACATTCCACCCAACCAAGTGGTACCCAAAGGTCCACCCCCCATTCTACAAGACAGTAAAAGGGCTCCCTAGACAAAACCAACTACCTCTAGACACAAGAAAACTCAAGACTAAACTACACAAGTACAATACATAACATGATGGTTACATTGCTTCCAAAATAAAATAATTAAGTACATCAACTTAACTGTTAAACTATTATCATAGGAGGAGTGTCATACATAATTTTATATGGGTTACCCTGGCATCCCTTTGTGTGCAAGACCCCCAACTGAGGACCACTCTCCTACCAACAACATAAGGATCTAAAGCAATACTCAAGGGAATATACGGTGCACAAATATCAATAATAGATATCAACCATTATGTAAGAGACAACTCATCCCCATTTGTAGTAACTAGGTGATTAACTGAACAATCAAGTGCACTACCCAAGGAAAAATAAATGTTTGAATTATAACTCACAATAACCCCCTCATAAAATAACATCTGGAAGACTTATAAGTACAACAATATAATTTTCCCCAAAAAGTAAATAGAAGAAATCACAATTTAAATAGGTAAATTCAAGCAAGATATGAGTCTACCATTAGGATTTCGTAAATCCAATTTTGAAAACAATAATACATTGCTTAAATTAATCTAATTTAAATCAATATCATTTACGGATAATAACGAAATTAAATCTAAATTTTTGAATCAATTTCTGAATTACATCTATTTTAAAATCAATTTTCTCTTTTAGATTATAGCATTCTAAAAATAATCCATTTCATGCATTTGCATGCATCTAATTATAAAAATATATTTAAATATATATATATATATATATATATATATATATATATTATTTAAATATTTAATATCAATTATAATTTCCTAAATATAATAAACCAAATATTTAAATATATATACATATTTATATATATAATATATATATTATATATTTTAAAATCTAAAATGAAGTATTTAAAAAAGATTAAATCGTGGTGTTAATAATAGTGCAGACAAGGCATATGGGAGGTTCTTTATACACAATCATATGCTATTGGGGCCGCGGCCTGTGTGGACAGCTTGGGTGCTACCTGTGAAATGTAGTGCCCCTCTGTTCTCACTTGGGATGTGTAGGTAGTCTAACTAAGGAATCTAAAGAGGAAGATCGAACAAGAGCTTCTGATGGTACTTTTCTGGGTATGATGCACATTGTTCTATTATTATTATGATGTAGAGATTTATTGGGTAGTTAAGTGATGCAGTGGTATGTTGTGAGGATAGATGGAAAGGGTGGAATCATACCATTGAACATATGGGGACATACAAGAATGAGATACGATTTCTAGAGTTCCTTTCCTAGCGCCTCGACTATTATGAATGTGTACTCTAATTTGTATGTTTGAGTGAAAAGGTATGAGACATTGGCTTCACCTAGATTCATATGTTTGAGCATGTCCATTGCCCAAAGGTGTTGTTGATTGGGAGATAGTAACGAGATTTCCTTGTCAAACCACAACCCTAGCCATAGTGTGTCGTCTGTCTTTGTTTGGTATGCTTTGTTGTTATGTTTTCCATGTTTGCCTTCTTGTTAATTTATTTTGCAAGGTTTATTCTATGGAAATTAATGTTAAATTAATGCTTTTAATAATTTTTAGTGATTATTTAGTTAATCTTGATTAATGTGTTAGAATCTTTGTATTTAATTTAATTAATTTAATTTAATTTATTTTGTAAAGTAATTTAATTCTTGTGATTACATTTATTTGATAAAGTAATTAAATTAATTGGATTAAATTTAAATTAGAAATTATTATGTGAATTTGAATTATAAATTGCATAAAATAGATAATGTTAATTTGTGAAGTTTGAAATATTAAAATAGCATAAATTTCTTGTAAGTATCAAAACGAAAGCAATCAAGCTACTGTTAATGCATTGTAAGTCTCTATATGCAAGAAAGAAAAGTATGATAGGATCTCAAATGAGGAAAAGTTATGTCAATGTCCTTGGCATTCTCCCAGGTGGCATTATCCACCGAATAGTGTTCCCACTAGACCCTATAATGCATAATATCTTGATTCCACAACTTAACATTGTGATTTTCCATTATCCTAACGGGATGCACCTACATCACTCCTGTGTCATGTATCTACAGTGCATGCTAATCAAGGATATGAGAAACATCTGGATGATAGGGCTTAAGCACTAAGACATGGAAAACATTATGAATCTGGGATAGAGCTAGTGGTAGAACAAGCTTGTAAGCAACTAGAGTAACCACCTCGAAGACACCAAAGGGCTCAACAAACCTAGGGGAAAGCTTAGAGTTCTTGCCAAAAGAGATTGAACTCTTATGTGTTTGAACTCTCAAAAAGACCTTGTCTCCCACAGAAAACTACCTAAAGTTCCCATTCTTATATGCAAGAATCTTCTGTCAACTTGAGGCTTGATTTAGCTTTTCTTTGATAAGCTTCATCTGATCTTCCATTTCCCTCAACATTTCAGGACCAAACAAAATCATGTACTCCACCCTATCCCAACTAATGGGTGTTCAACATTTACATCCATACAGAGCCTTGAATGGTGCCATACCCAAAGAGGCATGGTAGGAGTTGTAAGAAAACTCCACCAAAGGAAAATACTCCTCCTGTTTGTGTTGTTGTTCCAAAAAATACATTCAGAGGAGATCCTCCACTATCTGGTTCACCCTCTTAGACTGGCCATCCAGTCTGAGGATGATATGCAGAACTAAAATTTAATTTGGTTCCCAAGGAAGAATTCACAAAACTTGTTTATTGAAAAACTTGTTTGGTTTTAGCTCTATATCTCCTCAATCCTAAGAAAAATGGACTACTGGTAAGCAAGTTATGTGTCTATTTATGATAATTCTAACCTAGAAATATTGATTTCTATTACAAGACTAGGGTTACAAATGGGTACAGAATATTTATATAGCTGCAAAGATAGTTAGTTGTTGTACAAGTAAATAGAAGGTCAGATTCTTGTATCACTACTCTGCTTTGTTTCCAACAATATATAATGTCTCCCTATTTTCCTAAATTACTTAAAGGAAAATGGAAAATGGACCTACTCAAACCAAAAAGATATCAACAACAATTTTCAAGCACAAAAAATATGTGATTAAATCCTAAGTATAGGAAAAAAGCCAAAAATATTTGAAACAATACAATCCCATTGGCCAGGTGAATAATTAAAAAGAAAATGAAATGGATGCAATAGTAAACTTTCCTATCATAAGAACTAATAAAAGCACCAATTCTTATATTATAGAATTCAATTCATTGACCAAGGCTGTGTATCAAGTATAAAGTACATACTTTTACCAACAAAGCCTTTACAGTTTCAATCTAATTCCTAAACATAATTTGGCAAAATTTGTTATGTGCTTCTATGTGTCATGTTTATGAATAACATGTTATATTCCATGCACTACACCCATCTGTCTCCTTAGCCTTTCTAACAGTAAGAAATACTTGTCCTTATAAATTTTGATAAACAAATAGACTAACCAATCACTAGTAGTGATGGAGGAGCATCTAGCGGTATTGCAGATCATCTTAAAAAAAGCTTTTATTTAGTTTTTTTGAGTCCCATGGTGGCATTTAAGGGGTTTAAGATTGTCAGGCATCAAAAATAGTGAAAAATGAGCACTTACTATTTTTAGTAATTCAGCCAAAATGGGCTCGTATGGACGTGAAATTTTACCCCGAGGAGTAGAGCTGAAAAACATATTCAGTTGTGAAAGAATCACCTCAATGGTTCTGTCAATAAAGTTTGGGATGAACTTAAAGTTTCCATCCTATAGGCCTTCCACGGTTTCAATTCAAATAATTATAAAACTTTAGAGGCCTAAACAACTCAAAATTGGCCTATTAAATGGTTCTATATGTATTGGAGAAAGCTTTATCGAGAGTTTTCCAACACTATGTCATTAGCAAGAAGCCCAATGGAAAAAATTTATAGCCCCATGAAGTTCTTTCGGTCCTCTTAAAAAGTGAATTTTATGTAATCTCTATCTGTGAAATCATTTATGGAAAGATCTCTCTTGGAGCACTTAAAAAGTGGCAAGAAATTTGATCTTTCTAGAACAGTCTAGGGCAATTATTGGGGAAAATAAAAAGGGTTAAGTGGGGGTTGTAGAAGGTGGCCCTAATAGTGCAAATTGTGGCTCTAAATAGTAGATTTTCTTTTCTGAGTTGATTTTGTTGTATTGAATCAAGCCCATGAGGCTATAGCATGTAAGCTTGAATCTATAATTTCATTTTATGAAAATAATTTAAAGTGAGTCATTTTTCTATCTTGCATTTTCTATGTTGATATCAATTGTGATTTATGTGGGTTTTGGGTGATGTGGCCCTCATCAAGTGGTATCAGAGAAGGAGTTCTTGAGCCTATAATAGAGTGTCAAATGTGAGCCAGTTGCACTAGGACCTATGAGTGTAGGTTGAGTTAAAGATGCCTCTGAGACTTTTCCTGAATGGCAAAGGTAGAGGTCAAGGTGGTGGAGGAAGAGGTCCACCTAGAGATGAAATCAGATCCCTTAGAAGGAAATTAGAAACCTTGCAACAAGAGGTTTGAAGAAGAGATGTGCAATGAGACAGAGATGAGAGTGAAGATGAAACAAAAGAGGAAATGGAAGAGGAAGAGTCAGATCCAATGGATCCTGGAGAAAGAAGATTGTTACAAGAAATCTCAAGCATTGGGAAGAGACCTAAAATGGAGGTTTCAACTTTTAGAGGAAATTTGAATCCTAAAGAATTGATTGATTGGATCAATGACATGGAGGAAATTTTTGAGTTTGTGGAGATTGAAGATCCTCATAGAGTGAGGTTTGCAAAGAAAAAATTGAAAGGTCATGCTAGTATATGGTGGAAAGAGGTCTAGTTAGAAAGAGGAAGACAAGGGAAAGATAAAATTTCCAGATGGGACATAATAGTGTCAAAATTGAAGAAAAAATTTATTCAAGTTGATTACAAATTGGAGCTGCTCAAGAAGATGCAAAGCTTGAGGCAAGGAACAAAGACAATGAAAGAATACACATTAATTTCACAAGGTCCTAATTCAGACAAGACATTCTGAGGTGAATAAGGAGAAATTTGCATATTATATTAACAGGTTGAAGCCAAGCATCTAAGAAGAATTGGCACTGGTAAGAATGACCACTATTGAGGGTGCTTATCAATTTTCTCTAAAGGTTGAATAATGGTTAAATAAGAGGTTTCAAAACAAATAATGAGGTGGAGGCCATAGAAGAAAGAATGATGGATGGTCATATTGATGTAAAAATGCAGATCAAAAGAAGGGTGAAGGCTCCAGTAGCAGCCAGAACTAGAAAGGAGATAACACCTACTATCCTCATGATCAGAATAATGGAGACCAAAGAGGAAGGGGAAGATCTCAATGAGGAACGGGAAGAGGAGGCTTCCATGGAACCTATTTCCAGTGTGGAGAAGGAGATAGAGCCTATGACTTTTCTCAACATCAAGGAAAAATAGAAGACCTAAGGGTAATGCATGAGTTGCACATGTTGATGAAAATGTTGAGTCTTCACATTTTGAGGATGTAGAAAGAGGGGAGGTTCTTGTTACTAGAAGAGCCTTGTTGAATGAGGAGAATGAGCCAACTCAAAGGAAGAACTAGTTTCTCACTAGATGTAAGTACAAAGGTAAAGTTTTCAATGTTATTATTGATGGAGGTAGTGTTGATAACCTTGTTTCAAAAGAAATGGTTAGTATGTTGTGGTTGGAGAGAAGAAGGCATCCGAACCCATACTAGATTGCTTGGTTGCAGAAGGACCATAAAGCCTTGGTAAATGAACAATATTTCATAAAGTTCAAGATTGGAAATTACCGTGATGAGGTATTATGTGATATTATGTCTATGGATGTTTTTCATATGTTGTTAGGTAGACTGTGGTAGTTTGATCGACGAGAAATACATGATGGAAATGTCAACACCTATTCTTTAACAAAGCATGGAGTTCATCATAAGTTGAATCCCTTGAAAGAGATAGAGGAAAATTTATGTGGTAATGCAAGAATTTTTTTGGTTGATGGAAGAAAGTTACTAGAAGGTATGAAGCATGAGCATATATGTTTTGCATTGATTATTAGAGTTGATAAAGTAGGTACTACTGAGTTACCTATAGAGGTTTCATATTTGTTCAATGAGTTTCAAGATATTATTTTTGATAACGTAACTGAAGGTTTGCCTCCTATAAGAAAGATTAGTCATCAGATGGACCTGATTCCTAGAGCTAATTTTCCAAATAAGGCAGCTCATCATATGACTCCAGCAGAGAGTGAAGAGTTGAATCTAGACAAGTACAAAAGTTGTTGTAGAAGGGATTGATTAGAGAAAGTTTGAGTCCATGTGCAATACCTATTGTACTAGCACCAAAAAAGGATGGGGAATGGCAGATGTGTATAAATTCTAGAGCCATCAACAAGATCACCATCAAGTATAGATTTCCCTTGCCAAGAATGGAAGACATTATGGATTGTTTGAGTGGAGTTGATTACTTCGTGAAGATAGATCTGAAGAGTGGATATCACCAAATCTAGATTAGAGAAGGAAATGAATCAAAGATAGCCTTAAAAACCAAGGAGGGCTTGTATGAGTGGTTAGTCATGCCTTTTGGGCTAACCAATGCACTAAGCACCTTTATGAGGCTTATGAATGAGGCATTGAAATAATTTTTAAGGAAAATTTGTTATTATTTACTTGGAAGATATTTTGATTTTCAGTAAGACATTGGAGGAGCACTTGATGCATATCCAAATTTTTTTTGAGAAACTAAGGGAGGAGAAGTTGATTAATTTGAAGAAATGTAGTTTTGTGAAGAGAGAGTTGGTGTATCTAGGATTTGTTGTCTTGGCAGATGGTCTTAAAATGGATCCAAAGAAGGTGAAAGCTATCATTGAATGGCCTACCCCAAGGAATGTTACAGAGGAAAGATCATTTCATGGTCTAGTAGGTTTTTATAGAAATTTTATTAAGAATTTCAGTAGTATTTGTGCACCTCTAACTGAAGCGATGAGAGGGGATATAAAAGAGTTTAAGTGGACTACAGGAGCAGCCAAAAGTTTTGATATGTTGAAGAAGAAAGTTATAGAGCAACCTATTTTGGAACTTCCATATTTCAATAAGGTCTTCCAGATAGATTGTGATGCTAATGGCATTACCATGGGAGTTGTTTTGAGTCAAGAAGGTAAGCCTATTGCCTATTTTAGTGAGAATTTAAATGATGCCAAGAAGAAATATTTTTTCTATGATCAATAGTTTTATGCTATAGTTTAGGCTTTGAATAAATGGAGACACTATTTATTTCCAAAAGAATTTGTTTTATATACTTATCACCAAGCTTTGCAGTATCTCAATAGTCAAGTAAAGTTGAATCAAAGGCACTTAAAATGGGTTGATTTTTTGCAGACTTATACTTTTGTTTTGAAGCACATTAGTGGAAGGTCAAACAGAGTTGTAGATGCATTAAGTAGAAGGAAAAATTTGTTGATAGAGATGAATATAGAGGTTGTTGGTTTCAATGAACTCAAGATTTTGTATCCAGAAGATCCAGACTTTATAGAAGCTTGGAAGGCTTGTCTAGAACTTGTTACATTGGATAGGATGAGATGGTTGGATTTCTTAATCCAAGATGGGATGTTGTATAGAGGAAGCCAATTGTGCATTCCAAGGAGTTTTATGAGAGAGAATCTAATAAAAGAGAAGCATTGTGGAGGATTGGCCAGACATTTTGGTCGAGATAAGACCATTGCTCTTGTTAGTGAGAATTATTATTGGCCATAGTTACAACAAGATGTGAAGAATTTTGTAAAAAGTTTTAGAGTATGTCAAATGGAAAAAGGAACAAGTCAGAATATTGGATTGTATCAATGATTACCTATACTTGAGAGGCCATGGGAGGATATTAGCATGGATTTTGTTCTTGGATTACCAAGGACATAGAGAGGGCATGATTCCAAATTTGTGGTGGTGGATTGATTTTCAAAGATGGAACATTTCATTTTGTGTCATAAGACCAGTGATGTTGTCCATGTTGAATAGTTGTTTTTTAGAGAGGTTGTGAGACTACATGGTCTACCAAAGAGTATAGTTTTAGACAGAGATACCAAATTTGTTGGTTATTTCTAGAGGATATTATGGAGTAAGTTGAAGATAGATTTGAAATTTAGTTATCCACACCATCCACAAATTGATGGAAAAATAGAGGTGGTGAATAGGATTTTGGGTAACCTACTAAGATGCTTAGTAGGAGATAAGCCTAAGGGATGGGATTTGATTATACCAGAGGAAAAAAAATCTTACAATAATTATGTCAATAGGTGCACTAGTAAATCACCATTCCATATTGTATATGGGAGTAGTCCAAGAACTACTTCTGAACTGAGAAAGATGGATAAGGGGGAGAAGAGTAGTGCTAAGGCTAAATATTTTGCTGAGCACCTGAAGAATTTGTATGAAGAAATGAAGAAATGCATCAACAAGATGAACTCACAATATATGGCTTAGAAATATTAGAAAAGGAGTTCTAAGGAGTTCCAGGTAGGAGATGAATTCATGGATCATTTGTGAAAGGAAATTTTTCCAGTTGGTACATACAAGTTAAATATGAATATTTTTTATGCAGAGTGGCAGGGGAAGCACCCAACTTGACACACTTGTTCAACTATACCCTTCAATAAGACAATCTAATCATACAACTTGACTCACACAACCAGACATCACCAAAGTACTTGGGGATGATTTGTACACTCTTAATTTGACAAAACATGAACAAACAACCATACTTTTCTCATAGAAACTCTCATTCCTCCACTGTTGCCATACTATCCATGCATTCCTTCTAGCACTCACCAATAGGACAGTCATGATAAAAATTTGTTAAATGAAAATAATAGAGAAAGAAACCATGTTTTATACTTCTTACATAGACCCTTATAGATCCCCAGAATCATAGAACCAAACACCAAGAGAAGGCGTATCAAATAACTAATTTACAAGCCACCAAAAGGCTTCATTTGGCTTGTGCAAAGAAGGAATCAACTTGTCAAGGAAGACCCCAACACCCATAATTCCTTTAAAATATTCTACAGGTTTCCCAAGACATTTTCCATGCTTTCCATCCATTATATTTACTCAAATACTCAAAAATCAACAAATAATGTATTCAAATTATCACATTTTGGATTGGACAAGGAAAAAACTAGACTTAGGGCATCACATAACTTTTGTAAACCTCCATTTTTAAATCTAAAACAAATTTCAGCATGTAAAGGAGTCCTAAATATACCAATCCACCGAGTTTCAGATTTTTCCCATGGTGGAAATGGGAATTACATCCATTTTGGTGACCAAACCCTTGTTTTGCAAGGTTTTAGACCCACTTTCACTAAGGTTGATGTAACTTACTCAATACTTGATGAAATTAACTCAAATCACCACCAAAAGAAAAATTAATCTCCCCTCTATATAATCATATGCATTAGAGGTCCATACAATTTTTCTATAGGCCGTACCAATCAAAAGAACAGTAAAAAATGCTGTAAAAATTAGAAAACCAGAGTTTTTCTTTATATTAATGCTTCAAAAACTTCAACAACTTCATGCCTCAACCAAAGGAGGATATTTAAAATTATTTCCCATCATTTAAAATTTCCCTCAACTTATTTTTGAAGGAGGGAACCATCAGTTAATGATATTACATCATTAATGTTGATTTTACACCAAATTTCATTATGACAACTTTGCATTTTGAAGCAACTTTGCAATCCTAAAGACCTAATACCTTAAAAAAAAAAAAACTAGCTCCAAAATAGCCTTATTACATGTTCAAAACTCCATCCTTGCACATTTACATACAAATTCAAAAAATTTCCTTCCCAAGGCTACAAAGACAACAATTGTTACAAGTTTGCAATTTTCTACATTTTGACCCCAAAACTCAAAAACTCGCCCTCGATCTTTCTCAATGGTCTTGATTGACCTTATTAATGACAAAAAGACTAAAAAATACTCATTTTAACCTCCTAACCACTTGTTTTCATCAAATAAGCAAAAATGGAGGATGAGGTGTAGGTGCTCTTCCACCAAGTTTGGACCATGCAAGATCCTCAAGAAGCATGATTCAGGAAATGCTTATGAGGTAGAGTTTCCTAGTGGAATAAAAATTTCTCCTTTGTTCAACATTGTTGATTTTAAAAATTATCATGATGGTGATATAGAGGAGGGTCTAATAAATGAACAGTTGAAAATTCCAACACCTACTTTAGAGAAGGAAGAGATAGAAGAAATCTTGGATAGCCATGTGGGTAGAAGCACAAGAAACAAGCAATATGTAGAGTACTTGGTGAAATGGAGAGGAAGGCTTGTTGAATATTCATCATGGTTATCTAAGGCTAAGGTTAACCACCTAGGTTTCCCTCTAACTCTTGAGAAGTGACAGGGTCACTTTTCAAATTACCTTGGGTGTATGATGCAGGAGCATCCAGCGGTGTAGGGAAATCTTGCATCACCCAAAAAAGAAATTCTTTATTTTTTTTAGTTGTTTTGAGTCCCATGATGGCACTTAAGGGGTTTAAGACAATCAAGCATCAGAAATAGCAAAATATGGGCACTTATTATTTTTAGTAAGTCATCCAAAACAAGCTTCTATGGATGTGAAATTGTACCCAAGGAGCAGAGCTAAAAAACATCTCTGGTCTCGAAAGAATCACCTCAATACCTTGCACTTTGGGACAAATTAAAATTTCCATCCTAGGAAATTTCTCCAATGTGACTTCAAATTCAAATATAAAACTTTAGAGGCTCTGAAACAACTCAAAAATTGTTCATACATTGTAGAGCTCGTCGAGAGCTTTCTAATGATATGCAATAATAGCGAATCAGATGCTTGGATCAAAAATTATGTCCCTGCAAAGTTGGTCCTCTTAAAAGTGAATTTCATAAAAAAAAATTATCCTAGTCAAAAAATCATTCGACAGGACTTTTGGCACCAAAACAAAAGGGGAAATTTGATCTTTCTAGAACATTCTAGGACTGTTATTGGGGAAAATAAAAAGGGTTTAAAGTGGGGATTGTAGAAGGTGACCCTGATAGTGAAGATTGTGGCTTCGAATATTATATTTTATTTTCTGAGTTGATTTTTTTGTAATGAATCAAGCCCATGAGGCTATAGCATGTAAGATTGAATCTGTAATTTCATTTTGTGAAAATAATTGAAAGTGAGTCATTTTTCTAGCTCACATTTTCTGTGTTGATATATGTTGTGATTTCTATGGGTTTTGGGTGGTGTGGCCCTCATCAAGTATTGCATTGTACCTATAATAAACAACCAAGAATTAACTATGCATTTATTGCTTCCATACACAAGAGTTGGCCAACACATCTTGAACATTTTGCATTTAATCCATTAAACATGTATTCAATATTTCAAGATTGAATATTTTGTAGTTTATATAATTCCCTCCTATTTTCCTAATTTACTCAAACTAAAATGAACATTAGGTGTACTCCAACCAATAGAAGTAGAGATAAAACATAATTTTCAAAAATGAAATATTTGTCCTTAAATTCCAATTGTGGAAAAAACATGTAAAATTTTAAAATAATTTAATTTAATTTTCCAACCAATTATTTCAAAATAAAATGCAACAATTGCAATATTAATTTGCTTGTGAGCAAAAAAATTTCCCTTTATATGTTAAGAAATACTTAATTTTGTTATGTTTTCATTTAAATGGATTAGACTTTAGTGTTCCATCTTTTTCGTATGCAATATATTAGCAACACAAAATATACATGTTTTTAAAGGGAAAGTTGCTATTTCATATATTGCATTTCAATTTGACATACTTAGTTGGCCAACATAATTTATTTGAAAATTTTTATTATGTGTTTCTATTTGCTTATACAAAAAGAAATGGTAGTCCTACTATATGCAATAGAGAGAGAGATAGTATATTTTCAGACATCTAAGGTTAAGTTGATACTTGATTGAGTTATGTTTGAGCTACTGTATGAGTCAGTTTCTCTAGATAAATCACCAATGATTAGAATTTACTTTCTAACAAAACATACAAAATGCAAGGAAAATTTCTAGCAGAAAGACAACTTGAGGAATTGCGTTAAGAAACATGACTTTCCCATGTATCAAGGAGTTATGGATTGGAAGATTTGTGAACAATAAAGGAGGATGTTGGTTGAATAATATGACTTTCCACAAATTCGAATGCCCATAGTGAATGAAATTTCGTGTATTTCATAAACATTAAACTATTATTTGCACAGAACAATTCATGCATGTACAATGTATTAAATCCAAGCATTGTGAAATGTGGTGGATAGTTGATGGGTACATAAGCAATGAATGCATAGTTAATTGGATTTTATTGGTTCTTATTCATGTTCATTTACAAGATGTTCAAAAGCTTCTATGTTTTCAGCTCTCTAGTCTTTTCTTTCATGTTTTCAGAATTCAAAACCCAAAACTTCATGAAGATTTCATGAACTAACTATGTGTTCATTGCATGTGTACCCACATTACACAAGGCATTGCCTAAAGCGTTCAGTTTTCCTTGTAACACTTCTAGTTGTCAACTACAAAAAACAAATAGACAATCCATTCACCAACTACATACTTGATTTAGTTTTGTTTGAACTGCTTTATCGCATGTTGGTATAGGCATACTTAATTCATGAAATCTTAGATGAGTGTTGGGTTTTGTTTGTGCTTTATCTCAGTTGGTAAAAATATTGTGGATTTTATAGCTCTTGGTTGTGCTTTTGCATATTCGTTATTCTAGAAAGTTGTATTGTTGGTGAATGGCTTGGTTTTCTATTTATAAAACTTGATATCTCTCTAACTACATATGCAATGACCAGATAGCTAATTCATGAAATCTTAGGAAACTATTGGGTATTGTTTGTCCTTTTTCTCATTTTGTAACTCCCCGCTAAGGGACCAAGTGGATTAACACAAAAGACCATCAACACCAAGCCAATTTTTTTTTTTTTTTTAAAGAAACTTAAAGTAACACTAACTAATGCAACTCAACCAATTAATATGAATGACATCATTACATTAACATGATATTATAATCACATTATAACCTAAAAGTAATATTGAACATAACCCATTTGCACACCTATCCACCATGGTCCCCTAACGTCGCTACTAAGATACACCTACACTAATTAAGCCTAAAAACATATTTGATACACTATAACCATATTTTATTAACACTTGAATGTAAATTAATCTCATACATCAAATTATATATGATAACATATCGAAATTATCTTCAAACCACATCTAACACTATGCCAATATAAATCTATTCTTAATCAATGTTATAAAATAAGTACATAAAGATATATCATATCTACTACTTAATTAAACTCATGCATTATAAATACAACATTTATATATTAAACCTCTCTATTACATACTAAACAATAGTAAAAATATTTATAATCAAGATTGTATCAATTCACTTACTTTTCCTATATAAGAATGCTACCATGAACACGATTCATTAATCTAAGAGGTACATATGTATAAGATACACTAAACATAGTTTTTTTATGAAAATATCACCTACACATAAATTCAACTATAGAATGAAGCAAAAGGAAAGACTCTCCACATTGCGCACGAATTGCACCACCTAAATCCCAATGGATGGTTCGGAAATACCACCCTACCACGTGGAACCCTGAGGCCCACTCCCTCCGTGCTAGGAGACAACACTAGGCCCCACAAACAAGCAAACAACAGAATAGAAACCACAAGTGGCTGACACTAAACATTCAAGAAGACTACCAAAATAAGAATCAACCGAAAATTACAATAACTTCACAAATACTTCTAGGTACTTCTATAGACTCATTCACATAACACAAATGGATAGAAAACTAAAAAGCTTATCATTAAACCACAACACTACAATAAAGTATATTACATCAATCTCATAATCTTATAACATAATAACTCACTTTAGTTTAGTAATTCATAATCAAAACCAACAATGCACATCCCTGACATAATTGATCTTTACAAATACAAAAGCTTCAATACAAGATCTCACAAATATGAAGGAATTTATAACATGAAAATAGTAAACACAATTAAATAAAAATGGTACAACACAATACAGATCAAAGAATATAGTTACACCCTCAAATACAACTTTTAAAACTAAACTGATTCTCACTTGACAACAGTTAAATCTGTTAACAATAAAACAACCATAAAATAGTCATATCAACTCGAAATCAAAATCTGTAAAATACCCATTTCAGATTTAGTCGTCGACTACTTAGAAATGCGGAAGAAATTGACTAAAAATGAAAAATAATTTCATAAATGCAAAACAACAGACGGATTCCATAAAACCCTCTTTTCGGCAATACTCGATTACAGTCAAATAACAAAATAAGTAACTTAATAACCAGATTTTATCCAAAATAAAATATATAAAAAAAAATATTAAAATTAATTTAAGCTATTTCAAACCCCTATAAATTTAAAATTTCAATCTTCTATTGGCTGGTTACAGAGATAAAATAAAGATATTTGCAATTATAGAGGAGCAACTTGATAGCAGTCCCGTGTTTTAACCATATCTCACAAACTACAATCTGGGTTTCTGAGATTTTTGGACAGGATTTAAACGACAATGAGATGAAAAAATCCATTAAAAATATCACTAACCCAGTTCGTAAAAACAGAGTTATGAGGGACGCACTTAGACTTTTTTTACTGGTAAAGAACAAGAACACAAATATGTATTCACTTTTATTTTAGAAGAAACAAATGTTTTATTCACACACAAAATAAAACTATCCAATATTTATTTTTAAAAATTAAAAGAAATCAATCAATCAAATCATTCATGCATACAAAAGAAAATTTTAATACAAGATCTAAAAATCCAACCTGGACCAACGCTTGGGAATGACAGGAATTTGATGCTGAGCTCCAAAGTTTTCAACTTTTAAAACCCTTGAATTGCAACAAATTTCCCATTGCTCCTTCTTTTTTGCATGCATAGAAAATCTCTCAGGAAAAATAATCCAAATCCAACATGCACTCCAAAAAAGAATAATCCCACAGAACCGAAACCTTTTTTCTCCCCCAAAAATAAAGAGAACACTTTCCCCCCACTAAAAGACAACCTCTCAGCCACCCTTTCAACTTCCATTTTCGTCACTTTTCATAATGGAGTAATTAGGGTGGGTTCTGGACTCAAAAAATATAATTTTATAAAATAAAAATACCTCTCACCCATAAAGCTATCACATAGGAAACATTTTAAATCATTAAAACCACATAAAGACTCCATAAAACATAAATTTAGTGACCATTTTAATAAAATGAATCAAGAGACTAATAATGCAAAAATTATATCCAAACAAAAGTAAAACAAATATTACTCAATAAACAATAACCAAATACCAAATAATGATAATAATAAACAATAATTAAATAATTATTCCTCAAAATAATAACATAATAAAACATAACATAAATAAATGTCACTTATGGACAATATTATATCACACCTCAAACACATTAATAAAAATCATAATAATAAATATGATAGATTCAATATCTAACTTCACTCAAATAATTCACAAATAAGGTAAAATATAAATCATAAAATAACTTCACATGAAAGAGCAACATTCACATCAAAAGATAAATAACACTAATCACAATCATAACAACACAACTAACCACGGGGTTTAACACCAACAGGTTGGGATCCAAAACTAAGGTTAGACAACAAAATCAAACAATCACATATCACATAAGAAACAATCGAATAAATGCAACACTCCAAACATAGGGTAAAGGAGATCAGACATTGTCTCATGACAACCCGAAAAAGTTAACACATTCTTCATCAATTGTCTCTAATTGAGAATAATGGCTAGGGTTAGGTTATAATTTGGGCCTAGATGTTATCTCCTCAACCACCATTGGGATTAGAGGCACGCTCAAACCTGCTAATTTAGGTAGAGACGTAGCCTAGTACCTGTTCACTTAAACATACAAATTAGAGCACATGTGCATAATAGCCGAAGCACTAGGAAAGAAGCTCTAGCAATCATATCTCATTCACGTATGTCTCTCATACGTCTAATGGTATGATGCCGCCCTTTCCACTTATCCTAACAAACATACTACTGTATCACTCAGTTATCTAAGTAAATCTCTGCATAATAACAATAACATAACAATATGCATCATACTCACCAAAACACTAATAGAAGCTCATGCCCCATCTTGCAACCACAAAGCTTGAACACAAATCAGTATATTTTATGATAATAAAGATAACCATAATCAAAATCATAATAATATGACAACACAATGATAATATATTAGAATCAAGTGAAAACCCCAAAGGTAACAAAACACTTTCATCACATCAATATGTCAATAACATACATCGTAGTAATGGTCATGTCTAAACACACACATCATGATAAATATATCCTTAAACATATATAATAAATCATTTTCTAACCTTTTTACTTAGTCCATAAATTCATGATATACAATATCAATTGTTTAACATCATTAGCACATGCCTTTAAATGTCTTTTGTTATTTTCTATCATTTCCAGAGTTCCAGAAGCCAAGAGCACCACTTGCTGCATCCACTGTAGGGATGGAGGGCCGCGCATTCATTATAGTTTGTTGAAAAGCTTGTGGGTTTTTTAGGTCTATTTCTTGCATTTTTGCATATGGGTCCATATGCAATTTGACCATGGAATTTTTACAACTGACAAAAACTAGACAAAATCAAACAATTTACATAACTTTAACACACATTTCAAGAATCAATCTTCCTTGCAAACAAATCTGCAAAAACATCTCATACTCTAATCTTCCACTCTTTGCTTCAAAACCCAAATGTCTTTGTATCTCTACAGATCTTTGCCTCTACTCCAATCACAAAAAATGGTTCCTATTACAAGGACAATGTTAACAAAATGCAGTCAATGCATTTACACTTAACAAGATCTTGCCTGCGTCAATTAGTTTTTCACATGGTGTTTGTTTCTACAAGCTTCTAAATTAGGTTTTACCAAATACTAAAGTTCTTCTAGATTTAATTTCTAATAATTAACAATCCAATAATAACTCACCTCTATCGCATCCTCCATAACTCAATTCTTATTAAGAAAATGTCTTTTTCCCTTGAAACAATAAAACATTTCTTTCTACCTGAACGTTCATCACAAAACTTGGAGACCATAATCTTAGGCATTCACTAAAGGCCAAAATTCTCCCCTGTCTATATTCTTACATGTATACATGTAAAATCCCTACCATTTTCACTAAACATGCACACATCCAACTTGTGGAAGTTATCCATTGCATCAGGGCATAGAAAACCATTCCCATTTATAGCTATTGGTTATTTAGACTTCATGAGGTATTGGAAATGGTCCAAACTAGTAGCCTTAGCGTACTATTTTTTGGTGAATCTTCTTGGGTCATCTATTTGTCTCTCATACTTGATTAGAACAAGCATTACAGGGGAAACACAATGGTTTGAGCAAGGTCCTCTGGACTATGCGACTGAGATGTGTTGGAAGGCTATTGTCAATAAACAATAAACAAACAACATGCAAATTAACCAAGCGTTCTCTACTTATCTTCATACTAGTTGTCCAACACATATCACAAGGTTTGCATTTAATGCATTAAACATGCATTTACTACTTCAGTACCGACCAGCCCACCACCAAAAATTGCACTACATGCATCCCCGATTAAATATTTGCCACAATATATAATTTTTTAGGGAACTGAACGGTTTGTGGTTTTTTTAGTTCTTGATTGCGCTCTTGCATGTTCATTATACTGTAAAACTACAGTGTTCATCACTGGCTTGACTATGTGTTTATGATACTTGATAACTAGAAGTATTGCTTGGTGTTATAATGGCTAACAAGCCAACTGAGTACACTAAATTACATATGCTTTGAGGAAGGTCTTATCAACTGTGGTGGCAGCAAACAAGATAATTTTCTTTATTGTTCACAGAATTCATTGTAACCAAAGGGAAAGAATGATATAAGAATATAATCTTCCACTTCCTTGTTCAAAAATTAGCTATATTTACAAAAACATAGATCTTTGCCTCCCTCTCCAATTGCAAAAACACATGTTACTTTTGCAACAAAGAATATGCATAATTACAAACATTGGTTATGCAACTCATTACTTAAGTATGAGATTGTTTTGTTTAAAATATTTGTCTTTTTCCTATTATCAGGATTTAAGGGCATATTTTTTGTGCTATAAAATTACAGTTTATCACTTTTTCCAATGGTTTGAGTAGGTCGATTTTTCATTTTCCTTTAAATAAAATAGGGAAATAGGGGAACATTATATATTGTGGAAAATATTTAATCGAGGGATGCATGTAGAGTGATTTTTGGTGGTAGACTGGTGGCTGCTCTAGTCAATGCATGTTTAATGCATTAAATGTAAACCTTGTGATATGTGTTGGAAAGCTAGTGTAAACATAAGGAAAGAATGCTTGCTTAATTTGCATAAGAAAAAAATAGATGAACATAATAAATTTTCCCAAGCATTTCCCATTAGACCTTGTAACAATGACCAAGCATCATAAACACATAAACAAGCCACTCACCAATAGTACACTACGATAGAATAACAAACATCAAAGAATGGATACTTGTAGTTATCAAGTGTTAAAGAAATACAACCAAGACATTCACCAACAATGCACCTTTGCAGGATAATGAACATGCAAAAGGACAACCAATAGCTAAAAAATCTACAAGATTTTCAAAAAACAATAAACAAACAAGAATAAACACAAGAAAAACCCAACAGCTACCTAAGATGTCATGAATTAACTATGCATTCACTACACATATACCCACATTCAAAATCACAACAAAGAGCTAGAAAACCCACAATCTTTCCAACAAATGATAATAAAAAAAGAATAAGTACAAACAAAATCCAGCACTCTGTGAAGAATTCATGAACTAGTTATGTGTTCACTGCATGTGAACCTAGAGAATTTGCAAAAATATATAATGTCATATTCTCCCAATTCACTTAAACAAAATTGAATAGTAGACATAATATCATTTAATGCAACAGCTATACATTGATAGACAAGTGTGCCATATCCAACACATATGATACAACTGCAAAGTTGACCTACTCCAACATGCAGTGAACATATAGTTAATTCATGAAATGTTAGGCGAGTGTTGTGTTTGGTTTCTATTTATTGTTGTTTAACCCATGAAATCCTAGGAATAGCTTTTGTTTTTTCTTATTCTCATTTATTTATCATTTGTTGGAAAGCTTTTGAATACTTTAGCCTTTTGCATCTTCATTATTTTCTAAAATTCGACTCCACGTGAATAGCTTTGTTGAGTCTTTATGATACTTGACAACTAGAATTATTCCTTGTTGTATTGCTTGTTGTGGTTAAATCCTAACTGAAGGAAAAAGGAAAAAATATTTTAAATAGTACAATTTCAATGGCAAAGTGACTATTTGAAAAGCAAGTGCAATCAATGCAATAGTAAACCTACCATTCAGTAGGAACCAATAAAAGAAAAAATGTTTACATTATACAATTTGATACATTGCCAAAGGTAGTGTATCATTCATTTTTGTCAGTAAATCAGAAAATTAGGAACCCATTACATTTTTTGCAAATAGTCAATCATTGCATGCAAATTATGTCACCCTTAGTGACAAGCTAGTAGCTATAGAAGAAATCAATGCATGTTTAATGCACAAAATGATATAAGTATTGGATCACAAACAATAGTATAATAAATGCAAATTTTGCAAGATAGATTTAGACATTAAATAGAAATCTTGCAAACTTAGCCAATAGGCTGACAACTACTTTTGTCCCGCTGCGACTAGATATACTATTCATTGTTATAAGACCGAATTGTAGGATAAAAAATGACATGAAACACATGAAGCCAACAACCAGGTTACAATTGCAATAGTATCATTTTCAATTAAATGATAATAAATATTTATTCTATCTCTCTATTTCTTCATATAAGCATATTATTTTTCCCTGTTAAAGAAAACTATGAAAATAATCACACATTATATATTTTAAGTTTCCATTAATTAACTATGCATTCATTTCTTCCATACCCACCAACTCTCCAACACACCTCACACAATTTTCATCCAATGGATTGAACATGCATTCGCTGCTTGAGAACCCATTATCCAAAATATGTCTTTAAATCCCAACTATAGGAAAAAGACAACAATACTTTAAAAAATGCAATTTGGTTGGCATAGCAACTAATTCAAAAAAAAATCAACAATTGAAATAGCATCCGCTTCCCTGCATAGAAATAGCTTCATGTTCATGGATTACATGGCATTTCATTCACTATTCTCATTTTTTAGAATGATACAAGAATCTAACCTTCCAGTTCCTTGTCCAACAAACAACTATATGTACCCATTTTTCCCCACAACCCTTCTAAAAATAAGAACATACAAAGCTAAAAAAACACAATCTCTTCAACAAGCAATAAAAAAAAAAGAAATAAATTTAAGAACAACAAGCAACGAATACTTGGAAAAAATTATCACATTTTTCTACTTTTTCTGGAAATTTTATCATGTACTCGTTTGTTTCATGTTTATGAATAACATATTATATAACATAAACTATGTTCATTTGTCTAATATATCTTTCTAACAAGTACCATTGCTTGCAAATGGAGACAGAGGCAAAGATCTATATGGCTGCATGTATACTTGGTTATTGAACAAATAACTAAAAGGTCAGATTCTTGTATCATTTTTCCCTTTTTTTTACAATGAATTTAAAGTCTTCCAATGTGCCTAAATATTGTACCTTGGAAGAATTGTGAACAATAAGGGAGAAGCTTGGTTCAATAATTTAAATTGTTGAATAGACAAAATGAGCATAGTGAACCAAAGGCCTCTCCCTTTATATTAGGGTTACAACCCCTTTTAATTTGAACCTATGTTACTCAGCTATGTGGATTAATAGTGCATCAAATGGGATGATGCTATAGGTGGAAGTCACTTGTCATTGATTCTAATAGTAGATTAGATAAATTCTCATGTGAATACTATGATGTCACCAAGGACCACTTGTAGTGGCTTATCCTTTTGAGAATTTGGCTCATGCAGGTCTTGAATGTCCCCATAGTATGCATTGAGGCTCCTCATATCATGTATTATGACTATAGTCACTAGTGGAGCCCAAGAGGTTTTAGTAAGAAGTGATCATAGGTAAGCCACAAATTATATTCCTATAATACTTCTTAACATAGTAAGATTAAGATATCTAGTAAATAAAGAAAGATGAAGAGTTTTAGAGTCATTATGTAAGGCGCAACATTAGGGTGTTAGATAGAACTATGAAGCCTTAAATTTAATTGCATTAATAATGTTATATTAAACTTTTCAGCCTAAAATTTGTATGAAAAATGTGTTGTTTAAGAATTTTATTTTACTTCATGTTGTTTCCTTTTTGATACATCATAAAGTTTATGTTTATGTGAATATTGTATTGTATGGTCTCTATTTTTTTTAGCCTAGTTGAATGTCAATAGTGTGGTTTATGCTTATAATAAGCATTGATAAAAATAAATTGTTCAATATCCCATAACATGGACCATGTTGAACCTTATCAATCATTTCTTCATAGGGAGATTATTATGTCCTAAAATAATGTATTCAAATCAGTGCTCATTGAGCTTTGAAAAGAGTATATGCAAAAATTAATTTATGTTTACACTCTTTAAGAACCCTAAATATTATATTAGACCACATAAGTTGGAATCCATTTAGGAAGAGACATGTGTTTATTGAATTGGTGTACTTACACTCAAGTACAAAGGAGGTGTTCTTGAAATATTCAATTACAAAGTCATGACTGAAAGATAAACTTACTTGAGTGCTATTTTGTGAAGTGGTCTACATTTAAATCTTAAGAATTATTGAAGCATTAACAAGACATTGAGTGGAAAACAGGATTGGGTTGCATCCTAATGCCTGGTAACAAATAACTCTACACATAGGCATGGCTATAAGAAAACTGTTCACTAGATACACTAAATAAAGGCGGTGGTGTACGTTTCTCCATTAATGCATTTCACGGAAGAAATATCAATCCCTGTCATAGATTTGATAGAAGTGGTTAAACAATCTACACACCTTGTCATTTCTTCTGACATTTTCTTTAATGGCATGTGGGGGCAGCTCACATAAGGGATATAATGTGGGGAAGGAGGCAGCCTAGAATCTACTAGTGATAGCCACTTGTTTTAAATGCAGTAGTTTTATTGAAGTCGGGGAATGATGGCTTATACATGAAGTTTGAAACTTGCATTGAAGAGGGGAGGTGCAATGTTATGATGGGGAGTTTTACAATCAATTAGAAGTAGGTTGACAAATTTTTAGGGAGGAGATTTGAGTGAAATGTATCATTTCAAGGAGGGAACCTGTTATCTGAATGCAAGAATTCAGAATTCTTGCAGGAGAATTATGACCAAGATGGTCTTAGTGATTGGGTAAAGGGGATCATGGTAAGGGTTTTTAATTTTATCAAATGCTCTCTAAGCAGGAGGAACTAATGAGTTCTATGGGACAACAAGAATGAAGATAATGTTGAAACGCATAGAGAATAGACTAGACTCAAAGGTCTATTCTTAATGGACGGTTGCTAATGGAATATTTGAAACTTTTATAAAAAGGTTTTTTTGATGAAGCTATTGTGGGAACTTATCTCATTTATTTGATCTCTCATTCCCTTGCCAAGTGTAGCATTGTCAAGTAGGATCTCACGACCATCCTATATTAAAATAAATGCATATTATGTTCATTTGTGACATTGGACTGTACATTTAGATCCATACAAATGTGTTAGCTTTAATTATTCTATTTATTTAATTGTTACTTTGAATCTGTTTGTAAGTAGATCATATTACGTTGAGCCTTATGCCACCCCAAAGCAATTTTTGTTTGTGTAAATGAAAGCATTACTCTTGTTGTTTTAATTTTGGTGGTGTTCATTAAGGGATACCCAGAAAATGATTCTATTACTTTTTATGATTCCAAAATATTTGTATTTGTTTTATATTTTTGATTTATAGCTATAAAATACACACAAGAAAAAAAAGATGACTAGATTAATGTTGGAGAGAATTAATTCCTCCCACTGTTTTTGTCAAACTATGCATTAAATGTAGAAGTTTCTCCCAGCCATTTCTCCCAAGCATTCAAAATTAGCATTTAATATAGAAGTTTCCAGCTTAGACCTTAGTCTATTTTTCTACGCATGTGCTTTGAATATGGAGATCTCCAGATAGTTCTAAGACCTCTTTAAATAGAGGCATTTTGTAATTGATGAAGTAAGAAATGAAATCTGCTTTTCTTTTATTTGTTCTCCTCTTCTATCATTTGTTTGCTCTTCCTTTAGTTTGGTATCAGAGCTGAAAAGAGCCTGGAGAGGGAGCAATAGAATCCCAGCTGATGTTTGAAGCCATCATGAGAGTTGGTCTGAAACTACTATAGCAGTTGCTTGAAGTTTCCAAAGTATGAATGATCACTGCTTTTGTGTTGGAGCTACTCCCTAATAGAATCACTGTCGTTGTGGTAGAGCTACTACCCAACAAAATCATTGAAGTTGGAATCTATGCTAGTCAAGTTTTCAGCTTGAAAGATCCTACCAGTGTTTGAGAGAAATCGGCAAGTGGCTGTAGAGCATTAGCCATGTCAACAAGTAGTACAAAAGCTTAATTTTCATAGAAGGTATGCATTTAAGAAGCACAGAGGATTGTTTTGCAGCTTAGTAAAGCCATATATTCTATTATTTGGAATTGGTTTTTTGGTATGTCTATTTGGCTCAGTCTTGGCTAGAATTTTGCTTTGAAAAGAAAATTGATATTGCAAGCAACCAGACTTTTTATTGTAAAACTGTGTAAGAGAAAGGGAAACAAATTAAAGTAACCATCAGGATAATACAATAGATAGCATGGCATTAGGAAGTAGTATAGCTCAACCATAAATTCCAATTTTTTCTGGCAAAAATTATGAATTTTGGGCTATAAAAATGGAAATGTTGTTTTGTTCTCAAGAGGTATGGGATCTTGTTGAAAGAAGGTTTCCTAAACTAGAAGATGAAACTGCATATCTAGCATTATCACAACAAGATAAAGATAAATTAAAAGATAATAGGAAAAAGGATGCAAAAGCATTATTTCTAATTCAGCAAGTAGTAGATGAATCCATTTTTCCCAAGGTTTCTATAGCCACAAAATCTAAGATAGCATGGGACATATTAGAAACAACATATCAAGGGACATCAAAAGTTAAGGTTACTAAATTGCAAACACTTAGGCATGATTTTGAGAATCTGTGCATGAAAGATTCAGATTTAGTTGATCATTTTCTTAATCAAGTAATGAATGTGGTCAATCAGATTAGATCATATGGTCAAGATTTGACTGGTCAAAAGGTTGTTGAAAAAATTCTTCATAGTTTGCCTAGAAAATTTGATGCTATTGTTGTTGCTATTGAGGATTCTAAGGATTTGGCACAACTCTCTATAGATGAGTTAATGGGATCACTTTTATCCCATGAAACTAGGATGAATAGGAATAACAATTCTTCTTTGGAGAATGCTTTTAGATCACAGGTGTCATTTGGTAGAGAAAGAGGAAGAGGCAGAAGCAGAGATGGACATATGAGTCCAAATCAAGAAGAAAGAACCAGTCAATCTAATTAGAGTTTCAATAATAGAGGACATGGGAGAAATAAACAATAATCATCAAGTTTTGATAAGTCACGTGTTCAATGCTATTACTGTAAGAAGTTTGGTCATCTTGCAAATGAATGTAGGAAGAAACAGGAAGAGGTCGACAAACATGGTGCTAATTACTCAGGTGTGTTTGATAATAATTTAGGAAGTTTATTCATAACCTGTAGTGTTGCTCAAGAAAGTTCTAAAGATATATGGTTTTTGTATAGTGGATGTAGCAATCACATGACTAGTAATAGAGAGTTATTTGCTAGTTTGAATGATTCCATTAAATCTGAAGTAAAAATGGGAAATGATAGTAAAGTATCTGTAATGGGAAAAGGTGTTATAAATTTTTTAACCAAAAGTGGAGAAAAGAGATATATTCCTGATGTTTATTTTGTGCCTAGATTAAAACACAATTTGATGAGTGTTGACAATTAATGCAAAAAGGGTACAAAGTCTTCTTTGATAATGATGTTTTTATAATTTTGGATAGAAATCCTAGTGGCAGGTTGATTGCAAAGGTCAAGATGACAAGGAACAGAATGTTCCCACTCCAAATTCACTACATCCAAGGAATAGAGGAAATCAATTTCAAGACAGTGTGGTTAGATGAAACATGGCTCTGGCATTTGAGGTGTGGTCACCTTCATTTTGGAGGTTTGATTTTATTGCAAAAGAAAAATATGGTGAAAGGGTTACCAATCATAGAGCATCCAACTAGTTCATGTGAAAATTGTATATTGGAAAAACAACATAGAGAAAGTTTTCCAGTAGGAAGTTCATATAGAGCAAGGGCGCCATTGGAGTTAGTTCACACTGATATATGTGGACCAATGCAAACTCCATCTTTAGGTGGAAGAATATATTTTCTAACATTTATTGATGATTTTAGCAGGAAGACTTGGATATACTTTCTCAAATAGAAGTCTGAAGCCTTTGAAAAATTCAAGGAGTTTAAAGCCTTGGTGGAAAAACAAAGTGGCTTATACATCAAGGTACTTAGATCTGATAGAGGTGGTGAATTCAGTTCTAATGAATTTTTGGATATTTGCAGAGACCATGGGATCAAGAAACAGTTTACAACAAGATACACACCACAACAGAATGGTGTAGCAGAGAGGAAGAATAGAACCATAATGGAGATGGCTAGGAGTATGTTGAAGGCCAAGAATTTATCCAATATGTTTTTGGGCAGAAGCAGTGGCATGTGTAGTATGCATTTTGAATAGGAGGCCAATAAAGAGTGTTGAAGACAAGATTCCTCAAGAAGAATGGAATTGTGAGAAACACAGTGTATCTCATTTTAGAATTTTTTGATGTGTTGCTTATTCATTGGTGCCATCTGAATTGAGAAGAAAATTGGATGATAAAAGTAAGAAATGTATTTTTGTTGGTTATAGTGAAGAATCAAAAGCATATAGATTGTATAATCCCATTTCAAAGAAATTAATCATTAGTAGAGATGTTGAATTCAAGGAAGAAGAATCATGGGATGAAAATGCTAACAAAATAGTCACAGGAGGAGCATCAATCTCTCACAGTGAAGAAGAATCAAATGAACAAGTTAGTCAACCAAATCAAACACCACCAAGTACTCCACCAAGAAATTTTGTACAAGGACCATCATCAGATCATCAAGACCAATCTACTCCAAATTCAAATGTAAGTGATGAGTTAAATCCTACACTTTCCTCATTGAGACCAAGGTATAGAGGTAAGAAAACAAAAAGCTTAAGAGAGATATATGATCAAGGTGAAGAGAATGTGGATACGTCTTCAAATTTTGCTTTATTCTCATATGATCCTATATATTTTGAAGAAGCAATAAAAGAAGATAATTGGATCAAAGTAATGGATGATGAAATTGACTCTATTGAAAGAAATCAAACATGGGAATTAATGAATCTACCTGAAGGTAAAGATTGTATAGGAGTCAAATGGGTTTATAAAACTAAATTTAATGTTGAAGGAAAAATTGTAAAAACATAAAGCAAGGTTGGTTGCAAAAGGATTTTCACAATAGTATGGAATTGATTATACTAAAACATTTGCTCTAGTTGCTAGACTTGATACAGTTAGAACAATTTTAGTAGTAGCTACACATAATAATTGGAAAGTCTATCAAATGGATGTAAAATCAGAATTTTTGAATGGTTTTCTTGATGAAGAATTTTATGTTAAACAACCACCTGGTTATGAGGTATATGGGCATGAAAATAAAGTATATAAATTGAAAAAGGCACTTTATGGTTTGAAACAAGAACCTAGGGCTTGGTATAATAGGATTGATTCATATCTGATAAGTAATGAATTCAATAGAAGCAATAGTGAGCCCACATTATATATAAAGGCTAATGAGCAAGGTCAAATTTTGATTGTGTGTTTGTATGTTGATGATTTGATTTTCACTAGAAATTTGTCAATAGACATGTTCAAGTCAACAATGACGAAAGAATTTGAGATGACAGATTTGGGCTTAATGAGATACTTCTTAGGCATTGAAGTCATTCAATCTGATAAAGGTATCTTTATTTGTCAATCCAAGTATATCAAGGATGTATTGAAAAGATTCAAATTGATAAATTGTAATCCAGCATCAACTCCTGTTGCAATAGGAATAAAACTTAGCAAAAAGGATGAGGGATCAAATGTTGATCCAACTATGTTTAAAAGACTAGTTGGAAGTCTACTGTATCTCACAACTACCAGGCCATTTATTATGTATGGTGTCAGTTTGATCTCAAGATTCATGGAGTCACCTCATAATTCCCACTAGCAAGTTGGAAAAAGGATACTAAGATATGTTGCAAGAACAACAGGCTATGGAATTCTCTATTCCAAGGCTAATAATTTTGGTTTGATTGGTTATATTGATAGTGATTTTGCAGGTAGTATAGATGATAGGAAGAGCACTTCTGGATATGTCTTTAATTTTGGATCAGGAGCTATATCATGGGCATCAAATAAGCAACCTATAGTGACCATTTCATCAGCTGAAGCAGAATATGTAGCTGCAACTTCCACCGCATGTCAAGCAATATGGATGCATTGAGTTTTGTCAGATCTATTTCATAATCAAGAGGAACCAACACCAATCCTTTGTGATAACAAGTCAGCAATTGCATTATCAAAAAATCATGTATTTCACAAGAGGAGCAAGCACATTGATACAAGGTATCACTTCATCAAAGAATTGGTTAACAATGGAAAAATCTACCTTGAGTTCTGCAAATCTGAAGATCAATTGGCAGACATTTTTATTAAAGGATTACCAAAGGACAAGTTTGAATATCTATGACAAAATTTAGGCATTGTTGATATTGAATTAGTTAGTGGTAGAAATTAAGGGGGAGTGTTGGAGAGAATTAATTCCTCCCACTGTTTTTGTCAAACTATACATTAAATGTAGAAGTTTCTCCTAGCTGTTTCTCCCAAGCATTCAAACTTAGCATTTAATATAGAATTTTCTAGCTTAGACCTTAATCTATTTTTCTACGCATGTGCTTTGAATATGGAGATCTCTAGATAGTTCTAAGACCTCTTTAAATAGAGGCGTTTTGTAATCAATGAAGTAAGAAATGAAATCTGCTTTTCTTTTATTTGTTCTCCTCTTCTATCATTTGTTTTGCTCTTCCTTCAATTAAGAATTCAAATGCCAAACTGGAAAGGGATCTAACCATAAAAAAATTATCCTTTTTAGATTAATACTGAAATGACACAAAAAAAAATGTGTTATTGAAGATCAATTCAAGGTCCTATATTAGAAAATGTTGCATACTTAATCACAGCATAGCGATAAACCCTTACTGTTAAAAGGTCTATCGGCACCAAGATAAATCAGAAAATAGTAGCAGTAGATGGATATTGTTTACACGGAAAAAAGAAGAAGAAGCAATCAGATCCTATACACAGATCCATAAATGTCTTAAAAAAATGGCAATAAGCTCTCCCTCATACCAATGTTGGGTTATAATCATTAAGGCCGGTGATAGGGAAATGTGTTGTAGGTGGTGCGTGAAATATCAATTTAGATCTAGCAAAAATAATATCAACCCCACAATATCCTATAAAACTATAGCTAATAAGATCTATAGACCCCAAAAGGAGGCAATATGAAAACCAGTGATAAATTTTATTCCTTTTGATGGTGTCTCAAAGGAAGGAAAGTGTGTTTCTCTTATGCTCGAACATCACTTATAGTCTAATTATTTCCTTACTGTAGGTGATATTTTGAATCGAAGCTTTCTATATTTCTCATTAATTGTAGTGGCAGAGAATTCTTAATCCAAACCATGACTACATATGCACATTTTCCTCCTCATTCCTACAAATCTTTGTTTGCATGTTACCATTAAACTATCCATTCGAAGTAGATGCTATAATGTGATTTCTTGCATTAACAATTGCATGGTTCTCCATTGAAATCTCAAACCTTCAACCCAAATCTGCTCTCTCTTGAACTTTTCCTATCATGGCACGATTGTTCTCCTCAATACATGTAAATTTCTTGCTGCAAAACCCTCTACCATATGTTGAGCACGAGTAGAGAGAAATTTCCAGAATCTCTGAGTTGGTATGTGCTTATCATGCTTGAGATTTATCGCTTGACAGTAAGAAATCAATTGAAAGGATTTTTTTTTCTAATCAATGGGCAAACCCGTGCTTCTACATCATGATGAAATTATATTTTTCTTAAGCTTTATTTTTCCCGTGATTCTTTCTTTTAGCTTTTATTTAAAAAAAGGGAAAGCTTTTCTTTTAAAGCCTAAAGACTTGGGAATAAAATTACATGCCACTAAATCTTTCTAAAAAGAAAAGTACTTACTTCTTTTAACTTTAAATAAGGAAAAGGAGGGTTAGATAATATCTCACCTATTTTTAGATGATTTTTTTTTTTTAAGAGAATATTTATTGGATAAAATATTATGTAAAGGATAGTTTATTTTATTGATGTTATTTAGTAATTATATGAGTAAAGTAGAATGAATGAATATTTTTCTTTTATATAATATTAAATATCTATGTAATTATATTTTAAGAAAAATAATTAGTAAAGCATTAATTATATTTAATTTTAATATTTATATCTTTGGGATTCATATGGAGGACGAAGATAAAATAATTTGAATATGAAATTTGAGATATTTTATGGCATTAGATTAGTATTTTAACCTTTGAAAATACGTTGGTAGTGGAAGAGTGATAACATATATTTAGCAGCATGACAACTTTCTATAGTTCATTGTCTTGATTTTATTCCATTTTGCTTTAGCTAGCAATATTAATGTTATCTTGAATAAAATTAAATCAACGTGTTGTTATAATTCTCTAGTTATCAAAATAGTTTTCTCATTAGCATTTATACTATATCTACAAATTCTCTAATCACTATTGACCCTGCTTATTGATGTGATTAGTATTATTAAATAGTTATTGATAGATATGAAAACCAAATAGATAATAAGTTCCATGAATGTAATAGGGTCTTATGTGTCAATGGTAACTCCCACTAGAGGGAAATATTCTAATTTTTGTGTATTTAAAACTACCCCCAATGTATTCTTCATTAAATATTACTTAAGTTATGGTTAACTAGGAAGTCGTCCATTGGCATTAGCCCAATATTTATAATCGAGGCCTATTTGTTTAAGAGTCTTCCTTTGAGTTGTTAATATGATCATTGTTGTGTAAGTTGATGTTATGAATGGTATTGATGTTAGGACATCTTTTTAACATAGTGGTTCAAGTCCTTTGCTATCCAACCATGATGATTAAAGTCCAATTGTTGAACTATGGTTCCTCTACAAAATATATACATAGACAAGGCCATCAAAGACAAGCCCCTGAGGAATTAGGTCTAGCCCCTAGGCTTGTTCTCTTGTTATGAAGTTTGAAGTTACTATTGTTATGTATTTTATTTGGATAACGTGGGACTTGAACAAAGTCTATGACTATCAATGAGTTAACATAACTAATCAAGTCTGTCTCGGTGATGTGAACTCCCGTCTTCATTTGAGCCTCGACCAAGATGGTCAAAGCACTTTACTTACCTATCTAAAAGAATTATAGTTTATGTCTAGTCGAAATTTGTTTGCCTTCTTATATTTCTTGCATTGGTAGTAAACCTTGAGAGTTTTGCAAGCATAAGTGAATGAAATTTGAAATTTGTGTTATGTTCTTAATTGTATTTTCATGTGAAATTTTTGGCATTACATGAATGACATGCGATGTGATTCATAAAAATGGAACTTTTTTTCGCTCACAAGAAAATTACTATTGCAATTGTTGTATTTTCTTTTGAAATAATTGGTTGGAAAATTAAATTATATTGTTTTAAATTTTTATGTGTTTTTCCCACAATTGGAATTTAAGGACAAGTCTTTCATTTTTGAAAATTATGTTTTATCTCTACTTCTATAGGGTTGGACTATGCATAATGTTCATTTTAGTTTGAGTAAATTAGGAAAATAGGGGGGCATTATATATAGTGCAAAATATTAAACCCCGAAATTCTAAATACATGTTTAATGCATTTAATGCAAAATGTTCAAGAAGTGTTGGATAACTCTTGCATATGGAAGCAGTAAATGCATAGTTAATTATTGGTTATTTATTCTAGCTACAATGCACTATTGGTGATTGGCTAGTTTGTTTATTTATCAAACTCTATAAGTACAAGTATTGCTTACTATTAGAAAGGATAAGGAGACACATGGGTGCAATGGATGCAATATAACATGTTATTCATAAACATGACACATAGAAGCACATAGAATTTTTTTAAAAATGTTTAGCAATTAAATTGAAACTATAAAGGCTTTGTTGGTGAAGATTTGTTCTTTGTGTCATTTTTATGAATAACATAGAATTAATAAAAAAAATCCAATGCCCATAAAAGCAAGCAATGCATAGTTAATGTATTTTATGCTTGCATAGTGAACAAGATGTAATGCCCTGCCACGAAAACCCCAAAGGACAACTACAACAAAAAATTACTACACAATTTTATTTTTGAAAATAAAAAAAGATAATGACTATGCAATAACTGTTAACTAAGTAACCTTACAATATTACATAATGAAACCTATCTAGTCCCATGGGGTTACATGGTTGCATTACACATAAGCATTCCCAACCAAAAACATTGATAAAGTTAATGCCAAGCAGATAACAATAGAAGCACATATTCACATGATAACGTAACGATAACATACAACCATCCATGATCAGTAGAGATGAAAAGGATACATACATCATTTTATTACAATTCAATTCATACTTCAATATTATAATTGTGGAGCATATTTCTACATATACAACACATCATGGATACAATAATACATTACATAATGCTTCCCTTATATATCAATGGGAAGAGTACATCAAGTACAAGAATAATACATCAATGAAGAATAAGGTACAAAGTGAAGAGTAGTCTTCATCCAAGTGAAGCTCTAGAAAATCTATGTCTACTTTCGCATCATGAACATGACCTGGGAACCCAATGGGGTGCATAGCATGTTCCACCCAACCATGTGGGCCCGAAGGCCCACCCCTCGTGCTAGAAGATGACAAGAAAGGACCCACATCCTAACAAAGGTCAAGCAGACAATGCTAACCCAACAATGACATAGAACAATATAAAATAAATACAAACAACACTCCTAAAGGAAACTAAAACAAGGGAAAATAAACGAGTACTATAAGAGAGTGTCATAGCATGGCCTTACATGGATTATCTAGACAACCTATCACAAGGTGCTACCTTCATCCATGGTTCTCCTCACTACCTATCTCAAGGCGCCACTCCATAGGGTGACTCATGCGGAACCACTTACCTTTCATGAGGACAAGGTAGTGATCTTACTAACCAAGTTCTCTCATCCCATCCTTAGCCTATGAAAACACTAACAGTATGGGTAAGGAACACAATTAATCTTGTTTAGTGTTTAATTACCCAAACCTACTAGTTTATTAATTAAATTATCACTTGTTAAGGAAACTCTTTGATGGGTTACCCTAACAGCTGCTTTGTATGTCAGCCCCCATGAAGAGCCACTCTCCCTATGAGCTCCCAAATGAAAAATGTAAGGGTGTACCTCATCTCACATAAAAAAAAAGGTGTACATAACACACAACATGCAAGGCAAGAACCATCTCATAAACCCATTCTATATTTCTAAAACAAGAACAAAGGAGGTACCACCCACCACATAAACTACATAAATCAACTGATGCACCAAAATCATGAGAATCAAGTATGTGTGTGAGGCATGAACCTTCTCACCCAAAAGCCACATCATAATTGAACACCATGGTACAAGGTAACACCCACAAGAACTCAAAATCAGAAATAAGATCAATGAATCATAAAGGTCCAACCATGGAAAAACAACATAAATCAAATTTTCCCTAATTTCCTCTAGAAGCCTAGGAAAAACAACTACCCATGATCACCAAGGAGAGCAACTTATACAATGTATTCTCAACCATTTCAAAATATGATCACCAAAATTTATTGCATAAAGTCTCCTCAATCAGGATTAACACAAAAAGGAAGACTTGCATCATGGGACCACAAAATGACTATATAAGTTTCATAATCACAAATCGACAAGTGCAGAGTAAAGGATACATTATCACAACGAAAATAGAAGCCAACACTTTTAAAAGATCATCATATTCACATAAGATCGTAAACACAATAACCACAGATTAAGTCAATCGATAGTTTATCCAAGTGAGAGGCATGACGAAAAATCAAACAAGAAAAAGCAATTCATTCATGATCTCAAACTAACAATTACAAATGATTTGGATATTAAAATAAGCTATTTTCTTGATCAAAATAAAAGATTATATAATGATATATTTCGAGATAGCTCTATCGCCCATGAAGCCATCATTAGTAACAAAGTTTTCTCTTTACAATAATGCTATAGGGTTATAATGCAGCTTTTTAAAGTTTTACAAAGAAAATCTATATTTTGTCCTCTACTTGCTACTTTAGAAGTAAATTCTAATTACTTCAAGTAAATGATCATTAATTCAACTAGTTAATAAATCAAGCATATTTTTTGTGCTAGAAAATTATAGTTTGTCTTTTTCCAATGGTTTGAGTAGGTCAATTTTTCATTTTTCTTTAAGTAAAATAGGAAAATAGGGGAACATTATATATTGTGGGTAACATTATATATTGTGGCAAATATTTAATCGGGGGATGCATGTATTGTGAGTTTTGGTGATGGGTTGGTCAGTGCTCAACAAATTAGTTCATGTTTAACGCATTAAATGTAAACCTCACAATATGTGTTGCATAGCGAGTGTGAAGATAAGCAAAGAATGATTTGTTAATTTGTATGCAAAAAAATAGATGAACATGGTAAATTTTCCCAAGCATTTCCCATTAGCCCTTGTAATAGCAACCAAGCATCATAAACACAAAAACAAGACACTCACCAATAATACACTACGACATAATAGAAAACATCAAAGAATGAATACTTTTAGTTATCAAGTGTCAAAACCACATAGCCAAGCCATTCACCACCAATGCACCTTTGTAGTATAATGAACATACAAAAGCACAACCAATAGTTAAAAAACCCACAAGCTTTTCAACAAGCAAGAATAAAAACAAACAAAACCTAGCAACCGCCTAAGATTTCATAAATTAACTATGCATTCACTACACATATACCCACATGAAAAAGCACAACGAAGAGTTACAAGACCCACAATCTTTCCAACAAATGATAATAAAACAAGAATAAGCACCAGCAAAATCTAGCACTCTCCAAAAAATTCATGAACTAGTTAAGTGTTCATTGCATGTGAATCCATGAAATTTCCAAAAGTATATAATGTTGTATTCTCCCACTTTACTTAAACAAAATTGAATAGTAGACATAGTAGCATTTAATGCAATAGCTATACATTGATAGACATGCATGCCACATCCAACGCATATGATACAATTGCAAAGTTGACCTACTTCAACATGCAGTGAAGATATAGTTAACTCATGAAATGTTAGGCTAGTGATGGGTTTCATTTTTGCTTATTGGGTAAATGCAAGAAGATGAGTCCATGAAACATGGATTTTTTTTACCTTAGGCAAAAAAATGAAATTGGCTTGCAAAAAATGGGATCCCGGTTTTAAAAAGTGGGATCTTGTTTTTTAAAAAAGGGATCCCGTTTAGCTCTATGATCTCTTTGAGCCTAGATTTCAAAACGGGAACCAATTTCTAAAAATTTATTTTTGGAAAAATTTTCAAAAAAACAGATCCCATTTTGAAAAATTTTATTAAAAATGTCAAGTTTTTAAAATGGGATCCCCATTTTGAAAACTTGCTCTTTTTAAAACTTTCACCTTTTAAAATTACTTTCTAATGTTTTCAAATAATCCCATTTCCTAAAACTTTCTATACTGGAAACTCTTCCAACATTTTTAGCAATTTTCAAAACAAGATCCCATTTTGTAGAACCATTAAAAAAAAAAGTTTCTTATGAACGCGGATCCCATTTTTTTTAAAATATGAGTTTTTGGTTGGTTTTGCCTTGTATATTTGGCCTTTGAGGAAAAGCATTGGGAACTCCAAACCAAGGTCTTTAACCTAGTTTGACCTGCAAGTTGAAGGTCCTAACAATGTAAAAAATGTTGAGTTTAATATATGTGGCTGACAATTTTTTTTGGTAATTTTGATGAAATTGTTCACAATCTTAGATGAGATAATGCATTCCAAATATGTAAATTTTTACAATTAGATTTATTTTCATTTTTCAATTAATTTATGATGAAATTGGTCCATAAACTCTTTAAATAGTAGGGTGTTTTACTATTTTAATAACTTTGATCAACATAACATTTTGACTAAATGGATTGTACTCCAGAACAAAATCCCACAATTTTTCGCTTAATTTAAAAAAAATTCAAAATGGACCTTAAGTTTAGGGTCATCTTATGCGTATCGCATATGATTTTTCAAAACTAATAAATATACCTAATAAAATTTTAACAAAATATTCACAAAAATTACAAAAATATCAAAACAACCTTCAATGAGTCACAATGTTTTCCCCAAAAGTATTTGTGAAAATACAATAATTTAGGTCAAAATATGGATGTCGTACACGTGCATGTTATGGTAAAAAAAAAGTGACTTTTAAACAGTGGTTTTTAGAAATGCCTATTGAAACTCAATTTATACAATCTGGGTATTGAAATAAATTACATATTTGGAAACTAGAATCCGAGTACTACATGTTATGATTAGTGACTTTTTTTAAAATTACATCTCTAAGTGCTTCAAATTTTTAGATCAAATGTGTCAAATTCTAAAAATCAGGGAAAACACCCACTTTTTGGCCAAAAAGTGGACTCAACTTTTTGCCAGCACCCTATTGTTGTTTAACCCACGAAATCTTAGGGATGGCTTTTTTTTTTGCTTATTCTTGTATATTTATCATTTGTTGGAAAGCTTGTAAATACTTTAGCCTTTTTCATATTTGTCATTCTGTAAAAGTTGACTGTAGGTAAATGGCTTCGCTATGTCTTTATGATAGTTGACAACTAGAAGTATTCCTTGTTATATTGATTGTTCTCGTTAAATTTTGACTATAGGGAAAAGGAAAAAATATTTTAAACAATACAATCTCATTGGCCAAGTGGCTAATTCAAAATAAAATGCATTGATTGCCATAGTAGACTTGCTATTCAATAGGAACCAATAAAAGCACAAATGCTTACATTATACAATTCGATACATTGCCAAGGGTACTGTATTATTCATTTTTGTTAAAGTAAATCAGAAAATTAGGAAACCATTATATTTTTTGCAAATAGTCCATATTGAAAGAATTCCATGTTATCTAATCCACAAACATGGAACTATTTCTTACCGAGAAGAAACCTACTGCCGCGATTGCTAGATTTTCTTTTCAAAATAACTACTAATAGGTTATTGATCACTGAAGCAATAAAAACATGGTAAATGCATTTAATTCTACTCACTTTTCTCAAGTTTCCCTCCTCCCCCTTGTAATAGTAACAAACACTTTTAGTTACAAAATATCATAAACCAAAAGCAAACCCACTTAGTAGCAACATAGTTCTACATAATTAGAAACGTGCAAAAGCATAACCATTAGCTAAAACCACATAAGTTGTTCAACAAAGACTATCAATTCATTGTGTGTGTACCCACAAGCCCTCTAATACATCTTGGAAAAATTCCTTTAGAAGCTTTGATGGAAAACCAATGGCCACTCAAGCAATTAACATGCAGTTAATACTTTCAATGCACACATAGACCAGAAGACCCTATTCAAACCATTCACTTTTTCCTATAATGCTTCCACTTACCAAGTATCAAAAATAGAAAAAAAAGTAACTCACTAGTTGCACATCGTACCAATTGATCCTATATTGTTTAAGCATCCTAGAGTATGTTAGCTATCGAAAACAACACAGCAAAAACAAGAAAGATTTTGAACAAAAAATAAACAAACAATAAGCAAAAATCAGCACTCAATTGATATTTCATGAATCAACTATGTATTGTGTACTTGTATTCATGTCAGCTACCCAACCCATACCATGGGGTTTGCATTTAATGTATTGCTAGGTTTACTATTGCAATCATTGCATTGTTTCTATTTCTAATGCTTGTGATTCTGTGTAGTGCTTGAACAAGGGAGGAGTTGAAGGAATAGTGTGCAACTAGTGAGTGGTTCATCTATTTTTTTCCATACTTTGAAATGTTAGGCGAGTTTTGAGTTTTGTTTGTGTTTATTATCATTTTCTTATTGTTTGTTTGAAACCTTGTAGGTTTTCTAGTTGTTATGATACTTGATAGCTAGAAGAATTAGTTGTTGTTGGAAAGGTTAACATGGCAACTGGGTGCATTAAATTACATGTGCTTTGAACAAGATCTGTTGGACTATGGGGGCAAAGAATACGTTAATTATGCTTTTTTTTTCTTGAGCGGCTAGTACGTTGTTAGGAAAGCTTGGGAAGCACAATATGTGAGATGTGTTGGAGGGTTGGTGGGTACAAAAGTAGTAAATGAATAGTTAATTCATGAAATATGAGGTAAGATTTGGATTTTATTTGTGCCTATTCTTGTTTATTTGTTGTTTGTCAAAAAGCTTGTGTGTTTTTAGATTTTAGTTTTGTTCTTCGATGTTTGCTATTCTATGGCAGTGTACTATTGGTGACTAGATTCTTTCTATGTTTATGATGCTTGGTTAGTGTTGCAATGGTTAAGAGGGAATGCTTGGTAAAATTTATGATGTTGGTCTATTTTTTTGCAATATTTATTATCCTTTGTCTATCATTCTTTGAAAAGCTCATCATTTTTTTACTTGTTGGTTGTGGCTTTGCATGTTCGCTATTATGTAAAAGTGTAGTGTTCGTCAATGGATTCGCTATGTGTTTATGATACTTGATAACTAGAAGAATTGATTGTTGTTAGAAGGGCTATGGGGTGAAGTGGGTGCATTAAGTTACATGTTCTTTGAGCAAGGTATTGTGGACTGTGGGGTAGTGAATGCATTAATTATATTCTTATTGATTGACTGGTCAGTACAGTATGTGGAAATCCCAGAAAGAAGAATGTGTGAGATGTGTTGGAGGGCTAGTGGGTGCAGAAGCAGCGAGTACATATTGTGCATCTCCTTCTCTAATTTGGATCTCG